>OU452311.1:7440000-8640000 GCA_911728475.2 Pterostichus madidus
TCATATTATAACTACTCGGAGCGGATACCCAAAAGAAAAATGATCACTGGAGACAATAATATTTGAACTTACTCCTCATTTATTGTATTTTTTATTCATTGAATGGTTTAACAATATATCTAACTGCATTAAAAATATTATAGTTTTGCTGTATTTTTATTTAAAGAAATCGATTAAAGTTAAATATCAATTACTACTGCAACAACTTCTTAGTTTAAAAAAGGATACAAATATGGAGAACTAATTATTCATTTTAATGCAGCTGAAACTTTATTTCATGTCTTTTATAATTTCTTTGTCTGTGAACAAATATATTCGCATGTAAAATTGAGTTTTTAAACACGGGGCTTATGGCGTTTGTCATTCAGAATCGCACATATTTGGTTCGTTACCTCTAAAAATTTGCAGTTTCATTTGAAAAACTAATATAATGTTCTAGAACTATGCACGTATATTGTCAAAGAAGAAAGTTTTTTATCGTTAAGTAATGGATATATAGCCATTAAAAGTCTTGTTTTTAACAATAAATTAAGGATCCCAATTTAAAATATCAACACCACGCGTAGTACGGTATTTGAAAATTCACTAGACCAACAACCTGTTAACAATTCATGATATTCAAGTCATAATAGGTATAACATACTTATTTTATTAAATTTTTATGTATTTTCGAACGTCAGTTTCGCCCTCGACGATCGATGTCGCCACCGTCAACACTAGAACTACCTTAATCACAACACTGTCACGCTACCCACACTGCTGTACCACCGGCTCATTTGTAAAATAATAATGACAAAATTAATGGTTTTATGTTTGACGGGTTAACTTTGGGACATCATTAACTGTATCCATATTTTTATATGCCAAAAACATTCCTTCTCTTTCACAGACATGGTGAAAACCTTCAAACGCCTCTTCTGCAACATGATCCTCATGCTCAACAACCTCGCTACCGTGTTCTACTTCCTGGGGTACATGCCATATTGGATTTTCATGCCGAAGTACATCGAGACGCAATACCGGCAATCGGCCTCCTTCAGCAGCCTTATCACTGGCACCGTGGGACTCGTCTTCAGCGCCATCGGAATCCTTTTATCAGGGCTGTTGATCTCCAAGTTCAAACCGCGCGCTAGATACCTCGCTGGATGGAATGTCGTCATTGGTTTTGTTTCTGTATTTGGAATTATTTCGTACGCGTATTTGGGCTGTGCGGAGAATAATAATCAGGCTCCTTTGCTGGCTTCTGGAGAGTGAGTATGAATTTTATTTTTGTTGTTGTAAGTGATCTACAAATATCCATGAATGGAGAAAATGGCGGAATGATAACATCTGGTCATGATACTAAATTAAAACACATTTTTTTGACAAAAAAATGTAGTATAAAAATGAACATAACAGTTAAATCAGTATATTGTTTAACTAGTAGGAAAGTGATATATTTCCGGACATACATATAAAGATACATACATAACATCAGGCTATATCCCATTAAATGGGGCACCACGAACCCCTGTAATATTATCGAAGAATCATTCTTCATCAAACATTCTTATTCTGCCACACATCCTATTTTAAACCACATACAAGCTCATTTATATCTCGCACTCGGAATCTTTCATTATGCAACAAACCTTCAATCACATCCATCTATTCGCTTCTATTCACCTGTTTTATAAATCTTTCATTAGACGTACGCTCCACAGTTTACATGTTCAAATCATCTCAACACAATTACGCCCATTCCTCTACCCACGAATCTAAAAAAGAAAAGAAAGGAAGAGAGCATCGGCCTGTGCGTTTTTGAAAGTAAATTCCACATAATTGCAGTTGGACACTCTATTGTAAGAACTAAAAACGAATCAAAAAAATAAGACAGGAAAGGAGTGTCGTCCCCAGCGCTTGTGTTTGAAAGTGAATTTCACACAATTGCATATAAATACTCTAATGAAATAACTAAATACTGAATCTAAAATCTAAAATCTTACTCTTGTCTTAATTCAACAGAGTTTGATAAACGTTCCCATCCTGATACACTACTTTCACTTGAACCACATTTATAATTCTTTTCATACAAGCTCGTTTGTTCCTCGCACTCGGAATATTTTATTAACGAAACAATTCTTCAATTATATTTATTTATTCCAAGGTCAGTCACGCAATATTTCATCCTAAATTTCACAAAGATACTCGTGTTTCACTAACCTTTCATTCGGAATACATTCCAGATGTCAACTGACTTATTATCATTCTTCTAACAACATTCTTCTCAATCTTACAGTCATACAGAAATGGGATAGCTACAGCTAGCTCAGTGGTATCAAGTCAGCCTGTTGATCCTGAGAACCCTGATTCGATTCCCACAGGTGACAAACAATTTTCACCATTTAAAAAACTACCCTTGTGGCTCTCCCACCACTAATATCTTTGGGGGCCGTGATTTCACGGCTGGTAACCGCACTTCACGTGCAAAATATATCACTTACCCAGCAAATACCTCATTTTCACAGCAGTTATACGCCGCGCCGTTCATTTTTCCTCATCCACACTCAATAATCACTAGCATATATCTACGACGATGGTGCCAGTTATGGAACGAGAAGGTAGATGACCCGGAAAGTTTACTTTTCCTAAGTGTTACACATATTATTTTTATCCAATCGAATAACACAAAAAAATATATAATTTTATTTTTTTATTTATGAACGTCACTTTTCTGGCCTAAGCTGGAAAGTTATTCTCATATTGTTATTTATTGTTGTCTAGTAACGACTAGATCGAAATAGTGACTCCCGTACTGTATTTCTGGCTAACATACTGAAATAATGAATTTTGCGAATCGAAAACATGTCGAAAATGTGTCAAAATATGTAATTTTATTCTTCATTCCGACATACGCATAAAGTACGTGTGTTCCTGGGATAAATAACAAAATTTAAAACATTAATTTAGAACGAATTATATATTTTTTTGTTTGAAGGTGAAAACCACCAGGATTTGAACCTGGGATTTTTGTATATCTCAAATCTTGTCTTATTTGAATTTTCACGAGTGACTCTAACATAATAAATAAATAAATATATATATATATATATATATATATATATATATATATATATATATATATATATATATATATATATCATCACGCCTTTTACCCATTACTGGGCGTGGCACTCTGTCGAAGCAGATCTCGGAAAGTGATATATTTATGCGCGTGAAGTGCGGTTACCAGTCGTCAAATCACGGCCCCCAAAGATGTTAGTGGTGGGGGAGCCACAAGGGTAATTTTTTTTTAAATTAGTGAAAATTTTTATCATGTGTGGGGATCGAATCAAGGCTCTTAGGATCCACAGTCCGACACGATACCACTGTGCCATTACCCCTATTTAAAATAAATATATCATCTCGCCTTTTACTGGGTATGGCGTTCTGCCGAAGCAGATCTCGGTAAGTGATATATTTATGCGCATGAAGTGCGGTTGCCAGGTCAAATCATGGCTCCCAAAGATGTTAGTGGTGGGGGAGCCACAGGAGTAATTTTAAATTGGTGAAAATGTTTTATCGGCTGTGGGGATCGAACCAGGATTCTTTGGATCCACAGGCCGACTTGATACCACTGAGCCATTACCCCAATAATAATAATAACAATTTGAATAAATAACATTTAATATTTATTTCTACTTTATTTTTTCAAATTGTAACACCTATTCATCCCATAGTTTGAGCGAGTAAAGTTGACTCTTCTGAAAGAGATGGATGGAGAAGAGCGTTACAGACGTAGAGGTGGACGACAAAACCAGTGTTTGCGTAACTAGAATATTCTCCACCCGCCGGCATTAGTAGTAGAAAATGCATCATAATAAAAATTATATTTGCAAGGCTATTTTCAATTATTATGATTTAGGATTAAAGATAAAATGTCACAAGAATAACTGAAGTTGTAAACAATATGTATGTTATTTCTTACAGGCTCGAAACTCACTTCCAATGCAATTCCGAATGTTCATGCGATTACGTAAAATACTCGCCGGTATGCTCTCAAGATGGTCACACGTTCATATCGGCTTGTCATGCAGGATGCAAGAAGGAGCACGTATTTTCTAATGGTTCCAAGGTACAACACACTGTTTTTCATTTTTGTTACACATCTCACTTTACACAGCATACAATTTTATATTTCAACATAATTTTAATTATTAATAAAAAGTTGACAAACACAGTGTTCAATAGTATATAAATACATACAGATATTTGTATACACAATAGTTATTTACGTAATAAAACGGGAAATTGATACTTTATTGTGAGAGCAAATATATTCCTGAGCTTTGGAAGGTTGAGAGTCCAATTTAGGCCGCATTTATTTGGCATTTTTAAAGTAATCTGGGCACTTTTGTTTAATTATCACGTTTTAAGTAACTGATCCTACTACCCCTGCTATTTTGGTGGGTTGGCAAGTTTAACCCATTTTCTATCTCTTTCTAATCAACTTGTATTCGTTTTGAATTGGTGGTATTTTAATTCGTATTTAAGCAGATGTCAGTTAGAATGTGCATTCAGATTTTAAATTTATCGCAAATTTTTACACTATATACATCATTTATTTGGAAGTAAAACGATTTAGTTTTAGATCAGTGCAGAATTGAACCCAAAGTTCCCATACAAATACGGCCTTAGATACTTTCAAGGTGTGTTATGTATATTTTTTTGTGACAAATTATTCATAAACTGACACATTAATGAAAAATATTTGCGCAAAATCATGGAAACATTCATTTTATTGATCTGTTTTATCAATTTAGGAAACGATAAAGTTTTATCGATAAATAACTTATTTTGAATTACACAGGACTTCAGTCAATAAATTGTCTTTAATTTATGCAACATCATCAGGATCTGCAAACAGTATAAGTAAGTAAAACACAATAATGAGAATTACATTCACTTACAGACAGTAAATATAAAAAAAAAGTGAATGTAATTCTCATTATTATGTTTTACTTACTTATACTGTTTGCAGATCCTGATGAGGTTGCGATGGGGACTTATACAATTCAAATTTTTCGGTTGCCATCTAGTGAGTAAAACAGAATTTAATGCTTTGTTATGTAGCGAACATGATAGTTTTACAGTTTGACGTTTATCACGTGAGCCAAACGTGGAACGTCAAACAAATATGGGTATATGCGGGGAGTAGTGCTGAAAGGAGAAGGTGTCACCTCGCTCTTTCTACAAATTTGTTGTTTCACACAAAATTGTGTGGAGGGGGGTCTGCTGCATGTGACGTCAAAATTGTAAGTCCCCATTGGCAACGAAACGTTGATGTTGTTAGTAGCATAAATTAAAAACAATTTATTGACTGAAGTCCTGTGTAATTAAAAAAAGTTATTCATATTTCCCAGTCCCTTAATTTTTTATAATAATTTATCAGTAAAGTTTTATAGATCCTTTTAAGGCGTGTTTCTTTGGATTGTAATTGTGATTTTCTAAATCATGATTCCTTTGATCGTGATTGCGTTGAATCATGATACTGAAGAAAACATCAAACAGGAATAATGATTCAAATCCAACCCGATCGACGCGATCCTATAGTATGAACGTTAAAATAACTGCAAATGTCAAATACACAAACTAACCTATTTTAAAATTTCATAAATGAGTGTCCATGTGAGCCATTTAAAAATGGATCGTAATCGTGCTGAAGCAGAAAAAATGTTCTTGGTGAGAATTGTGAAGTATATATATTTACTTTCCCTTAATTCCGCAAATAGAGCACATAAATTTATCATCAGACGCCATTTTTAAACCTTCGATGTGAATCAGTCAATATGAATCATAGAACAAGTATGATTCAGAAGGGTAGGGGGATTGTCGTTTCGTGATCACAAAATGAAAGAGTAGGGATAACGAATAACGAACGAAGAAACATGATTCTTCATGATCATGTTAAGTTTGATCACTTTGATTACGAATCACAGTCCAAAGAAACACGCCTTGTCATATTTTCCAATCTATATCAGTAAAGATGATATTTGCCAATATCAAAAATTAATCAGAAAGAGCTCATTTTAGGGCGGTCGCGAAAAAATAATTGTTAAATACTAAAAACTATAATTTAGTGCCTCTATTTTATTCTTTAGTAATATGAAGTTATTGAATGAAATTGAATTGCTTTCTCATAACCCGAAACATTAAAAAAAATAATAGGGATATGTAACATTAACTACTTAAAATCCACTTTACCATTATTTAAAATTTTTAACAGTCACTGTCATTATTTATAACTAATCAGTGCTAACTTTATGCCTCCTGCACGCGGGGAAAGTTTTCTGAGAAACACTTTGATGAGAAGATGTCAAGAAAATTTTTTGAAAATTATAGCGACGCCTCTATCCCGAGAAAAAATTTGTGGAAAGTAACTAACTTCATCCTTATGACACAGTAGTTTATTCATTTCATATCAAGGAAAAACTAACAGATTTAAAAAAAAACTTTTTTGACTTCTTTTTTAAACAAAGTTTATCAGAAATGTTCCTCGTGTACACGTTATATAACATTGTCAACAACATAACGATCACTATATACGAGTACAAGTACATACATCCATACAAACAATTAGCAATGATCGATTTCAGATATTTTATGAATGTTCCTGCATAAACGCAAATGCTCAACCAGCAATAATGGAGCGGTTAGTTAGCGACATACACTCAAACACAACGACAACACCAGCAAATGATTTCCCCACAATGTTCGAAGAAGGCACCGCAGAACCAGGCAATTGCCCAGTTGACTGTACCCGCAAGTTTTACATTTTCCTGGCAGTTGTATGTCTGCTGAAGTTCAGCGGAGCTACAGGGAGATTATCGAATTTCTTAGTCTCTGTGAGGTAGAGAGAAATCAGAATTGATTAATTTTGAATAAGAATTAAAGATGATTTAATTTTTAGATGCGTTGAAGAGAAAGATAAGGCCGTTGCCATGGGTTTCGGATTGATGATAATGAGCCTGTGTGCCTTTATTCCTTCGCCGATTCTGTTCGGCGTTATTTTAGGTAAGTCGTAAGTCTAAATACCGATTACCGCTTCAGGGATTATTTATTATTATCGAAAGAATAAAGAAATATATTTTAGGAAGATTATACTCTGAGTACTGACATCAAAAGTTCATTTTAAAAGTTCAGTATAAATTAAGCTAAAGAAGAAAAAATTAATAATCAGTTCTAGTTTACATATTTCATTTATTTACTGCAAAAATCTCCTAAATATCTAATAATTAGTGTGATAAATAGAATATTTAAAATTGTTTTATTCGTAGGTAAATAATTTGTAAATAGTATTACCATTTTCAAACTAAAATAATATAAATATATCATCATGCCGTCTTACCCGTTTCTGGGCGTGACCAGGTATAAAATTACAGCCTCAAAAAATATTATTATAGGGCGAGTCACGAAAAAAAATATCAGTAGAATAATGTATAATTTATATTTTAACTACAACTATTATTTTTGAAATTCACTGTTAATTATTTGCCCTAAAATACAAATTTGGCGCCCCTAATTGCACTCTTGGAGAGCCTAATACAGTTCTGTTTAATGTAAGTAGATATTGAATATCGCGTCAGTTATGAAAACATTTAGAATAGAAAAAAATTAGGGATATAAAAATAAAATAAAATAAATATAAATACGAGCCCTGTCTCATGTCAGTTGACCCGAATCATATTTTTTCGTTAAAAATTTAAATAATACTAAATACGCAGATATCTCACATCTACTAAAATCTATAAATAATTTTCAACATCTTAAATTAAATTTAACATTGAATATTCCTTAGACACAAACTGTATAACAGTATTACTAGAAATTATTTTTTTACAAAAAACTAATTCAACACACAAATATACTATAACCCTACACTGCGTAATGTATCATATATGATACAAATTAAAAAATTATATATTATTTCAATGTAAATTTTTATCTCGTTGTTATGTTAATTGTATCAAGTATGATACCTTCCGATTTCATCATTTAAATGCCTACTAGAGTCATCTATGTCAATATATTTGATTAAAATCTCATAAATTTCGACCGATGTGTACATCTTCATTAACTGTCAAACAGGTGGTTTTAAAAAGTGGTTTTCGGATGAAATATTTACAATAATGTTTTGAAAAAAATATTTTGTGTTGGATTGACATATTTTGTTCAAAGAATTTCATTTATTTTGTTATTATATACCATATTATGAGAGATAATGTTATAAATGTATTTGTCTCAAAAATGATACATTGCGCGTTTATTGATACAATATCAGCATGTCGAAGTGAAACTCAAAAAAATATTTTTTCTGACAAATATCTCGAAGAAATTACAAAAGAGTGGTAGGAAAACGAAAATGAGCATGATATTAAAGAAGATTTAAATATTGAACAATTTGATGCAGAAAATATGCCAATTGTGTTTGAGAATTACCTAATAGATGAAAAAAAAAACAATGTAGAAATTACGTCTGCAAAAAATGAGGAACAGATTTTAGAAAATTTTAAAGAACAGTAAATTTATACGATGGAAGAAGTAGAACCTCTTAATTAATTCGGAATATCTGTATCATGTTTAAATATAATTACCGAATATAATCAACATATATGCGGGGTGATATCTTACATAGTTTTATTGGCCAATATAAAATACAAATTCGTACTAAGAAGTGATATGTGAGAATTTTTTCATAAAAATCTAATTAGGTTTAAAGATTTTCATCAATAACTTAGATTTTTAAGCAATTATTTGCATATCGCATAAGTTCCGTACATCCTGGCTTTCATGAATATATTGTTCCTTTATTGCGCAATGTATCATATTTGAAACATCTATAAATAAACAAATATCTTATTAAAAATTAAATCAATAATTTTTTAATTATTTTTTACCTCTTATTGAAGACATAAGTGATATATTTATGCGTGTGAAGTACGGTTACCAGCCGTCAAAACACGGCTCTCAAAGATGTAAGTGGTAGGGGAGTCATAATTTTAATTATAATTTAATTAATTAGAAACTAAAAATGTTCTCTTAAGATAAATCACTCATAATTTTTGCGATTGTTGAAAAAAATTTTTTGTTCTATAATCGGTACGTCATATAATATATAGTATAAAAACGTTCTGTATTTTAAGTTGAAAGATAACAAAAAAAATACATTTTCCAATATTGATGTCAATAATCAGTAATATAATTTAATAATAATAAGCTTCATATTGACGATTAATAATGAAAACTTGAAATAAAATCAAAGCTTAGTACCAGAACTAAAAAACGGATCTTTTTTCTTGAAATTACAAGTTGGCAATTTTCATTCACAGAACATTTTTGGCACAAATATTATTTATAGTCTTCAAATATAAAACAAACTGCAGCAATTTTAAGTTAAGCTGATCTACAACACTCATGCGCGAAATAATATTTTATTTAGAATATAAAATACATAATTTACAGATATAAAAATACGTTTAAAAACATTTATTTAGCTAATTAATATAACAACCCATACGTATAAAGAATCATAACCTAGAACTAATATTTATAAATATAATAAGTATAAAACAAATAAAATTATTAAGTATACGGCCGTTGTTTAAATTCTTCTATACAGGAAGCTTCTTCTAAATATAAGCTCTACGTCCTAGAAAAAAAAATACAAACTTAATTATAAAATAATAACTTGACTAAATAGGACCCTTTTTTAATTAAAGTACAAATTTGCATTTGAAATTGCAAAAATCAATCACAAACAAAAATACAAAAAAAATAATAAATATGTGGCACGTATGCCGAAGCAGAAAATGCTTCAATGGTTCGTGCTACTCTATTTGATTTGACATAGTATGGTATATATATATATATATATATATATATATATATATCGGCAAGAAAGTAAAATTTCCCTACCTAGGCAGTGGTAAAATGCAATGTTACCACATCTATTTTCATAAATAAATTTTACGTTTGAATATAAAATACGATTATTTATGTGTAATTTTCAAATTTTATTAATATATACAATTTATATTAAATCATTTACACTAAAAGTCAAAATATTTAAAAGTTTATATAAATAATAACGATAATATATATATATATATATATATATATATATATATATATATATATATATATATATATATATATATTCATATATGTATGTATAGATGCACAAACAAGTTCTAATGGCTTTTGATAGGTAAGTATGGGCTTATAAGCGGACATAATTGGGTGAAAAAAAAAATATGTTGTGTGCCATTTATTAACAATTAACAAATTTTTTAAAGTGACATTACTTAAATGAGCACCTCGGCGTTACATAAATTTTTGCATACCAGTGGCGTAGCTAGCACAAACATTTATCTGGGGGCTTCACCCTTACGTCCAATGAAAGACTAATGAAACATGTGTACAGGAGCAAATAGATGGAAGTAATTAAAGCGTTGTTGCGTGATGAAAAATTTCGAAATTGTTTGCAGTGAACGTGAAAGTGGTTGAAGCGATAGTGATGTGTCAGGGTGAGAATGTTTGATGCAACCCTATTTGATGGGATATGTTACGTATAAAATATTTAAAAATTAACAGCCAGATTCTTTAAAAAGTTTTATCTAATCTTGAATTTTTGATTAGCTAATCTTATGCTAAGTCCAATTTAAAAAATGTAATTCAATTCACTTTCTGAAAACTAAATGGTAAGAAGATTATAATAAAGTGTATTTAAACTTTTTTAGGAACATGGTTTAGCTTAATTTGACAAATCCAAAATTCAGGATTAGCTAAATTCTAGCTAAAACTCTTTTGAGAATTGGGCTGAAAATTACTTATTAAATTTTAAAAAATATCCGAGAAGACTGATTTTGAAAACAATAATAAATATTTTTTTTAATATTGGTTCACTTAAGGCTCCTGTATCATTCATATAGATACCAACGCCCCTGTTGCATACATATGTGAAAATTAATTGGGCACGGCGATATCAAGGCGATATCAATTGGCCACCTAGATCAGTGGATCTTACTTTTATTTATGGCCTCAAATATTTAAGCGGCCCGGTTGCATAAAGCGATATAACTATGTTGTTGCTAACAACATGTTAAAAGTGAACAATGTCCAAAATGACTGACACCACATTTGACTTTTTTTTAATGTTATTATTAATTAAAATCAGCATTAAAATCCTTATTGTTTGTTAAATAACAATGGCAAAATAATGTTTGTGATAAATAGTTATTAGTTTATTGCATAGAAATTATAACGTTTTAAAATATAGAACTTTCAAAAAATTTGATATTTCTTAGATGCGTTCTTTTATTCTAATTCAACTTTTTCGTGTAGTTAGGAACGTGATTAGCTAACAACGTTTTATGCAATCGGGTCTTAAGAATTTAAAAAACAACAAAACAGAAGAAAGCCGACGGTAGCTAACAAACGTTACATTATATACAACCTTCACTTACGAATGCAAGAATGTACATGCCGCGGTAGTTGCTTGAGTAAAGTCATTTTAAAAATTAATTAAATATTAATGAATGGCACTTATAATATAATATATTTGTATTTGAAAGGTTAGTGGATCGTGTTACGTGTTGATAGATAAGAAAAAAGATTGTTGGAAATTGGACAAAAATATCATGGGTTTTTGATTAGTTTTGTCCGATTTCCGATAATCTTTTTCCTTATATTTGTTTGTGTTTAACATTATGTCCGCTAAAAACCGTCAGAACCTGTTGACCCTGTATGCACTGTTTTTTTAAATAAATCTACCACCGAATAGATAAAAATACGAACGTCTTTCTTTGTTTCAGACAAGGCTTGCATGGTGTGGGGCAAGACTTGTTCAGGCACAGGCAACTGCTGGTTATACAACGGCGAAACCCTTCGCTATACAATGAATTTCACAGCAGCTACCTTCGTTCTCATCGGTACCCTGTTCGATGCTGGCGTCTGGTATTACGTTAAGGGCATTAAAATCTTCGATGAGGAAATCGAGATGAAGAAAGTGGATGAAGAGAAGTGAAAGAAGATGTTTGGTGATGATTTAGATACGCCATAATCATACAATTTGAGAAATGATTTGGATTGAAGATACTTTTAATCCTTTATTGGCTACTTTTGATACTGAAAAGGACTAAAAATTCTAAGACAAATAATTTTATGAATATGTAAAGTAAAATTTCTTCGAGATTATTTTTATTACTGGTTAATAAACTTTAGATTTTTAACTGAATATGCAGTCCTCGAATTGTATAATTACGGTAAATGGATACGAAGATATAAGTTTGGGGCCAAATTAGTCAATAATCGAATATGATTATTATAAAGCCCAGAGCCGTTCTAAGTATTTGAATTGTTATTATTTTAGTTAGTGCGAGAGTAGTTCAATAAAAGTTCATCTGTTTTATATTACGAAGTAGGTAGCAACCAAATTTTATTTTGAAAATATAAAGATATGTACATTTACTTAACAATTAATTATGCAAAATCGCCAAATTTTGATGGCTGAGAGGTCACGTGCTATTAGTAAGATAATTTCCGGAAACAAGTGCCAATTTGACATCATATAAACATATTTATTTGGTAACAGGATTTTACCCTAGTAGCAGGATTTATCCTAGTAACATGATTCTGTGAGTCTAAAACTGTGCTTATTGGTTGAATTTTCGAGTGTTCTGAATAATGATTGATTGAACACAGGTCAAAAGAAATTATCGTATGAAATTTTATACAATACAAGCCAGAGAATAAAAAACAAATTCCAGTATATTAGTATTATATTGTAAGTTCTTTTTTAAAATGAATGCATGTGACATGAAATGTACTAGAAATTTTCCGCCGTCACAAATTTTCCGCTCTATGCTACAGCTTTTTCAGCCTTGTGGGAAATGTGGGAAATACGGCTCTGTTATAGACAACTCATATAGCTACAGTTTGTGAGAATAATATACCATAATATGTAATAATTTGTCAAAATATTATCATTTTTATCAGGTTTGTCGAATATTTAAATTATATAAAATAATAAATAAAGTAACATAAATAAATTGTTTTCTAAGGCGTAAAATATTAGATTAAGTTAGATAGTCTATAAATAAAATATATCAAATATTTTGAAAACAATGTATTTTATTTGAAAATAGCTAGATAAATTAATATGACCTTTGTAAATAAGAACAGAAAAATTGTTATTGGATTATTCTCAAAAGTATTGATGTATATATTACTTGACCAATAAATTGTATATACCTTTACAAAACAGTTTCTTTTATCAATGAAGATGTTTCATCATAATCTTCTTCTTCCTCTTCTTGTAATGATACCATCATAATTTCCTCTAAATTTTCTCCTTCATTTTGTTCCTCCATTTGTTCCACTTCTTCAGCCACTTCCGGGATGGTATCCATGGTATTAGGTTTCTTCAAGGCATGAATCTAGATTGATTAAGAGAAAAAATGTAAAAAAGTGAAATGAAAGAAATTTAATAAAGATGGAGGAATGTAGAAAAATAATGTCCGGCAGTACGGTGGGGTGGGTAGCGTTACGGAATTCGAATCCGGAGATCCCGAGTTCCATTCCCACTCAAGCTAGAAATTATAATTACAACCACTCTACGGCTCGGTGAGTCCGGACACTGTACTGTAATTGGGATTCAATTCCTGTTGTACAGAGTAACATAAATAAATAAATAAATAAATAAATAAACAAACAAATTACATCTACCAGATATTTAGGTTAAAAAATAGAAATTATTATTTTATTATTAAATAAAATGATAATCTCGTATGTACGACATAGCTCATTTAAGGCATTTTGTAAAAATAAATACATATTTAATGGACAACTGAACACACAGAAATCTGTACCTCAAGCAATTATGAAGATAATTTCTTGTATGACGTCACATCTTATATAGGTACATAATTACCTATAAGTTACATGTTTTTTATTTATTTATTTGTTACTCAGCACAACAGGAACTTAATCCCAATTATAGTATAGGCAAACACTGAAATATAGTACTGAAACGCTAACTACTAGGCTCTTATAAAAGCGATAAACGAGCCTAAAACAGACAGATGTCGTTGGTTAAAGACTTTACCTGACTGTTTTGTATTTTACCTGACTGTTTTTTTTTGTTGTAACCTTGGATACGTAATCTACTGTCAATACAATTCATATCAAAAAATTTAAACATGTTGAATTATTTCTAATTAATTCATTAAATTAAACGATTTCAGAAAAAAATAAGATAAATAATACGTCAGGAAAGTGAAATCGTTATGTAATCTCGTACTTCTCTGCCGCAAAATCGGCAAGAAAGTAAAATTTCCCTATCTAGGCAGTGGTAAAATGCAATGTTACCACATCTATTTTCATAAATAAATTTTACGTTTGAATATAAAATACGATTATTTATTTGTAATTTTCAAATTTTATTAATATATACAATTTATATTAAATCATTTACACAAAAAGTCAAAATATTTAAAAGTTTATATAAATAATAACGATAATTTTATATATATATATATATATATATATATATATATATATATATATATATATATATATATATATATATATATATATATCATTGAACTAAAGTTGTTGCACTGGGCTACGATGCTATTCAGGACTAAAATCGATGTAAAATAAACTAACCTAAAATCGTGAATCGTTATAATTTCTCCTTATTTACCACTAGCCAAGATTAAACAAAAGGTTGTGTAATGATCAAAGATTATAAGACTGGTTCACATGGACTATTTTCTGGAAACTTAAAATCTTATTTCCAAATTTCCAGTAGAATGCCGTTTATAAGTGCAAAGTGTGCTGTGCACACCCTACAAATACTTCAGAAATATCATGATTACATTTAATAATATGGCTACTTTATATTTTATTTATATGTCAATCTTCATGTTTATTTTTTGGAAAATATAATTCAAATTTTTATACAACCATAAAATAAAGCTATCGCTATGAAATAGGAACACCTACATTGGTACCTCTAATTTGCTTAGCAGACAGAAAACGGGTTGACATCATATATCGTGTCTCCAACAGTCCAACCTCAAGATACTACTAGTGGAAATAGAAATATTAGCGACGTAGAGCTAACTCTAAAAACTACAAAATAGATGTCCTTACATTCATATAGCGTGAAACAATATGACAGGACAGAAAGGATCAAATAAAAAATGAGTAAAACATATTTCTCGTACTTTGTCTCCCTCATGATCTGTGAATTGTGCACTTATTTTTAGTTTAATCAAGAAAAGCTGTGCTGTTTTGATTTTCGTAAGACTTCAAAATAAACTATGAGTTATTCATCACTCAAAATCTATCCAAAATATAAATATATTTCCACTTATTCAACATATAAGTCGCAAATTTAGTATTATTAATTCCTTTTACAGAAGCGGATTTAAAATATTTCGGGCCTTAGGCAAAATATTTATTTCGGGCCCTTTAAACCGCGACTCTTGAACATAGGGATTTAACATGTACAATCATAATTTTGTAATACCCTGCCTAATGTTATTTTAAGCAAGAAAGCTTCAAATAGAAGTTTTAGGACATAAAATTCTGCATCTAATCCAATAAACAAAATTAATTCTACATGCTTCGTAACGGCACAAATTATATCTGAAAATAACGAAATTATTGATAGCCATGAAATTGAAACAAAATTAACAAATATTTGACGTTTTATCCGTCAAAATAAATGACATAATAAATAAAGAAATTATTTTGACAGATTAATCGTCAAACTTTTTTTAATTTTGTTTCAATTCCATGGCTACCGATAGTTTTCAGGCTATTTTCATTATATTCAGATCTAATTTGTGTCGTTAAGAAGCATGCAAAATTGTTTGTTGGATTAGATGCAGAATTTTATGTCTTAAAACTTTTATTTAACAGTCTTGCTTAAAATAAATAGGGAAGCAGGAAATTATAAAATTATGATTTTACATGTTAAATTTCCATGTTCGAAAATCGCGGTCACCACTCTGTATATATATATATATATATATATATATATATATATATATATATATATATATATATATATATATATATATATATATATATATATATATATACAATAAAAGGGAATAAAATTACAAATTTCTATTATTTAAACTAAAAGTTTGAATCCGGGCCCTAAAATTTTTGGGCCCTAGGCTATTGCCTCTTTAGCCTAGACCAAAGTCTGCCTATGCCTTTTCAGCAGCTTTAATCGAGAAATCATATTCTGCATTAAAGAAAATTAAAAATTATGCTCGTTTTATAAATGAATCAAGATAGCTTAAGTAGTTAATTGCTATTAAAAATGAATAATTAAATTAACTACAAGCAAAACTAGACTTTTAAAATAATGTTATAAATAATTTTGTGAAAAGTAGAATGGATTTATTTGACTTAAATAAACCGAAAGGATAATTATGTGGTGAAGAAATTGAAGCTTGGCTTTAATAATTTGATTTTATTGCCATGTCTGTCATTACTTGACTCTTGAAGGTTAAGGTACACCTTCAAATATTTTTTACATTAATCTAAACTCAACTTAAATTGTTTTAGCAATTTTACAACATTTCACCATGTAAACTGAATTATAACTTAACCAGAGCTGGGAAAGCTACTTTAAAAAAGTAGCTAAGCTACAGCTACAGCTATTCTTTAAAAAAGTAGCTAAGCTACAGCTATAAGCTATATTTTGTAAAATATAGCTAAGCTACAGCTAAAAGCTTTCGTTAAAGTAGCTGTTAAATTTTAAAGCATCTTTTTTAAATTATTGTGGAATAATTAAATTTGCCATTGTCATATGATCAGCCTTTTGTTATAATGACTGTTAATTTACTATTATGTACATAAATATAAAAAATAGCAAATATCATCTGGCACCTACTGTGTATTTTTGCGTATTAGAGCCAGTTAGAACCGGCAACAAATAATTATTTTGTGTGGGTTTAGCTTGTACGCATGCGTACTTTGTTGACCTTCTGCTTAAAAAGTAGCTTTAAGCTATAAAAAGTACCTTTAAGCTATAAAAAGTAGCTTTAAAAATAGCTTCAGTTGTTATTTTTAAGCTAATAGAAAAAAAAGTAGCTAGCTACAAGGTACAGCTATATTTTTTCACAGTTAGCTAAGCTACAGCTACAGCTAAGGTAAATGTAGCTAAGCTAGTAGCTAAGCTACAAAAGTAGCTAGCTACTGCCCAGTTCTGAACTTAACTTAAATTAAGACTTGATAATGACCCTAAACAGGGTCGAAACGTCGTCCATGCAATAAAATTAAATTATTAAAGCCAAGTTTTTTTTACTAGATAGAATAGATTTAATTTACAAATAAATTTGTTCAATAAAAAGGCACTTTTAAATATTTATTGTATTTGAAATTTGTCACCTTATATTTTTCGTGAGAAACATAACTTGTAATTTTTAAAATCACATACCTGCACAAACACCAACTGAGTGGTCTCCGGTGGCTGCACAACCTCCGCATTTTCCGCATACACATGGGGGCTGGCAAGATTCATACGGCTCTTGGCCATAAAGCAGGCACTCTGTCGACGACGTCGACGTGTCCGCACGCCCAAGAAGTCGCGAGAATGAGTAGTTTGTAGACGAATAGTAACGGCCATCAACAGTCCACAGCAGGAGGATAACAGCAGTAAGCAGACAGTAAACGTTAGGATGTAGCGGGCCAGTGGAATCGGGTCGTATAGGCGACAGCTTCCTGTTGGGGAGAAGTAGCGGCAGGCGGCACCTGTAAGAGAAAAAGGTGAGTCCCTCCCTTGATGAACCAAAGATTGAGATAAAACGCGCATTCCATTTGCCATTTGGATCAGATCTAACTTCTATTTACTGAACCAGATCACTTATTCATTTCGCTGGGTTACTTCGCTGACTTTATTTCCAGTACTAGAATTACTGATTCTAATTTACTTTGAAGTAATTCATCTAAATTAGTGTATTAGAATGCATAATTAAGTTCATTTATACATATTGTTTAATTTATCTTAACTGATTTAAATGAACCAAGTGGCAAATGGAATACAGCTATAATAAACTTGATAAATCAGTCTATACGAATGAACTTGTATTGAGAATGTTTGACGAGGACTGATTATTTGATGAATTTGATGCGTGAATGTTTTTTTTTCAGTAATGGGTAGAAGGCATAATGATATATTTATTTATTTATTTATGTTTTTTTGGATGATTCTAGGGTTTAATATAGCGTGCTGTTATGTTATGTATAATAAAAGTAAATCAATAAATATATCATGCCTTTTACCCATTACTGGATGTGGCACTCTGTCGAAGCAGATCTCGGTAAGAAATATATTTATGCGTTTGAAGCCCCCAAAGAAATTAGTGGAGGGGAAGCCACAGGGGTAATTTTTTACTAATTTTGAAAAAAATCTTTTGTATATGCCTTCAAAAAAATTTAACATACTATTTTGTGACATTTTACTTTTTCTTATGGAAATATTTGGTCGAATTAAAAGTAAAAAAGTATAGTTTTTGAGTGCAATTTACTTACAATATATTAGGATGCGTCGAAAGAGTGAAATCTACTTTCAAAAATTATTATCTCTGGAGCCTTAAATCTTTTCGAAAATATCAAGTGAGATTCACAACTAAAAATTAAATGAAGAACCAAACAAAAATGGAACATGATTTCAAAATTACGATAAATTTTTTAAAAAACTGTTGGGTGGAGAGTAAAAAAATATTAGTACGAGTGTATTTATAAATATAGCGATTTATACCTCCGTAAATTTTTATTTTGTTGAATCTCGACAATTTAGAAATAAATAAATAAATAATTATAGCATCACGTCTTTACCTATTATAGTGACATATTTTGTGCATAAATTGCTGTTACCAGCCGTCAAATCACGGAACCTAAAGATATTAGTGATGGGGAGGCTACAGGAGTAATTTTAATGTGAAGTATAATTTGTCTACTGTTAATCGAATCTCAAATTCATACGTTGGCGCTATCCCACTGAGCTATCTACTTTATTATATCTAAGGAGGAATATGTAATAACAGAGACAAAATAAGTGTATCAACGACAAACATGGCACATCAAAAATGAGAAAGTTCATGACAAAACTAGTATACAGCACGATAAAATAAATAAAAAAAATAAATATATCATCACATTTTTTTTATCCATTACTGGTTGTGGCGGACCTCAGATAGTGATATATTTTAAGAATGAAATCATTTACCAGTCGTCAATTCGTGACCCTCAAAAATACAGGGGTAATTTTAATGTGGAGTAATATTTGTCGGCTGCGGTAATCGAACTCGAGTTTTCAAATCTATAGGCCTACATAAGGTATTTTTCACTGAACTAGAAAAATTCTACCCCAATCTAAAAATAAGTTCTAGTAAAATCGAGTATAACGGCTTAAAAGTATAAAGCGTGGGTTCAAGGGGCTTAGTTTTATTTTGTTCATTTACACATAAACAAATATTTTGTCATTCACTTAAAATTTTTTCATTTCCATTTTATTAATGGTATATAAACTTTTAAACGTATGTCGAATGAGAGATTAGTGAAACAGGTATATGTTGGTGAAATTGAGGGTGAAAGATTGCGTGGGCGACCTATGAATAAATGGATGAATATGATTGAAGGATTGTTGCGTGAATGAAAGTTTCCGAGTATAAGGAACAAACGTGCTTGTATGAAAGGAATTATGAATGTGGATGAAGCTAAAGTGGTGTGTCAGGATAGAAACGTTTGGCGAAGATTAATTGCGGAATGAACCTGATGATTTCAGAAAAGCGCAGGATTTTAGATTTTAGTTTTGTTGTTTATCTGCAATTGTGTCAAATTCACTTTCAAAAACAAGCGCAGGGCGACGCTCCCTCCCTTTCTTATCTTTTTGTTTCATTTTCAGTTACTGGCTATAGGGTACAGCTTTCATCTTTTCTAATCTTGTAGATTCGTTGTTAGTTTCGTTATTAGATTCGTTGTTAGGAGTAAACTTGAGTAATTTGAGATGTTTTATGCATATGTTATGTACGTTGAAGAAATAAAATGAATGATAAGTGAATAGGAATGATGTGATTGAAGGTTTGTTGTGTGATAATGATTTCGAGTGTAATAAATAAGAAAAATAGGAAAAAAAATTCCATCACTTGTCTCGTAATTCCACAGAGGTTTTTACAGCACGTTTGCATCAACTTCTCAGGTCATCAACAAACGGCTGGTCAGTTCAGCTTTAACCATAGACGTACGTTTCGTCCTTCCGGACTCATCAGTATGGTGCGATCATATATCCAACGTCCGGAAGGACGAAACGTACGTCTATGGTTAAAGCTGAACTGACCAGCCGTTTGTTGATGACCTGAGAAGTTGATGCAAACGTGCTGTAAAAACTTCTGTGGAATTACGAGACAAGTGATGGAAATTTTTTTCCTATTTTTCTTATTTATTAAGACTCAATTCCACATCGCAATAGACATTTTGTCTTTTGTTTTATTTCGAGTGTAATAAATGAATGAGTTTATATGGAGTGATCTATGAATGTGGTTGAAGTGAGGGTGGTTTATTTGGATGAAAATGTTTGACGAGGGCTGATTGTTTGATATATGTGATGAGTGAATGTTTTATGAGTGATTTTAGGGTTCGTACTACCCCATTTGTTGGGATATAGCGTGAAGATATATATTTATGTATGTATGTATAAACTTTTCCATGTATTTCTATGTATTTGTGTTATTTTACATTGATACAAACAATTTGTTGCTGATGATGACCTGTCTGCAGGTCGAAGCATCCTACGAATAATTTTTTTCATTCTATTTTATTTGATCTTGAATCTTCCTCAATATCCTAATAAGAATATTAAAGGATCTGTCCTATCAGAACAAATTTTTTTTTTCGTTATTTGAAAAATTGTTATTGTATATTTTCCTATCGTTAAGGGTGCTAATTTTGTTGTGAATTATCACAATTTTCTCGGGGTGAAAAATAGCACCCATATCTAAATTAGGAACATAAAAAAAGAAAACAACTCCACTCACTAGTAAGAGCTCCATACACACTCCTAATTGGTCCATATCCAATGAGTCCCATAGCCGCAATCTGCACAGCTAGGGCGTAGCACCGTTCCGTATAGTGGACACAATATAGGCTTACGATGGTATGAGATACGAGAACGGTTCCAGAGAATGCTGTGATCACAAGTTGCACCATGTCCTGCGCAAGCCATGCAGGGTAGCACGAGGACATGTTGCACATGCCAACAAGAGCTGTGAACGCAGTGTGGAGCGATGTGGCGCAGGTACAGTTGATATATGTCTGAAAGAAAAGGAATGATGAGTTATATATTTAAAAATGGGAACAAAAAGAGATATCTTGTATTAGTGAGAGAGCTAGTTGACAGACCATGATCAACTAGAGCCTATTTTAACATGCCATTTAATCTGCATCGTATGTTGAAAGTATGCTCTGGTTAGTCGTGGTCTGTCAACTAACTCTCTCACTACTGCGAGATGTCTTTTTCTTTTGGTTCCGTTCCATTTCTCCCTGGCGTGACGTCCATTGCTCGTTACAAAAAAAAATCCATGACAAATGTACAGAAATAAAATAATAAATAAATATAATATCACGTCTTTTACCCAATATTAAGTGTGGCTATTTCGGTACCCAAGGGATATATTTATTTATCAGCGTGAAGTCGTCAAATCACGGCTACAGGAGTAATTGTAATGTGGTGAAAATCAGTTTGTCGGCTTTGGAAATCGTACTTGATTTTTGAAGTCCACAGTCCGACGCATTGTCATTAAATAAATAAATCATACACAATTTCAAATAAGTGGTGAATAAATTTAATTCTCTATATTTTTATTTGAATCATTTTCCTATAAAATATTTTAGAATTAGAAGCGTTTTAAGAGCTAAAATAGATTATACCAAATTTGCCACGATCTATTGAAAATACCAAGAATATCATCACGCTGTATTCCACGATGAATAGAAGTATTAAATCATCATGAATCAACCAATCATTTAGATTTCGGAATCATTCTACAATCAACATTTGTCAAACATTCGTATTATTACCACTTATTTGACATTAATTTAGATAAATCACACAGCCACACAAAAATAAAAAAGCATCAAAATTTCGATTTTGGCTCATGGCTCCTCCTTAACTTCAAAATAACCATAAAAACAATTTCATAAAAGAATATCGGTCACAAATAATTTTTTTAGAGGAAAATGCGAGTTATGTCTCTCTATTTTATATGATATACTCGAAATTCATGTGAAAAATCATTATAATGTGTTTAAATTTTCTTATAACATCAAAAAACAGTTTTTATGGTTATTTTGAGGTTAGGGAAGAGCTATGAGCCGAAACCGAAATTCTGTTGGTGGATTCGGATTTAGCGCGCCAAAATACATAGGCATATCTTATTCCGTACTCTCTCACTCGATCTTTTTCTTTTTTGTGTGGCTCTCTAATTATATATATATATATATATACAAATATACATCTTTCTCAGAATTACCATCTTACTCAAAATTCAAATAATATGCATCCATTTATATGGAGTAATGACACAGTGGTAGCAAGCCTGTTGATCCAAAGAACCCTGGTTCGATCCCCACAGCCGACAAAACATTTTTTCCAATATAAAATTACCCCTGTGGCTCCCCCACTACTAACATCTTTGGGGGCCGTGATTTGACGGCTGGTAACCGCACTTCACGCGCATAAATATATCACTTACCGAGATCTGCTTAGGCAGAGTGCTACACCCAGTAATGGGTAAAAGGCGTGGTAATATATTTTTATATATATATATATATATATATATATATTTATTTATTTGTAAATTTTCTGCGCGCTCGTTCATCCCACGATGTGTTGCTTGGACTCAATCTTATCTACATGCAGTGTGTTCCAAGAAATTGTTGGCATAGCGAAATGACATAGAAAATCAGTTCTTTTGCATTTCATAAACATACAGCAAGTAATTATGGTACCAAATTCAAATATCTTATTCAGTACAGATTAGAAAAATTAATTAATTTCAAGAAAACCTGTATTATGTTTTATTATTTATAACAAAAGTGACAGTCACAGTGACAGTAAGCATAGTTAGTACGCGATTCTCTCGATAAAATTTTATTTTTGGTGAATAATATGCCGGGTTTAAAGGGAGGGTCCAGAGACTCGAACATCTTTCTCCGAAATAAAAATGTCTTATTTTTTCAGTATATTTTACATCATACATAAATATTTGACAGATTACAGGAGCCATCCATGTTAATAGATACATATTTGGAAACCAGTGAATTTTATCCAAATATAAAATATAATTAATTTAATAAATTTATGTTATTTACAGAATGGACGACGTTTTGGAACATTAACAAGTCATTAAGAATTTAAATTAGAAAATAATTTTTTGAACTATTATCGAAGTAAAATTTACATATTAAATTTATTTGAGTTATAAAATTAATTTTTTAATTTTTTTAAGTTTCTGGTAGTATGTTTTTTGTTTCTATTGCTACTATGATTATTGGAATATATTATTAAATATATAAATTAATTTTTCTCAAAATTAGACTACACAGGAAAATTACAAATATCATTTTATGTTCCAAATATTTTTGCTAACATCTTTTATTTGAATTTTTTTTCGTAACTGATTCCATTTTTGGAATAAATGGAATTTATTGTTTTGCGTGTCCAGTCAACTTCCTTTTCCGGTTTTTCAATTTCATTCAAAATCAACTCAGCTCTTCGTAATTTCATAAAGCTTATAATTACCAAGTTTCGTTAACAAATCTTATTTCGTTCATGAGATATTGCACACTCGGACACACATCCTTCCACCCATCCATCTATACATCCATTCATCCATCCACCCATCCATCCATCCACACACACGCACACACTCACTTTTTCGGTCATTCGATATTTTCAATCGATCGATTTAAAAAAATCGATAATATTGATTTTTTTTTAAAAGATCGCTTAAATTGATTATACGATTTCTTTTTTGCCCAGTCTTACTTGCGAATAGGGATGTTGTGATACTACTGATATGATACCGGTATCGATTCTTTCGTTTCGATATCGGTTATTTTGGTATTCGATACTTTGCTTTCGATGTTTTACCCATATCAGTACTTCTTTTATTTCGATACTAAAGTATCGCAAACTATTTTTAATCTAATGTCATTTTGCAATAAATTCATGAAAAATTTATATTATCCTGGTATTTTTTTTATTTTAATAAAACATGGCCATGTGTTCGACGAACGGTAGAACTAGTAGAATGAGACAGTGAGAGTTATATAAAGATAGTAGATAAACATTATAAAAAATATTACGTATTATTTTAATATATGGATATTAAAATAATACGTAAGTATTATGGAATACTGTTGAAAAAACAGATTTTTTTGTATAATAAAAGTTTATTTTGGTATTTTTTTTCTTTTATCTAATATCAAACCAATAATTATTAGCCAAACCGTTAAAAGACTGGCAAAAATCATACAATTGAATAAGAAATGAAAATTTGTTACCTATATAATTTTTATAGTATAAATTCAACATTTCATATAAAAACCTAATGTATTTAAAAAATTACAAGATTTTATAAAAATAATCATTCGATACCAATACTAGTTTCGATACTTTACTCTTGAATACTCTTTCGATACTGGTATCGATATTTTCGAGGTATCGCAACATCCCTACTTGCGAACTCCTTGGACTATTTCGCTAATAAGTATAAGCAAAATTTTGCTGTACTAATAAGGTAAAATGACTATGTTTTTAATTTTATTTGGTGGTATGTTCATGTGTCGCACGAACGTACCTACAATCCCCAATAAACAATACAAATCGTTTACTTAGAACTAGATAACACTTAACGACTACATAACAACCAATGTACAAGTTTACTCCGGAAAGCGAATTATTACCCTGTTACAGAGTATTAGCTACGGAGAGCTAAAGACGAAAATATTATTTTTGTTGCAACATGTCAATAAGTACTACTAAAATATAAAAAGAATATGTATTGTATTTTATTGTGCATTAAATTTGTAGATTTTTTTTTTAAAATAACTCCTGTTTTTATATATTATGCAGAAAAACAGCCGAAACCTAAAATACTAGTGCCATCTAGTGGCACAAATTCTACTAACACAGGCTTGTCTGGAATTTATTGTTTTGTGTGTCCAGTAAACTTCCTCTTCCAGTTTTTCAATTTCATTCAAAATCAACTTAGCTCTTCATATTTTCATGAAACTTATAATTACCAAGTTTTATTATTAAATATATAAATTAGTTTTTCTCAAAATGAGACGCATATACAGGAAAATTGCAAATAACATTTTATGTTCCAAATTTTTGCTAACATCTTTTATTTGAAACTGTTTTTCGTAACTGATTCCATTTTTGAAATAAATGGAATTTATTGTTTTGTGTGTCCAATAAACTTCTTTTTCCGGTTTTTCAGTTTAATTCAAAATCAACTCAGCTCTTCGTATTTTCATGAAACTTATAATTACCAAGTTTCGTTAACAAATCTTATCTCGTTCATGAGATATTGCACACTCGGACACACATCCATCCATCCATCTATACACAAACACACCCCCACACACACAGACATCATTGAGAAAATGATCAAAACGTATTCACTGAACATCAAAACTCGTATTTCCGCGAAAATCTCAACGATTTTTTTCACGATACCAATACTTCCTTATACTGTGTACAAGAAAGTAAAAATTAATTTTTTTCTCCTCTGTTTAAAGGTCAGGGTTAACGTCTCGTCTCACAATTGTCACCATCGTGCGGAAATATTTAACTTTTTCTACTACTTACACCATATACTACATATTAGTTATAAAATATATTGCTTACCATGTATCCCTCATCATAGCTAACACCTGTACATCCAGCATAACAAGGTGAAAAGAATGTCTTCTGCAGTTCTGGAATACAAACCGGCTCAAATAACGACCTCTCGCAGTTGCAATTCCAACTGCAATAATTTTCCATGGTGGTCGAATGTGCTTCGGTCAGCTCTGGAGTGTCGCAGCCTAAGTAGATGTACACTAAGAAAATGAGAACCAACATCGCAGGAGCTATCCCATTCCAAAGAGACAAAGTAAAAGCTCGAATATTGTAGGTGGAGACCAGTGAAGCAGAGAACAAAATCGCCATAAAAATGATAACAGGTTTAAGGAGGGAAACAACTATTTGGAAGTCCATTGGGTAATGGAAAATTCTTTCGTCAGGATAGGCAAATTTAGCTTGGTTGAATTTGTTTTCAATTAGGGAAAAGTTAGCAATAGCGGACCAGAAGAACAGGGAGGACAAAATGTTTAGGAGAACGACTTTATTCCTAAATATTCGGCTGACAAAGGAGATCAAGTCTGAAAAAAGAGAAAATATATTAATGTCACTTGTATCAATTCATGTTCTATTATGAAGGAATAAGTAAAGGAACGGGATTATAGGCTTTCCACAAATATTTGACTATTTTATATGTTAATCTACTTACAGAAATAACTTTTCTCTTTTTTTCTTTTAGTTTTTTTTTTCTAAAAGAGAAAAAAATAGTAAAGATTTATTAATTAATCGTGACATAGCTAACTTGGTGACAAAGATAATAATATTATTAACAAAAAAAGCATAATAATGAGATAGAAGGCTTTCTTTTTTGAGAGATATGGGTATATTTTGAGAGCGAAACATCTCACGGAACTGAATTCACGCTTGTTTACGTTTCAAGTCAACACTTGTTTTGCCAGTTTTTACTTATATTATACGCAATTTGTGAACTCCATAATAGTTCGGCCGGTTTAAATTTCAAACTGTATACTTTACAAAAATGTAAAAATTTACTAAACAATTTTTATTCTTACAACAAAACTATATCTACGTTATTATATGAATCTTTAGTTGTCACTGAAAAGATATTTTAAATAATACAAACGGTTACAAAACTATTATCAAATAAATATTAGGGCAACAGATTCATAAAAGTTCGGCCAACAAAAAAATGTATGTCTTAGAAGATATTTATTTGCGTGTTTTAAATTATATAGTTGTTAAAACAAAACACAAATGGAAAACAAAACGCAAGTGAAAAAATCCAATACAAAACTGTCATTGTTATTTGCCGGTATTTTTATTTTCTTCAAATAAAATTGCTCGTAGTAAAGCTTTGAGCAGAGATTTAAGATGGTCTGTAATAAATGCTCATAAAAATGGTATTTCTGCAAGGAAAATATCTATTTCTCATTCTATTGCGAGATCTGTGGTACAAAATATTAAAAACTTATATAAAAAAAATGGTGGAATATCTGAAAGTATTAAAACTGGCCGTTTTTCAGCCATTTCCCGTGCTGATCTACGAGGTTTAAGAAGAATTTTGAAAGTAAATCGTCGGGCGAACGCTCGAGGTATTAAAACTTTGTGGCGGGAAATGATAGGTAAACAACCACATGTTTCGACAAGAAGAGACATGTTTTCCATTTGTATTTTGTTTTAATAACTATATAATTTAAAACACGCAAATAAATATCTTCTAAGACATACATTTTTTGTTAGTTTTGTAACCGTATGTGTTATTTAAAATATCTTTTCAGTAATAGACAACTAAAGATTCATATAATAACGTTTTGTTGTAAGAATAAAACATTTTTTAGTATATTTTTACATTTTTGTAAAGCATACAGTTTGAAATTTATACCGGCCGAACTATTATAGAGTTGGGCTCGTATATTTCATTAATCACGTTCCAATTGTTAATTTTTAGGTGATAATACAAATTATTATTATTCTGCAAATTTAACAAGCATGTAGTAGGTAGCACAGTGGTATCGCGTCGGCCTGTAGATCTTGAGAACCCTGTTTCGATTCTCACAGCCGACAAACATTTCACCACATTAATACTACTCCTGTGGATCACCCTCCACTAACATCATTGGGGGGCGTGATTTAACGGCTGGTAACCGTAAATATATCACTTACCGAGATCTGCTTCGGCAGAGTGCCACGCCCAGTAATGGGTAGAAGGCGTGATGATATATATTTATTTATTTATAAATTTAAAAGCAAATATGTATGTATATTTTTTATGTAACAGGTTACTATGCTATTGTAACAATTATTGTTATGATTTTTGTTGTAATTAAATGTTGCCATCTCGGTACACGTGCGCATATCTCACTATGGCCGTATTTATTTGGGATTTTTAAAGTAACCTGGTAGGTTACTTGGCACACTTTAAGTAACCTGGAATTAACCTTAAACTGACCCTACTGCCCCAGCTATTTTAGCGGGTTGGTAGATTCAACCCGTTTACTATCTCTTTCTAATCAACTTTTGTTCCTTGTTATTCGTGGCGGCATCGCGATTTGTAATAATATAGAGAGGTTATGAGTTATTTTTATGAAAAACCTAAGTAATTTTATAATAATATTTTGAATAAATATACTAAACTATTATTTATGCAGATGATGGAAGAGCAATATGCATTATGTACTTCTTGCAATATAAGTCACAAAGGATAATATTACGACACATTATTGCGACTCCGAAATTCATTATTTTGATAGTGCTGATGACAAAATTATAAAAAAAAACAGACCCTGACGTTATTTGCTTTTTGACTACATATAAAAAATATAAAGATGACTCAAAACATCCAATTAAAAGCGCAATTTAACACACAAACAAAACTAAGCAGATGTCGCTTCGAACATGCATTCAGATTTTAAATTTACCGCCAGTGTTTACAACTGACACTAGATGCATTATTTATTTGGAAGTAACACGAGTTAGTTCTAGGTCAGTTCAGGGTTGAATCCAAATTTCCCAAACAAATACGCCCTATGTGAAGTTGTAGTTTACTCGCACAAGAACATCAATGGCGATCGTTTTGAATAATTCACTTTTTAATTAAATATTTTAGATATTAATAAGTTACTTTTGATCATTTTTTTTAGCTTCATTGTAACAGATTTACAACTAAAATTGATTTGCGTGAAATATTTCTATAAAGGCAATACAACATATTAAAGATGACAGCTCATGTTTCGACATTAATTGAATAGTTAATAACTGGAATTAGAAGTTCATTCATTTATAATTACGTTTCTAGAAAAAAAAAATCTACTTACCTTTCCTGTTATATAAAGAATCCGCGCTACAGACAGTGTTTTTAATCCTTATGTTCTCAGTTAAGAATTTTGGATACATTCCCAAAAATGCTCCGAAGATGAACAAAATTGCGATGAGTCCTAACCATTCTGAAACATACATTCATTTTGATATTAGTGTTAAGTTTATTTTATTAAACTGTTTTCAAGTTCACCAGGCGTTCCAAAAATGTTAGTTCCTTGAGTTATTATCGATAGCCAAGTCAGAAGAGCTCCAATAGACGGACCTAGTTGTTTGAAGGCCAGGAATGCACCTACAACAATTAATTCTCCATGTATATTTTTAAGCTACATTTTGAGTACACTGAGTTACTCCCCATATTAAATGGCTTGGAAGTTTCATCAGTGCATTTGTATCACGGTACAAGACATGAGTTAATCAGTTCGTTGTCACGGATTCGAGAATGACGTACATATTTTATTTACTAAGTCAGTTGACATGAAACAGTGCCTTAGTACGCGTCGAGCGGGGCGATCGTTCTTGGAGATGTAGTGAGTAATCGCTACATTGATAGATGTAGTCACTTTCGGTTAATTGAGCTATCGGTTTATCGGAGCAGCCGGTTATTGGCGACATATCTGAATTCAATCGAGAGGACAAAAAAACTTATTTTGTACACTAGGTCGATTACTCAGGATAATAAGATTTATTTATTTTTTGTTGTGTAAATATTTTTTTTAATGAAATTTAGTTCTTTTTTTTATTTCAAAATTAACTTCATAATTTTGATATCTTTATGCATGGTAATTGTTGAAAATTCAAGGATTCGCATAATATTCAAGCGTCGTAATTTGGTTGAAAACTTTTTAAATTCAAAAATAGTAGTATAAAGAGAAAAGTTACAAATAAAAATTGTAAATACTAAAGGCCTCTTTACACTTAAAATAAGCTTACTTTGTTTTTCAGTTTTTTTAAATGTAGTGAATATATTTAATAGTAGTTCAACAAATTTTGATACAAATTAATTAAATAACTTTATTGTTTCTATGATACAAGTATATCAATTCATCATACCTTATTTACTTGAGCAAAGACAAATTGAATTCAAAGGCTACTTGATTAACGTTTAATAATTTATAATTTATTAGTCATGTTAATGAAAAGATGCAAACTTGACATGATTAAAAAAATAAAAAAAATAAGCACTTAAATATGTAATTTATGTCATATATCAAAAATGGGCGACTAAAAAATATATTTTTAAACTGTACACCTCAACAAATATTGATATGCTGATGTTCAATAAAAATTTGCAAAATTAAGGATAGTTTACATTAAGTGAACATTTTTAGTATCACTGGTTTGATCGGTATTTCTAATAGGTTAATAGTTAAATTATAATCATAAACAATATGTTTTATGTATTATACATCAGATAAATAGCTGTACTGTCAGCCAGTGGTACTTAAACTGTACACCTCAAGAAATATGTACGAAATTTTGTAAATTAAAAAATATATATTTTTTACTGAGAATCAACAAATCTAAATGTATATATCTTCAATATTTTTTAAACTTTTTTAACACCCTGTATATTTATTCTGTACAAAGGATATTTCTATACTTCAGAAAATATTTAACTAGACGATATTTTGATTTTGGATCAAATTCGGAAAATTTGTTGTACTTCAGATGAAGTACACATATTTAGTGCCACTGGTTTCAATTGAACATAATAATATGACTACAACTTTAATATTAAAAATAATATTATGTAACGTTTCAAAAATGAATCAAATTTAATGACATTTATTCATTATCGAAACGTTATACATAATATTTCAGGACTCGTGTAACAAAGTGTATTACATTATTTCCGAGGTCATTTTGATTTAAATATATTGTATGCCCATAAGTCCTACTCTTTCTGTTACTAAAATATTTGAGGTTAAAAATTTTGAAACAAAGGCAATTTTTTAAATTTTTTAATCAAGATTTTAAAAAACAAAACGAACAATAATAAAATTAAACCTTGATTGAAACTGACATTTTTTTACCTTATTTATTTCAAAATGGAGAAATTTAGTGCTGCAGAATAATATGCAGATATTGTTTTTGTGTATGGATTTTGTAATAATAACACAAATGACGCCAAAATGAGATCATGTTGGAATGGGAGAGGGACGAGTAGACGTGTGTGAATGGTTAGAGGCGCATATAATTTTGTAGATAGTTTTGAAGATAGTGTATATTCCGCGATAGACTAGAAAGGTTGAAAGTAATCGTTGTAAATGCTCAAATAAAACTTTTATGCGTTAAATTGTTTGATATCCAATATTGTATTATCCTGTCTCGTTCCATGTTTTGTTACTCATATCATGTTTAGTTTTCTCTAATTTGTTCAATTTCAACTTGATATTTAATTTAAAATTGCTGTTACTAGTAAAACTTTGACCTCTTGTATTTTGGTAACCAAAAATAATTAGACCTATATATGTTCCCATAGCATATTTTACTCAAAATGATATAAGAAATAAACTATTAAATTTTGTTAGTGTAAAGCTGAAACATCTTGCATAATATAATTTCTAATATTAAAGTTGTAGTCATATTATTAACATTTTAAATTGGACATATTGGTACTAAAATGTGTACTTCATATAAGGTGAAAATAATTTTGCCAAATTTTATTTTCTTTAATTTGAGATCAGTATATCATTTATCTGTTATTTATTTTTCTGAAGTATTGAAACAGCCTGTATATGTAATTTTTTGTCATATGAATGACTTTCAAGTAAAGTGACAATGATAATTTTAAAGTTAATTTTATGACAAAAAAATTTGGGAGACGCCCGGATTTGAACCGGGGACATAAAATTAACTTTAAAAACCTGTATATGTATATCATGCATATTTTAGTCAGATATCAGTTCATATTATAACCATTTGTTGGCTCTGTAGTTACAAGAATCAGAATTTGTTGTAATGTTTTATGAAAAAGCGAATTATTTGTGTAGTTGCATTAAAACAACATATTTTTTAAATTAAATATTGGTTTCTGCTATGCTTACATAAGAAATAAAAAAACGCGCCAATATCGCTTCTCGTTACAGTAATGATCTCGCAACAACAATGGAATATAAACACATTAGTTCTTGGAAATCTATCGCGTTTGGAGTTCATTGAAAGGTATCAAAAAAGTAAACAAATGATGGTGAATGACAAAGATAATAATCAATTAACGTCGCCACAAAACATCAGAACTCGATCTTATGAAGAATCAAATAAAAACCTGCAGTAGGATTTTATAATTCGGTACCGATAAAATGTCGGTAGTCGTGACCACGTCTGAACAAAACGAGAAGTTCTATTTTGAAGTTCTGTACAGATATCGATAGTTTTGTTACTTGGAGATATGTTCGATAATTTTTATTTACGATGTTTGCACTAGATATTAATATTATGCATAATTTTTTTTTCATATCGTCATAGAAGGTGACGAAAGTATTGTTTGATGCTCTGTCAAATGAGAACAAAATGAAAGAACATGTTATAAATTACTTAAAAGATACACAGCTTCTATACAAATTGTAAAATCTAATGTACCGGGGTACTAGTGATCCTATAAATCGAAGTACCCGAAAATAATACCAAATAAAAAAAAAGTATTGTTTTAAAGTTACAGAATTCCATTGCTGTTTTCAGTATCTCACCGTTAAGCACAATCGCATTCTCTATGGTCTCATGATCATCAATATACACAGATCCATGGATAAACAAGCAAGCTGTAGAAGAACCCAAGGCGGCTTGGAAAAGCATCATCATGGTGAAGCTCAACCAGCAGATGTTTTGACTCTTCATCTCCGCGTCCTCGGTGATGTTGGTGTGCGGTGCGCAGAGTTGCTTCGCTTCGAAGTATTCTGTAATGAAAATGTACGCCATGTAGTTATCAGAATTACATAGGATGCCCGTAAAATGATTATTTATTTTAATTTACTTGCTCCTGTCGTGGCAATATTTACAATTTAGATTATTACTGTTTAAAATATGTGTTTAGTTTTTGTTTTTTTTTTCTTATTTATTGTGATACGGCTTCAACTGCTTTGGTTACTAGCCGGTATGATGATGGAAGCGTCTGCGCTGTAGTCAGTACAGACGCTGATTATGAAGATGGAAGCGTCTGCGCTGTAGTCAGCACAGACGCTGATTGATGCCAGTCCTGACCGAGAATCGAACCCGGGACCTCTGGGTCAGTAGCCTAGTAGTCTAAACCACTGAGCTACAGAGGTCGGCTGTGTTTAGTTTAGTGTCTGTTAATATATAGTTATTGGTTTAGAGAATGTGAAGTATTGTGAGAATGGTATGTTTGGGGTTGTGTTTGTGTTTTAAACCAATAAATTCTAGTCAAATATTCCTGGGTCCGTCTGAGTGACGCCAAAATGAGATCATGTTGGAATGGGTGAGGGACGAGGAGACGTGTGTGAATGGTGGATGTGATTTTGTAGATAATTTTGAAGAGAGTGTGTATCCGGCGACAGACAAGGAAGGTTTAAAGTAATTATTGTAAATATTTAAATAAAGCTGATGATGTACATATTTCCTGTACTTCGTTTATTATTATCCTGACAAATACCTAAATGGACAAGTGCGGAAAGAGTAGCATTAATCCAGAAAAAGATTACAACAGGAATTTAATTCCAGTTATAGTCGGGGCTAATATTCTTCATGGTTTGTATGTATGATTATTAAATATTCTAATTTTCCGTTGCTGAAACTATAAAGCAGCGTTCGCAAACTAAAATGTAGCAAAGAACCAGCAGATTAGATATATAAGTAACCCGGGCTGTAATCAATAATACTTTTTCTGAATTAAAATATGTACATACAAATTAAAATATATAAATAATATTTTTGTTTTGTAGGTATTTCTTTATCAAAAAATATTTTTATATTTTTGAGGTATATTTATAATTAAATAAGAAATGAATATAAATAAATATACTATCATGCCTTTACCCATTACTGGGTGTGTGATATATACGAGCCCAACTCCATAATAGTTCGGCCGGTATAAATTTCAAACTTTATGCTTTACAAAAATGTAAAAATATACTAAAAAATGTTTTATTCGTACAACAAAACTAAATCGACGTTATTATATCAATCTTTAGTTGTCTATTACTGAAAAGATAATTTCAATAATACAAACAACTATTTAATTTAAAACACGCATATAAATCCCTTCTAAGACATACATTTTTTGTTGGCCGAACTTTTATGAATCTGTTGCCGTAATACTTATTTGATGACAGTTTTATAAACGTTTGTATTATATAAAATATCTTTTCAGTAATAGACAACTAAAGATTCATATAATAACGTAGATATAGTTTTGTTGTAAGAATAAAACATTTTTTAGTATATTTTTACATTTTTTTTATAGCATAAAGTTTGAAATTTATACCGGTCGAACTTTATGGAGTTGGGCTCGTATTTATGCGCGTTAAGTGCAGTTAGTAGCCTTCAAATCAAGGCTCCCAAAGATGTTAGTGGAGGGTCATAGGGCTAATTTAATATGGTGAAAATTGTTTGTCGGCTGTGAAAATCGAACTTAGGTTCCCAAATCCTACCACATTAATATAATTACATTTAATGTAATTTATCTAAAATTGGAGTAATATATTATTATAAAAAATTTAATTATGTTGATAATAGCGACTTTGTTCTAAATATTATATTATTGTATCGACTCTGTAGTTTGTAACAAAAACTGCAGCGGCTACATAGCAAAATTTTGCTGAACTATTGGAGAATTTTTATTAAAACCGGAACTGATAATTATCTTCTATTTTCGGTACTGTTGTTACAACCTTTGAAACTGTCAGTATTATTATCAATAATATATCAACGTAGATATCATATTTTAATCATGCTATATCTCATTCATTATATTTTGAGTACATTTATAGCAATTTACGAGCTACAAATGAAATTTTTGTAAAAAAAAACATTGTAATGATTGTTCAAGCATGGAATTTTAAATTTAAACATGAGTTTTATTACAAATTTTCTTTGTATGGTTTCGTACAGAAACGATTATTCCCTTTACGACGTGGCTTAATCATTTTCGTACATTCACCTGGCCCAAAATGCCATTTTCAATTGTAGATACACTTTCGTCGTTGTAATAACGCGTTATGTATTTAATATTTATCGACAAATGTCTAACAAAAAATTCCTTTATTCATTATATAATCATAATATATATCATGATTTTGTTCAATATTATCAGAATATATTGTATACACACAACATATTCAGTAATATTAAACACACCCGTTTATATGAAAATATGCATACTATTCGTATTATAACCAGAGCTGGGCAGTAGCTAGCTACTTTTGTAGCTTAGCTACTAGCTTAGCTACATTTACCTTAGCTGTAGCTGTAGCTTAGCTAACTGTGAAAAAATATAGCTGTAGCTTGTAGCTAGCTACTTTTTTTTCTATTAGCTTAAAAATAACAACTGAAGCTACTTTTAAAGCTAATTTTTGTAGCTTAAAGCTACTTTTTGTAGCTCCAACTACTTTTTGTAGCTTCAAGCTACTTTTTGTAGCTTCAAGCTACTTTTTGTAGCTTCAAGCTACTTTTTAAACAGAAGGTCAACAAAGTACGCATGCGTACAAGCTAAACCCACACAAAATAATTATTTGTTGCCGGTTCTAACTGGCTCTAATACGCAAAAATACACAGTAGGTGCCAGATGGTATTTGCTATTTTTGATATTTATGTACATAATAGTAAATTAACTGTTATTATAACAAAAGACTGATCATATGACAATGGCAAATTTAATTATTTCACAATAATTTAAAAAAGTAGCTTTAAAATTTAACAGCTACTTTAACGAAAGCTTTTAGCTCTGGCTTAGCTATATTTTACAAAATATAGCTTATAGCTGTAGCTTAGCTACTTTTTTAAAGAATAGCTGTAGCTGTAGCTTAGCTACTTTTTTTAAGTAGCTTGCCCAGCTCTGACCATTATCATGACAAAAAAAACAATTGCTAGTACCACAAGCTCTATTTTTGGGTATTTTAACATGTTACAGATAGTTAAAACAACTAATTACATTGCTCTTAAAATAGGCAAAAATCAAGCTCGTGGTACGTCATTATATTTAATCTGATTTATTTATTTTACAATTAAGTATTAACACATTGAAAGTGAATCGTTATGGTGCATTTATTTCGTTAAATAATCAACATGTACCACTCGAAATCGAGAATAATAGAAAATACTTTTGTCTCTTGGTTCGACGCATTGTCACAAAACAACTCTCGACCTATGATCTCGTGAGTGTTTTTATGACAATACGTCTCATACTTCGGCAATTTTTTCTTGATTGCGTGACAATTTCGATTATTTTCGAAGCTTTGTGGTATAATAACTGAAAATACAGAAATTAACAATCTATTGAGCAAAAATTATATTTAGCCACTATTTACCAGAAATATTTCGTATTTTTGATAGGTTGTCTAAGAAACATGCATTTTATAATAAGAATTAGACTAGTACTCGTAGAACGTATTTTTCACAAAGCTCGCTTCACTCGCACTTTTAACAAAAGTGAGGAACAAATTCAATGAAACTTTTTTTTCTAAATATACATAAAAGAATTATAATAATTCAATAAATTTAAATGGAGCCCTGGACCTCCCAAAATCTTAATCCGTTCTTAACATGGACGTATATAAGAAAATTGAAATCAGCGACGTTGGAATTCAAGATCTCTCGAAAATTGTATTGAATAGAATACCACTGTTGTATAAAATACACGCAATCAAGAAGACTCCAACGAATATCTTACATTTTACACAGATTATACGCTGATATCTTCTAGACTGAATCTAATAATTATCTGTATATACCTAATTTATTATTTAGTACGCCATGTGAGAATAAAATTTAAAAAAGGACCTTCATGACTATAGTTTGAGCGTCACTTACAGATTATAAACTGACTTTACATATTATAAAGACATTAGAATTGGCTATAAGCATAATTTGAATCATTTCTGTGCGTAAAATATAAAATTATCTATTAAACATCAACGTATCACTTGAATTTATACAGTTATACGGTGAGATTTAATACACTTAATTTCTTATTTATATATTTCGTTATGAAATAAGTTAATTCGTGCAGAATTATTTGAATATACTTTTCTTACTATACGAGTATATTCACTTTCTTAAACAGGGTAGCAAACTGAACCGTAATGTAAATCAAAGTCGAACCGAACTGGCACATTTTCTTGAACCTGCAAACCCGAATCGAACTGCTCATGTAGAACCGATTAATTGAACCAAACTGATTATGTGAACCGATTAGAATTGATATATTTTTAAATATTTCATTGAAACAAAACGGTCATGTGAACAGGTTAGAACAGATATATTTTTTAATATTTAAGTAGGTATTTACAGAACATAGATACGAATAAGTATGAATCTGTAAATATAATTAGGAATATTATAAACTAGCAGCAACATTAGATATCCATAAAAATGAAATAAAAATATAATTGAACCGATTCAATTTTATGAACTGTGCCAAAATCAAATTACTTTAAACTGAACCAACGAAGTATGATGAACCGCAAACTCAAATCGAACCGACTTTTTCAGCGGTTTTCAACCCTGTTCTTAAATAAAAATGTGGTTCTTGTATGCCTGGCTATCAGAGGCGGGTCGTTAGTTGGTGAGGCCCAGGGCTAAATTTTAATAGCATCTAGAATCTAGACAGATAAACGTTTGTTTTCTAATAATTAATAAGTTAAACATTTACATTGTGCTTAAAAAGTTAATGAATATGATCTACTTGTATATAAAATATAGGAAATTAATTTACTTACATCCTTTTTGTTAAATTATGAAATCTTTGTGTAAATTAAAAATAAATGAGGATCATTTGAATAAAATACTTTTGTCATATGAAATAAATTATACTTGTGTAAAACTGTCAGTTTAAGAACAATAATTTTGCACTGCGGATTTGAAAACCCGAGTTCGATTCTCGCAGCCGACATACTTTACTCCAAATTAAAATTATCCCTGTGGTTCCCCCTTGACGGCTGGTAACTGCATTTCACTTACTGAGATCTGCTATGGTAAAGTGACATACTCACGAATGGGTAAATGTGTGATAATATATTTATTATTTATTTACGTTGGAATTCACAAAATTGTCACGTGACTACTCATTGTTGTGCAAGTTTCTGTTATTTATTTATTTATTTATTTATTTATTTGTTTATTTATTTATTTATTTATTTATTTATTTATTTATTTATTTATTTATTTATTTATTTATTTATTTATTTATTTATTTATTTATTTATTTATTTATTTATTTATTTATTTATTTATTTATTTATTTATTTATTTATTTATTTATTTATTTATTTATTTATTTATTTATTTATTTATTTATTTATTTATTTATTTATTTATTTATTTATTTATTTATTTATTTATTTATTTATTTATTTATATGTAACTACTATATCCATTAAAGTGAAGTCAAGTATTTCGAAAGAAACAAAAATGTACAAATGATTATAACAAAAATCAATTTATACGGAAACTACATAAAAAGTTTAGTTTAGTTTAGTAAATAAATAAATAAATAAATAATAATCTGAAAATATTGAACAGTATTCTCTATTGTTTCAAACAAAGTATATAAATTTTAATTGCAATGCACGGAGCTAGAAACAAATCTCAGTTGGCCCTGGGATCAGAACCATTTAGTCCATAGATTCGTCATAGGTGGCTATAAAAAATAGACTGAACAGTGCCAACTTAGTTTATAAGAATAAAATATATTAATAAGAAATTATCATTCTAAATTACAATGTCAATTTATTTTCCCAAAATTAAAAAAAAACCATCAATTATTAATCTAACGTAAACTGGAGCAAACAATTTAAAAATTCTCATAAAATAAAACAATTTTTATTGGCGACTATAATTTTTAGTAATAAAAACGATTGTACGTACGTTTGAGTGTTTTATCGTTCTCAAGTTCCAAGGGATGAATAATTTCTGGTATCAACAGAGCGAAGCAAGTCACAGCGAAGAGAGTGATAGAAGCCGAAATCCAAACCATACGATGATATTTGGTCGAAACGTGGATGATGAAGACTGTGAACACGCCGTGGAAAAGAGCGTTGCCAATGATTAGCCAATCTACAACAACAATTAAACATTCATTACGATTTTCACATTGCTTCTCAGATGAACATTTCTTTACTAGATTATTTGGATGAACGACCTAGAAATAAATGGATATATATATGACTGAAGGTTTGTTCCGTGATGAAAGATGAAATGAGCTTTTATGAAAGGAATTCTAAATGTTGATGAGGCTTTAATCATTGATATTGTTTATCTTATCGTAAGTGTGAAATTCATGTAAAGTGTGAAGTGCAGTGTTAAATCATGCAAATTTAGCCAAAAACAAATTTAAATCTTCTGTTTGTGGATAATGTGTTCTATTGGCTTAAGGTTTCTTTGTTAGAAGTCCGAACGAAGCGAACCTGGCCAAGAATGCGATCTAATATAAAAAGAACTGGTAATTAATACAATTTTTATAATTGGAATTATGTACATTGCCTAGATATTTCATGAAAAGGTGTGAAATCGGTCAAATCACAGAATGCCTAGACAATCTGAAAAATCTAAAAAGCAAAACTATATTATTAACAATTTTTTAATATTGGGGTCGGTTTCTCAATGGTATCGGATTGGACTGTGGAATTGAGAACCAAGCTTCTATGCCCAGAGCCGATAAACACCACATTAAAAATTACGTCTTTTGGGGCCGTGATTTGACGCCTGGTAACTAACTGCATTTCAGGAGCAGAAATATATCACTTACCGAGATCTGACACCCAATAATGAGTAGACGGAATGATGATATAATTATATTTATTTTTTCTCTGTTAGTCTTTATACAAACTTTAAGCTCACAGAACATACGCAAATATATTATAAATTTCAAACATTTATTTTTATATTAAATTCCCGTTTGTGACAAACAAACTTCAATCCTAGAACGCTAAATACAAACAAGCTTTGCTTAAATATATATATATATATATACATATATACATATCTTCACGCTATATTCGATCAAATAGGGTAGCACGAACCCTAAAATCATTCATAAAATATTCACTCATTACATTCATCAAATAATCAGCCCTCATCACCACCCTCACTTTAACCACATTCATAGATCACTCCATATAAACTCGTTTATTTATTACACTCGAAATCATTTATCACACAACAAACCTTCAAACACATCTATCCAATCATTCCTATTCACTAATCATTCACCTTCTTTCTTCGACGTACATACATATTCATAAAATATCTCAAATTACTCACGCTTACTCTTAACAACGAATCTAATAACGAATCTAACAACGAATCTACTGAAAGCGATAACCAGCACTAGTATATGAAAGAAAATTCCACACAATGCAGTAACAGAAAATGAAATAAAAAGATAAAAAAGAAAGGGAGTGTCGCCCTGCGCTTGTTTTTGAAAGTGAATTCGACACAATTGCAATTAAACACTCTACGTAAGAACTGAAAACGAATTCAAAGATAAGAAAGGAAGGTTGTGCCGCTCTACGCTTGTTTTTGAAAATGTATTCCACACAATTGCAGTTAAACACTCTACGTTAGAACTGAAAACGAATTAAAAGATAAGAAAGGAAGGTTTTGTCGCTCTACGCTTGTTTTTGAAAATGTATTTCACACAATTGCAGTTAAACACTCTACGTAAGAACTGAAAACGAATAAAAAAGATAAGAAACGAAGAGAGTGTCGTTCCTGCGCTTGTTTTTGAAAGTGAATTTCACACAATTGCAGGTGAACACTCTAATGAAATTACTAAACAACAAAAATAAAATAAAAAATCCTGTAATATATATATAGAGGATGTAAATAAACAACTGGGTCATAGGTGTGTAATATGGACAATCAGTTTTTTCTTTTTTCCAATTAACTTTAAACAAAATGATTCAAATAAAACTTATACATAGTTAGATTCTGAATTTAAATCACTAATCATAGTTTATATTACAAGTTTTATAATCTGAAAAATCAAGTTTATAGTTTTACAATATTGCTCATAGTGATAGGCATGGAATTAAAACAAAATTATAAACAACTGCATAAGGCTTTAATTGGTTTACATAACAATGATGTTAATATTAATATTTTGTCAGTTAAAACATCATACAGTTGTTTATAATTTTGTATTAATTCCATAGCTATTACTATAAATGGGCAATATTTATAAAACTTTCAACACAATTTTACATGTTATAAAAGTCTAATAAAAATATAATTAGCAATTTACGTGCAGAATTTAATTATTTACAGCTTTTATTTAAAGCATTTTAGTCTAAAAATATATCACTTACCGAGATCTGCTTCGGCAGAGTGCCACACCCAGTAATGGGTAGAAGGCGTGATGATATATTTATTTATTTATTTATTTATTTTAGTCTAAAAAATTATTGAAAATTTTGCACAAAGAAAAAATGATTTACCATGTTAAACGCCTGTGCACCGTTTTTTAATTTTAACCCTAAATGATTCATCCAGCAATGAATCTTTATAAAACATTCCTATCCTGGCATCGAACTACTTTCAGTTCATCCACATTAATATTTCTCTCATTTATTCCTAAGTTGTGCACGCAATATCTCACCTGTAATTTTGCAACATACATTTGTTTCACCAATCTTTCACTCAACATACACGGCACATGATCACACTTCTCATCTATCACACACTCACTCTTCTGATAAAATTCTTTTTAAACTCGCATTCGCTACAAACGAAAGTTTTTGTATTATGGTCTACAGTCGATTCCTCTTAATTTGGACACATCAACCGCAATTAAGCGGCTGTTTCAAATATGCAAAATTTCACATGAAATAATGAAGGTGTTAAAAAGCAGACCAACAAAAATTTATAGTAAATTCAGGGATAAAAATATAAATTACATATATCACTTTTTATATACAGGAATAAATATTTTTGACCTTGCATTCATTTTCTCAATTAAACGATATAGGGTTGTATTCTATAACTAATCTGTTAATTTATGCCGTTAAAAAATTTATCCAATATAAATATATCACTTACCGGGATCTACTTCGGCAGAGTGCCACACCCAGTAATAGGTAAAAGGCGTGATGATATATTTATATTTATTTATATTAGTGGTATTAAGTCGGACTATTGATTTGAGAACCCGGGTTCAATTCCCAGAGCCGACTAACAATTTTCACCACAATCAAATTACCCCTGTGGCTTCCCTTCCACTAACTTTTTCGGGGACCGAGATTTGACGGCTGGCAACCGCACGTCACGCGCATATATATATATATATATATATATATATATATATATATATATATATATGCGCCATTAGAACTTGTTTGTGCATCTATACATACACTTATGAATATATATATATATATATATATATATATATATATATATATATATATATATATATGCGCCATTAGAACTTGTTTGTGCATCTATACATACACTTATGAATATATATATATATATATATATATATATATATATATATATATATATATATATATATGCGCGTGACGTGCGGTTACCAGCCGTCAAATATATATATATATATATATATATATATATATATATGTATGGGCCATTCTCTGGGAAACGGACAACCCACCTACTCCAAAATTTGATACGTCCAATTTTTTTTTTAAAGCCATGAAAAAATCGGATAATGTATCTAGTTTTCAAATATGTGTGGCGAAATTTTAAATTTGAACAAAATGCTTGAGTTTGTTATTTTTTTCATTTTGACGACGGCTTCTCATTCCCTGTTGAAAAACTTAAATATTTTGTCAATTTCTCTAAAAAGTTACCCTTCTTTAGCAAAAGTGGACCGAAAAAATAATTAATATTTGACCTCTATCAATTTTTTACTATAAAACAAAAAACGAAAAAAAAAATTATTAAACAAAAAATTATTAGGATTCATCAAAGAATACGTGTGATTTTTTTCCGAATTTTTTTATACATTTTTAATTTTTTTAATATTTTTGGACTTTTTGACCAATTTTTAAATATCTTAGAAAATTCTAAAAAAAATCACACGTATTCTATGGCAAATTCTGAGCAATTTCTGTTCTCTTAATTTTTTCTGGAAATTTTATCCTTTTCGAGTAAAAAATTCATAACATTGAAAAATTCTAAAATTCTGCAGTCCAAAAGAACAACAAATTTAAAAATGTTTTAAAGAATTCTGAAACAATTCACACCTATTTTTTTATGCATCCTCATCATTTTTTGTTACATAATTTTTTTCGTAGGATTTCTTGTTTTTGAGTAAAAATTTGATCGAGTTCAAATATTAATTATTATTTCGATCCACTTTTGCGAAAGAAAGGTAACTCTTTAGATAAACTGTCAAGGGACAAAATATTTCAATATCTCGACAAGAAACGAGATGCCGTCGTCAAAATAAAATAAAAAGCCAAACTCAAGCCGTTTTTCAACTTTAAAACTTCGGTTTTTAAATCTTGGGCAAAAAAAATGGCCAGAACAACCCCAAAATCATAAAAATTATTAATTTCGCCACTCATATTTGAAAACTAGACACATTACTGATTTTTTCATGCCTTTAAAAAAAATTTTGACGCTTCAAATTTTGGAGAAGGTACCGGTGTCCGTTTCCCAGAGAATATATATATATATATATATATATATATATATATATATATATATATATATATATATATATATATATATATATATATATATATATACACAAATAAGAAGCTACTTCGAATAATCAATGGCCAAAATTAACCGGCAGTAACTGTATTATAAAATTAAATTATTTAAAAAATATGTACTATTAACGGTTTGGTAATGAAACATATTAAATTTCATGAATAATGTATTTAGCGATAAAAATGTATTGATGGAAATCAACAAGTACTACAATTTTTATTTCGTTTTCTTGTTCTGGGAACGATTATTTCTTTCCTTTCAATCAATCACTTGTCAAATATTTTTAAAAAACGAGAAATACCTCATATAAATAATATCAGCTAAACAACATTTTTGTTACATCTCAGATATGAAAGCAAGTAACCATAAACTATTGTAATGCATGTTTTCGCAAAATAAAATAAAAAGAATATTTTTTGTACTTACAATTTTGTAAAAATTTCGTTGTGAAACTTGATTTGAGGTTTATGCAAATCACTTATTACGGAAATAAGACTTATTTATTCAAACAAATTTTTGAAAATAGCTTCCTGTTCTTTTTGCACTCACTTATATAATCATCTGACGGTCGTCACATAAAACTTTAATCCGAACCACGAAGGTAGGAAATATATGGAGGGGAGCCAACGTTTCTGATTTGACTCATTAGTTCCCACTCTTATACGAAAAGTGTTACGTTTGCATTTTGAACTTATATGTCCATGCGTTGTCTATGCTGTATCCCCACCACATTTGCCAAAATTGCCTGCATACGTCAAAAAATTATAGTCTCTGAATCTTTTATTTGTAGCATACCTTCCTATTTTGTAACTGGGGCATTATCTCTAATTGATCCATTTGTTAATGATAATTTCTTGTATTTCATAATTATTTTATACTACAGGAGTATCAAACTCAATTGGACCGCGAGCCTTTCCCATAAAAGTGTGTAATTCCCTTTACTCAGCTAGATTGGCTCATATAGCTATATTTTTGTTGTTGTTTACCTTTTTCTAAAAGTTGTGATATGTATGTAATAATTTATTGCAGTTTTTTCATCTCGTACTGTTTATTTATAATATGAAAATATTTTGGACTATATTACGATAAATTTTACACGTGTTGGTAGGTGTTGACTTTTCCAGATAAATTTTAAATGGTGTAGGTTTGCATTAAAGTCATCAGTAATCCATTTGAATAATATTATTATTACTAGGTCATTAATACGTCGGACGTTTCGAGATACAACACTTCCGCTTTTTAAAACATGTGACTAGCTTTGTACCTTGTGTTAAGTTTATATTTTTGACTACGGCTTTGCCTGTTATTTTGATGCTTTTTGTTATTCTTTACGACTTTTTGCTGTCGCTGATGAAGAGATGCGTTGTATCTCGAAACGTCCGACGTATTAATGACCTAATAATAATTATATTATTCAAATGGATTACTGATGACCTTAATGCAAACCTACACCATTTAAAATTTATAAATTTTACACAATATGAAATTATTATTAATTTTTAATATTCATGTAAAATTTAAATATGATTATAAAACAAACTCATATTATGGCAGTTCTGGTTAGAAACTTATTTGTAAATAAAGTTATATGGGCTATTTTCCTGCCCCCACTTTCGGCTGTGTTTACAACAAATGTCCCTACGGTTTGTCTATTGGATATGGTCAAAGTGCACAAATTAGAATTAAAGGAAAGTTGAAAAATACATATAAATAAATTGCAAAATTAATCAGGGAAATGTGTGAATAAATTTTTATTTTACGAGTTTCGGCTATCAATGCAGCCTTTACTAAAATAAAAATACAAAATCCCAAAAGCCATACCTACAACATCAAAAATAAATTAACGAAATTAATACAAATATTGTTTTTGTACCGACACAGAAAAAAAAAATAAAAACCGCTTGTCAGTGCCAACAAATAGACACCTCTGTGGTCTAATTGGTTAGGACGTTCGCGGCCCTAGTGGAAGGTCTGGGTTCAAATACTGGCGGAGGCAAGTTGATTTTTTCAAATTTAATTAATAATACAAATATTATTAAAAGTAAAATATTTTGACAACACCGAGATTTGAACTAGGGATCTTTATATTTTATTAATTATATTTACTTAAAAAATACAAAATACTAATAAAAATATGAAAATTTAATTTATTCTGTCATACAAAATAAGGGATTTGAACTCGTGATCTTCAGATGTAACTATATATATACGAGTTCAACTCCATAATAGTTTGGCCGGTATAAATTTCAAACTGTATGCTTTACAAAAATGTAAAAATATACTAGAAAATGTTTTATTATTACAACAAAACTATATCTACGTTATTATATGAATCTTTAGTTGTCTATTACTGAAAAGATATTTTAAATAATACAAACGTTTACAAAACTATTATCAAATAAGTATTACGGCAGCAGATTCATAAAAGTTCGGCCAACAAAAAACGTATGTCTTAAAAGGCATTTATTTGCGTGTTTTAAATTATATAGTTGTTAAAACAAAACACAAATGAAAAAAATCAATACTGTACTGTCATTGTCGTTTTCTGGTATTTGTTTTTTTTAATAAAATGGCTCGTGGTATAGCTTTGAGCAGAGATTTAAGGTAGTCTATAATAAATGCTCATAAAAATGGTATTTCTGCAAAAAAATATCTATTTATTACTATTGCGAGATCTATGGTACAAAATGTTAAAAACTTATATAAAAAATTGGTGGAATATCTGAAAGTTTCAAAAATAGCCGTTCTTCAGCCATTTCCCGTGCTGATCTAAGAGGTTTAAGAAGAATTTTGAAAGCAAATCAACAAGAAAATGCTCGAGATATTACAACCATGTCTCGACAACAAGAAGAGAAATGAAAAAAAAATGGGTTACGAGTTTTATAAAGTATTTTTTTTAAATGTTATTTCATTTAACGACTAATGTTACAATGCCCTATTTGTCATTAGGCGAAAGAGAAGCTTTTACTATAAAATTTATAAAAGCGTAACAGGTTAAAATGAGTCGAAGAACATAAGAACTGGACTAATCGACAATGGCATACTATAGTTTTGAGTGATGAGTCCAAATTCGATGTTTGCGTTGGCAAATAGAGCATAGTAAAATTAGTTGTTAAATGAAATAACATTAAAAAAAATACCTTACAAAACTTAAAACCCAGTTTTTCCACTTCTCTTCTTGTTGTCTTGTTTATCTATCATTTCTCGCCACAAAGTTGTAATATCTCGAGCATTTTCTCGACGATTTACTTTCAAAATTCTTCTTAAACTTCGTAGATCAGCACGGGAAATGGCTGAAGAACGGCCATTTTTCAAACTTTCAGATATTCCACCTATTTTTTTTATATAAGTTTATAATATTTTGTACCATAGATCTCGCAATAGAATGAGATATAGATATTTTTCTTGCAGAAATACCATTTTTATGAGCATTTATTATAGACCTTCTCAAATCTTTGCTCAAAGTTCTACTACGAGCCATTTTATTGAAAAAAAAAATACCGGCAATCGAAAATAACAGTTTTGTATTTTTTTTTTCATTTGTGTTTTGTTTTAACAACTATACAATTTAAAACACGCAAATAAATGACTTCTAAACATATATTTTTTGTTGGCCGAACTTTTATGATTCTGTTGCCGTAATACTTATTGGATAATAGTTTTGTAACATCTGTATTATTTAAAATATCTTTTCAGTAATAGACAACTAAAGATTAATATAATAACGTAATATAGCTTTGTTGTAGGAATAAAACATTTTTTAGTATAGTTTTACATTTTTGTAAAGCATAAACTATTATGGAGTTGGGCTCGTACTACTAATACAAACATATGTGTCAAATCAAATTTTCATTTTTTATTCAGTGAGGCCTGTCATTGGTTAAAAATTAATAGGTACGTAACAGAATACGACTAATAGGAGCGTATTTTGTACCTGAAATGTAAATTTTTAATAGCCAGTTAAAAAAATTGCTAATAAAATGTGGTGGCTCAGTGGTATCAAGTCGGCCTGTGGATACTAGGAATCCTGGTTCGATCCTCAAAGCCGACAAAACATTTTCACCAATTTAAAATTACCCTTGTGGCTCCCCGACCACTAACATCTTTAGGGGCTGTGATTTGACGACTGGTAACCGCATTTCACGCGCATAAATATATCACTTACCAAGATCTGTTTCGGTAGAGTGCCACATCCAGTAATGGGTAAAAGGCGTGATGATATATTTATATTTATTTATATTTTAGTGGTATTAAGTCGGACTGTGGATTTGAGAACCCGGGTTCGATTTCCAGAGCAGACAAACAATTTTCACCACATTTAAATTACCCCTGTAACATTTTCGTTAAAAATTGAAATAATACTAAAAACGCAAGTATCTTGCATCTACTAAATTCTACAATTAATTTCCAACATTTCTAACTATGTAAATTTAACATTAAATATATCTTAGACACAAAATATATTGCAATATTATTATCTTTTTTTTTACTCAAAACATGAATGAACTATCATAATTATTATCTTGTAAGCAGTTTGACTGTTGAAATTAAAGTTAAGCATAATTTAAAACAAAATTTATTACTATACAGTTTTTGAATAAAATGCAAACTTTTAGTTAATACAGAGATATTTACTTTTTCTTTTAATGGCTGTCATTCTACGATGTATTTATCGATTGACTTATAATATTACGAGTATCTGTATTATATGTTTTATCGAAATTTCATTTCATTATCTTACATATTACACGGGAATATATGTTATATATTATTATATGTTTTATCAAAATTTCATTTAATTATCTTACATATTACACGGGAATAACGCTGGGCACGTAGGTTGTACGAAAAGCTAAACTATTTTGTTCTATAAAGTTCTTTGTCAGATCAATCATTCATAACTTTTTTTCTCATATGTTAAGAGTTTTTTTTTTCAACTACTCTACATAACACACAAAATGTTGTCGTAATTATTGACTTTAATATTTTTGGTTAAAAGTATTCAATTTATTTTCTAATATATTTAATTAAATTTGGAGGTGATTGAGCCGAAAATATTTTGTATAAATACAGGAAACAAAAGATTGTAATGGATACTAGGTTGTATTAAATTTGATTGTTAATTAATATATTGACGACGTTTTGGCCCCACGATTCGTGTCCATTATCACGTCTACATTTAATAAAAAAACAGTTAATATAATAAATAAGTGTAGAAGGAAAAAAAGTGGTTATTTATAAAGTTTTTAAAAATACAATTTTAAAAATTAAAAATTATGCTAGTGAGTAAGCAATTTTGCATATATACAAGAACTTCATTAGTCTTGTGGTAATAACATGCTAAAATTTATATTAATTTGGATTATTTACACTGATTTATGGGGTAATGGTAGAGTGGTAGCAAGTCGGCCTGTGGATCCAAAGAACCCTGGTTCGATCCCCACAGTCGACAAAACATTTTCACCAATTTAAAACTACCCCTATGGCTCCCCCACCACTAACATCTTTAGGGGCCGTGATTTGACGACTGGTAACCGCATTTCACGCGCATAAATATATCACTTACCGAGATCTGCTTCGGCAGAGTGCCACATCCAGTAATGGGTAAAAGGCGTGATGATATATTTATTTATTTATTTATTTTATTTACACATACCTAGATATGACAATTTTAAAAATATGCCAAAATACAGAAATATTTTTCTTATAAATTGGTATTATTTTTATTACAATACATTAAAAAAATTTAAATTCAATAAATACAAAATAAAATTGTAAAAATTAAGTGTCCAATTTATTTAATATTTCCATGATTTTTAAAACGAGTTTTTCAGATTTAAATCTGCCTGAGCATACTTTTAAATCCAAGGGTTAATATAATATTAATTAAGTAAAATCTCTTACCTTGGGTATTTCAACTATTTGTTTAAAAGACATTAAAGATGTTTGAATTCAAGTTGATTGATAAAATATAAAACAAACATCTATTAACTATCAATATGACACATTCCGTGTTCATTTGTTTACAAGTTTCTTTTTAAAAGTGATCACAATTACCTTCGTCAAATTAGAAGTAATTTGCCACTTCCTCAATTTTGCGAATTAATAAACAATAACATGTGCATATTATACTTAAAGACAACATGATATTTATATATATATATATATATATATATATATATATATATATATATATATATATAAATTGTTAGCTTACACTGAAACCTAGCAACAATATCGATATGTTGTTGCTAAGCAATTTCAAGAACTGAGTAACATAATATCGATGATATATTTTAAATAGGAAATAATGTTGCACATAAAAAATATGTTAGTAGTAACGTAGTATCAAAATACAATAATAGACAGCTCAGTGTGACGAGGTGATGGTTAGTTATCTTTAGGATTTAGGTTCGAACTTTTAATGACGTAATAATAATATTTATTTATTTAAAATAAATAATATTGTTTCCTAGTTCAAATATCATGTTTACTTCTTTTTAATTCTAAGAAAAATATTGTGCATACGAAAATGTATCAACGCAAATACCTACGATAGTTTTAAAAATATTGAACAATAATTAGATACAATATTTGTTTATACTGACACTCATTGATATAATAATCAATTTATATTTTTTAAAGTAGATACAAAAATGAAAATATCATTCCTAATTATAGATTACAGGTAATGTTGACTTTATTGATTAGAACGTTATGGAAAATGGAAAAAAATGGTAAAAGGTACTGGAGATATGGAGATCGAACTTTGGTACATGTACTCCAGTAAATTATTAATATTAACATATCTTGAATTTACTTATTGCAATCTTAGAGGTTTCGGGTTCGATTGCAGTCCGAAATTATATCAAAATGCAATGTAAATTCAACCTTTACTAATATTAGAAGATCTTAAAATTACAATAAAAAAAGAACATGTATTTTACACTTAAGTATTTAATCTAATTTGTTCAGTTCAAATAATAAATGATGCAAAAAATAGCTATTTGTTTTTATTTTGACCGTGAAATAAGTGTATCAATGAACGAATTTGTCGACCGAGATATACGACATTCTGGTAAGGTCAAATTTTCAGAGATAAGGTATACACATACCTTAGGTACAAAAAGATAGCATAATTGATTACAAACGTTAATTTAAGAACCATTTTTAAATAAAATAAATAAATGTGTCACCTCGCCTTTTACCCATTACTAAGTGTCTGTTGAAGCAGATCTCGGTAAGTAATATATTTATAATTGCGGTTATCAGCCGTCTATTCACGGCCCCCAAAGATGTTATTGGAAAACTGTTTTTTGGCTGTAGGAATTGAACCCAGGTTCTCAAATCCACAGTCCGACTCGATACCACAGAGTAATCTACCCCATTAAAAAAATATTACACCTACAAATATGAATCTGTAACCAAAGAACAAGCCACCTTGCTTTAATTTTATTTCCAACAAGTATTTAGTATTTTAGCAATTTAATTTAGCCATCGCTAAAAGCAACATAAAATAAAGTAATATTGTACAAAAAAGAAAACTTCGAGGACAGAATCTCGTATCAATTTTTTTTACATTTGCATAAAAATTAATATTTTGCACTATTTTTCATTCGATCGATTATGATAAATCTTTTATCAAAAGTTAAATTAGTGGAGCAAATTTTTTGCAAAGCTTTGTACGCCGTACAAGTTATTAAACCAGTTTTTGACTAAACAGTTGTTTTCAAAGCCACATACATTTTTGAGTTGCTTATATAATTTGTAAATACATAAAATATTTTTTTCTTGATTCCATTTGGATTGGATATCACTGTATTGGTAGAATAAATATTTTAATTATAAATTCATATACATTAGGCAATAAAAATAGTAGTGAATATAGAGCCCAGTGATAAAAGCGTGGTAAAACTTGCAATTCTTAATTAACAAGTAAGAGGTAAATTTCATTAGCTTTAACTTAATTTACGGGTAGTTTTAAAACAATTTTCACAATATTAAAACTACCCCTGTGGCTCCCCACCACTAACATCTTTGGGGGCCGTGATTTGGCGACTGGTAACCGCACTTCACGCGCAAAATATATCACTTACCGAGATCTGCTTCGGCAGAGTGCCACACCCAGTAATGGGTAGAAGATATATTTATTTTATTATATTTATATATATCATCACACCTTGTACCCATTACTGGGCGTGGCACTCAGCCGAAGCAGATCTCGGTAAGTGATATATTTTGCACTTGAAGTGCGGTTACCAGCTGTCAAATCACGGCCCCTAAAGACGTTAGTGGTGGAGGAGCCACAGGGGTAATTTTAAATTGGTAAAACTGTTTTGTCGGTTGTGGGGATCGAACCAGGGTTCTTTGGATCCACAGGCCGACTTCATACCACTGAGCTAGCCAGTCCATTTTATATATATATATATATATATATATATATATATATATATATATATATATATATATATATATATATATATATATATATATATATATATATATATATATATATATATATATATGTATATGTATATATAAAATGGAGTGGCTAGCTCAGTGGTATGAAGTCGGCCTGTGGATCCTGAGAATATATATATATATATATATATATATATATATATATATATATATATATATATATATATATATATATATATATATTTAACTTAACCAAAAATACAATTGTATCTGAGTGGTTCGGATTCCACTATAAGCCGTACCCCCTTCCCCCTCTATGTCCTAGATTAAGTTCCTCTTGTGCAGAGTAACAAATGAATGCGTATTTGAGATATCATTTATAAAAAATGTTTGGTTTCAGTAGAGTTTAAATCGTTAAAAATTTTATTTATTTATTTGATTGTATTATACCTATATATTGAAAAACAGGGTAATTGGCAGTACTTTACATTAAGCTGCTTCAATTTGTATAAAAGCATTTAATTATAAATTTTTACTAAATAATAAATCATCACTAAAATTTGAAATTTTGAAAAGTATGCACAGAAGAATGGAAGCTAAGGGTAAGAGAAGAAAATACGCATTATTAATAACTTAATAAATTAAGTAGTTATCTAATACTTGTTCCTTAAATATTTTTTTGTAATTTGTAATGTTTTCTAATTTTAGTAATAATTTATAATTAAATGCGTTTAAATAAATTGAAACTACTTAAATTGTTGTAAAGTACTGTGAGTTTCCCCGTTTTTCCAATACATCGGAATAACACGATTCAATAAATAAATAAAAATTCTTAAATTATAAGTGATCCGGTTTGTTCGCCAGTGAAGTAGGGAAAGTAAACATCTTTCCACTCACCAGTCATATCCTTCGAGAATCCATACTCGTCTTTCCATAGCTGGGAAGTTCGATTGAAGTAGACCTGGGCACTTCCTTGTGCCATGATGCAGATGCAGGTAAAGACCATGAACCATTTCAAGCTCGCGAAGCAAGACAGGTACCGAGTACAAGGGAAGATCCGGAACCCGCAGCTAATGTCACGATTGCAGCTGTTTTGGGAAGAGCTTGGTGGAGGATCAGGGTCTGGATCTCGTGGTATATGCACCTTCAAAATAAGAAACATGAACGACGTACAAATTCTTCGGAGATGAGCATTCTGTTCTGAATAAATTGGTATAAGATGACTATAAATTTAAGAAAAGTGAATATGTGTTAGTTGAAATGGTTTCGGCATGTGAAATGAATGTCGAATACAATATTGATGTAGTAGTATATGTAGATGAAATTGAAAATGAAAGATCGCGTGGCAAGTCTTTAACATTAAACAATACAATATATTTCATTTATAATCACAATATTTCGTCTAATTTAAAAAAAAGAAAACAGAGTGTTCAATAATTGTAAAACAAATGAATTAGTAAAATTATTTGTTTATATATTGAATTGAGAATCGTTCCGATAGGATACTGTGATCCCAATAACAGGACGATTATTTATTACAAAAATAATGAAATAAATTTAGAAAAAGTATAAATAATTTACAAAAGCCACAAAAAAAATAAAGAGTTTTAAAAATGTTAAAAAATAACACTAGACAAACTAAAAAATAATAATATTTATTTATTTATGTTACCCTGTACCCAATTACAGTAAAGAGTCCGAACTCACCGAGCCGCAGTTGGTAGCTGATATAAATATATTTAGCTCGAATGGGATTCGATTCACGAACTTCGAATTCGAATATCGCAACGTTAGCTACACCACCATACTGCCGAACAATTATAACATACATACCATCATGCTATGTCTCTTCAAATAGAATAGCACGATTCCTTGAAATATGCACTGAACATTTATTCATTAGATTCATCCTTCAATTAAACTTCATCAAACATTCCCATCCAGGTACACCATTTTCACTTAATCTACATTTTCTAAATTTCAAAATAACATAATTTAAAATATTTTTGCAAAAGAAAAAAGTATTTATATCATATCATACTTATAAAAACTCATATGTAAACTTTATCAAACACGCATGACAACAAATAAAAAAGAAGCTATTAAAAATCAGTAAAATCAAATGACTTACTGTCTCAACATCAATTTCTTGAAAGACTGGTCTTCGGCGAATTTTGAACCACTCAACCAAATTATCAAAAGTAGGCATTTTTCAAAATAATTCAAGCACAGTAATATTCAACAGTACACTTCGAACAATTGTAAGATAATGATAGCCAAACTCTCCTGCTCGCGATTTAAATATTCGCAAAATGAGTCATCATGTCAGTAGTGGTGAAGTCCGTATATTAGATACAGATAGAAGACAGTCTGTTTCATAAGTATTGTATAAGTAATATTTAGAGGAAGAGCGGATGTTATCTTATAAACATCATGTTATCATGTTTGTTTTGGTAAATATAATTACCTATATGTCATTATACAATACTTTAAAATCTCTTTTACCCTTTTGATTAACTTCTTTTCTTTATTTCACTTCATTTTCTTTATCAATTCGCTCCATTTTATTATGTTACTTTTTGTATTTTGCTTTTTGACAGTTCTTGTCTTTCCGTCTACTTTGTTTGCTTTCTTTTTTCTTTTTTTTCTAAAGTAATTTATATTTTTATATTAAATAGGAAATAAATTAAACAACCTACATACATTACAAATTATTATAAAAATATTATTATCTACGCGTTTACTGATAGCCTATCTTGAGAAACATATCAGTGCATTTTACTATTGAATGTTGTTGAATATTGCCGTAGAAATGCACAAGAAACAGACAATACAAATAAATATCAAATAAATAAATGTATTAAAAAGAAAATATCATTGTTTTATAAATAATAAATAATAAATATATATATATATATATATATATATATATATATATATATATATATGGGATGGCTAGCTCAGTGGTATGAAGTCGGCCTGTGGATCCTGAGGTCCCTGGTTCGATTCCCACAGGCGACAAATTTTCATAAATTGAAAAAGCTATCCCTGTGGCTCCTCCACTACTAACATGTTTGGGGGCCGTGATTTGACGACTGGTAACCGCACTTCACGCGTAAAATATATCGCTTACCGAGATTTGCTTCAGCAGAGTGCCACACCCAGTAATGGGTAGAAGGCGTGATGATATATTTATTATATATATATATATATATATATATATATATATATATATATATATATATATATATATATTTTTTAAATGTTCAAGATAATGTACATGGAGCTCTCGAGAATTTCAAGAGCTATGACCAATTTAAACTTGTTTTTATTTTTTTCGACAAAAATGCATAGATACAGAGACAAATATAAATTTTGCTTGTTTTTAGTTATTGCTTTAACTTTTTAATTTGAATTAATACAGTACTTTAGTTTCTACATTCTTGAAGCAATTTTTCTTGAATAATGTACAGAAGTATATAATTTTTATTTGTCTCCAATAGCTTTCGAGATATTAATATCAACTTTCATTTTTTATATGCAGCTAATAGTTGGCTATGATACACAAAAAGATATGATCTTTTCTTCTTTCAACTGCATGAAACACTTACACATAATTTTTTATATAGTCCTGAATATTTGAAATTATTGCTTCAAATGGCAATGTTTTAGATATTTGATCACGGTAGCCATGGAAAATAAAGAAATATCGTTTGTAAATACGTTTATTACAATAACAATGACACAATTAATTAATACAATGATTATCACTTTCGAGGGATTCGTATTATCTAGTTAAATCGCATTATTTTTTCATAAAACTCGTTTAAATCAATATTTATTATTAATGAGATTAAATTAGAAATATGACTGAATTAAATGATAAATATAAAAATTCAAAATTAAGAATAAATATCAAAACCAAAGAAAAAATACAGTTTAGAATAGATTAGATTATTACAAATATTTTCCCTGAATTAATAAGTTATTTTATTTTATGTACACATCAGCTCTTTTCAACGTTGCTTGTACTGCCCTTCTTATCATGAGATAAGAAATTCTTCTGTAACCGTCCTACGTAGATCATTGTAATTATCGTATGTGCGTACATATATTTTCTCTTTTAGATAACTCCAAATAAAAAAATCTAAAGGTGTCTGATCCAGCTTGGCACGAAATAGCTCCACGAGTCCCGATCCGTCTGTTTAGAAATCTATCATTCAAATATGTTGTTACAATATTTGGATTGTGTGGTGGAGCACATCTTGATGAAATTATATGTTATTGTCAGCGGTATATTATCCAAAATATCTTCTACTTCATATTGAAGTAATTATAAATATCTTTCCAGTGTTAATATATCATCAAAAATTATAGATCCTATAATGCGCTAACCTAATGGGCCTTTTACATTTTTTTCATCAATGGGCCTTTCAAGACTTTTTTGAATTTTTTATATATTAATCTACGTAATAAAATAATTATACCCAAAATTTATTTTTTTTTTTAAAGTTGTATTAAGCATGATAAAAATATTTAAACTTTCGAAACAAACGAATGTGACGTAGTTGCATCTTAGCTTAAAGAGAGACAGATAAGACAGAGATAAATAACACGTAACTTGACGTAATGTGTGTCGTTGTCATAGAATCCTCAGACAAAACATAACTAGACGGATAACAACGGCGTTTGTTGTAAAGCAGAAAGGGATAGAATAACTGGTTGGTGAGGCGGATGCGCGGCAAGGAGCAACTTGCATAACATCAAACTGTACTCGCTCCTTGCCGCGCACCCGGCGGACCCAAAAGTTATTCCATCCCTTTCTGCTCCACAACACTGCATTGACTTGAATACGGCATAATTCGTCTAGTATTATACGTCATTGGTAGAATCGTAGAATGCTGAATGCTTATTTCTTCTTCGTCTTCCTCTCAGTAAAATTGAGCACCGACAAACGTTTCAGACAAAGTTCTGTGATTGGCATAATGCAACTACGTAATTGCAATATGGCAGTGATTTGAATTATTCAACTTTAACTTTCATATTTCAACAATAAAGATATCATTTATGGTATGATTTTATATTGTATTAAATATGATGTACGGTCAAGAATTTATTTTAATAAATATATATTAAAAAGCTCTACCACTTGAATTCCCCATTACCGCACTGTAACCTTCTGGTCAGTTTTAAAAGAAAAAGGGACAGTTGCGGCAAAGTTAGCATCACCATTAATAACTATACGAATCGTGTTTTGACGGCTGGATATCGCACACTATTCGTAATAGTATATTATGTACCATAAACTGTGACAGTAATTAGTTCAAGAATGTAGTTTGGGAAATCGAGGCCTGAAGGGTCCAGATTTTCTAAACATTCACGACCTTACAGTTCGAGGTTAGTAAGCTATTTTTTACAATACTTGCACAAATAGAAGGAAAAGAAAAATAGGTTTCAAAATTAGCAGCTGTCAAATTGTTGTTGTTGACGGGGTGGCTAGCTCAGTGGTATGAAGTCGGCCTGTGGATCCTGAGAACCCTGGTTCGATTCCCACAGGCGACAAACAATTTTCATAATTTCAAAAAAGCTACCCCTGTAGCTCCTCCACCACTAACATCTTTGGGGGCCGTGATTTGACGACTAGTAACCGCACTTCACGCGCAAAAATATATCACTTACTGAGATCTGCTTCGGCAGAGTGCCACACCCAGTAATGGGTAGAAGGCGTGATGATATATATATATATATATATATATAAATTGTTGTCAAAATAAACATGACCTTGATATGTAATATTTACTTACTGTCCACGGTGGATAGTAAGTAAATATTAAAGTCCTGATGTAACCAACTGTGTAATAAAAATTCCACTTACTGTGTTTAAATTTTGTCATTAATAGGTAACTTACAGTCCAAGTATTGTAAAAAAGTATTTGATTCACCCAGAACTAAAAAATGATATTATTAGCGTGTTTCTTCGGGCCTCGATTTCCTAAACATTCGCGATCTAAAAAAATCACTTACAGTTCGAGGTTAGTAAGCTTTTTTTTACAATACTTGCACAAAGGAAAAGAAAAATAGGTTTCAAAATTAACAGTTGTCAAATTATTGTCAAAATAAACCGGACCTTGATATATAATATTTACTTACTGTCCACGGTGGATAGTAAGTAAATATTAAAGTCCTGATGTAACCATGGAAACCACTTTGTAATAAAAGTTCCACTTACTGTGTTTAAATTTTGTCATTAATAGGTAACTTACAGTAAAAGTATTGTAAAAAAGTATATGATTCACCCAGAACTGAAAAATGGTATTATTGGCGTGTTCCCTTGGACTATGATCCGTAATTAAAGTGATCAAAGTTGACATGACGAAAAATAATTATGTTTTCTCGGTCGATATTCGTTATCCCCACTCTTTCATTTTGTGATCAAGAAACGACAATCCCCTTACCCTTCTGAATCATACTTTTTCTATTATTCATGTTGAGCGATTCGTATCAAAGATTTAAAAATGGGGTCAAAAAATAAATGTGAGTGCTCCCGTTGTGGAGTTAAGGGGAATAATAAATTAAATTAAAGAGAAAATATAAATAGATTAAAGAGAAAATATAAATAAATTAAAGAGAATTATAAATTATATTTATTATGGAAGTAAAGTAAATCTGTCCTTTATAATAATGGGCATTAAATAAATATAAACATCACACTCTTCGCAACGAACATTTTTTCTGATTCAATACGATCACGATCCATTTTTAAAGGGTATACATTAGTGGTGGGATCCGGATCCGAATAGTTTCGGTTTCGGATCCAAAAATATCCAGATATCCGGATAATTGAATGTTGAACTATCCGGATCTCGGATCCAAATCTCAGTATCGGATTTTGGATCCGGATCTGAGTGTCAGATTTTGGATCCGGATCTGAGTATCGGATTTTGGATCCGGATCTGAGTATCGGATTTTGGATCCGGATCTGAGTAGCGGATTTTGGATCCGGATCTGAGTAGCGGATTTTGGATCCGAATCTGAGTATTGAATTTTGAATCCGAATCGCAGTACTGTATCTTGAAACCGGATCCAAATGTCGAATCTTGGAAACGGATTTGAGCATCTGATCTTAGATTCGAATGTGAGTATGAGTTTGGAATTTTAGATATGGAATTTCAGTATCCGGATCGGTTCTCTTCAAATATTCTGAGTAAAACCAAATAAATGTGATTATGAAATAATCCACTAAGCATTTTCGTTTCTTGTCGGCATATTACTGATGTTTAAATTTTTGTTGAACAACTTTTAGCATCTGCTAACAAGGAAATTTCACAGAACTAGTAGGTAAGTAGGTAACAAAAACAATCCCTTTGATGTGAAACACGTGCTCGAAGTAAATAAATATGTATTCGCTACCTGCAATGAACCTATGGCCATTATTTCTCAAATTTCACCTTAATCCCTTTTTGCTTTCAAGTATTTGTTCTAATGAATGTTATAAAATCTTAGAACTGCAGAATTTCAATTTTCAAAGAAGTGTCCCCCTTCTTTTCTTTACATGCGAAATTTTATGCTTTATGCTTTATTGTACTCGTATGTTTAAGAGTATGCCAATATATATTTTTCTAAATGAGCAATAATAAATGTTATCATGCAAGTACTTTTTACATATCGCATATACTAACTCCCATAAAATTATACGGTAAGTAAAAAGAAATTAGAATCGTTTTCTTAAAAAGCATTCAATGAGTTTTGCTACAAACTTCATACTCATAGTATGACAAAATAAATTAATGAAATTAATGTCATATTTATATGTTACTGTATATGTGAAATAATACAAATTTGTATTTTTTATTCATCATTTAACTAAATAGGACTCTGTGAAAGTAAATTCCTTTCTTCTTTATATATGTACAAACTACTTGGCTATTTTAGAGGGGTATTATAAAATTTATTACTGTTTACAGACCGCTGTAAAGATAAATAGGCCCACTTCAATGGTTTCAATTCCTCGAATTTTGGCGAGGGACATATACGAGGCAGAGTGAAAAGTCCCTGAAAAATGAAACAAGAAATGATTTATTTGGTCAAAACATATTTTATTTCTCAACATAATCTCCTTGTAGCTCGATACACTTCGTCCAACGTTTTTAAAATTTTTCGATCCCTTCCAAATAATACGATTTTGGCAATCCTTCCAAATAGGCGTTTGTCTCAGCGATGACCTCATCGTTGGAGCCAAATCTTTTTCCGCCGAGCCATTTCTTCAAGTTTGGAAGTAGATAAAACTCGCAGGGGGCCAAATATGGAGAATATGGTGAATGACGAACCAATTCGTAGAGCGGACCTGTGCGCCGGTGCGTTGTCCACAATGCGGCACCCATCTGGCAGATAGCTTTCTTATATCCAAAAATTTATGCAAAATGTTCCGTACCCGTTCGGTTGAGATGCTCATAGCCTCAGCTTCCTCGTGCACTTTAACTCGCCGATCGTCCAATATCATACCATGGATTTTATCGACGATATCTGGCGTTGTAACCTCAATTGGACGACCAGAACGTTCGGCGTCCTTTGTGGTCATACTACCGCAACGAAAATCAGGAAACCACTTGTGAATCGTTCCAATCGATGGTGAGGAGTCCCCATAATGTTTAACAAGCGATGCTTTGGTTTGCATAATATTTTTTCCACGCAAAAAATAATGTTTAATCAAGACGCGAAATTAACTTTTTTCCATGTTTTCAAAAATCTTCAAGGTTGCTTGCTTTCAATGGGTGTCAAAACAGAACTGAATGACATATCAGTCTGAAAATTTTAATGCGTTCTAGATAAAGATGGTACATTACAAATATCACATGAGATTTGCGATTGTGGCGTCATCTGTTTTATTTTTCAGGGACTTTTCACCCTGTCCTCGTATGTATAATAGTGCAAGAGATGATGAATATTCTATAGTACCATGTAAAATTTTATATAAATAAATAAAAGACATAATTTTCCTACGAGACAGAAGTGAATAAATACACAGTTCCTGCAAAAGGTCATCATTAGTGACCGGATTTATAAGCACAAAAAATAACTAAAAAAAGCGCTTTAAAAAGTACAAAATGTAGGGAAAAAAAGCAGAAAAAAGCAAAAAAAAACACAAAATAAATTTCGTAAAGTATATTTATTTATATATATTAAATAGGTACATGTTTTAGTGTATATAGTTATATTATTATATTTTATATTCTTGTTTTATATTTATATTGTATAGTAATAGTATATAAAGTACAAAATATTGTAGATCTAAACATAGTCGTATTTTATATTTAACACTCTAAATAAAATATATAGAAGCTTTGAATCACTCCGGTTGAAAACAGTTAATCACTAAATGTTGTTCCAAATTCTCCATTGAAAACTTTTGCCACTTTCGCATAAAATATTCTTATACGCAGAGAAACTTCTCTCGACATCTACACTTGTTATGGGTGCGTATTTGAAATTAGGTATTAAAGTCGGATCCAGGTCAAAATCATCAACAATGTTACCGTTTAAATTATTTGATATTTTTAATAATTTTTGAAACCCCTCATTCTTAGAAAAAACTTCCTCAGGCAAATAAAAATTTGTTAATCCATCGTCAATAAAATTTGAAATTGTATTACTGTTAGTTTTATTTAATTGTTTAAAGCATGTTAAAAAAACCTTTCGACGAAATTTCATTATTTAGTACCCATATTATTAAATTAGCTACGTATCTACCGCACGTGTCTGTAGTTTCGTCAACACAAAACCATATATAATTGTTTCCTTCATTGTTTCATCGTAAATAAGGCTTGCGTATTTTTTTCGGAGATTACTTTCATCTGGAATTTGACGTTTACAATACTTATCCAAAAATGCTTTAAAAGATGAATTTTGCAATTTGTTTAAAGGATTATTTGATTTTATCATAGTTTTGCACAGATCGTAATTAAATTGTTTTTGTTCGCTCCATGTAGAAAAGGTGGCTATGGATTCTTTAATAGTTTGTTGTTTGCCCTTTTTCAATCGTAAGCTACAGTACATTATTTACAAACATTTAAAAAAAATTATTACTATTTTTGTGCAAGTTTGACAAAATATTTTATTATTTTCAAATTTCAATTCAGGATAAGCTCGTATCCATTCTTCAACAGTGGGTTTCTGCTTCGGCATTATGCAATATACAATTCACAATTATTGTATTGAAGTTAACACGATATAACACTTGCAATGAAAACAGTAAAACTAAACAAGGCGCAACCTGAGACCGATATGCTGCATCCATGAATCACGAAATCGAGAAACCCCAAAGAACAAATATATATGCGCATGCGTCATTGCATTAAACATTGCGTAATAAATAATTTTTATAAATTCTATTTAATAATATCAAATACAGTTAAAATAAAGCTCTGAATAAGCATAAAACTAAGAAAAAAGCTTAAAAACGCAAAAAAAGTAAAAAAAGCATAATAAACTTTATGTCAAATGATACGTTTTATACTAATACGTGAACATTTTAAGACTAATTGTTATTGCTTTTAATATTAAGAGAAAGCATAAAACTTAGAAATCCGGTCTCTAGTCATCATATTCATAATCATAACTGGGGTACTGCCTATAAATTTTGTAAAAATAGTACTTAGTAAACTTTTTTTTGTATAGATTCAATAAGAGAAATATATTTAGAATAAATAGGATTTCAAACTTGAAGACAGTACACCAGTTTCGATCTTACAAAAGCAAAATACAAACTTTTTAGTGTTTTTAAATTACGAAAACAATGTGTATTACGAATTACAAATCCTAAATTTTTATACGATGATTTGACAATTAAGTTTATATGATCTTTAAAAGGTAATTTATTATCAAACAAAACGACAAGTTCTTTAATCTGATTTACTCTTTCTAGGACAATTTTATCCAGGGCCGGTTTTGCCATAAGGCGGGTGAGGTCACCGCTTCAGGCCTCCGGGTTTTCCCCGGCCTCATACAAATTAGAATTTTTATATATAAAAAATTAATATGCAATTACTATACAAAATGAAAATTTAATTTTATACTATTTTCCGCAACGAATTGTTTTGTAATTTAGGTATATATTATACCTAAATATATGTGGCAGCACTGTGTAATCGCGTTGTGGCGTCGTCGCATAGCGCAAAGTGCACAAGCTACTCCACACAATCCCTCAGTAGCAGCGACGTTGAAGAAAAATATATATTGATTATTAAAAATAGATTACAAGCAACATTTCCAAATATAATGACTCTTCTACAAATATATTGAACGCATCCTTTATCAAATGCGTCCGCTGAACGATCTTCTTCATGATTAAAAAGAGTACAAAATTATCTACCATGTCTCAAGAGCGATTGCAATCACTAGCCATATTAAATACAGAGGTAGAGATTTTGAAATCCATTGATTGTAATGATGTCATTTCAAAATTCGCTGAAGAAAAGAAAAAAAAAATTGCATTAATGTAAATTTCGCATTTTATAATTAATTTTATGTTATTGTAGTACGAGACTGTGATTTTAGCTTCATGTAGGTACTGACTGAATAATAATAATTTTTTTAATCCTATATAGATGCAATTTTTTTAATTTTTCGTACGTGACATTTGTATTTTATGATTTTAAAAATATAAATATACATTTTATTTACTTTTATGTACCGCTGGCCTCTAATTTCCTTCCGCCTTAGGCCCCCAAATTTGTAAAACCGGCACTGATTTTATCCATATTATAGGAACAGGTATACACAAATTTTTTTACAAAGTAACTCATAATTTTGCATTTACTATAATTGAAAATAAATTTACAGGATTGAGACCAAATTAATATATTGTTAATATCTTATCATATCATATGTAGATCATACCCAGTTTTGAGGGCAGGGATAATTTTCAAGTCTTGAAAATACAACATCATTTCTCTTCAAGAATTCTAGATACGTCCCTGTTTGTAATATTTAAAAATTCTAAGTGAAATCAACACAAAAAGTATTGCATGAATAAATTATCTTATCTTACAATTTTTTCAATAAATAATTTCTACAGATTATAAATCAATAAAACTTGTTAATACATCTAAAAAATAAAACCAAAATGTTTCAAAAATCAAGTACAACCCAAACAAAAGCTCATCTTGTTAACGAAGCCAACATTGATCCTACAAAGCTTAACAAACGAATGATCTATTTATAGAAGTACATGATTATTATGTAGTCTAGTTAGAGACTTATCTATTCATTCTCCAACACTTGCAGAGCACTGGCAGTTATCACTCTCACTTCAAAATTCGTACAACCTCAATCCAACCTCAAATTATCAGCGGTAGGATCTTCGCGTAAGTCAAAAAACTGATAAAGTGTGATTACTGAAGTGTAGATGTCGATAAAATTAATCAGAAGAGTTAGTTTAGTGATGGAAGACACCAAGTGTGGTTTGGGTTCTTGTCAGCCAAAATGGTTGAAAAAATTTGCAACTGCGAAAAGTTTTATGGCGGTCTATGGTTTATTGGGGACAATACAAGCTATGGCGTATGTGTATTTAGTGGTGACTTTGACTACCATGGAGAAAAGGTACAAGATTCCTAGTAGGACAACCGGTAAGTTTTTTTTTTGTAAATACTGCTATCGTAGTTTATAATTTCTGTAAAAAAGTAAAAATCTATTACCTACATCCAGTTTATCAGTCGACTGTTAAGTAAATATTAACTAACAGCAAATTATACATTATTAATTTATATTTAACAGATGATAATCATTATGACAGATACATAACAGTCGCATGAAAAGCGAAACACAGAAACCAAAATCGAAACATGCTATAATAATTTTCAATGAAAATATGTGCAATCGGATTTTTCAAAAAACGTGAACTCATCATTTAAATATTTGTCCTTCCTAATACAATTTTTTTATAAGACAACGAATTATTGTAAGTCATTTTTCAACCGACTAAACATTAAAAAAAGACATTTTGTGTGAACTATATCAGCTGACTAATATTTTTCCTCTATCATAAACTTTTTGAAATTATTGTAATGTTTATTCGTCAACGTCGTTAATATTCGTGTCTTAATTCTTAATTATTCTTAACAAAAAAAAAACTAGTTAAATTATTTTGAAAATAGTAGTTGTTTTCTTTATGTTCTTAAAGAAAATACTGTTCTTATTTTGTTTTAAAATTCAGTACTACAATTTTCTTTCAAATATAATACAAAATTTACTTGTTTTCAAGACAGTAATTAAAATCATATTTAAATAATAGTTTGTCTTGTTAGAGAATTCATAGATGCATCTAGGAATAAGGACTTTTACATATAAATAAGTAATTCCCTTAGTGCTCAGTGCCAAAAAAAGGTTCTCTTAAGGTGAATCATTACCTCTAATTGAATCTGAAGTTGATACCTGAGCATTACTCGTCTTAAAACCAGATGATATTGTTTTTATAAATGTAAAATTATGTAAATATAAAACATTAAATTTATGTGCAAATAATAATGGAAAATGATTTTAAAATTTTTATTTAATTTTTCAAAAACAATTGGAAGAATGATATTTATAAATATTTTAATATTTTACCTTTTCTCTTTGAAATATTTTCTATTTATTGAGTTAATAGCAGAGGTGTGGAGTCGGAGTCGGAGTCGGAAGTCGGAGTCGTAGAGTCGGTTATTTTTAGTGCAGTCGGAGTCGGAGTTGGAGTTGGAAAAAATTATGCAGACTCCGACTCCAAGTAGACGTGTTTGAACATGTTTACTGCGTTGCATTAAAAAAAAATTAGAATAATTTAAAATACTTTTTTATAAAGATCTCGAAGAAGTTGAGAAATTTGACCGCAGTTCTAATTTGATATGCACGAATAGGTAATAAATCATATTTATTAATTGAAGTCGAAGTTGGAGTCAGAGTCGGAATCAGAGTCGGAGTCGGAGTCGAACATTTAAAATTTTTGGGAGTGGAGTCGGAGTTGGAGTTGTTTTTTTTTTCTTTGCGACTCGGCAACCCTGGTTAATAGTAAAGAATTAATCGATTTTAATTTGTAATTTACATGCATTAAATTAGTGTCTCGAAAGAGTGAAGTAAATTTTCTAAAATTATTATCTCCGGAATCTTAAATCTTTTAAAATACCAACCCAAAGCGCTACCTTGAGATGAGACTTAGGATTTGTCTCGTCTCGATTTCGAGTCTCGACCTTTCAACATCAAATTATTATAACAATTATAATATAGTATTGCTATTAAGTAAATACATTAAAAATATACTAAAACGAATTCAATAGCTATAAAACAAAAAACTATTTTGTATTATGTTAATTTTCAAATGAAATTACATATTATGTTATGTATGTATCTTCTGATCTGTATTTTTTGTTTAAGTTACAAAATTAGGTGTTGACCATATTTCAATTTGTATATGTATTTTATTCGCCTATCTACACTTTTGCATATGGATCGCGGGGTTTACAAATCGCTGTATATGCCTATAATTAAGTAAATTTAGCTTCAATGTTAAACAAAATACCATAGAATTCAAAATGCAAAAGAAATGTTCAACATTGTATCAGGAGTCTGTAATATACAAAATTTTCGTACCGGAATTAAAATGATCGTCTTATAATTAATTGACTATTTAAACATAAAGATAAAATAAAAACGGTTAAAAGTTTGTTAAAATAATCGACTTAATACTGATCTCGACTTGAACTAAGGTCTCGTCTCATATTTTCAAGACGAGACGAGACCATGACTGATCTCGAGTCTCGCGACAACACTACCAACCCAGATGCACAACCAAGCCTTAGAGGAAGGAGCAAATAATAATGAAAATTGAATCCAAAGTACAATTACATTTTTGGAAAACGGTTAAGAAGGTTATAAATAATTACATATCGTAGTAAATTTTTATTTCGTTTGATCTCATAAGTTTGAGAAATAAAATAAAATAAGCAAAAAGAAAAAAACGCACATTAAATTTATTGTTAGTTATGAAAGATTTTACTGTACTTATAAATATATTAATATATTAATATGTAAGGATACACAAAATGCAATGAAATCACGTATTGATAACACTGTTTACTTTAAACTAATAGATTGCTATCTTGTAATCTAGTAGAAAGGCAGACTGTTACCTCTTTACAGATTATAATCACTTGACTCTTATAAAAAGTGTCACACTTCGAAAACCGAGGTTAATGTAACAGATAACGCAAGAATCACTCGCAATTTCAAAACTGATGTTTAGGTATTTACTACTACTACAATATATTAATTACAATTTGTTATCAAATTTGCAATTAGAAATTTTGGCACTTATTGCAAAGTGTAAATTCTAGTTTTCATCACGACGAACGATGATTCGTAGAAGTTATTATAATAATTTCACCCCATATTCCATCAAATGGGGCAGCACGAATTCTAGAAACATTCACTCAATATTTATTTATAATATCACCAAACATCCCCATCCTTTATTTTCATTTACATTCATAATTTCTTCGAAAAGCGCGCCATAGGCATTAAATATGGGACAAACAATTTTTCCATGTTAAAATTATTTCTGTGGCTATCGCTCCCGTAGCATCTTTGGAGGCCGTGGTTATACGGCTGGTAACCGCACTTCACATAAATATATCACTTGTCTGCTTCCACATCAATAATGGATAAAAGACGTTATGATATATTTCTTTATATTATTTTTATTTAATACACGCGAAAATTAGGTTCAAAAGTTACCAAAAAATTACGTTTTTCTGACAGACAGCGATAGAGTTTAAACAAAATGTGGCAAAATGTTTGATGTTTTACTTGGCATTTTAATATTTAATTTAATAAAATCACGCTATATCACACAAATAGAGTAGCACGAAGCCCAGAATCATTCACAAAACATGCACTCATCAGATTCATAAAATAATCAGTCCTCGTCAAACATTCTCATCCTAACACAACACCCTCGCTTCAACCACACTCATAGCTCCCTCCATATAAGCTCATTTACTTATCACACTCGGAATAATTCATCACACAATAAACCTTTAATCACATCCATCCAATCACTTCTATACACTTTTCATTCACTCCTCTAACAACAAATCTATAACTATTAAAAAAGAAGAGAGCGACATTCTACGCTTATATTTGAAAGATAATTCTACATAATTGCAGTTGGTCACTCTACGTAAGAACTGAAAATAAATCAACTAGATAAGAAAGGAAGGGAGTGCCACCCTTCGCTTGTTTTTCACAGTGATTTAGATATACATTTGACAGCAAACTAATCTATTTTGCTCGTAGTTTTTTCAAGTTCCAAGGCAAACTAATGAAAACAGCAATTCTCTTGAAACAGTTATTCTTTCATTTATCAACATGTACTTGTTTCATTAAACAATTTGTTTTTATTATATAAAAAAATGCCAACCCTATCTATAAGTCAAATAAATGTATTAACCTAAGGTTAAGAACTAACTAAAAGATAAATTTAACCCTTAAGCCTTAATACGAGGGCAGGGTGAAAAGTCCCTGAAAAATAAAACATATGGCGCCACAATCGCAAATCTCATGTGACATTTGTGATGTACCATTTTTAACTAGAACGCATTAAAATTTTCAGACTGATATGTCATTCGGTTCTGTTTTAACACCCATCGAAAGCAAGCAACCTTGAAGATTTTTGAAAACATGGAAAAAAGTGAATTTAAACATTATTTCTTGTGTGGAAAAACATTACGCAAACCAAAGCATCGCTTGTTAAACATTATGGCGACTCCTCACCATCGATTGGAACGATTCACAAGTGGTTTACTGATTTTCGTTCTGGTAGTACGACCACAAAGGACGCCGAACGTTCTGGTCGTCCAATTGAGGTTACAACGCCAGAAATCGTCGATAAAATCCATGGTATGATATTGGACGATCGGCGTGTTAAAGTGCACGAGTTTGCTGAGGCTATGAGCATCTCAACCGAACGGGTACGGAACATTTTGCATAATTTTTTGGATATGAGAAAGCTATCTGCAAGATGGGTGCCGCATTTGCTCTCTGAAATTAATTTCAGAACGATGATCTTCCTTCAGTGGCGTACCTAGGAGGGGGGGGGGGGTTGCGATCCGCACATATTTGAGGCGGCATTTTTTATATTTAGTTTTAGTTGTAAAAAACAACTTGTTCACTTCATAAGTTTACTATTCGATTTCTACGAATTATGAATTACTATATGATTTCGAATATTTTTTTTCATCGTCAAGTCAATGTAGGGTTGAAAATATTATCTCGAAAAATTCCTTTATTACTGCCTAATTTAAATATGGCATCCAATGGTAAAAAAGTTCCCCACCTATAAGTTTGTCTCAATTACAATTATTTATTTATGTTTATTAATTTATAAAAACCACCATTTGATTGACTTAGAAACGGCGGCAAATTGGAGACCGCCCTTGGTGGCAAAAGTTCTAGGTACGCCACTGTCTGAAACAAAATATTATTCTTATTATGAATGAAACTTATTAAGTATTGTGTATAATTATGAAACCAAAACTTCAAATAAACTAGATACCATTAATGTTATGTTCAAATGTTGAAAGAAATTACACATAAAATTTGAATTTATTTGTCAAAAATGATACTTACGATTTTAATTAAAAAATGTTTAAGAATATGGTCTTCTATAATATAGTAAATTTTTATCCAGTTTGATTGCACAGTTTTGGAGAAGAAAAACAATAAAATATGCGAAAAAACGTTCAAAACAAGACTTGTTCGTGTATTTTTTGTTTTCTCTCGAAAGTCCCACAATCAAATTCGATAAAAATTTATCGTGCTATAGAAGACCATATTCTTAAATATACTAATTTTTTTAATCAAAATCGTAGGTAGCATTTTTGAGAAAATCAGACCTAAAATTTTGATATTATGATCTCCTACAGTTCAATTCCCATTTATTTGTATTATAAAGATTCAACATTCACATAACAAAAAATTGAATGTTCAGAGATTATGCAATACTACATGTTTCCTAATTTGGATGAGATTAAATATATTAAATATTTTTTTGAAATTTGAATTTGTTATTGCTACTTCGGGAAATTCTCATTTTTTACTAGTGATATGTGCTGATATTGTACTACATAGAGATATACATGAAAATTAGTGAGTATTTCATAATTCGTGTTTTGAAAGATGTCTTTATTTGTTTTTCGTGTTATATTACATTATAGTATTCAAAGTTATGGGTACTTTTTTATAACAAAATATTTCATCAGTTTTAGATGAGCATACTAGTGAAATAGGATCATTTGAAACAATGGAAAATAATATTTATCTCTCAAAAAACGACATTTTCAACATAAAAGTTTTTAATTGTACGGTTATAGAAAGTAATTCATTTCGAACCTCAATCATTTCACCAAAATAAAATATCTGTTATATTGTTTACAATTTAGGTTTATGAGATAAACGATAAAAGAAAACAAAAGAAATATACCACGAAACTACGTTTCTAAAATCAGACCATTCTAATTCCAGAATTTTTATTTATATTTTTAAAAAATCAATGGGAAATGCATCTTATTAAAGAGCACATATCACACTTTTACTATCGTCATGACAGTAGAATAAGACTCAATCTGTTGATACAAAATATAATACAAAATCTGTCAACGAATAGTGCGGCGGAATATATGCATTTTTTAAGTTTACAGGAAAACATGTGGTCTATGGTAAAAGAGATTCATGTCAGATATTATTGTGCTTGATTTCACTGTTAGTGAAATCAAGCACAATAATATGCAACTACAAAGTATGGAAAAGCAATCAGGGAAAAATCCAGGCAAGTCAGCGATCGGCAAACTGCGGCTCTTTGGAAATAAAGTTGAAAATAGAGATAAAAGTATTATATTTCATTTATAAAAATAAAAAATAAATAAATATATCATCACGCCTTTTACCCATTACTGGGTGTGGCACTCTGCTGAAGCAGATTTCGGTAAGTGATATATTTATGCGCTTGAAGTGCGGTTACCAGCCGTGAAATCACGGCCCCCCAAAGATGTTAGTGATTGTGGAGCCACAGGGGTAATTTTAAATTGGTGAAAATGTTTTGTCGACTGTGGGGATCGAACCAGGGTTCTTAGGATCCACAGGCCGACTTGATACCACTGAGTCATTACCCCATATATAAAAAAATTATAAAAAATTTTAAGCGATTTAACTATTCACAGATTAATTGATTTAATTTATGTTTATATTACAAAATATAACATTTTCACACGCCTTGTCTGCAGTGTAATCTCAGTCTCCTTATTGTTTTTCGAACTTAAGTTACTTTGTATCTCTAGTATTGATATAATTATTTTAATTTTATACAAAAAATTTATTCGTCTTATTATATTTTAGATATTGCTTAATGTGCTTTTCGTCATGGCTAAGAAAAAAAAAATCAAAGGAAAACATAGATGGAACTTATTTGTAAAAATATATTTATGGCTCTTGAAATTTTTTAAATCGTTGTGAGGGATACGATTGGCTCTTCTGCCTCTAAAGTTTGTCGACCTCTGATCTAAGTGATATGTAAGAAAGAAAGTACTAGAAACCTCTAAGGTAACAAATGTTGATTATGGTACTAAGTATCAGTAACCAGATATGAGTGCTCAGGAATTATATGATGCAATTAATAAATTAGTTATATTACGTGTAGATGTCGTGGTGAAGTGTATAAACCTCAGACAAAAGATTACTAGACAAATTCTGCCGTATTCAAGTCAATGCAAATGTTGTGAAGCAGAAAGAGTTGGAGTAACTTGTCGGTGAGGCGGGTGCGCGGCAAGGAGCGAGTACACTTTGATATTATGCAAGTTGCAAACATTTGTGTAATTATTTTTATATTCAATTACTTACTTTTCATACATCAAAGTAAAGGTTAGTTTTTGACATATTAAGTGTTTTGTATACGCACTTTTGTATTTAAATAAATAAAATGCTCGCGTCTGATAACTGTCATCAACAAAAATGCAACCTGCATAACACCAACTTGTACTAGCTCTTTGCCGCGCACCCGCCTCACCAACCAGTTATTCTAATCCTTTCTACTTCACGACAAACGCCGTTGTTCTCCGTCTAGTAATGTTTTGTCTGAGGCATAAACTAAAACTTCCAGCTGGACCACTTGTGGAAAGAATATTGTATGTCTGGAAGATTACACCTGTAGCAACTGATTCGGGTAAAACTCGACAATCTTTTGCAATAAAAGTTTACGAGCAGGTAACTGGATTTACAATAAAACCATGTCGTTTATTTGTATATTTAGAATATAATACAGGATTTTTTGCTGCTTCACCAGATGGTTTAGTTGGCAAAAATAAAATAATTTAAGTGAATTGCTTATATACGATACAGTTCAACATTCATCTGTGAAAAAGCTGCTGTTGAAATTTTAAAAAAATCTGTTCTGTTTTAGATGCTATCTACGAACATAATATGTAGTTTTATATACGATTTTGTACAAATGAAATGAAATTGTAAATAAAAATATAAAATAAATCATCACGCCTTCTATCCATTACTGGGTGTGGCACTCTGCCAAAGCAGATCTCGGTAAGTGATATATTTAGCGCGTGAAGTGCGGTTACCAGTCGTCAAAACACGGCCCCCAAAGATGTTAGTGGTGGAGGAGCCACAGGGGTAGTTTTTGAAATTATGAAAATTGTTTGTCGCCTGTGGGAATCGAACCAGGGTTCTCAGGATCCACAGGCCGACTTCATACCATTGAGCTAGACACCCCATAAAATGAAATTGTAACGAAAAAAATGTGAAATCAAAATAAAGTGTTATATTTAATTAATTATTTTTTTATTTTTTTGATATATCATATAGAAACATTTGTAATTTGAAATACATTTCTTGAAAATCAACAGATTTAAAAAAGTTTTAAAACGTGCGCCATACTCCTACCATTATTTTATAAAACATTTTCTTGTTTTTCTGGGATTGATCAGGTCTACTTTTTTGTTAGGACCACAAGACACCCTACATACACGATAACATTTTGTCGTGAGTTCAACTTCAGGCGGAATGCAAAATTTTACATTTCTCGGTGGAAATCGTAGAAAGATCACCAGGTAAAACGTCGCGATTTCTTTAAATTTTAATACCATTATTGACAATTATTGCAAGATTTATTGACATTAAGTTCAAAGTTTTATTACTGGCGTGACCCGTAAATTATTGACACTGCAATACCACCAATGTCGTTGGAAAATTTTGCACAGAACTGTGACAACAAAAGATGAAAAATTAACAAATAATGATTCAGGAAGTCAAAGTCACTGTCTTATCATATAGGTATCAAAATTTGATAACGCGCACCTGTTTAACTTATATATTTTTGTAGAAAGTGTGACTTGATATCAAACTAATTCTTTATCGATTTTCAAATCTTTGATCCACAAAATCAAATATATGTACGCAGGTGATATTTATTTGAACAAAACCAAGCAAGATATTTGCCACAGAAATTAATTATTAAAAAACTTGAACAAATTTAAAAAAAAAACTGTTTTAATGATGATTTTAACAGTTATGCAACTTTCGTGGGGAATGTGAAAATTTTGCAAAAAAAATATAATATATATCATCACGCCTTCTACCCACTACTGGGTGTGGCACTCTGCTGAAGCAGATCTCGGTAAGTGATATATTTTGCGCGTGAAGTGCGGTTACCAGTCGTCAAATCACGGCCCCCAAACATGTTAGTGGTGGAGGAGCCACAGGGATAGCTTTTTCAAATTATGAAAATTTGTCGCCTGTGGGAATCGAACCAGGGACCTCAGGATCCACAGGCCGACTTCATACCACTGTGCTAGCCATCCCATAAAATAGTTCATAAATTTTATAAAATATACTAAGTAAATCATTACGCCTTTTATCCATTACTGAGTATGACACTCTACTGTAGCAGATCTCGACACGTGATTTATTTATGCTCATGAAGTACTGTTACCAGCGGCCTCCAAAGATGTTGGTGGAGGTACCACATGGGCAATTTTCACTTATTGCACGAAAATTTGTACAGTCACTCGAACTACCTTTGTCTTTAAAAAAAAGATAAATGACAGCAAGTGTCCAATCATTAGGACACACACAAAATGTAAAGAAATAAACAAACTAGACAAATAACTACTGATATCCATACTTTAACATTCCATTCTATATATACTATCCAAAGCGAGACTCTTGTCATTCTTCTTTCTTTTTAGTTACACTCACACAAAATATCTATTTTATTAATAAGCATAACATTAATCAAATATTCACTTTTTTACCATACTAAAAATATATTTAATCACACCCATTCACTCACGTTTATCCAAACAAAATTCACGATCACGCTAGTTAACGATTAACATTTTCTACTTTCGCATGACGGGTCATCCTCGTGACACGATTTAAAAATATGTAAATTTAAAAATTAATTTTAAATTACAATAAAAAATTAAAAATTACTTTTCGCAGATGATATAAATAAATAAATAAATAAATAAATATTGATTTATTGGCAAATATTCAGCCTAAGCTGTTCTTCCATATTAACCTTTTAACAATTTAAACGAAAGGCAATATCTACAGGTATGGCACAACAAACTACAAGAGCATTTAACATCAAATAAACATAGAAAATATTAACTAAAAGTAACAAAAACCAGTTCATCAACAAAGCAATATAGCATACACAGTACATAAATAAGTTACTAGATCAAAAGAGTGACGTAACACTATCCAGCAATAATTTTCTTATATTTTTACTGAATTCGGCAGACTGGAGGTAGATGAATGGAACAGGAATGTTATTGAGCACAGTAGGAAATAAATAGCTAAAAGTACGTTTAAAGAGCGCAGATTGAAACTTAGGGATGTGAAATCTAAGATTGCTTCTTAGATTACGGCCATGATGGTCAGTACGAACAGATAATTTATCGTAAAGATAAGGAGGAGATCTGTTTTGCAGAATACGATGAGCTGAACACGCATAATGAAGCATTCTTGTCTGATCCATGTTTAACCATCCCAATTTATGCATATAAGGACTTACATGTTCTTTTCTACCCAAACCAAAGACAAATCTTACACAGCAGTTCTGTACCTTCTGAATCCTTTTAGCATCATAAATTGTAATGTGAGGACCATAAATAGTGTCACAATAATTAAAAATAGAAAGTACCAAACTGCTAGATAAGACTATCTTATTCTTATTAGATAGAACAAATCTATTCATGTATAAATTTTTCAGAGCAAGGTAAGCTTTTCGTATTAAAAGTGAAACATGTTCTGAAAATCTGAGTCTGTGATCTAGCACTAACCCCAAGTTCTTACATTTGTTGGAAATCTTGATATTAACATTGTTAATTCAAACACTAATGGCATTATTTGCAATCAGATATTTTCTGGTGTAATCATTTCCAAGCAACATTACCACCGATTTAGATTCATTTAGATGTAAACAGTGATCTAAACTATATTTCGACAATGCTTCTAAATCTTTATTCATATAATCTGTAGCAGTGAGAGCCTCTAGAGGGTCGAAAGAAAGATAAATTTGTGTATCATCAGCCTACATGTGAGATTTACAGAATTTAAAACATTTAACCAGATCAAATATGTACACTGAAAATAGAAGCGGGCCTAAGATAGACCCTTGAGGCACACCCGTAGAAACCAAAGCTTGATTGGATGAAACATTATCTATCATAACCACCTGATGACGATTAGAGAGGTAATTACGTATGAATTGTATGCTATCAGAATTAAAACCAATATAGTGCAACTTAGCGAGAAGAAGTTCATGATTGAGAGTGTCAAACGCTTTACTAAAGTCTAAAAGAGCTAGAAGTACCATACGTTTGTTATCAATGTCACCAACAATATCATCAATAATATGTTGCAAAGCTGTCGTCGTACGTATGAAAATTTATTGCTCAGTTTCTAACATCAATGATTGCCTGTCTCTTCAGAATGATTTGTGTAGCATAAATAACTGGTGTAAATCCAATCAACTTTTTCTTAATCTGGCCAAATGTAAAATAGTCTCCTATACTAGGAAAGCACCGCTTGTGTTTCCTTATTATATTAATACAAATGTACTTCAGCGTGTTACCGCAACGAAAGATTTAGGTGTCACGTTTGATATAAAATTAACATTTAATTCGCATGTAACGAATATTGTATCGTCGTCCACGAAAATGTTAGGGTTCATATAAATAAATACACGATGGTTTACCAACTTACATTCTATTATTGTTCTTTTTTATGCTTTTGTCAGATCTAGTCTTGAGTATTGTAGTATTATCTGGAATCCGTTTTATAACAAATATGATACATTAAAGGGAGACATCCGTTGAGCCTGCTAAAAAAAGGTATTTTTTGATATTTTTTTTAGGACATTAGAATATATGCAATCGCTTTGGGTTTTTAGCATGTTATAAAGTAATATTTCAGCTTTATTTTGAGAAATTTTCAGCAGAAACAATTTGTTTTCTTGCCATTGGCAGCCCTGCGAATAGAGAGCTACAGGTGCATTGGTCGCTTGCGGGACAGCGCGTTCAGTAATGAAACATCGGAGAAAAAATGGATTCGTGTTTTGGGTTCTAAATTAAATTATCTAAAAGGTAGCATAGGATTATTTCGAAATTCGCAAAATTACCAAAATTGCGGCCCTCAAAAAAAAGTTCAATTTTTCGTTGAAAAAATCGCTACTAAAATGCGAATAAAAAATCTAATAGTTGGTATATCCAAAAAATTCTATGCTACCTTTCAGATAATTCATTTCTACATAGAAAACCGAAATAATCAGCAAAATTGATCGAATAGTTTCGGAAATCTTTGTCCCGCAAAGTAAAAAAATGTGGTTTCGAGAAAAACGCTTTTAAAGATTTGAATTTTATTTAAGTGCGTTTAACGCAAGATTAACAGTGACTTCATTCATTCAGTTATTCCGGCACCATAAACTTATCCTTCGGACTGCAGATACCGCTCGTTATCCTTTTTCGAAGCAGCAAGCAGTTGTCGTGTCTCTTTGCTGCTCGCGTAACGGTTCACCTCAGCCTTGGCGATGCGATTTTCGTCGATCTTTTATACCTGCTCGATTCTCTATTTCTCGCAGTATCTTCATAACGACTTTGTATATCGAATTGGTATTTTGACACAACATTCTAGACAGTATAAAGATGAAAATTTTCAACGGGTGTCCCTCCTTAATTGAATCTATTCAGAGGAAGTTTCTTAAGTATTTATTTTATACGCAATTCAAAACTTACAATTATTCTTATGACAGTCTACTAGAATCTTTTAATTTTACTAAACTTTCGCTTAGACGACAAGCTTCACAGATAAACGTTTTAATAATAAGTTACTGAATAATTTGATTGACGATTCTGAATCACTATCCCTTCTTTCCTTGCACCTCCCAGCTATCAGAACCAGGCACACTAAATACTTCTACTTGCCAAAAGCATCATCTAATTTATTACTAAGGTCTCCAGTTTTTTCTATTTGCACGCTGTTTAACTCTCTGCACAATGTTGTCGACATTTTTAATAATTCATTTTATGTATTTCGTAGACAGATTTTAATATTTCTAGCTGATTCACTAAATTCACAGTTGTTAGATTAATCTATTACTTTTATGTTTACTCTCATAATATAATTAATAATGTAATATTTTGTTAGTTTATGGTTTTGTTCTAGTAAGCAAATGAATTATGATCTGTAATTAGGTCGTTGGACCTGTTGATCTCTGTATATTAAATAAAATATTTGCCATTGTTAAATACTGATTCATTAAAAAAAAAATTTCTACTGAATATTATACTTTTTGCTACTTTATATTTTTTTTATATAAAATTGTTTTGATTACTGTTTATTTCCAGTATAAGTTCAGAAATGTTACATAATCAAAAAAAATCAAATGTAATTATTTGATACAAAATTATTAAAACTGACATTTTTTAATTTGAAAACATTATTCAGTTCCGAAATAAATGCACTCACGCACAGTCATGCAAACCTGTTTTTCTTTAACTTTCGATTATACACACTTACCATTAACACATTAAAACTCGTTCACGTTCGCCGATAAATTCACGATCCTCAGCCATCTCTACTTCAGACTCACTTAAACTTATATCAACAAATAATTCGCGGACTCCAATTGTACGAGTATTCGAGTGGTTCAGGTTCCACTGGAACTACTGGTCTCGGTTGTTATTTCACCTCTTCTGTAGAAGTGACATATGCCAATAAATATTTCTTTTTTTTTTGTCCAGGTATAATCTTAACTGGCAACGAAATCAGCCAGATCCTTCTCTCTCTAATACTCTCTTATCATGGAGGGCACCGCAAACGCCCCCAATGGATCGCCTGGGGCGTCGGCTTCTCCGCTCTTTCCTGCTTCATCGTGGCTCTGCCCCATTTCATCTACGGTCCGGGCCACGACGCTTTGCAGCTCACCGAACAATACCTGGGAGCCTCTGATTTCACTTCCTCCGACGGGAACATTAGCTCACAGTCTGCGTACGACAACATGATGCTCTGCGTGGCCAACAAGCACGTGAAGATGTGTGAAAGTGAAGAGGTAGGGAATATGCTGGTGGTTTCTTTGGTGTTCCTCTCGCAGTTTGTATTGGGGATTGGGAATACGTTGTATTTTTCGTTAGGGCAGACGTATTTGGATGATAATACGAAAAAGACTCATACACCTATTTTATTGGGTAAGTGATATGAAATTATTATTGTTTGCTCATAATATCATAACAAGCATGCTTTTAGATTAATTTATCCACTGAAGTGTAATACAGTCACTTTTAATTAATTGGGATATCAGTTAATCGGAGAAGCTCCTCATTTGAGGCAAATCTTAAGGTAGTTCTAGCGTGAATTTTTTTTTTACATATCTGAATGAAACTCGGCACACGTAAACATGGGATAGTCATACGCATCCTGTTAAAATATGAACACATTCATCGTCTGTGAACAAATATATTTGCTTGTGAATTTGAGTTCTTATACACTGGACTTATAACGATCGTCATTCAGAATCGCACAATTTGGTTTGTGTACCTCTAAAAATATGAAGTTCTAGAACTATCCATGTATATTGTGTCAGAAGGCGAAAGTTTTTTATCGTTTAGTAATGGATATATAGCCATGCAAAACCTTGTTTTTAACGAAAAATTAAGAATCCCAATTTATAATGGCAACACCACACGGTGGTACGGTATTTGAAAATTTACTAGACCAACAACCTGTTAACAAATCATGATATTTAAATCGTGATAGGTATATAATATTTATTTTATTCTGTATTTTTCTTTTCCTGAGCGTTAGTATCACCACTCGATAACCAATGGCGCAACCGTCACACTAGAACTACCTTAACAGAAGCTTATCGAGAGTATAACAGTTATTTGCTTTTCTTATTTGAGACACCATGTTGTGCAAGTGGAACAGTAAATGACAATCAAAAGGGTGCAAAATAAAATTTATTTAAATACAATTACATAACAAATTTCAACAAATTATTTCAACTTATATTATAACATAAGAATTAGTTGATTGACAATATTGTCTGATGGTAGATATTAGAAATAATGTTTGAAAACCTATGAACGTTCGCTGAGAGTTGAACCCGAAAAAGCATGAGTATTCGCCGAGTGTTTGTAGCTCATTTGGTTAGAGCAGTCACCATGCGAGTGGAAGATTCTGGATTCAAATTCTGGCGAACGCTGATAACTTTTTCAAAAATTATTTTGTATAAAACGGAGATGGGCAGTAATGAATTACAAGTAATTAAATGACATAATTACATTTGTCGGAAATGTAATTCATTTAAAGTAATTATTCAGTTTCAAACTTAACTCACTATACTTTTAAATCTAATAGTGCTGGAATTTGTAAATATCTCTATAGTTACAACAAACACAGAATAAATACATACAATAACTGCTATTCCGTTAAATATATTATTGTTGGTGTCGTCAAGAAATATATTGGTCATCATTTTGCTAATTAAATATTTTGTCTAAAGAAACTGTTGACCATAGTTTCCGCTAACATACAGTTAATAAAGCTGTTCAGTTTGACATTGAGTATTTCAAATAAATGTTCTAGTTATTTAACAGTTATGATTCCATATTCCTAGTTAAAATTGCCTGAGGATAAACTGAGTAATAAATAAATGCGATTTATCCCAGTAACCACGTCGAGTGTGATTTTGTATGTATTTATTCTGTGCTACGAGGCGTGCTTTTAAAGTAAGTACCGTTTTAAAATTCCGCCGCTGAAGCGCCGCGGTCGGCATTTGGCACATGCACACTGTGTACCGCACTCTGTTGGCAAGCCACAGATGTCATTACAGTCATTCGGTGTATTTACGAATTTTTGTGAGTATTTGAAATGCCTTTTCCGATTGAGAATCCCGCCGACTGTGAAATACGCGCTGTGATTCATTTTCTTAGTGCTAAAGGCGTGAAAGCGGTTGAAATTCAGCGTCAGATCAGAGAAGTGCATGGAGAAAACATTATGAGCGATGGGACGATACGGAAATGGGTGAGAGCTTTTAAAGGTGGTCGTACGAATGAGCATGATGAGGAACAAAGTAGGCGACCTTCAGTCATTACTGACGATTTGGTGTACAAAGTTGATGAAAAACCCTCCATACAGCCCCGATCTAGCGTCCAGTGACTACCACATATTCCTTCATTTGAAGAACCATCTGAGTGGTCAGCGCCATGACGACGATGAAGATGGTTTACAAAAGCTGGTTGTACGATACGATAAATGCCTTAATTTTGGTGGAAATTAAGTAGAAAAGTAGATTAAAGTACAGGCTTTCATTTAAAAATAAAATTGCTAAGAAAATTCTACTTGTTTTAATTTTATTTTAAAACGGTACTTACTTTAAAAAGACGCCTCGTATAAAATACATCTACTATCGGATTCAAAAGTGTAGTCAATCCAGTTTGAAGTTTAGTAACAACTTATGAAAAATGGAAAAAAAATAAACAAACGAACAATTATTTAATTAATTTATTTTATATTTAACAGTAATTTGTAAAAAAAATGAACTGATATTTCAGCATATTTTTTGAATGGTCATTTTTAGCAACATGTGAAATAAATATATTTAATACCGTCAAGGGAGAAGTACATGTTTTTCCCGATGGGTAAAACTAAAATACGAGGCAAAGCTGAGGGCTATAATCTACAAGACACTGAGAGAAAAAAAAAACACTTCTCTCTCAAGATGTATATGCTATTTTTTCCATGACTCCAGTATTTTAAACAAATAATTATTTTTAAAAATAATTTTAAAAAATTTAATAAATAAATGAAGGATTGTAATTTGTTTCATTCTTTCTTCCTTTAGCAATAGTATTAAAATACACTTTTTCTTCCGTCTTTATTAGCAACGGCAGAAAAAGCTCATTTAGTCTCGCAATCTTTGCAGTGACACAGCGGGTTAAATTTTTAATTTCTGTTACAATTTTGGTACCGTAGAAATCGGCTTGTACCACCGGTCGTGAAAAAAACGTAAATAATTTAAATTGATTTATATTATTTCCAAATATTATCCTCACATACGATGGTAAACACATTCGTTGTATATCCACTTTTTTATTTCTAGTTTTGCTGTATATTTTTTGTTTAATGTTATATCTTTGTCCTGCACAGACAAATTTTGTCCATATACATAAACAAAATAAATATATCATCATGCCTTTTACCCATTACTGGGTGTGGCACTCTGCCGTAGCAGATCTCCGTAAATGATATATTTATGCGCGTGCAATTACCATTCGCCATATCACGGCCCACAAAGATGTTAGTAGAGGGTAACCCACAGGAATAATTTCTAGTGTAATTTTAATGTGGTGAAAATTGTGTGTCGGCTGTGGAAATCGAACCCAGTTTCTCAAATCCACAGTCCGACTCGATGCCACTGAGCCACCTACTCCATATATTTTGGCCATATATGTCAATAAAATGCAATTTTTTGTCAACGGCCATGGCTGCACTCGTTGGAACTGATCTAAGCGATAACGCGAGTTAGGTAACGTTGCGCGCGGGTAGTACTTGGATGGGTGACCGTCCAGGGAAAACCTGCGTTGCTGTTGACCATAATACCTAAAACGCAGATCAGAGCGTAATGGCGGCATATGACCTAAGTAGTTGGTCCGCCAAAGAAGCAAAAAAAAATGCAATTTAAAACGAATTACATTCTTGTTTTTATTTCTCAAATGTAGCATGTCAAATAAAAAAAGTGGATATTCAACAAATGTGCTCTAACATCGACAAGTCTTGTACAGTAATTTGCTAATATTAAATGTATTTAAAATAAAATACTTTTTTTTACAAAATCTCTAAGTTATGATAGTAAAATATTAAAATTGAAATTAAGTCGGATTTTTTTATATTGACACGTAAAATAAAATATGCTACAAGAGTGATTAATTTTTGTTATAAAATGTTATTATTCTTATATTAAAACTTTTAAATTATTGACTCCTTTTATATATAATTTTTGTGTCATTTTTAAACCCGACTGATTATACTTTAGAATCTGATGGTAGTGGCTGTAACATTTTCACAAAATAATTCTGACTGAAAAATTCTTTCACTTGTACTTAGTATTCTAACAAACTTTCAGGATGGACAATGGCCCTTCGAACTCTAGGTCCTGTAATAGGTTTCGTCCTAGGCTACATATGTTTGAGCCTGTACATAGAACCATCTCTGAATCCAGTTATAGATAAAAAGGATCCAAGATGGTTGGGAGCTTGGTGGATGGGATGGATCTTTCTAGGAACTGTGATGCTCATTTTTGTTATTCCTGTCGCTATGTTCCCACAGGTAATATGAACCTTCTTCGAAAGATGCATATTCGTGCTTATAATAATAGCGAAAATGCTTTGGCAAAATATTTAGTATGATTTAAACAAAATTACTGTTTTGCACAAGATGAAGCTGTTTATACTTGGGAGTCTGAAAAACTATAAGAGATATAAGGACGATTAAATGAAACGAATTAATTTAATAAACAAGCTTACTATTCAATGAACGTACCGAATTATTGTTTTATGAATAAACTACTTTCAATTTGTTATTTTTTTTGTGTTTTGGACTAAAAATGATTGATTTAAATTACTAGCAAATATTGATTAAAATTATAATGTACTTATAGACATTAGTAGTTTTCTTAAACGAAATCCATAAAAAATTGTGGAATAATTGGAGGGCCTAGCGGAAAAGTAGCACAAATAATAATATTGTCAAAAATAATATAAAGTTTTACAACTTACTTTATCCTGAAATCTTTTTACCTTTCGGTGTAAGGCTGAGGGCCGCGTCCACGGTTATTCACTCCTGTTGTGTTCTTCCGGCATCCTTTTCCATATCTCTTTCCACATCTCTCTGTCTTTCATTTTTGCCTTCATTTCTTCTACTTTTATTCCACTTTCTTCGAGCGCTACTTTTATTTCTTCGGTTTTCTGTTGTCCTGGCTTCGTATACACATTTTGCTATTCATTCATTTCTCTTTCTGTGGACGTGTTCTCTCCATTTAAGCTGTCCCTCTTGTATGGTATCCTTTACCGGTCTTGTGTTGAGTTTTTGTTTGTATGTTTTATTTCTTATTTTATCCAGCTTAGTTTTCCCTTCTATTTTTCTCTGGAACCTCAACTCTATATTTCTAATTTCGGACTAAAACCTTTCGTTTGTTGTCCACGATAAACAGCCAAACGTGATTACTGGAACTACGACCTTTTTAAACACTTCTGTCTTTGTTTCTTTTTGGTATTTCTTTTTTCCCTAAGAATTTCAGTGCGTTAAAAAGTCTTCCTCCTTTATTTATTCTTTCGCTTATCTCTTGCTCCATTCCTCCCTTTTCTTCTATTTACACTCCTAGGAATCTAAATGTTTTAACTTGCTCTATTTTTGAGTTCCCTATTTTTATTTCGTGTGTGTGTCCATTGCCGTTAATAATAATTGATTTTGTTTGGGCTATACTGATCGCCATGTTTCAGTTTTTAAATTTTTCGCTTATTATGTTCATGTTATGCTGCAGATTTTTCTCGTTTTCTGCTATTGTCACCATATCGTCTGCGTAACACAGTTTTGAAACTTCAATTCGTAACATTTTTATATATTCCATTTTATATGTTTTGAACTTCTTCTTGATGTTCCTAATTGCTTCGTCCATGTATAGGGTAAATACGACTGAACTTAGTATGCATCCATGTTTCAAACCTATTCTCAATTCAAAAGGCGTACTCTGACATAACATTTGTTTTCTTCGTATGAAGTTTTCACATTTTCTATTGTCTGTTTATGTACTCCTCTCTTTTCTAAGCAGCTCCATACCTTGTCTTTCTCTACTCTGTTAAAAGCTTTTCTCAGGTCAATAAAGCACAGATGTATTTCTTTATTTCTTAGCCTAGCTTTTTCACTATGTCATATTGTAAATATGTAGTCTTATATCACTTACTCTGCTCCGAACCCGCTTTGTGTTTCTTCAAAAGTTTCCTCTATTTGTCTTCTTATTCTTCTTTCCATGATTCTTCCGTGCAGTTTTCCTGATACGCTTAGCAGTGTAATTCCCCGGAAATTGTCACAGTTCTTGCTAACTCCTTTTTTATGGATTGGTGTTATAATTCCTATTTTCCAGTCTGTTGGAGACCATTCATTTTGTATTTTATTAAGTTCCTCCAAGCACAGCAGAAATGCATATTTCTAAGTAGATGAGCCAAAAAGATTGAAAAAAATTCTTTCATTTGGTACGATATTACCTATTTTATGTCCATTTTTGATAGTTCAGTGCCTTTTATTTTAGTACTTGATTAGTAGATAGATACCGTAAAAAAGTAGTAAACGATTCACTTGTCATATAATGGAAAAGTAAGACTTTTGCTCAATATTTACCATGAATAAGGTAGTAAAAGACAACCCGGAATGATTCCAATAAAAATGGATAAGGGTAGAAAAGTAAGATCCGTTTACCATGCAATTTAAATTAACTTTAAATGATGCATTTCCTTTAATAAATCAGTTTGCCATAAAAACTAAGCGGTAGGCTATTATATGTTTTATCCAACTTTTACGATGCACCTGTAAAATTAAAAGATGCAAAATTCAAAATTTTGAAAAATTTGCTGCAATTCATACTACCCATCCATCACCAATTTTTTATAGTATCGAATTCAAAAAATAAATAATAATAAAACAAAAAAACTACTCATACTAATGAAGATATTAAAAAGGGCACATACACAGCTGAATAAAGTGAAACCTACAGTAACATAATAATTTAATATCGGACATATTTAGAATAAAAAATATTTACTTTATTTTTAACATTAAAAGAAGATTTATTTTGGTAACTTATTCAACAAAGAGTTTAATTTGTTTTAAGCATAAATGTTGTTGATCCACTTTTCCATATATTATCTAACGAGCCAAAATGGTATAACTAATATATTTTTAAATTTTTATACAATTAATAAATTTGGAAATGAAATCAAGACCTACAAAATAATTTCATTTAACCCTATAACATCTGATATTGAAATATTTTTTTGATTGAACCACATATTTTATAAATTGAATAGCACTTGTATTACTTTTCAAATATGCGCGTCAATTATGTAATTTTTCTTTTTATTTTAATTTTAATACACTTGTGTTTTATATCGTTAAAAAGAAAGATTTTTTTATTAAGAAGAGTTTTAGACTATTTTAATCTGAACGCGAAAATTTAAATTTGTATGAATTTCTCAAAAAGTAAGTGTATGAGATATAAAAATTTGGAGAATTGTTCGTCATTACCAAGTGCCTAAATAACGCAAGTTAAAATCTTATATGAATCTAAATAAAATGGTTATAAAGTGAAAAACGAAATTGGAAAAATGAATATTTTCTTATAGTTCATCAGATTTCCATTCTTCAACAGTGTCTTAAAATTTTCTTAAATATTTAGAAATGAATAAAATAATATACTTAAATAATACAAAATTTGTAATATATAACTTTGGCGCATCCACCATTTTTCTGTACGACGATTATATTTTTCAAAGAAAAACTTGGAAACAATAAATTTAGCTGTAAAAAAGTTCTTATTATATGTCTTATTAAATAACTTATTCATTTATTTAATAAAAAATATTACGAGTATGGTTGTTTTATTCGGAAACTTCGGATTCAAGGTCTCTTCTCCGGGTTATATACTCATTTCTCCGAGTTAACAATTTTTAAATTAATATTATATATGGTACCGGCAGAATATTAACTCCAGACAATGTATACATTATTAAGGCAATATTTAAAATGCCAAATGCAAAAATTGAATGAACCACGTACCAGTTAATTTTTTTAATTAGAATGCCCGTAGAACACATGGTCCACACTTGCAAGTTGTTATATTCTAGTTTATTTATTAAAAACATTTAATGCTTTCTTGGCAAGACTCACTTCCCGGAGAATTTTACTACCCGGTTCTTTGGGTAACTACCCTGGTACCCGTTAAGAGGAGAAAAAGTTTTTACCAAATTAAAAAGAAATATTTTCTTAGGCGTTACTTTAAATGAAATTATTGTTTTAGATCAATTTTATTAAGTAACAAGAAAATGGAATACACATTTACAACAGAAGTATTATAAAATTAATAACAAAAAAAAAAACTTTAGATATATTTGATTTCTGGAAAAAAAACTCCAAACGGACAATCTTTTTGCATTCATATTGAAAGTCTGTAATAAATTGATTAAATTTTAATTATACTACATTACTACACATGTTTTTGCAATTAACTTACCTTTAATTAATCAATATTTACAAAACCAAGTACCGATGAGATGCGTATTTGAATTTATAAATTACTAAAACTAAGATAATCTAATTTTCTGAAAATTTAAGGGATTAGTAGGTACCTATTAGAAGACTAAAAAAAGGAAATTTTCAAGAATTTTTTTAGCTGCTTCTTTATTTGATTGACCATACAACTTTTTCTATAATGTAAATAAGTCCTACGAGAGTACAAAAAAAAAATTGATTGGATTTTTTTGACTTTTTATCCAATTTATAGATGTCACCAAATTTAAGTCCTTTAAAAATTCTTGTCCTATAGCGGGAAGTTAATCTCAGGATTGGCAAGTCCGAAATAAAATATTCAAAAAGCATTTTAAAGAGGAAGGTGTCTCACACCATAATCCACCACCGCTAATGGAAAATCGGTGAAAAGCAAAAAATGGCGGACTTTTAAAACAAAGTGTGAAAAATCGACCCTTTTTATCATCCTTTTGTCTTGCGCCAAAATTTGATTTTTTTATTTTTTGGCCAAATTGTGGTGAATTATTGTGTAGAATTGTTTAGCAAACAAAACGCGGCAAGATATATTAAAATCGGTCCATTGGATCCAAAGATTAACTGTCCGCCGTTCGAAAAAATGTTATTTGGAGAAAATCTCGTTAGTTTTGTTCGTATTATTACACCAGCGAGCGCGCGAGCGCTTAAAGTTCTTCTATACTAATTTAACTTTCGAATTTCTCAAAAATATTTTAGGAGGTAACTTTAGAAGGTGTAAGGAGTTGAGAAGTGCAAAAACAAAAATCGATTTTTTGAAAATTCTAATAGGTACTAGTCCTTTAAATGAGAGTTGTGTTTGTTTTTGAAGTCGTATCATAAAAGTTATGGACCCGTTACCCATTAGGACAAGTCAGGTACAAGTACATATTTCTGATGGAAAGGCTGTAAAAAAACCTTTTTAAGAAAAGCCTCCGGTACATAACACAATGCAAAAGTTGTATACAAATAAAACAGATACTAACTAATGTTGACGTTTTGTAACAGTTTAAATTTCGATTAAAAAATATCCGAGTAACCTATCCTAATTACCCGTATAACGAATAGTACAAATTTTCTTCCACCCGAGTACCCAGTCCAGAGTAGAACCAGATTGAATCCCCTTGATTGCGTTTTAAATAAGCAAATCGTAACCCATGGAATGCATGCTCCACAAACTCAAGGCTTTATATTTGTTTTTGAAAAAATTTGCATGATTTAATATTTCATTTCACATTTTGCCGGTCACATATACATTGTCAAGTACATATTGCCCACATATTAAAAATTAATTTTAATAATCATTACCTAATTGTACTCTGGATTTGAAAACCCGAGTTCGATTCCCACAGTCGACAAACAATTTTCTCCACATTAAAACTTCCCCTGTGGCTCCTCTTGCAATAACATTCTTAGAGGCCGTTTGACAAAATTTCCACCCGATCTCCCCAGGGGAGGCGGGAAAGGGGGTCAATTTAAAAATCTTAAATAGGAACCCCTATATTTTATTGCAGATTCGGAAAGAGCGTAAAAAAGATTGTTGATTTTATTCTGAAACTTTTTTTGTACTCCCAACAGGTGGCGCTGTAATCGTACACCCGGGGGTGTCCCATATAACATTACGGTCTTGAATATCTGGAAAACAATGCATCGTAACAAAAAGTGTGCCGAATCAAAACCTTCATAGTTTCTGGGGGGACATCGGATTTTGACAAAATGGCCACCCGACCTCCCCAAGGGGGGCGGGAAAGGGGGTCAACTTAAAAATCTTAAATAGGAACCCCTATATTTTATTGCAGATTCGGAAAGAGCGTAAAAAAGATTGTTGATTTTATTCTGAAACTTTTTTTGTACTCCCAACAGGTGGCGCTGTAATCGTACACCCGGGGGTGTCCCATATAACATTACGGTCTTGAATATCTCGAAAACAATGCATCGTAACAAAAAGTGTGCCGAATAGTTTCTGGGGGGACATCTGATTTTGACTAAATGGCCCCCCAACCTCCCCAGAGGGGCAGGAAAGGAAGTCAACTTAAAAATATTAAATAGGAACCCCTATTTTTTATTGCAGATTCGGAAAGAGCATAAAAAAAATGGTTGGTTTTATTCTAAACCTTTTTTTGTACTCCCAACAGGTGGCGCCCCAGGATGTTCCATATAACATTACGATTAATTTCTGATAAAATCGAGTTTTCCATAGTCAGTTTTGTAAAGTTTCTTTCTTTTGAATCCGCCTGAGTGTTGAGAAGTAATATTTCTACAATTTTGTGTATTTATTGAAACAACAAACGTCATTATTTATCAAATTATTAATAAAATATTAATTGGTTAATTTTTTTCTAGCTAATTCACATTTTTACGATTACAGCGCCACCTGTTGGGAGTACAAAAAAAGTTTCCGAATAAAACCAACAAATTTTTTGATGCTCTTTCCGAATCTGTAATAAAATATAGGGCTTCCTATTTAAGATTTTTAAGTAGACCCCCTTTCCCGCCTCCCCCTGGGGAGGTCGGGTGGCCATTTTGTCAAAATCCGATGTCCCCCCAGAAACTATAAAGGTTTTGATTCGGCACACTTTTTGTTACAATGCGTTGTTTTCGAGATATTCAAGATCATAATGTTATATGGGACAGCCTGTGTATATATATATATATATATATATATGTATATATATATATATATATATATATATATATATACATATAAATTTATTTATTTATTTATTTATTTATTTATTTATTTATTTATTTATTTATTTATTTATTTATTTATTTATTTATTTTGAAAATCTAAACAAATTAAAATTTTCATTTGAACTTGCGTCACAATAGCCACATAATAAATGGTGGGAGGTAGCAACAAATACTACTACTAAATACAGCAAAAACATAAAAATATATTATTTATAATAAAATTTAGGGAACAATAATATATTTTTTAACGAATCTGCAGGTGAGCTTCAGTCCATAGTTAACAATTCTAATTATAATAACTTTTAAACTACCATTTAAAAACGTAATTAATAAATTTCAAAAGATATTTACGTATCAAAAACTAAAATTTAGCACGTATAATATTTTCAAATTATCTTCAAGATTGTATATGTATATTCTGCTGTGAAATATTTATAAATTAGATGACAATGATTAAGTAAACTGAAATTTTTACGATACCACGTTATTTGACTTATTTTTCTCTAAAATAAACTAGAATCAATTGACAGCAATACATTTGAAAAAATGTTCAATAATAATAATAAAAACATCATTCCGTCCTCGACCCATTACTGAGTGTGACGTTTTGCCGTAGCAATTATATATTTATGCACATGAAGTGGGGTTATCAGCCGTTAAATTACGGTCCCTAAAGACGTAAGTGCTGGGGAAGCGACAGGAGTTCAAGATAGTATTAATATTACTATAACCAGAACTAAGCAGTAATTAATTATATAGTAGTTAAATCACTAATTATATTCCATTTTCGAAGAAAATCGTAGTTCATTATATTTAAAAATAGTAGTTTAATTAGTAATTGGTAAAAATATATAAAATAGTTGGTAGTTTGAGTAAAAACTATGAATTTCAACAAATTTTTGGTAATTGTTTTACTTTTTGGTAATTTAACAATTTTATGGTAATTCGCTATTTTTTGTTTATTCAACTATTTGTTCTGTTAAATCAATAATTTCAATATAAACATTCGTATGCAACTGTTTGTTAAAAGTGCATTTATTTATTAGTCTTTTGAACTAAGCGATTATATTATATATAATTTTTGAAGACTACATGCTTTTTAAAGAACTAGTTATTAATTAGTACATGCTTATCAGCACCAGCTGAGATAATCTTTTTATTTGCTTTGTGTAATGAAATTATGAAATCTAATTGTGAACTACTTTCCTAACTATGTTTTTCTTGCTATTAATATTAGGAACGTAATTACTATATATTGCATAATTTAATATTCAATAAAATTATATAAAATTGTTTAGTTAAAATAAATTTTCTCATTATTATCGAGTATTAAATGTGAAATAGTAAATTACTATTGTAATTTATTAGTAAAATTTTGATTAACCGAAAATATTTGTATTGAGGAATAAAAAGTAATCCTAGATGTTTAGAAAACTTGCGTTTATTTTGAATTTAAATTTATTCTTTTTCTTATTTTTTGTTAAGACGCCAGTTTCAAAAAAACTTAATTTTGTGCACCAAATAAAGCACATATTATTTTTTAATTCCTCAATATAATAACTATTGTAGAACAACTTTTTCCAAAATCACTTAATTAACAAATAATATAATTGTCCTTATTTGTGAATGGACGCCTAAAATTCATATTTTCAATAAAATATCGAACGTTGAATTTGTCCGTGTTGTAGTATTTACCAATCGCAGAGAAATCAAAGAAGAGATCATCAAAATACACGCAAGAGGAGCAATCAACTGAAGAAACGGCGTTTATAAACAATAAAGAAGAGAAAGTAAATTACGTGAAAGCGCCTCGGATGGAAATACCACTTTTCAAAGGTCTGATTCGCCGCTTTTCACGACGCTATGCCTACCAGATTTCAATACAAAAATATTCCTTTCCTTTTAGATTTTCCTGCGGCTTTGAAAAGACTATTGAAAAACAAGTTATTGATGTATAATAATTTATCTGGAATATTTTATATATTAGGAGCGTCTGGATATATTACTTATATAAGTAAATACATAGAAGTTCAGTTCCAGGAATCTGCAGTCTATACAGTTATTACAGGTAAATATATTTCTAAACTTTATTTGTGAAAGTGCGTATTTGTTTCTTTGAATTGATATGAATGAGCTTTTAATTGATTAAATTTTGAAGGTTTTAAGACTTTAAATGAAATTGCAGGCACGGCTTAAAAGATCTCAAAAATGTGAGATACAGTTTTTAATTAAAAATTAATGACAAATTTGTTTTATACTTGTTTACATTGTTGTGAAATTCTTGTATCTAACTATTTTCAATGAATTTTTGAAAGAAAAATAAGCTGATAAATTTTCTGACAATTTTTCAAAAAAATTGCAATCAAACCTCTATAACTCGAATATCAACGGACAGCAAAATTAGTTCGAGTTATAGAAACTTCTAGCTAAAGGAAAAAACATGCCTATTGCCGATATGTTTTATTGCTTAGAAAATACATAATTCTAAAACATTCTAAAATGTGGCGATAATATTTTACCAATCCTGTACACTCGGTACCACGGAACATATACTCTGTACTAGAGTCCTGCATCGGGTCGGGTACCTGCGGGTACCCCCGGGATACCCGCAATGCGGGTCGGGTTACGGGTCGGGTTTATATGCAATTTACGCGTCGCGGGTCGGGTGCGGATATGAACATTCGGGTTGCGGACTAAAGTGGAGCCAACCCGAATTACCCGCGGGTTACCCGATATCCGCAACGCGGTTCTGGTTGCGAGTCGGGTCTGAGTTATTTTTTCGGGTAGCGGGTCGGGTGTGGGTTTAGATTCTGCGAATGCGGGTCGGGTACAGGTCTAAAAAAGTGGATCCGCGCAGGACTCTCCTCTGTACTAACAAAATATCAGTACAATGTTATATCACATCGCTCTTCGGGGATTCTCAAAAAACTACCCAGACTGCAAATTACATGCATTGTTCACTTTGAAACAAATCTCGATGAATATTGGCGACCGTACACGAAGATAACGTGCAAATATTGTGTCGAAAGAGTTCATTTTTACTGTGAAAATTCGGCATATAGAAAATAATGTGTTATTCGTACTTGTTATTGGCTTTGAATTATAGTGATTCGAGTTAGAGAGATAAACATATATGACAATTATACAGAGTGACCAGAAGTAAGTATTTCAGTTGGCAATACAAATCTTTTTATTGCACAGTTGGCACAGCATCAGGTAAAGGTGCAAATTCTATTAGACATCTCATTTTTATAATAAATACAAATAGGTTAAGTGATAAAAATACTTCACATTATTGCTTTGTGAGTAATATTAAGAAATAAAAGGATGTGGATAAGGGAAACAATGATTTTTATTAATTTTAATTTTCAAATATCAATGTCAACAACAAGTAATAAATTTATGTATCAGTATTACCAATTAATAATATAATATAATTAATATGAATAAATAGATTAATATGATTGAAGGATTGTTGCGTGAACGAAAATTTCCGAGTATGAGGAACAAACGTGCTTGTATGAAAGAATTATAAATGATGAAGCTAAAGTGGTGTGTCAGAATAGCAACGTTTGGCGAAGATTAATTGCGGAATGAATCTGATGATTTAAGAAAAGTGCAGGATTTTTTATTTTAATTTGGTTGTTTAGTAATTTGATTAGAGTGTTTCCGTGCAATTGTGTGAAATTCAGTTTCAAAAACAAGCCCAAGGACGACACTCCCTTCGTTTCTTATCTTTTTTATTTGTTTTCTGATCTTACATTGAGTGTTTAACTGCAATTGTGTGAAATTCACTTTCAAAAACAAGCGTAGAGCGACACAACCTTCCTTTCTTATCTTTTAATTCGTTTTCAGTTCTTACGTACAGTGTTTAACTGCAATTGTGTGGAATTCACTTTCAAAAACAAGCACAGGGCGACACTCCCTTCCTTTCTTATCTTTTTGTTTCATTTTCAGTTACTGCATTGTGTGGACTTTTCTTTCATATACAAGTGCATGCTATCGCTTTCATCTTTTCTAATCTTTGTAGATTCGTTGTTAGATTCGTTATTAGATTCGTTATTAGATTCGTTGTTAGGAGTAAGCGTGAGTAATTTGAGATGTTTTATGCATATGTTATGTACGTCGAAGAAAGAAGATGAATGATAAGTGAATAGGGGTGATTGGATAGATGTGATTGAAGGTTTGTTGTGTGATAAATAATTTCGAGTGTAATATATAAATGAGTTTATATGGAGTGATCTATGAATGTGGTTAAAGTAAGGGTGGTGTGTTTGGATGATAATGTTTGACGAGGGCTGATTATTTGATTAATGTAATGAGTGAATATTTTGTGAGTGATTTTAAAGATCGTGCTACCCCATTTGTTGGGATATAGCGTGAAGATATGTATGTATGTATGTCTTACCAATTTAAAGAATATTTTTTATTGCCAACTGAAACTCTTACATTTGATCACTTTGTAAAAAAGGAAAAGGGAACAACAGCCAACTTCAACTTAAGGCAAATTTCGAGTTGTGGAGATTCGAGTTATAGAGGTTCGACTATATAATGAACTTCAGTAATTTAATTTTCTAATAAACCAAATGAAGGTATATAGTATATACTGTATGAACCTGTTGGCGTCATTTAAATATACTGTTTATTTTTGGAAAGGCGCCCTACATTTTTCGCACACACAAGAAAAACACTACATGCCGAGCTTGTATAGCAAGATATCAACAACATCTTTTACCACTGATTAATAAATAAAGAGATAGAGACAACCATATAGTTATAAAAAATTTGTTTGTGGAAACGACGCAGAAAATTGATCACCGAAAACATCATTATAATACTATTTGTAACCAAGTATTACATAACAAGTGAGTCGCCCTTAGTGGAAAGCTAGAATTTCAAGCAATTATTAACAAAATAAGAAACTCTGGACCAACTTGTAAAGTTATAGAAAATTTGTTTCGTTACAACTTTAAACTGAAGCTTAATGTCTCAAGTGCAAAGGACACAAAATATTTGACAACGAACAATATCGTTATGAAACACTTATATGCAGGTACTCGTACTAGTAGATAAATTGCTTTTATTGTAGTTGTAAGCTAGAATTTCAGTCAATTGTTAACAAAATGTAGTGATGTCATGAGCTCTGAAAATATAGCGCTTTTGCACCCAACAATAAGTGAAAATATTCGACGATATATTTATTTATTTGCTGCAAGTGAAGTCGCATGTTTACTCGTAACGTACGAGCATACAATTTTAAGGACTTTTTAACAAAATATTGCAATTGAAGAATATTACTTTGTAATATCTCTGAAATGCTTTCGAAATGAAAAAGCATCTATTCTATTTTAAAGTTCGAAAACAGACAACGTACCGAGAGTAAACTAATTACACATTTCATGATATGCAATTTTTTTTATACAATTATATTACAGAATCAAAAAAAATATATATATTTTTTTATATAACTGTCAAAAAATATTAATAACTATTAAATACCGAGAGTGACGCTGCTACAGACAAAGTACGCATGCGCCAAACACCAACGACCGTCAGTTTTTTAGCGTGAAGCTTTCTCTTTCGAATGCAGTACCTCTCGCTTCTGTAAACAAATCTGTATAGCCGTAGCATTCGTTCTAAGAGAGAGTTTTTTTTTCGCCGAAAAAATGTTAATTGTAACATTAAAGCAACGAATTGTTGCAAAATTTCACATGAAACTTGGAAAAACTGCTACTGAAACATATAAATTATTGAAAAAAGTACCCGAATTGTAGAAGGACAAGTCATGGTTTCTCCATCAAACAATGCGCTGGCTCATGCCGCAATGTCTGTTAAGAGATTTCTAGCCAAGTACAGCATCCCAGTGTGGAACCATCCGCCTTATTCGCCAGATCTTGCACCGTGCGACTTCTATCTGTTTCCTAAGGTGAAATTTGCCTTAATAGCAACAAGATTTTAGCTTTGAAAGAGAAATCGGCACGCGTTCTGAAGGAGCTGACAGAAGAAGACTTCCAGCACTGTTTCGAACAATGGAAGATTCGCATGGAGCATTGTAGGGATAGAGGAGGGGTGTATATTGAAAGTGATAATAAGTAAATAGGTATAGAATCAAAATAAAATGTTAAAACAGCATCTGTCTCGTTATTTAATAGCCACACTTCGTAGTTACCTATAGCAACGTGCGCGCATTGATATTAGTGGGAATAATTCGACAGTTCTAAAAAAAGACTTTTTTTGAGTTACTACAGAATTGAATTTGACATATGTTGAGCCAAGAAGATATTAAATTTAGCACGTGAATATAATTTTAAGGTTTTTGTACTTCAAATTACTTCAATTCCTGAACCCAAGACCCGGATTCTGCTTATCATGTTCGGTAAACGTAAAGCCCGTCCGACACGATCAATTTTAATGTACATTTTCTATGTACATTTTTTACTTCAATTTTAATGTACATTTTCCATGTACATTAAAATTGAAGACAAAAATTCCTGTATGCAACGACGTCAATTTTCTGCTAGATGCGCATGCGCATTTCGATCCGTTTTGAAAATATGTTGGTATTGAATTAGGGTCTTTGTGTCAGTATCAAAATTAAAATTTATATATGGCAGTTTTAGTGGCATACAAGCAAAGCTTATTTTTGTACTTCTCTATTAAAACGGACACCCGTTGCCGAGACTACGATGTTTTGATTAAATAATGATACAAATAGAAAAAATGAGGTTCATGTTTGACGTTTTAACTCAGACTAACCATACCTTAGACAAAGTCTGTCGTATTCAAGTCAATGCAGTGTTATGAAGTAGAGAGAGTTAAAGTAAGTTGTGGGTGAGACGGGTGCGCGGCAAGGAGCGAGTATCCTTTGATGTTATGCGAGTTGCAAACATTTGTATAGTTATTCTTATATTCAATTACTTACTGTTTATACATCAAAGTAAAGGTTAGTTTTTGACATATTAAGTGTTTTGTATACGTACTTTTGTGTTTAAATAAATAAAATGCTCGTGTCTAATAACTGTCATCAACAAAAATGCAATCCGCATAACACCAAGGGATACTAGCTCTTTGCCGCGCACCCGTCTCACCTGCAACTTACTTTAACTCTTTTTACTTCACAACAAACGCCGTTGTTCTCCGTCTAAGGTATGGTTAGTCTGAGCGTTTTAACAATACACAATGCCATGCGCTGCGCGCAGCTTCTTTGCGCAATTAATTGACGAAAACATTGAAGGAAATAGGACAGGTTCTATTTTTTCATGTACATTAAAATTGAAGGCAACATTGAAGTGCGTGCGCATGTATGATACGTTCAATTTTTTACAAAGTAAAAAATGTACATTAAAATGTATATTAAAATTGATCGTGTCAGACGGGCTTAAGAAACGACGAAATAAGGTGTATATTTGGGACGAAATTTATTTTATTTATTTGTTACTAAAAGTACAAGATGATAAAAAACGGCTGCCACAGAGTACACCGAGATGTTTCGTTGTGCGCCAGGGCGGACATCGGTGTCCGCCAGGGTTTTTTTTCGCCTCACACCAAGCATACCAAAATGCATTGAAACAAACATTGAATATGTATATGCTATGACATCCTGGAATCATTTGTATTTCTTGTGTTTTCGATTCTATTGTTCATAATAGCTTTAGATACGTGTCCGCTTTTTGTATTTGCTGTGGCATACAAAAGTTAAGTGACTATTTTTTTTGTGTTGAGAAGTTATGGTGGACACCGAAAATAATGTAGTTATAAAATGAAGAAGTAATTTTTAAATAAGAGCAGAAATTATGAAAAATAAATGTGTTTTCTTTATTTATTTTGGAAAAACTTAGACCAATCTGATGACTACAGAAATATATAACGTCACAGTGGTTACGTTCAATTGGCCTAGCACTAGCGAATTTGTTGTTCTGAACTGTGCGCTAAGTACAGTTTTGCTCGAGCAGTTAGCGAAAATATCGAGCATCTGAAATCGGCGCTAGAGCCCGTTTTACATTCAGCAACATTTACAGCAACATGTTGTGCAACTAGTTGCGCAACACAATATGTCTTCATCAATTCAAGTAGCCGGTCGTGAATTTATTTCGCTTTGTAATCTGCTGTTTCAGTGTGTAAAAACAATAATTTAAAATTACAGAGTATCATCAATACAATTATAAAAGTGCTAGTAATAGTGTCATGGTGTTATAATTTTCATTTTGTGCTTCTGATCTACTTTATTTAGTGATATTACCCATATACAGTGGCATTAAGGTTGATTTTTGCAAAATTGTGACTTAAGTGTATTCAGTGTGCGCAAGTTCTGACTTAACAATTAACATATCGACAGAGGTCACTCAACTATAACCTTCAGCTGGTCCGATAATTTAATTAACCTTGCACGTTAATTTTAATTGTTACAATGGTCAATTTGTGCACTAAATGTAAATTGAATATTAATCCGCGAAATAATCCAGGATTGGCCTGTGGAGGACGCTGTCAACAATTTTATCATTTTTCTTGCACTTCTCTTACTGCAAATGAAGTGAGTGCTTTACCATCATTAACAAATTTAAAGTGGATTTGCGACACTTGTCAAATTATAGATCATAATGCTGTATCAACGGACATCGTACAACCAACGATAACTGATGTGATGAATTTTCTAACTGATTTAAAGCGATCTGTAGAGTTTTGTTGTAACAAACTCGATGATTTTGAGTCAAAGATGAATAAACTAACCGAAAAAGTAAAGTCGGTGGATAAACTTCAAGTCGAATGTGATCTGTTAATGGCCAAAGTAGCAGATCTGGATCAACGATCTCGTATTAACAATTTAGAGATTGCCGGAGTTCCAGAATCAAATAACGAGAATCTAATTAATATTATGACGAATATCAGCAAAGTCATAAAATGCCCTGTCACTGAAAATGATATCGACGCAATCCACCGAGTTGCTGCTTTCAAATACAATAGGGACGTACCGAAAAACATTATTGTACGGTTTACTTCACGACTAAAAAGAGATAAGTTTATTTCAAGCGCACGTCAAATAAAAGACTTAAACGCAACGCTCATTGGTTATCAGAATAATAAATTGATTTACATTAATGATCATCTAAGCCCTAACAATAAACTTCTTTTAAAAGAAACTAAAGATAAAGCCAAGTCAATGAAATATAAGTTTGTGTGGGTTAAATCGGCGAAAATATTTGCACGTAAAAATGAAACATCTCCGATTATAATAATTAATTCTAATGCCGATATTGCTAAACTTTTATAGACACTTTCTTTATTTACTTATTAAACTATATTAATATTACAATATAATTTATCTTCATTATGGATCTCAACATCTATTATCAGAATGTCAGAGGCATTAAATCTAAACTTTTAAATATTTATAATGAGTTAGCGGCTACAGACTATGACATAGTGCTATTGACGGAAACATGGTTAAATGACAGTGTGTTAAATTCTGAAATTTGTAATCTTGATAATTATTATGTGTATCGTAGGGATAGAAATGATCCAAATAAAATACAAGGTGGTGGTGTTGCAATTTTAGTTTCTACTAAATTAAAATCAAAAGTACAGCTCTCCTGGAGTTCAACAGCCGAGGATATTTGGATTACAATATCTTACTTAAACACGAAAGTGCATCTATGCTGTGTCTACATTGCACCCTCTTCAAGCCCTCTAATATATGCTGACCATTTTAATCAAATTATTGACATCAGCTTAAGGTACTGTAATGATTGTTTGTTAATAGTTGGTGACTATAATCTTCCCCACATTGACTGGTCCCCTAAATTAAATTACTGTGAGCCATCCAACATCAGAAGAAATGATTTATACTTCGAATTTGTTAACATGATAAATGTATGCAACCTGTTTCAATTTAACAGATTTGTAAATAGTAATAACAGAATTCTGGACTTAGTACTGTGTTCAAAAGAATGTAAAGTTAATCTGAGCCATTCTCACATAAGTAAAGTAGACTTTCACCATCCACCTCTAGATTTGCGCTTAACTTTAAAAGATTACGAACAACTTACTTATAATAACTCAACTATATTTAACTTCAATAAGTGTAACTACGAGGAAATTATTTACAAACTATCAGCCATAAATTGGAAAAATAAACTAAACCACTCTAATATTAACGATAATTTAGAAACATTTTACAGTATTTTACTTAGTCTATTTAATGAATTTGTCCCTACAAAGCACATTAAGAAAAATAACCACCCGATATGGTTTTCTAAACCATTAATAAAGTTAATAAAAGAAAAACTTAAGTTTCACAAAAAATGGAAAATTTATGGGAGAAACTCAGATTATTCTACGTTTTCTTTACTGCGTGATAGAGCTAAACATAAAATTAAAGTTGATTTCAAAACGTATATTAGTAATATTGAAAACAACATCAAAAAGGACCCGAAATCATTCTGGAATTATACAAAAACGCTGAGAAAGAACACCGGAATTCCCAATGTAGTAAAATACCAGGAACGTGAGGCTCAAAATGGATCAGAGGTATGTGATCTATTTGCTGAACATTTTGAATCTGTTTTTATCAATTTAAATGATTCACATGAACAATTTAATTGTAACACTTTTCATAACAACACTACAGTAAACATAGGTTCTGTATATCTCAGTCTCGACTCTATATTAAACTTCTTAACATCACTTAATATAAATAAAGGATGTGGACCCGATCAAATTCCTGCTAAGTTCATACGAACATGTGCTGTTTACTTAACTGAACCTCTGTATTTATTATTCAATCAGTCACTTCGATCAGGTATTTTTCCGGACGCATGGAAGCTTTCTTACATAACTCCAATTTATAAATCAGGTGATATAAATGATACTACAAACTATAGGCCTATTTCTATTTTATCCACATTTGGTAAAATATTTGAGGCACTTGTTGTAAAACAGTTAAAAAATAATATGGAAAACATCATAATTCCAGAACAACATGGATTTTGTTCAGGCAAATCTATTTTATCGAACTTGACTCAATTTTCTGAATTTTTAAGTAAAAACATGGACAAGAAAATACAAGTTGATGTTATATATACAGACTTCAGTAAGGCTTTTGATCGGGTACATCATTCTACACTGATAAAAAAACTTCAAATTTTGGGAATTCACGGCTCTCTGTTGAGGTGGATACAATCCTATATAACAAATAGGTCACAAATAGTTTTTTGTAATGGCTTTAAGTCTCGTTTAATCCCAGTTACGTCTGGTGTTCCGCAAGGTTCCCATTTAGGGCCTTTGCTCTTTAATTTATTCATTAACGATATATCATCATGTTTTAAACATTCTCAGTTCTTATTATACGCTGATGACTTAAAATTGTATAACACTGTAAAAACAGAAAATGATAACCATCGACTTCAGCTTGATCTTGATCAACTACAAAAATATTGTAAATGTAATTATTTGGCTCTTAATGTTTCTAAATGCTCTGTGGTTAACTTTACGAGAAATCTTGAGTCCATCATATTTAATTACACCATTGACAACATAATTATAGAAAACAAACAAGTAGTTAAAGACTTGGGTATTACTTTTGATTCCAAATTACTGCTAAATAATCATGTCGACATATGTGTAAAACAATCATATAGAACTTTAGGCTTCATTCTGAGAAATTGTAAACATTTCAGTGAGCCAAGGTCTTTATTATGTTTATATAATTCACTAGTCCGTTCAAAGTTGGAGTACGCTTCAGTAATTTGGAATCCGTTTTATTATAAAAATATTATACATGTTGAAAATGTTCAAAAAAAATTCTTAAATGTTCTATGTTACAAATTTAATATTGGTATTTCTGATTATACAATGAGATTAAAATATTTCCATATGTCATCTTTGGAAAATAGGAGAATTTTAAGTGACATGATTTTTCTATATAAAATATTTAATAATCTTATTTATTCAAGCAGTATAATTCAAAACTTTAATATTTATGCTTCCAATAGGAATACTAGGTCATCTAACTTATTTTATTTGCCATTAAGTAATACAAATAATAACAAAAATTCCCCCATCAATAGAATCATGTCCACATATAACTCCAAATTTGAGCATGTCGACTTATTTTATTTCTCTTTAGCACTATTTAAAAAAGCCGTTATTAATACTATTAATTCATTTTAACATCATACTTATACTGTAACTGTATTGTTCACCTAATATTCTAATTTAATCACTAATATCTTATGTACTTATGTTAACTCAATACTGAAACCTGTACTGCATCTGTAGAATTGTATTTTGTATTATTAATTCGTGAAAACCTGTTATTGGTCCTAGTTGACTGTTGGTTTTCTTATAAATAAATAAATAAATAAATAAAAACACGAGTTGCCAAATGTAAAACTGAAGTTGCGTGCAACATTTGTTCGTGAACTAGTTGCGCAACTTGTTGCAGAAATTAGAACATGTTCTATTTTTGTTGCGGGCAACTCGCAACTCTCCCCCAGATTGTTGCTGAATGTAAAACGGGCTTAAGTATTTGCGCTAGATTTAAAAACGCGGGAGTTTATAAATTCGTAGTTGACAGCAGACATGATGCAACTTAACAATTGTATTTATTTGAGAAATGTTGATGATACTTTAAGTTTGAATGAAAATGGAATGCCAATTATGATTAATGTTAATAATTACATATTTATTTTATAGTTTGATACTTTATGCATTCAATAATTCACATAATCTTATTCTATAAATCGTATTTTTTTTTAGCTGCGTCGAATTAAAAGATAAAATTAATGAGGAACAAAATACGGGACATTCAAAATAAGAGAATATCAAATTTCTAAGGCTATGATTATATTATAAATAAATTATATTATATTAGAAGCAATTTCGTTTCTTTGTAATGATGCAACTGTTGTTATTTCCATATTCTGTTCAGAGAATTCGCTTATTCATATTTTACTGTAACCCAAATGTATTCGTTTGACACTTCATCAAGCGCTTCTAAAATTTGATCGTTCAGAACGTTCGAGCGTTTTGCAATAATAGTAGCGTTCGATTTGCAAACAATCTCACCTCAGTTCATTTCAACTGAGTTGAGATTGTCTGAAATGAGATGATATTTTTTCGATGACAAATCGAACGGGTTTTGACAGGTCTGAACTGAGTCGGTTACGTGACGAACGTTGTAGTATCATTTCGCGGACAACACATGATTTGCTTGATGTTTTTGTTGGCAGTTAGCTGTGAGACATAATTTATAATAACATGTACAATTTAAAAAAAATGTTAAATAACTTCCAAATATTCAAACTACAAACAAAACATAACGAATTCTACCCCCACTCTAACTGAGTAGAAAATCTCAGTACGCACCAGCGAAATAGGTAGTGCAGCATCGGCAAGGGGGGAAGTGAGTGTCTCACTTGATCTCAGTTATGTCAGTGCAAATAGAACAGCACAAAAAAGCTGTCAAACTGAGGTGAGGTGAGATGAACTGAGATTTGCTGCAAATCGAACGCTACTAATGTAGCGCTAGCAGCTTTTGAAATGTTACTTGTTTTGAACGCAGCCACATTTATGAATGTATACGACAGGTTCACGTGCCCGCCGAATATAATGTGTCCGCTAAAAATGTCCGTTGTGGCGTATAAAATAATAAAAATATGTCTTACCTCGTCAGAATTGTAAGCCTCCGAAATAAAAAATGTACATATATTTAATAAGCTTCTGTAAAGAATAAACGTCGATAATTAAAAATAAGATGAAAAATTCCAATTTTATTTATTTTAATAAAATTCACGTGTAGGTAGTTGTATTATTTTAATCATATTAATAATTATATATATATATATATATATATATATATATATATATATATATATATATATATATATATATATATATATAAATATATATATATATATATATATATATATATATATATATATATATATATATATATATATATATATATATATATATAAATTTGATGCTCTCACTCAAATGACGTTAAAACGTGCTGCAAGAGTGCTCAATATTTATACGTAGTTTGAATGGAGAAATTGCTTTTTCCGATACTTTTATGTATAACTTTTTAGGTCTTAATCATAATATATATATATATATATACGAGCCCGGCCCAGCTTGAGTTGGCCCAATTTTATTTTTTCGTTTGATGTTTTACTGTTTTATTTCTCGTGTAGTATGCAAGATAATGAAATGAAATTTTCATGAGACATATACTAGTATGTTGTTAATACACAGATAATTTTAAGTCAATCGATACATACATCTAGAAATGACAGTCATTGAAAGAGGAAGTAAACATTTCTGTTTTAACTAAAAAAAAATTGTTTTATTAAATAACTGTATAATAATAAAGTTTGTTTTAAATAATAATTAACTTCAATTTCATCCGCCAAACTGCCCATAAGATAATAATCATGATAGCTCATTTGAGTGCTGGTTTAGTTTATGTGACGAAAAAAAATGGAGAGTTAAACTGCTATACATTTTGTCTTTAAGGTATGTTTAACGTTAAATTTAGTTAAAAATGTTGAAAATGAATTGTAGAATTTAGTAAATGGAAGTTACCTGGGTTTTTAGTATTGTTTAAATTTTAACGATAAAATTAAATTCGGGCCAACTGAAGCGGGACTGGGCTCATATATATATATATATATATATATATATATATATATATATATATATATATATATATATACATATATATATATATGTATATAATATATGTATATATATATATATATATATATATATATACATATATATATATATATATATATATATATATATACATATATATATATATATATATATATATATATATATATATATATATATATATATATATACGCAATAGCCTCGGTGGCGCAGTAGGCAGCGCGTAAGTCTCATAATCTTAAGGTCGTGAGTTCAATCCTCACCCGGGGCATTTATTTTCAAAAAATTAATATCAAGATAAAAGTATCGCTGGTAACACAAAAGTTATATTTGTTTTTTTATTATTTACTAATTTTACATTCTGCCGTATTTAAACAATAACCAAATGATATAACATTACAAGTAACAAAAGAGAAATTATGGTCTTTGGCTTTTTAACCCGGTCACTAGATTAAAATTATAATCTATATGGTAAATCCAAAGGATTACTTTTTTTAGTCTGTTAAGATTTATGCAATTATCTAATAAGTATAATACACTATTGTTAGCATGGTTTTCCAATCTGTTGACGTTTGATTCTTCTTTTGCTGTTGATATGTTGAAGTCATTTTGAAATTTTTTAAATTTGAGTTATACTACGGTTCATTTATAATACTTCTTATGTTTTATTTTGAAACATTTCAATGTTGGATGTCCTGTTCCCTATAACTTAATTCCGTATGTCCAAACTGGTTTCAGAATAGTTTTATAAATAATTATTTTATTGTCTATGAACACATTCGACTTTTGCCCTAATATTCAGTAGAAATTTCTAAATTTGATGTTTAAATGCTCCCTTTTCATTTTAGTATGTACTTTCCAGATCCGTCTTCTGTCTAGTGTCATTCGTAGGTATTTTACGTGCTCAACTTGTGGAAGATTTTTATTGATCAATTTAACTATAGACATATTTACTTTTTCAGTGTAAACTAGATGTGAACTGATTTATTTTTGTATACTCTCATACGCTATTTCTTTAGTCATTGTTGCACTTCGGTTTGGTATTCCTAAAGTCGATGTGATGCAGCTTCAGGTTTTTTGTTTGATGAGAAGATCATTGAGTCGTCTTCATATGTTGCACTTGCTGTGTGCACTTTGGTTGCGATGTCCGCGGTGTAGAAAGTAAAGAGAAAAGGCCCAAGAACACCACCCTGGGGCATTCCTGCGTTAATGGTTAATAGTGTTGTGTATTTATCTTTATATTTTACTTAAAACTAAGATACAAGATGAATAGGAGCGCCGACTCCGGGATTGCTCCGGAGCTCGAAACCCTCCAGAATTTTTGTGGAGGTGTTGAGCACCCTCACAAAAAGGAGAAGAAAAATTTGAAAAAGACAAAATAAGAGAAGAAATTAAAAAGAAAAGAAAATAGAGCCTCAAAATGAGGAATCTAAACCTAACATAACCTAATAGAGCAAGGTTCAAACAAGCAGAAAGTCTTAAACTTTATACAGAATAAGGTTTGAATTGTAAGACTGAAGCAATAAATTAAATTATTAGGGAAAAAAAGCACATAATAACAACAGCTCCCCTCCGTTTTTAAACTGTGAGTTAGAGCACTCCCACTAATTAAGTTTATATTACTTAGCAGGATATGTTTAATTTCGATAAAAGTCCTGCATGCCACACTTTCTCTTAAGACTTGACTCACATTGTAACAGGGTGGTTTTGAGGTAGCCATGTAGTCATTGTTGCATCGCCAAAAATACCACTCTTTGACCCCGCTCAAAATTTGAGCGGTTGCTTTAGTGAAGACAAGTTCGCGTCCTCGGCAGGTCAAGATGTGACCACTACCGCATCCGGATTTAGTTAATATTATCTTAGTTTTTGTTTTAGCTTAATTTCTGTTTTAGTATTTCAATTATTTCGTTAAGTTTACAAATATAGTTATGTGTTTCACTGTGTTATTATTCAGTAAACAATTGTAACTACCAATCGTTTTAATTGCCATCGAGAATAAAAAACCGCTGGCGATGTACATACCCCGGTCGTGTCACAACATCGAGGAATGCTGCAGAGCAGTATACTTTTTCTTTGAATAATAATTACATTTGTGACTGTGTATATGTTCTATAGTTGAATGTTTTTCATGGAAACTGTACTGATCTTCCGGCATTATATCCTTAAGATGTTGCTTAATTCTTCTTAATAAAACCTTTTTGCACAATATGGATAAGGTTGGCAGTAGGCTTATTGGCCTGTGTGAAGTAGCTTCTTCTGTAGGTTTGCATTGTTTATGTATTTCCATTGGAATGGGAAGTACTAGAGCCTTAAGGTACTAGTACCTATTAGAAAACTAAAAAAAGCTAATTTCCAAAAAATTGTTTTGCAGTTTCTTTATTTGATATGACCATACAACTTTTTCTATAATGTAAAAGAGTCCTTCGAGAGTACAATTTTTGTTTTGACTTTTATCCAATTTATAGATGGCGCTAAAGATGAGTCCTTTAAAAATCCTTGTCCCATTTAATCTCAGGATTGGAAAATCAGAAACAAAATATTCAAAAAGTGTTTTAAAGAGGAAGGTGTCTCACATAATAATTGACCACCGTTAATGAAAAATCGATAAAAGAAAAAAAAGATGAACTTTTAAAACAAACTGTGAAAAATCGACCCTTTATTCATCCTTTTTTCTTGCGCCAAAATTTTATTTTTACCCAAATTGTGGTGAATTATTATGTAGAATAGTTTAATAAACAAATCGCGCAAAGATTTATTAAAATCGGTTCAGAAGATCCGGAGATTAACTGTCCGTCGTTCGAAAAAATGTCATTTCGAGAAAATCGCGTTTAAAGTTTTTTCGTATTATTCGTTAAATATTTTATAAAATATCGTGTCTTATCACTGACATTCGGTTAATCCGCTATTCCTGGACCAAACAAAAAGTATGCTTTCTTAATCGACCAATTGGGCACTTAGAATATGTGAAAAAGCCAACAATATAATATTTTCTAAAATAAATCGGTATTTTGGAGAAACGATTCACATAGACGTCACGCAACCGACTGAACGAACACCAGCGAGCGCGCGCGCGCTTAAAGTTGTTTTATACTAATTTAACTTTCGAATGTCTCAAAAATATTTTAGGAGGTGAAAAATGTAAAAAAATATTTTTTAAAAATTCTAATATGTACTAGCCCCTTAAGTATGCGTTATGCACTAATGTAATTAGCTTAATTACAGTTTTTAGGAGTTCTTGTTGGACTTTTTCTGTGATTAAATCATATCCAGGTGTTTTGTTTGAATGGATATTTTTCTTAATTTTGTCTTCAACTTCTGTTATACTAAAACTTTTAAGAGGAAGCAATAGTTGGATCGGTTAGTTCAGGGTTTTGATTATTTCTTCTTCGTCGTCGTCTCCTATTTCTTGTGAGAATTTAGTGAAACTTGTTCAATATACGTTCCGAACGCATCTGCCTTTTTTTATTGCTTTTCGCCTATATGTTATCATTCTTGCATATTGAAGAGTTTTTAGCTATTGGCTGTTTTATCGATTTTGTAAAAAGGTGTATAAATAATAAAAAATTATAAATAAAAATTCCGATAGTAATAATTATGGAAAGTATATTGTTTAATAAACTAATAATTTTTAAAATGTAAAGTGTTTCGTTTACCATTTAATCATTCATAATATACATCAACGTGGGACGTGGGGGTTGAAAGGGAAGACGAGAAGTAAACTATTTTTTTTTAAATATGTATATATATATATATATATATATATATATATATATATATATATATATATATATATATATATATATATATATATATATATATATATATATCCGCGTCAACCGGATCAGAGCTACGACCAAAATTAAAAGCAACCAAAAAAAATCGACCAAGGGCTCATTTTAAAACTTAGAGCGTCTACTTTCAAATGCCGAGTGCGCCTTTAAAAAATCCAATATGGCAGCTCCAATATGGACGCCCCTAAAGAGTTATATATATATATATATATATATATATATATATATATATATATATATATATATATATATATATATATATATATATATAGTGACTTGACACCCGGGCAGGGGTTGCGCCGCTTCTTAGAAGTTGTCTGGATCCTATATTACAGGGGGGTTAGTTCCTTTTTTATCTTATTTAGATTTTCTTGCATATTTCTCTCTATTTTTTCCTATTCCACGTTTCTTTCTTCTATTTGTGGATTCCTGCGTTGTGTAGGTACTCTTTTACCTCTTTTACCTCTTTAATATACCTATGTATGTATTTAAAAAGAAATCTAATTCATTTTGTATTATGTACACAGAGAGAAAGTTTTTTGAGATATTTTTAGAAAGAAGTTAAAGAAATTTCTTGAAAATCTGTCAGTTTCAAATTCATGTAATATATAACTAACAGCCTCGGTGGCGCAGTAGGCAGCGCGTAAGTCTCATAATCTTAAGGTCGTGAGTTCGATCCTCACCCGGGGCAATTATTTTCAAAAAATTTAATACAAATATAATTGCCGCTAGTTTCAAATAAAAAGTACATAAGTACCAACAATTTAAATTTCGAATATAATAATTATCAAAAGTTTTATGTATATAATACCACCGTTCGATGCTGCTAGGCAGACCGAAAGTGTCATATCATTAAGTCAAGTTGAATCCTCAACAAGAGCATAGTTGTCCGCAGGGGGCGGCAAGGGGGGTGGGGGGCGAGCGCATCAAGACTCTCGAAAATAGGACTTTAACATGTAAAACTATAATTTTTTAATTTCCTACTTACTTAAATATTTGAAGCAAAAAAGCTTGAAATAAATGTTTTAGGGCATAACATTCTGCATCTGAATCAATAAACAAAATTAATTTGCATACTTTATAATGACACAAATTAGATTTGAAAATGACGAAAATTGCCTCAAAACTATCGAAAGCCATGAAATTGAAACAAAATTAAACAAATGTTTGACGTTTTATTTGTCAAAATAAATGAAATAATAAATAAGGAATTTATTCTGACAGTTTTGACAGATTGAACGACAAACATTTGTTTAATTTTGTGTCAATTTCATAGCTATCGATAGTTTTGAGACAATTTTAGTCATTTTCAGATCTAATTTGTGCCGATACAAAGCATGCAAAATTAATTTCATATTTTATGCCCTAAAAATGTTATTCGAAGCTTTTTGCTTTTAAATAATTAGGAAGTAGGAAATTTAAGACAATGTGATTTTACATGTTAAACTCCGATGTTCGAGAGTCGTGGCCACCACACTGTATATGTATATATCTAAATTAAATAAAAATTCAATTATAAGTTTAAAGATAATAAATTCAAGCTGAAACTGAATTTCCAGCAGTATTCTTATGGCCAGCTAGCGACATGTTCCCTATCGTAACGATTGAGTAATCTAAGTTTAAGTATACACAGATACAAAACATTAGAAAATAAAAACTGTAAAACTGCTAAATCGGAATTTATTGAAGAAATGGTGTCAATTTATGGAGTTATTCGAAAATTGTCCTCTTCAATGCAAACCCCGACAAAGACTAGTAATTTATTTCACAAATTTAAATATTTTTGTATCCATTTGTTATGTGTTTTTGTATTTATGTTATGTAAAAAAAATATTTTTGAAATTTATGTATATCTGAGAGTTTTTTGCGCAGAAAGTGCCAATCTTTCTTCAGGTGTTTTATATACCTCTCTCACTTTCTAAGTAAGTCTCATAATCTTAAGGTCGTGAGTTCGATCCTCACCCGGGGCAATTGTTTAAAAAAAAAAAATAATATAAACATAATTATCACTAGTATTAAATAAAAAGTATATATATATTTTGCCCTTTCTGCTACGCCACCGAACTGTTAGATTTATTATTAATATTTATTTTATATCATCACGCCTTCTACCCAATGCTGGGTGTGGCACTCTGCTAAAGCAGATCTCGGTAAGTGATATATTTTTGCGCGTGAAGTGCGGTTACCAGTCGTCAAATCACGGCCCCCAAACATGTTAGTGGTGGAGGAGCCACAGGGATAGCTTTTTCAAATTATGAAAATTTGTCGCCTGTGGGAATCGAACCAGGGACCTCAGGATCCACAGGCCGACTTCATACCACTGTGCTAGCCATCCCATATTATTAATATTAATATATATATATATATATATATATTAATATTAATAATAAATCTAACAGCTCGGTGGCGTAGCAGAAAGGGCAAAAATGTCATAATCATTAGGTCGTTTAATCCTCATCCAGAACATATGTTTTAATATTCGAAATATCTAAAAATAGCTCAAAAATCGTTTAATATATACCGTCGGGTATACGTGAAAAATAGGCCGTAGGGTTAATTTAACGTAAGTCTCAAAATCTCAAAGTCAAAAATATATGTATACACATATCGCTATTATAAAATACAAGGGTACAATTAAATAAAAAATATAAATATAAATATATCATCACGCCTTTTACCCATTACTGGGTGTGGCACTCTGCCGAAGCAGATCTCAGTAAGTGATATATTTATGCGCTTGAAGTGCGGTTACCAGCCGTCAAATCACGGCCCCCTAAGATGTTAGTGGTGGGGGAACCATACAGGTAATTTTAATTTGGTGAAAATGTTTCGTCGGCTGTGGGAATCAAACCGGGTTCTCATGATCCACAGCACAGGCCGACTCGATACCACTGAGCCATTATCCTATAAAGATAAAAATTTCGTAAGTTAAATATTCATAAAACTAGCAAATTTTCAAAAGTTACATATTTCGTTTATCAAATCATTCGTAATGTTATCTGTAACCTTGAACCAAGCCTTGAACTCTAAACTATAAAATAGGCAATAATATTATTTAACATAATGGGTCGTCTACTATAGTCACAAAATACTAAATTAGTCATTTGTATTACGACTAGATCCAAAAATTTCGTATCAGATTCGATAAAAGTTTCAAAATTTTTATTGGTTTTTAAAATATTAAAATTTTGAACACAACTATCTTTGATGTCAGAGCATTGCGATCTTTCTTTAACCCTTTCTCTTGCACATCTAGTCTATTCAGAATTCTTCCTTCTGTCTTCGTCTAACTAACAGCTAATTTTGAGGTTATTATTCTGAATTTAGAATTGATAAGTATATTTTAAATACACAAATACATATATTATTTATTTTTAAATTTACTTAGATACAAATGGTCGTCAAATTTGTTCAAGAATTTGGTTAGGATTACATAAAGCAATGATGGAAAAGTCATGCATATTGTAGTATATCGACAGCGTCACGACAAAAACGCGTAAGAGGCTTTAATAAAATTAAACAAGAGAGCAAAATTAAAAAAAAATTTAAAATGCTACTTCAGATAACCTTCGTATCAATTAATTTAAATTATTTTGTCGCTTACGCCATCCTTAACTGAACAGTTGCTGCTTATGATTTTTTGCTGGCGCATAAGTCTTTTTTTCAAATTTATTTAGTTTCTAAAAGACGTTTAATCTCACCTACACTATTCATTTTTTGCTATATTTTATAATGTGTATGCGCCCTTATTTAAAAGAACAGAAATAGACAAAACACAATAGTACTACTATTAAAAATAATGTTATTAAAGAAAACAAATTAAATTTCTAGAATTTACAAACTCATTTATAATGCTTCGTTTAGTATATATTATACGATATTCGCAGTTGCTTTCAATCTCTTCATCCGCAACTTGTCAAAATATCTAATAATTTGCGATAACTAGACATTCTAAAATAACGAGAAAACAAAATGCGTAGCGACATATCGAAACAATACATCAAAATCAAATTTGAGCATTACCTATTCAATCTACGTTCAATATATGATATTTTTAAATTTAATATATCGTTTTTAATCAATTTGTTCAAAGGATATAACAATCTTGACATTGATTATTATTTTTTTTAAATTCATTAAAAATTTTACGCATTGCAAAATGGCGTTTAAGCCCAACAAAAGTTGAATATTTTAATGGCATATACGGCAAAATCTGTTTGAAGACATTTTTTTCCATTTCATTAATTCTGAATAACAAAACCTCTATCCACTAAGCAAGGGATTCTGAATAAGGGGGCCATGGGTCCCCTAGGGGTACGTGAAGTTTCTACAGGGGATATATGACACTGCCACAAAGGCCTCGTAAATTATTTTTTTTCTCCACCTTGTCTGACATTAGTAGCATACAAGTGACATCAGTCAAGAGTATAAAAAATTAAAAAAAAACATTTCTACATTTTTTCTTAAAATGTTACTTCCTGAAAGGGTAGTGAAAAAATATGTTTACCATGCAAAGAAAGTACCATTCTTTCGTCAGGTGCTTTATATACCTCGCCTTCGCCTTGGAAAATGAAATGGTACCTTCGAGAAGAAATGTTTCACTTTCTTCCATTGATATACAAATAACTATGCCATAATATTCCAACTTTTTAAACTAGGAATCCATAATTATCTATATTAACAGTATATCAATTTGTTTATGTCATTATATTTTAATTGTCCAAATGATCGCAATTTGATTTTTCCAAACATATCATTTGGTTATTGTCCAAATACGATAAATTTTAAATCTTTTATACCTTTTTGTTCGCAGCGATACTTTTACATTGATATTAAATTTTAGAAAATAAATGCCCCGGGTGAGGATCGAACTCACGACCTTAAGATTATGAGACTTACGCGCTGCCTACTGCGCCACCGAGGCTGTTGTATTTATTCATATATTTAATTATATGCTTTGAAAGTTATTTATATATTTTTCTAAATGATAAAGTAGATCATCTATGGGACATTGTTTCAGGTCTACATTTAATTAAGTTTGACGTAACAAAAATTTTCAAAATCATTACGGCTTCATAAATTACAACTAAGATTTTCTAAAACTGTGTAGTGTCGTTGCGGTCGAGATGATAAGAAGCGAAGTAACTTGTGTATCGTTTATTTGATACAACAATAACAATAATAACAATAATAAAATAATAAAATAATAAAATAGATTTAACAAAAGACGGGTTGATGCCGATCGCAGGGCCGAACAAGACTGGTCGTCCAGGTCAGAAGTACGGAACCTTCTTCCTGTCTCTTTCCCCTTGGTTCGGATGCGGGGGTGGCTGTCACGTTGTGATCACGTGATTACCATGCCTCGACATCTGGTGTTCACGTGATCGTTTGACTAGGGATGAAATTTCCGGAATCGTGACGCCAAGAATGTTGTCTCCACAACTGTACACTTTTTTTCAATTTAAAAGTTTCATAAAAAACTGACTTTAGAGGAGAATAGTCAACAAACCAATTTTTTTTTGTGCTTCTAGGTCCAGTAACTCTAGTCGGCATGGTGGGCGGCTTTCTCATCTCAGGATATGTGATTTCGAAGTATAAACCAGGCCCCAAGTGGCTCCTGGGATGGAACGTTCTCGTCGGCTTCGTGTATGTTATCGGCGAGACTATCTACATGTTCCTGGACTGCCCCATTACAGATCTCCATTCGTACTCAGACGATAATAGCAAGTAAGTGAATTTCACAAACAGAAAATAATAAACATTTTTGAATAGGACGTTTGTTCTATTTTGGCGAGGTTCTCAAAAAAGGTTAACGATTCAAAGATTTTGAACGTTTCGGAATCGTACTCGTATATTTTCAGCCCAGAAATGTTTCTTAATAAATTTTTTTTTAAATGAGCTGCTTCTTTAATTCAAATCAACGAAAGTCATGTAAAAATCGTTTAATTCTACATATCTAGTAACTTATTTCCTACGAGTTTTTATATGTTTGAAACTATTTATATATTTGTAATGTTTCACTTTTTCGATTATTTCAACAGATTTTTAATTTTTATGTTTTGGAAATTATTAATTTTAATTACCTATTTTGTTATTTTGATATTGTTACTTATTTTAATACTACTTATAATGGACACTAACGAATTATTTGATATTAAAAACTATTCCAATGAATGAATATTTAGTGGAATATATTTATAATTTTTCTCTGTGAATAAAGAATGAATTAATAAATATATTTTCGAAAGAAATATAATTTTTTTCTGAATGAGTGAATAAATATTTTTTCGAATATTTTATTCTACTAAATTAAATAGGTGTTTAATTTTATTTTTCGAATGAAGACTTCAATAAATATTATGTTTTGTGAGTTGTCATAATAAATAGTAATTCTGAATCTTCAAATAAATGATAACTCTTACAAGATAACAAGTTTTAATTTGAATTAACAAAGTAGATTGTTATTACTGAGTAACTAAGTTATTCGATACTTTTTTTCGTTAGATAGTGCTCATTAATAATTAAAGTCTATAATTACTATTAGATTGTTTTAGTTTTAAAAATAAATTATTTGAATGAATAAATGAATTTATTTATTCGATTAAATTCTTTGAATAATTTAGTTACTCAAATAACGATTCGAATAAATCATTCCGGTAACTATTTAAATAATTTACTCGATAATTGAACACATTTATTAAGTAACAATTCGAAAATAAATTTTATTCGATAGTGCCCATCACTATTTATAGTGCTGATGATACATATTTCATATACTCAAAACGTCCTTCTGAAGCCTTTTATCTTTATTCATAAATAACATCTAGTTGCTTTATAGATATAAAGAATTTCGCTCTATTAAATTCATACATTTGACAGCGGGACATACACGATTCCAAAATGCTAATTAAAAAAAAATCCTTAGTACCACGGATAACTACAAGAAAATAGTAGTATAAAGTGAATGTCAAATGGAAATATAATTATGTCATCATTTAAAGCCATCCAATTACACAAAAATTTCGAATTTGTCATCTTAATAAAAATATAAATAATAGAAACAAAATCTGTATTAGGCAACACTAATGGGAGTATTCTATAATGGTATTAACGAATGCGAAAATGTTAGGCTCCCAAAAATTCATACTCATAAATAAAATCTGTGTATAGTGGTTGAATACTTCAGAAAAAAAAAACCATTAGATGGCAGTTCTCACATGATATTCAGATCTCGGAAACACCTGTAATATAGGTACGTCGAATCAAATGGCTTGATAGTTACAAATATGTCAGTGTATTTGTTTGTGATAAAAGACATATGTCGAACGTTTTGTTCTTGTCATTTACATTTTCAATATTTGTTATGGAAGCAACATATTTCGCTCAGAGGCGGCAGGTTTCAATTTTTTCAAAGGCACGGAATTTACAAAAAGAAGAAAAATGTCAAAAATATCATAAGAAACATTATTTATTATAAAAAACGAAACAAACATTAAATATATAAATTCTTATTACGCTACTGAAAAAAAAAGAAAAACAAATAAGTAAATACTCTAGCCTGTTACAACTAAATCACAAAAAGAGTATTCATTATTTAAGCAAAATACTAAATAAATAGGTATCTACGTATATAAGTAACAATTTTTTGCACTTAGATATTAAAAACGTGTTACGCCTAACTTTCTTTCTATTTAAAAATTAATCAGCTGTTGAAGTAAGATCTAAAACCATGCATCCGGTCTCTACGACAGTTAACAGTGCAAAGTTTTTACGGCCTTTTGATCGCAAATATATTATATTGGCGTAAATTTAAAAAAAATATTGGATGAAGAGATGAGGAGAAATGAATTTGAATGGTACATAAAATTTAAAAGTCTAGCAATAATATTTTTACATTATTGAATTGGCTTTCTGAATGTAAATAAATATCATCACGCCTTTTACCCAATACTGGGTGTGTCACTCTGCCGACGCAGATCTCAATAAGTGATATATTTATGCGCGTGAAGTACGATTATCAATCGTCAAATCGCTGCTCCCAAAGATGTTAGTGGTAGGGGAGCCGCAGGGGTAATTTTAATGTGATGAAAATGTTTGTCGGTTGTGGGAATCGAACCAGAGTTCTCAGGATCCACAGCCCGACTCGATACCACTAAGCCATCTACCCCATAACTGGATGTAGCTTCTAAAATTTAATTGAAAGTACTTCTATTTCGTATTACATTGATAATTTAATATAACACTATTTTAAATTTCTTTAACGGCAGATAACCGCTATTCACGCGTATAAATATATCACTTACCGAGATTTGTTATGACATGATGTATATAAAGTATTTAAATATGTTCTTTAATATATGAGCTCAGTGGTATCGGACTGGGGATTTGAGAACCCAGGTTCGATTCTCACAGCCGACAAACAATTTTAACCACAGTAAAATTACCCCTATCGTTCCACATCATGCGCCTTTCACTTATAGAGATCTACTATAGCAGAGAGCTACACCCAATAATGGGTAAATGGCGTGATGATATATTTACTTTATTAATTTATTTAAATTATTTATAGTAGCTATGATTTTTGTTTGAACTTTTTTCCTTTTACTTACTTTTGACAATAAAACTAGTATCATAAAGTCATTATTTTAATATTCATATTTAAATTTAAATCTATGATAAAATATTAATCAGAATTTTTCCCATTCCATAATTTTTTTAGCAATCTGCGTACAATACCCGGATATCACCAATTAAACAAATAATACTTAACTACTGTTTATGTTTAATAACAAACAATAATGTTATCATTTTCGTTGCTTAGACATGTTTATCATAAACAATCAATATTGAAAAAGCTTATACGTCTGTTGAATTAGATTATTTAATTAATTAAATGTTTGTAAATTTTCAAAGTTTACATCCGGGCAAGAATTTATTTAAATTTATATTTACATTCCTTCTTCTATCTCTGTATTTATATGTATATATATATATATATATATATATATGGGATGTCTAGCACAGTGGTATGAAGTCGGCCTGTGGATCCTGAGGTCCCTGGTTCGATTCCCACAGGCGACAAATTTTCATAATTTGAAAAAGCTATCCCTGTGGCTCCTCCACCACTAACATGTTTGGGGGCCGTGATTTGACGACTGGTAACCGCACTTCACGCGCAAAATTATATCACTTACCGAAATCTGCTTTAGCAGAGTGCCACACCCAGCAATGGGTAGAAGGCGTGATGATATATTTATTTATTTTATTTATATATATATATATTTATTTATTTTATTTATATATATATATATATATATATATATATATATATATATATATATATATATATATTAATTAAATTAAAATCACTGATTCATAATAACTCGTATTTGATTTGGCTAATTGCTAATTTGACAATATATATATATATATATATATATATATATATATATTAGATATGTTGATTTTATGCGGATATTTTAATAATCGAAAATTTAATATTCGAACGTCTCGGATATCTGAATTGATCGAATATTTGAATAACAGAACAGCCCAATAGTTAGAATATTGAAATATGCCGAATAGGCAAATAATAATAATGAACGAATACTTCTCAATAAATATTTTAAATATTTAATTTTGCTTCTGATAAAAAATAAACAAACGAATTCAAAAATCTAAACAGTAAACACTTTAAACATTAAAATCATGCGCATTTTATATTGTCAAATTAGCAATTAGCCAAATCAAATACGAGTTATTATGAATCAGTGATTTTAATTTTACTCGCGTCATATAATATGAAATTGTTTTAAAATTAAAATTAAATTAAAACAAAACAAGTGCAAATTAGGTAATGTACACAATATATAGAAAACTGTGAATTTTATTATTAAAATGAATTATGATTACTTGCAAAAGAAAATTATAATTCATTTATATGTATAAGCCTAATGAAGACCAAAAAAACAAAGACACCGGATCTGTGTGATATCATTGTGACATGCCGCCCGCCAATTACATTTTGGATTAGTAAGACCCATTAATGTCATCTAGAATTACCCAAATAATTCGAATAACCAAATAATTTTAGAATATCTGAATAACGAGTATGGAAACTACTGAATATCCGAACTATTCGGATACGAGTATTCGCCAATTTTTTTCAAAATCGACGTCTCTAATATATACTCATGTGTTACCAGTAGAATGTAAAATTCAGGCAATTCCCTACACAATGTACAAAATTTCAAATAAAACATTGTATTATAATAATAATAATAATATAATTTATTTGCTAAAGAAATAATCTTTACAAAGTGGATTGACAATACAAAGTGATTAGATTATATATATTACATAGTATATGTAGGGCTATTCATTTAAAATGAAAGCACGAATTTTCAAGGCTGATTTGAAATAGTTAGCTATATCCCAGATTTTTTCTTTTGATAGTTCCGATAGCAGATTGTTGATGGGACTAGAAGCGTTATTGCAAGAAATATATTTGTCTATGTGCTGAGTTCTAATCGGAGAGTACAGTGGACACTGAAACAGAAAATGCAAAATATTGTTTTCTTGGAAGAGATTGCATAAACTGCAAATTTCATCTTCTTTAAAGTTATGCCAAAGATCGTCTTGGCAAATTGAAAAACGCTTGAAGCTGGCTGTTCTTAGTTGTCCAAACAGTTTTAAGGGTTGAAAAGGGATGTCTAAAGACAGATATTGTTGGCTAGTTATGTAAGTTTTAAAAACATTGTATTATTTATCACTTTTTTAAATAATTTTAGAGTGTATTTTTCGCAACGTTTGCTTCTTTTGCATTTCTATCGAACAAATTCAAAACCCGTAGAATTTCAGAACCCATCTCCACATACGCAAGACGTTTTATTCAATTTTAGCTGAAATTGTTATGAATTTCATACATTTATTTAATTAATGAACATGTTATTGGCAAGACTCGCGTCAGTCGCGTTTGATCAAACAAATCTTAAACTTGCCAACCGCACGCTCGACAGACGCGAGCCTTTATGTTTATTCTAGGCAAAATTTGTATGACTTAACACTGCAGTTCACACTTTGTCGGTGATGTATATACAGCGTGGTGTTAAAAAAGGGTCTAAAACTTTGAGTGTATATGTTATAGTTAAAGTGTGAAATTCAGGTTAAGGATAAAATGCAGTATTAATTCATGCAAATTTTACCAAAAACAAATATAAAAGCACGTTTGTGCAGCAATCGTTCTACGGGCTTAGGTTTTGTTTGTTATAAGCACGAGTGAAGCAAGCATTGTCAAGAATGCTTTTTTAATATAAAAATAACTGGTAAACAATACAATTTTCACAATAGGATTTATATAGATTGCCTGAGTATTTCATGGAATAACGGCATTATACACTTTAACTGTAATATATACACGGCACTCGAACCCGGAGAATATAAGTTTGAATCTCACTCAAGCTAAATTGCGGCTCGATCACTCCTGATCCTGTACTGTTACTGGGATAAAGTTCCTGTTATATAGAGTAGAATAAATAAATAATTTTCGATGCAATGATTCAAAATTCGTAAAATTAACGACTAGGTTCTTGAAATGAATATTTTTAGTGACAATGGTTGACGAGAAATCATTAATAAAAATTATAATGAATTATTAACTGATGTTGAATAACAAATAATTTAATTTAAGTCTGATATTTTGTAGTATGTACTGTCATTAGTCATAAAATTGAGCAATTTAATTTTAATTATAATTTATCGCATCCTCGAACACTGCGTCAACACTATTTGATCGTAGTATGTTATATTACCGAGGGAAATAAAACAAACATTGTTAGTTTCAAAAGCTCTTTTCTGGAAATATTAATAAAAAAAAAATAAGTTTAACATTTAATAGCTTTTATATAGGAGCCCAACTCCATAATAGTTCGGCCGGTATCAATTTCAAACTTTATGCTATAAAAAAATGTAAAAATATACTAAAAAATGTTTCATTCTTACAACAAAACTATATCTACGTTATTATACGAATCTTTCGTTGTCTATTACTGAAAAAATATTTTAAATAATACAAACGTTTACAAAACTATCATCAAATAAGTATTACGGCAGCAGATTCATAAAAGTTCGGCCAACAAAAAATGTATGTCTTAAAAGGGATTTATTTGCGTGTTTTAAATTAAATAGTTGTTAAAACAAAACACAAATGGAAAACAAAACACAAACGAAAAAAATCAATACAAAACTGTCATTTCCGTTTGCCGATATTTTTTTTTTTTCAAATAAAATTGCTCGTTGTAAAACTTTGAGCAGAGATTTACGGTGGTCTATAATAAATGCTCATAAAAATGGTATTTCTGCAAGAGAAATATCTATTTCTCATTCTATTGCACGATCTATGGTACAAAATATTAAAAACTTAAATAAAAAATTGGTGGAATATCTGAAAGTTTGAAAAATGTCCGTTTTTCAGCCATTTCCCTTGCTGATCTACGAGGTTTAAGAAGAATTTTGAAAGTAAATCGTCGAGCCGACGCTCGAGATATTAAAAATTTGTGGCGGGAAATGATAGGTAAACAACCACATGTCTCGACAACAAGAAGAGATATATATATATATATCAGCCTCATTGTTAAATGAAGAAAATATTGGTATCCAGGCCTTTTCTATTTTTGAAAGAAATAGAAGAAGGAATGTAAATATAAATTTAAATAAATTCTTGCCCGGATATAAACTTTGAAAATTTACAAACATTTAATTAATTAAATAATCTAATTCAACAGACGTATAAGCTTTTTCAATATTGACTGTTTATGATAAACATGTCTAAGCAACGAAAATGATAACATTATTGTTTATTATTCAACATAAACAGTAGTTAAGTATTATTTGTTTAATTGGTGATATCCGGGTATTGTACGCAGTTTGCTAAAAAAATTATGGAATAGGAAAAATTCTGATTAATATTTGAAAATGATAACATTATTGTTTATTATGTATACGCTATCAAATGGGGTGGCACGAACCCCTGAAGCATTCACAAAACATTTACTCATCAGATGCATCAAAGAATCAGTTTTCGTCAAACATTCTCAATGCTAACACACCAGCATGCTCACTTGAACCACATTAGACTTTTATAAAGATAAACTCATAACTTGCCATTATCTTTGTTATATAAAAAATCAATATCAATTAATCATTAAAAGTAATAATTTTAATATTTCTATTGTCAAATCTGTCAAATTACCATCTTTAAGTTCGTTACAGAATGCCATAAGAAATAAAAGTAATAATTTTCATTTTTATATTGATAAACCTGTCAACCTTTTTCTTTTACTTCTCATATTTGTAAACATCTTAAAGATGGCAATTTTAATTTACGTCTATCTTGCGACAGGATCGTATTTTATCAGTAAATTACTGGATACAATTTTTAATTCTGAACATCTTTTGTATTCACACTTTTGTTTTAAAATTAATGGGCAACATGTTAACGCCAAATACAAGTTGTATCATTTTATTTTCCTATATCAATGGTTTTCAAACTGTGGGTCGTGATTTCAAGGGGTGTCGCGTAGACATTGGAGGAGGGCCGTCGGCTTCTATTTACAAATTTAAAAAATCATTTATTCAAAAATCTATCCAGTTGAAAGTTTTTACTTAAATTTTAAGGATTACCTAAATGAAAAATATCAAATCGAATGTTGGACAGCAATGCTAAATATCTCATATGATAGTTCATTTCGACAAGATATTGTTCATTGAAGGAAAACTTGTTATAAAAATTTAAGTAACAGCGGTGCAATTGGCCATCAAAGAATTTATTTCAAGCTTGATAGTAAAATACAGTTAATTTTTCAAACTATTATACCAGCATATCAAAGTTCTTACGAAACTTTATCAAAGATCTTAATGAGAAATTATTTCTTTACTAATTTTTGAAATCTTGCTTCTATATTTGTAATGTACATTTGTAAGTGCAATGTTGATAACACAAAAAGTAAGGAGGTCGCGAAAGAATTTATTTGTGATTTTTTCCTCTAAAGGGGTCATGATTACGAAAAGTGTGATAGATTTCAAGTAAACACACGATAGAACTAAATTGAAAAGCTATTAATTGAATTTTTATATATTTCCAAAGACAGTTACTCGAAAATCTCCAAATTGAAATTATCTGCTAATATTGTGTGTAGATGTGGATTGATGCGAGGAAAAAGATCGTATTTGTTTCTAGTTTCTTAAGCGTATAAATTTGAGGTGGGCGAATATCCAATTTCTCGAATTCGAATATTAATCAGATCTCGAATATTCGAATACTCCAAATACTTTCTAAATTAAAAAAAATATATAAATTAGATTCGTAAATAATAATTAATAATTAATTAATTGATTAATATATGTAAGTGTAAATGAAATATAATTATACAATAAAATAAATAAAATTAAAATAAAATAACAAAATAAATGATAAACTGACATCGAAGTTATAATTGATAATGTGATTATTATATTACTGATTAGTTACTATGAATGCGATATATTTCTTGGAATTCAGTCAATTTTTTTATTTTTTATTTTATTATATTTTGTCAACGTTTCGACTGCCTCTGCAAGTCTTCATCAGGACACTAATAAAAATTAACAATAATAATACAAAATATAAAATATAAAATATAAATACTTACAAATAAATATAAATCTAAAACAATATTTATAAATAAATCATTAACAATGATAAGTAAAATTCAAATTTGTAGATATATGACATAAATACTTGTCAATAAATAATTAGAAAGAATTTTTTATTTAAAAAATTGACAAAATTGGCATGCTAACTAAATAAAAAAATTCTTTCTAATTATTTATTGACAAGTATTTATGTCATATATCTACAAATTTGAATTTTACTTATCATTGTTAATGATTTATTTATAAATATTGTTTTAGATTTATATTTATTTGTAAGTATTTATATTTTATATTTTATATTTTGTATTATTATTGTTAATTTTTATTAGTGTCCTGATGAAGACTTGCAGAGGCAGTCGAAATGTTGACAAAATATAATAAAATAAAAAATAAAAAAATTGACTGAATTCCAAGAAATATATCGCATTCATTTTAATCTACAGTCAAGCAAAAAATATATCATTTCTTAAATTAGTTACTATGTTTATGATAATTTAAAAAAATAGATATTTATTAATTAAAGCATTATGATTATGAATTATGATTAATGAATTAAGAAATGATTGAAATGAAGTAAATAAGTAAATATGTACCTAAAACAAAGCTCGTTTCTTTTAACTGTTACGTTGCTAAAACTGTACAACTGTCAACTGAGTTCATCGCCTAAGGCACTATTTAAATTTCAAGACGTATCGCGCGATATTCGAGGTATTCGAATGTTTGCCATTGACGTAAATATTCGAAGATCTCGAATATCAAATAATTTTAGTATTCGCGTATGGAATTTGCCCATCTCTAGTATAAATAGATAAATCGTTCACGTATCAGCAAAATTTTCGTAAGTGGTACGCGTGCCATTTGTTTGTCATCACTGCTTTAGAACACTTCATGTGTGTTAAGGTAGTACTAGTGTGATGGTGGCGCCATCGGTTGTCGAGTTGCGAAACTGATGCTTAAAAAAATATAAAAATTGAATAAAATAAGTGTTTTATACCTATTATGGTTTGAATATCATGAATTGTTAACAGGTTGTTGGTCTAGTGAATTTTCAAATACCATACCACCCTGTGGTGTTGCCATTATAAATTGGGATTCTTAATTTTTCGTTAAAAACAAGGCTTTGCATGGCTATATATTCATTATTAAACGACAACAAACTTTATCCTTCTGATACAATATACATGGATAGTTCTAGAACATTATACTAATTTTTCAAATGAAACTGCGAAATTTTAGAGGTACACAAATCAAATATGTGCGATTCTGAGTGATGATCGCCATAACTCCGTGTATAAGAACTCAACTTTACAAGCGAATATATTTGTTCACAGACGATGAATGGGTTTCATATTTTAACAATGTTTAGGTACGCCAAATTTAATTCAGATCTGCAAAAAAAATTTTCACGCTAGTACTACCTTAAAAGGAAAAACTAAAGGTGCAGGTACACGGTGCGTTGTTCGACAAACCAAAGAACTGGTGAGGAAAAGTTTAGTCTGATGGCTTTTAGGTCTCATGATTTTTTGACGATGAGTCGATGAGGGTATTTGTTCACACTTCTGAATTTAGACTTTTATAAAATATTTGATGGTAGTGATCAACGAATAATTATTAATCAGTGGCATTTATTTGTTGACAGTTTACAACTCATAGCCCAGTGCAATTCAAACTGTTCGTGCGGTAACCTCAAATACTCTCCTGTGTGTTCAGTGGAAACCTGGACCACATACTATTCACCGTGTCACGCTGGCTGTACAACGAGGTTAAACGACTCTAAGGTAAGATGAAGATGAACATGAAGCATTACTGTTTTGTCTTTTGTATTTGTAATACGTTGAGATGATAATTATTTCCGTGTATTAAATGCACTTGCACTGATTGTTCAAGATAGTGTAATTTGTAATCATGTAATTATTGCGTCATTTTATCTAACGTATGGAAGAATGATTTTTACTCGAATGGCAGACTTTTTTGATATTTTACTGTTCTTGGTTATTTCACTTTAATACTATGTTTAATGAAATCAGCTACGGCAGAGTATCACACTCGGTATAGGTGAAAGGTGTGGTAATATATTTATTTATTTTGTTGGAAATCCAGAGACTAAAGTTTACACTTTTTCCTTTAGAAATGAATTGTTAATATTCAAAAATCCGTCATTAAAAAAAGACAAAAACATATTTTTAACTTCAATAAATTTATTCTATGATCATTAAAAAAAGTTGGCTTTTCAAACCCAGTTGATGACAGAAATTGCAGACCAATGATCTATGCAGACAATTACTACAGCAACGAGGCTTTTTTGTAGACAGTTACTGTTGGCTCTATTTACATCTTAAATTTCAAAATTCTTTTACATTTTTGTTTCATTCAATTTATTTATTAATCACAATAATTAAAAAACGATTAATCTTAACTCCCGATCAAAGAAAAAATATTGTGTACACTTTTCATCTTTGCACATCTCGATTAGTTCCCTAGCCTCGATGCGAATTTTTTTCTTTTCAAAATATTACAATTTTTTTTCTGTACTTATTACGTACTATACTGAGGACATAAAACTATAATGTGTATGTGTAAAAAGTAGTTAAATAAATTAAAAATTAAAATTAATTAATTTATGGGATGGCTAGCTCAGTGGTATGAAGTCGGCCTGTGGATCCTGAGGTCCCTGGTTCGATTTCAACAGGCGACAAATTTTCATAATTTGAAAAAGCTATCCCTGTGGCTCCTCCACCACTAACATGTTTGGGGGCCGTGATTTAACGACTGGTAACCGCACTTCACGCGCAAAATATATCACTTACCAAGATCTGCTTCAGCAGAGTGCCACACCCAGTAATGGGTAGAAGGCGTGATGATATATTTTTTTTTATATTTTTTTTTTATATATTTTACATTTTGCAGTGCATTTCTTGACAAGAGTTATACTTTTAATGATGATGGTAAACTGAAGATAAAAATACAAAAATAAACATATTGCTCTGTTTTCATCTCGAATTATTATACCTACATATATAAATGATGCGTTAGCCGCATGGATGCTTTTTATGATGAAACCTGGAATAGAATTTGAGTTTCTCGACCGTCCCGTATGCTTTCATCAAATTATCAGAGGAGACTTGTGGCTTCTCGGTTAAAATGATCCCCTCACAAGCGAGAATTCGCTAGTTCAAACCTCATTGACTACTGAAAGCAAAAATTCTGCTGTCGAATGCTTTAGAAAAAAATATATTCTAAAATTATAATATATTTCACAAGGGTTCTGAATACAACACAAAGTTCGTGCGTTTTATCTTCCTTTCGGTCTTTCGGATAATTTTCAACAAATGTTATGACTTCCTAATATACAATAGATTTAATAATACATACATTCACCTTCTTTATATGACCTGTGACGTGCTACTGCTGATGTATTTATTTTATACAGCAGATTTAGGGATTTGATAGTGCAGTAGTTTTCAAACTTTTCGGACCTATGACTCCCTTGAAGGCAAAAATCACAAACCCCCTTACTTTTGTGTGATCAAAATTGAAGTGTGTAAGAAGCTAAAAAAATAAATATAAATATATCATCACGCCTTCTACCCATTACTGGGTGTGGCACTCAGCCGAAGCAGATCTCGGTAAGTGATATATTTTGCGCGTGAAGTGTGGTTACGAGTCGTCAAATCACGGCCACCAAAGATGTTAGTGATGGAGGAGCCACAGCGGTAGTTTTTAAATATGAAAATTGTTTGTCGCCTGTGGGAATCGAACCAGGGTTCTCAGGATCCACAGGCCGATTTCATACCACTGAGCTAGCCTCCCCATAAGAAGCTAATTTAATAATATACGTTACAAAAATAATAGAGTAGGTGGCTAAGTGGTATCTTGTCTGACTGCGGATTTGAGAACACGGGTTCGATTCCCACAATCGACAATCATATTCTCCCCACATTAAAAATAACCCCTGTGGTTCCCTCACCACTAACATCTTTAAGGACCGTAATTTGACGACTGGTAACCACACTACACGTACATAAATATATCACTTACCGAGATCTGCTACGGTAGAGTGCCATACCCAGTAATGAGTTAGAGGTGTGATGATATAATTATTTATTTTACAAAAATAAAATCATAATTTCAGAAATTAGTAAATGAAACACGTTTTTACGAACTAGTATAGTTTCTCAGGAACTGTGGTATGTTGGCATAATAGTTTGTAGAATTAATTGTATTTTTCTTTCAAGCTTGTAGGTAATAAATTCTTTAAATACATGTTTAAAAAATCCTACGTAGAATCCGGCGACCCCTCTTCCATGTCATCGCGACCCACACTTTGAAAACCGCTGTGATAGTGTATTATTTGTGCCAGAAATATATCTAAATAGACTGGTGCTTCAAATACAAGCAACATTATTAAAATATGGTATTTAATTAAATTCCTAATTAATAATGAGTTTATTCTATTACTAGCTATTACCCGCGACTTCGTTCACGTGGTCTACAATTTAATGCGAGTACCCGGCATGCGTTGCATTGCAACTCAACGAAAGAAAATGTTTGTGTATAATTCTGTTTATTGAAGTGCTTTTGGATACACAATATTTTTTGTTTTTCTCTTTGGGACGTACATGAATAAATCAGAAGGTTTTCTGACGCGTGGGCATGCCATATACAGTTGTCCACGTGAAAAGCATGTATTTTCCAAAATTTAGTCCACAAACTTGTCCCTGTGCTTTGTTGACGGTCATTGCAAATGCGAGTCGTACCGGAAACTGCAAACGTTTGAATTCGAATGGCATAGGACTGAAGCTTTATTATACCTATATGTTAAGATTAGTTCTCGTCTATGCCTATACAAAATTTGAATTTAATCAGAGTAGTACTTTTCAGGATAGCTAGCGGCCATTTTGTTTCAAGATGGCGGACTGAAGCTTTGTTATATTATTTGTTAATATTGGTTATCGTCTATGCCAATATCAAATTTGAATCGAATCAGTGCAGTACTTTTCAGGATAGCTAGCGGCCATTTTGTTTCAAGATGGCGGATTGGACTTATGCTAAGTCAGAAACCTTCGCGGGCGTGCGTACAATAACTTACCAGAGTTGCATTGCAATCGGATGAATGATACGGGACAAACAAACAAACATTAATTTTATATATATAAATAAATATATCATCACGCCTTCTACCCATACTGGGTGTGGCACTCTGCTGAAGCAGATCTCGGTAAGTGATATATTTTGCGCGTGAAGTGCGGTTACCAGTCGTCAAATCACGGCCCCCAAACATATTAGTGGTGGAGGAGCCACAGGGATAGCTTTTTCAAATTATGAAAATTTGTCGCCTGTGGAAGTCGAACCAGGGACCTCAGGATCCACAGGCCGACTTCATACCACTGAGCTAGCCATCCCATTTTATATATATATATATATAAACAAAATTAAAGCTCTTATATTAGTTTTTCTGGTCTGTTTTTGCAATTTAAAGAATATAAAAGTTTTATCGATCTTCCTGGTCGTATTTTCCGATTAGTAAAGACGGATTTTCGCGTCTAGAAAGAGATCTGAAACATCTAACAAACAATTATTTAAATTTGAAGGTGCTGAACGTACATATTATGTAAAAAGATAAATTCTGCTTTTTATAATTATAATCTAATAATATTTCCAATAAAAATTATTCTCCGACCCGCCATGCATTTTAAAATTTCCGTATATGGCCCCCTTTCCAAAAAGTTTGGAGATCTCTAGTCTACTCATTAAAGGGCAGAAATAAAATTAGTACTACAAATAAATTCAAAGACGCAATTGTTTTCTCATCAGGAATAATGTTCCGGTTCGTGAAGTTATGTTAAACGTTGTTCCGGTTCGTAAAATTATTAAAATTATTTTTCGGGTTCCTAAATGATATTTAGATTTGCCCGTTTCGGTTCATAAAAAAATAATAATAACTATTTAATCATGTATTGAAACCTACAGTAGAAATTATTTTCGAATTGAAACGCATTTTTTTGGGTATAAGGTTTTAGTTTGAATTGACGTGAAATTTTCCATTTTGATCCCTGTTAGTTTTAATTTTTAATTAAAAAATATAAAATAGTGCACAACATAACAAAATAAATGAAATTTGATTTCTTTGGTTACAGACATTTGGAAACTGCATGTGCGCTTTCCAGAATCCAATCCAGAGCAACCTAACATCCTTTTCAGGATCTGGAGTAGGAGCAATCCTCAAAGAAGGTCCCTGTCTCACCGACTGCACGACAAGTTTCTACATGTTCGTGTTTATATCGTTTATTATCAATCTAATGGGTAGTTCTGGGAAAATAGGAAATCTGTTAGTGAATTACAGGTAAAGCTAATAATCAGCAGCAAATGGTAGCTGCTTTGCCTCTATTATACAGGTTATTCGATTATGTAGTAAGGCAACAGGCGATATTAATTTCGTCATGGTCGATTTCAGGACACTTTCATTTTCGTGCTAATTATCTTTTTCTGTCACACATACAGCTTAATTTATACGTGGTGATGTTTACGTTCTTACTGATATTCTTACGGTTAATATAAAAATATATGTATATTTAGATAAAGTAGGAGAAGTCGTTATACAAGCAAAGAAGAAGTTGTATTTACTTGTCATTTCTTACTATGAAAGTTATCATTACTAAATTTAAAGTGAACTATACAAAACATCACGCTATAACTCATGATGTGAGATAATAGAAACTCATGAAATATTCACAGAATATTTGCATTTTGATGTTAATGTTTTTAAATCCACAATTCAAGCATTCAGTATTCTACGATTCTACTGACAACGACACACGTTACGTGAAGTTACGTGTTATTTACCTCTGTATTATCTATCTCTCTTCAATCCAAAATGCAACTACGTCATATTCGTTTGTTTCGAAAGTTTAAATATTTTTATCATGCTTAATACAAGTTTAAAAAAAATAAAAAAATTGGGTATAATAATTTTATTACGTAGATTAATATATACAAATTTCAAAAAAGTCTTTAAAGGCCCATTGTTTTTTATTGCCACTGATTGCTTTACTTTATTTTATTTATTCTAAATAAGAAGACTTCTATCTCTTTATCAAAAAACTTTGTCTATGTTTGAAACCAAAAGAGATAACGCAAGCTAATTTGTAAACGTATGGGAAAGCTTTCAGATCTAACGTTTCATAAGACAATTTTTGCTAAAGTTCTGTACAAGCACAAGAACGACAGGAATCATTAAGATGACAGCAAACTAAATAAAACTTAGCTACCTTTGATTAAAAAATTATAATTGCTTGTTTATTTAGATATTTGTTACTTAAATACTTGTTTATTTCATTACTTGCTATTAAGATACTTGTGTATAGTACGAAAACGTCGATTTTAAATAAAATTACAGAACTTCAAATTTGGAAATGTTTAATACAGGGAAATGAAGTCTGTTTTAATGTGAAATATCCGTTCATCTCATCAATTACTATGAAGAACGCACTCAAATTCATAGAAACTTGTAAATGTTAAAGTTATATATTATTTTTTATAATATTTTGGAAATTGAAAGTTCAAATTATTATTAACGATTTTTTAAATTATTTTTGGATACCAATTATAATTATAAATAAAATAATCTATAACTGAGAAAATTTTTAACCGGATATTTAACCTTAAATGTGGTAATGTTTACTGATAATAGGATAAGACATTATTTAAGTGTATATATTCGCGATTGACAAATTGCAATATCTGGGCATCTGGTGATAAAATTTTATACTAAATATTGGTACATTTCTGCTGTCCATGGACGCCCACAGACTTTTTTCAGTGTGTTTCGAAATTTTTCGTAAGTAGATAAATTATAAATATATAGAAAAATAGTTATTTAATACATATTTTGACAGGCCGAACCGAATGCGAGGCTCGCAAATTGCGAGCACTCGCAAAATAGTTTCTGGACGTATAGTACCTAAGATTTTTCGCGCTGATTTAAATGAAATTATTGATTTAAAAATTGCTAAAAATCTCTAACCTCCAAGTATGATATTAACGGTCAGTTTCATAACATCGTAACATTCCTACTTTCACAAGTTGGACTCACCCAGCTGAATTTTGGTTTCTACGGCGTATAATAAGTATTATTTTCTAAAGATAGTGCAATTATCTGTATACATATGTTTTATTGGTTGTACACAACAACTGTAAATTGAATTATAATTATTTACATTTGAGTTTACAAAGAACAAATTAGCTTTAAAATTGGTAAAAATTTCTAACCTCTAAGCTGACACTGACAGCCAGTGCTGCCAATACTAACATTACAAAAGTCCCTAGTTTTTACCGAACGGTGGTCAGTAAACACAAGGTTTCCAAACGATTTTGAGATATGTAAATTTGTCAAAGTTGAACGAAGACAGGAAAAATATTATACTTAAAATATTTTTAATATTATAATAATACAATAAATAATAAATTGTCTAAAATATGAACAATAAAATTATGGAGAAGGCCGTCTATCATTACTTAATCCAGCTATTTATTACAAACAATAAATTTTGGTTTTAAATACAAGATAAATATCGTATTTAATAAAAAATAAATTGAACTGAAATGACTTTTTTTGTAAAAAAAAAAATTAGAAAAATAACTAAACTTCAAATATTAAAGCCGAGTACCCCCGGCGGGTGCCCATTCTACCATTAAATATATAAAATTTATTGTATTTTCAATAGGTAAATTTTGTATGTAATTAATTTTGTTGTTGTTATTATTGGTTAGTAATTAGAACACAATTTAGGGCAGTTTTGACTACTTATATTTAGCCATGTTTTTACGTCACGATGTCCATATGCCAATCGTGAATACCTATGCTAGTACGACTGACTCTCTTTCTTGATATTGTCGAAGCCAAAATGAAAGTGTCCTAAATACGATCCTGTATCATGTACAGTGTGCAGAGTACAGAATAAACAAAAACGCCATCTCTCCCTCGTTTTGTACGAAACAAACCCTATTATAGGAGCGTCGATATCAAAGACAAGTCCTTTGCACAAGGGTTAGCTTTATGGATGATTAGCTTAATGGCTCTGATACCGGGCCCTATCATGTACGGCATTATCATTGATTCCGCCTGTCTTGTGTGGGACGAATCCTGTGGCAAGAAGGGCAACTGCTGGACGTACGATCGACGGAAGATGAGATTTTATCTTAATGCCACTGCTATTGGTAAGATGCTTATTTTTGTATTAGCACTAATTATTTCATTCATTTTAATATGTTGTTTGTGGTTGTGCTGGTCATTTCATTCATTCATTTTAATCACTTAAAAATTATTATATTCTAAATCAGTGGTTATCGAACTTTTAAGCGCCATGATTCCCTATGGAAACAAAAATCAGAAATATATTCTTTCGCTTTCCCCTTATTTTTCATGTGATCAAAATTGCAGTTTGTAAAAGACTGATTTCATAATGTACATTACCAACATAGAACCACGATTTTAGAAATTAGTAAAAGATTATCATTAAGAACTTTGGTATAGTTTCTTAGGAACTTTGATATGTTGGTATAATAGTTTTAAGAGTTAATTGTACTTTATTATTGAGCTTGTAATAAATTCTTTGATGCCCAGTTGCACTTTCGTTACTTACATTTTGTAAAACGATCTTCTTAAATAAACAAGATCTTGTCGAGATGCACTATCAAATGAATTATTTAACATAACTGTCGAACATTCGATTTGATATTTTGAATTTAATTTAATCTTTAAAATTTAAGCGAAAGCGTGCAACAGGATGGACCTATGGAAATATGTTTTAAAAAATTTGTAAATAGCATCCGGCGATCCCCCTCCAATGTCTTCGCGAATCTCCGAGAGGTCGCGACCCACAGTTTAAAACCCGCTGTTCTAAATAATTGGAGTGATCAGAACTAATAAATAAATGATAAATTGGCACAATCTAGGTACCTAAAATGATATTTATCTACGGCAGTGTGTAAAATTGTCTTTGAGATAGCTGTTTTAAAGTCAATAAAACGACTGTTTAATATCAAGATTTCATTAGTCACATATTGCTCAGCAACGAGTGGTTACAATTAGTTTTTCTACTCTCGTTATTAAAATGTCAAGCAACTTAATCACATATTGACAAACTGTGACTTCAAACGTTTTACTCACGGAATGAAGTTAAAAACTAACATATTGAGCTCGAAGTGAAGTTAACTTTCTGCATCTGTCATTATAACTTAACTTTATTTTTAAATAATTAATAAACCTTTACTTTTTTTGTTTTCTTAATTTGCACTCGAAGAAAAAAATTGGTATATGATTCGTTTATAAAAATTGTTACATAATATAGGTACTATTACGCACTGTTTACCATGTTTGCCATTGTTAGGTTAATAAAAGAAGAATGAATTTTTCATCATTGAAGGATGTTATTTATGTCAATAATTTGAATAATTTTGGTGATATTTTCGGTCGTAAAGAAAATGCACATACATAAAGCATCTTTAATCACTCGCGGGTCTGAAAACACTTGCTAATAACAATTTAAATAGAATAACAAATCAATAGTATATTCCGAAAATGAACCACTATGCGGTTCAATTTTACCACGGTTACGGTTAGAATGATGTCATAACGGAACACTTTCACGATGACAGTTGTTACTTGACAGATGAGTTTCGAAATGTGAAATTTATTTAATAGGGAAAAATGTTTATCATATAAAAATATTATATTCTGCATCACACCTGCTTTAACTTAAATATCGGGATATAAAAATAACACAAAGAAAAAAGTAAATATGAGCTTCAGAACAAGTAATAAATTCATCTAATATGAATATATACTGTTAAATAATAAAAATACATTTTGTATCACTTGTTTATTTATCAGTCATCATAAAAATATAGTTTTATAAGACAAAAATCCACAAACACTGCAAAAGCCGCCAAACACGTTTCAAACTTGTCAACAACAGCTGTGAAGTAACCAAACTAACCGCCGCTCGAGCACGGTTAGTTTGGTTATTAAAAACTAACCACAATTTAAAAAAACCGTGTTCCGTAATGAAACCGGTTACTGAAAAAACTAACCGGTTCATTTTCGGAATACACTATAAGTTCCAACTGATCTTCTACGTATAAATTACAATAGTTGATAAATCACTAAATAAACAAACTAATAATTAAATAAATACAATGATAATAAAATAAACAACTAATAATGAATAGTAATTAAATAATAAATAATAATAAGTAAATTGATCTGTAAATTTAATCTCGCTATATTCATTTAAATCAAACATAAATATTGAACTTCATCAAAGTCCAATAATCCGTATGGACTGTTTTATATAACATCATCTACGGTGTACGTAAATCATATTTCAAATTATTTATTTGATTATTTTTATTTAAAGTTAAAAAAACCAATGTTCTTAAAATTTAAACATTATAAAAGATATACAAAATAATTAAATCACGCCAATTTCTCATTACTGGGTATGGCACTCTGCAGTAGAAAGATGCTATATATGAAGTGCGGTTACCAGCCATCATATCACATCCCCAAAAATGTTAATGGAGGAGAGCCACAGGTGTAATAATAATATGGTGTAATATACCTAAATAAAGATTAATAATTAATATATCGTTGTTGTTGGTGTATATGGAAGATTGTTTGTAGAAGAGTGGACATGAAGATCACATTATGACCTATTAAATGTGGTAACACGTACCCTTGAATCATTTACTGAACATTTATTCATTAGATTTATCCTGCAATTATCATTGCGCATCACTTCATCTACATTCATAATTCCTATCATACAAGCTCATTTCTTTCTTTCATTCGGAATCTTTCGAATATGTTTTTATATGTGCAGTACTATTTACTTTTAAATGCTATGCATTTTATTTTAGATATATACCAGGGTGGGCATGATTTAAATCGCGATTAAAATCACTTTTTTTTTTATCTTTTTTATCAGAACATTATTGAGTTACATATCATTTCATAAAATGTTATAGCGACCTATTAAAAATGATGTGTGAAAATGATATTATATACTTTAAGTTCAATTTATTTTGTATTGTACTGAATACAATCATTGTACAAGATAATATTTACAAACAAGTGACCGCCTTTTTTTCAACAAAGAGCCAAATAAGTATTTTACGATTTGTTAAATTTCTTTGATAGTTAAGGGAGAAGAACTAGCATTAAATTTCCTCAAAGGTAAATTCAGTGAACCTACTATATATTTAACATTCAGAATTTTGAAATTTCTAATTATTTCGGTATATCGGTATACAACATGTTTCTATACCTCTGCACGAAACTTTAATGACATATATAATTTGATATACTGATTATAGAACAAAAAGATTTTTTTTTAATTCGCAAAAATTAGGGTATTTCATTCCTAGCGACCATTTTTAGTGTCACTGGTTTAATAGTACATTTAATTATTTATAATTATGTTACTAATGAAATAAAGTAAACAAAACTCATAAAATTCAAGGTATTATGTAATTTTCAGTATCAAGTGAATGTTTTGATTGTTTAGGTAGGTCATGGAAAAAACAAAAATGAGGATATCATTTTTTTTTAATTTTACATCAGAATAAACTGCAACAACTCATTTCTACAAAAATTGTTCAAAATTATCTCCTCTTACAGATATAAAAAATGCAGTACGTTGTATCAAACACACACTACACGCCCGATGCAATGAATTTTGTTGCCTTATTATTTCCGCACAGTTCTCAATAAGTTGCCGCACTTCTGCGACTGTTTCTGGTTCATTTTGATTGTCATAGACTAGAGATTTTAAATGTCCCCATAAATAAAAATCCAATGGTTTAAGATCTGGTGACCTAGAAGACCATGATACAGGTCCACCGCGACCTATCCATCTACCTTCAAACACTTCATTCAAATGTTGCCGAACATTTTTTGTAAAATGCGGTGGTGCACCGTCATGCATGAACCAAGCTTGTTGTTGCACATTTAAAGGAATATCTTCCAATAATTCCGGTAAATTATTTTGAAGAAAGTAATTATTTCCGTTCATTCTGTTTGGTAGTATGTAGGGTCCAATTTATGTACCATTTACTATTCCTGCCCAGACATTTAAAGAAAATCTATGTTGAAAAGTACTTCTCACAACATGCGGATTTTCTTGAGACCAATAATAAGCATTATGAATATTGTGAATTCCAGCTCTTGTAAAAATTGCCTCATCACTAAATATTATTATTTTTGATGTAAAATTAGCATTTAAAGCTTGTTGTTCTAACAACCACTCACAAAATGTCACTCTGAGAGGATGCTCTCGTGGAATTAGTGCATGAACTCTTTGGAAATGAAAGGGATGAAAATTATAATCTCTAAGAATTCTCCAAACTGAACAATGAGACACTCCACCCATAACACGAGATATTCTTCTCGTATTGACTATAGGTTCAGTGGCAACAATTTCCAAAACTTCATTTTCAGCATTGTTGCGTAATCGTTGGTGGCCTCCACCTCGTCCCGCATTTCTCTGTAAGGTTCCCTCATCACGAAGACGTTGTGTGATCCTCACAAACATCTGGCGATGGGGATGATGTCTTTGAAGTTAACGCGGTGTATAGATTCGCGCTGCTAATTCGGAATTTTGCCCCGCTTCTCCATACACTAACAGCATATCCACTAATTCACTGTAGCTATACATTTTTCTCAAATTTCTCCCACAACAACTTACCCTTTCAATACCGTATACGAAGTCAGACAAGGTACTCAAATAAAAATAAGAAATTATACTAGGCAAACATAACAACTAATTAATAAATTATTATTTGTAGGCAGTGTTTATACTTTTATTTTATTAGTAACATAATTATAAATAATTAAATGTACTATTAAACCAGTGACACTAAAATGTTCGCTAGGAATGAAATACCCTAATTTTAGCGAATTTCCAAAAATTTCGTTTTGTTCTATAATCAGTATATCAAATTATTTATGTCATTAAAGTTTCGTGCACAGGTGTAGAAACATCCTGTGTAATGTATCTTGTATTAACAAACATCAGTTAAAGTAATGCAATTATTGAAATATAATTAATTAAATTACATCATTTAGATAGCAGGTGGTTAATTGACAATGATGTTATGACACTAGTTATAATTTTAAATGATTAAGTGATGTGAATAATAATAAGTAATGTAAAAATACGAAATGAATATTGCATTTTGAATTTATTATATTACATTGTTGGAAATTTGAATCTTTTTACAAATGATGAAAAGTACAAAAAAAAATTAATTTTGATATGCTACTAGAAAAATAATTTGATTTAAATCAAAAAAACAATTTTTTTCCTGATATATGCTTTCGTGAGATTAGAAATATTATTATAATGGACGCTCTTTTATTTTGTCATATATTATATTGTTTCACTAAAGTGATATTACTTATTAAATTCAGGTCTATTTCTGTCTTGGATTGACATACGAGGTCTGGCTATTAAATAACGAGACTGCTTTTGAAAAAGAGTTTTATTTTAAAAATTATTCTATAATTGAATGCTCCCCTTCAATGCACTCCCCTCTCCACGCCACACACCGTTCCATTCTCTTTTCCATTGGTCAAAGCAATGCTGAAAGTCTTCTTTTGTAAGAGAATTTAGGAGCTCCGCCGATTTTCACTTCACCGCTTCCATCGACTCGAACCGGGTTCCTTTTAAGGCAGACTTGATCTTCGGAAACAGAAAAAAGTCACAGGGTGCTAAATCAGGCGAGTACGGCGCGTGTTCAAGCACTGGAGTGCCTCTAGCGGCTAAATAACACTTCACAGACAGCGCGTTGTCCTGGTGCAAAATGCACGACTTGTTTTTCCACAACTCCGGCCAAAACTTTCAAATAGTAAGTTTGGTTTACAGTTTGACCCTCTGGAACCCATTCAGTCATCACGATGCCGTTGCTGTCGAAAAAAAAACGATTAGCATGGCTTTAAGTTTTGATTTCGACATCCTTGTTTTTTTCATTGTTGGCGATGCAGGAGTTTTCCAGTGCATGGATTGTCGCTTAGTTTCAACATCGTATTGGAATATGCAGGTTTCATCGCAAGTGATGATGTTTTCCATCAATTTAGGCTTTTCATCGAACCTCTCAAGAAAATCTGAGCAGCTCTGTTGACGGACGAGCTTTTGGTCAGGGGTCAAACTTTTTGGGACCAACTTCGCAAAGACTTTCATGTTCAATTCGTCATGTAAAATTTTTTTGACAGTTTCTTTATCGGCGTTTACAGTCTCAAACATCCGAATGCTCATACGACGATCTCCGCGCACGATATCAATGATTTTGGTCACTGTTTGCGGAGTTGAAACAAAGACAGGTCGACCTGGACGTTGATCATCCTCGGTGCTCTCTCGGCCGTCAGAAAACCGTTTATACCATTGGAAAACACGCGCACGAGATAGAGAATTCTCACCATAGGCCTCTTTCAACAACTTATAGCACTCAGTTGGAGTTTTTTTTTATTTTAACGAGAAATTTTACCTTGATCAGTTGCTAGTGTTTTTCGTCACACATTGTTGTCGGCACGAGAAAAAACACGTTCGTTTCTAACCTCTATACAAAAAATACTACTACAGCGACAAAAACGTATTTTGCATATACGAAACTTTCATTCATATACATCTATACTCGTATATTCTCAAGTTGTACACATTATCGCTCAACTTCAATTTCACCAATATTGAAATCCTTCATTCGACATACTTTCCAATTTCCTAAATCATCTCAATCTCAGTTAATACTTACTGTTCTAACAACTTTCATTAATAAAGATAATTGATCACAGGCGGACTTTGGCCCAGATTCAAGCTTTTAGTTTAAATAATAGAAATATATATATATATATATATATATATATATATATATATATATATATATATATACATATATATATATATATATATATATATATATATATATATATATATATATATATATATATATATATATATATATATATATATATGTATATATATATATATATATATATATATATATATATATATATATATATATATATATATATATATATGTATACAGAGTGATGACCGCGACTTTCGAACATGGGTTATTTAACATGTAAAATCATAATTTTATAATTTCCTGCTTCCCTAATTATTTTAAGCATGATAGCTTCAAATAAAAGTTTTAGGACATAAAATTCTACATATAATCCAGTAAATAAAATTAATTTTGCCTGCTTCGTAACGACACAAATTAGATCTGAATATAAAGAAAATAGCCTCAAAACTATCAATAGTCATGGAATTGAAACAAAATTAAACAAATATTTGACGTTTAATCTGTCAAAATAATTTCTTTATTTATTATGTCATTTATTGTGACACATAAAACGTTAAACATTTGTTAATTTTGCTTCAATTTCATAGCTATCATTAATTTCGTTCTTTTCAGATCTAATTTGTGCTGTTACGAAGCATGTAAAATTATTTTTGTTTATTGGATTAGATGCAGAATTTTATGTCCTAAAGGGCCCGAAAAAAATATTTTGCCTAGGGCCCTAAATATTTTAAATCCGCTTTTGTAACTGATAACAAACCTTGTGCATCAACAGTTTTTTAATCCTGGCTGAATTACTCAAGGTATCGATTCCAAATTTTTACAATTGATAAAGGACAAGATAGATATAAAAAACGAATCATTATTTCCCAAAAATTATAATTAATTTTTATTATTTTAGTTTTACTTTAGACTTGTTTTGTTTTGTTGAATAATGCAGAATTTGTTACTGTTTGCATAAAAAATGATCAGTACTTTCGCAGTTTAGTATAGGAGAATATAAATTATTATTTTGGAGAGGATTAGTTAAGCCGTGAAGAATATTGTGAAATGGGAAAAAGATAACAAATTTTTACACGTTGTTTGGATTTCCTGGCTTTTATTTACTCAAAATAAGTACTGAGGACGTTTCAAACCCTGGTTTGGTTCATTATCAAGTCGAAGAGTAAATAAGTTATCTTTCAAATTACATTATGGAAAAAGATCAAAAAATTTTGAGGTATGTCAACTCCTTTAGTCGAATCTTCCAACCAAACCAAACCAAGGTTCGAAACGTCGTTAGTACTTATTTTGAGTAAATAAAAGCCAGGAAATCCAAACATCGTGGAAAAATTTGTTATCTTTTTTCCCAATTCACAATAAATTATTATTATTGCATTGCAAAGTAAGTATTATAAAATATATGTTTATTATAAACAAATATATGATTTATTTTTACAAAATATATACTTATCTGCCATAATGTTAATGAGGTTCCCACAATTCGATTCCGACAATCGACAGTTTTCACCACATTAGAACTATCCCTGTGGCTCTCCCTCCACTAACATCATTGAGGACCAGTGGTGAAAGTAGGCCGATACGGTCCGATACGCCGTACCGGTAAGAGAAATACTGCCGGTACGGCGTACCGGTAAGAAAATTTTACAAATAAGTTTATTTTCAATTATACTTATAATTAATAATGCTGTATTTAATATTACATAATTTTTATATTTGAAAATTTTCAAATTAGAATTTCTGGGCCACAACTTATGTGTACAATCTGAGCATTTATGTAAATTTGTTAATGGTATATTTATTTATTATGAATCCAACATAATTATTATTTGACATGCTATTTTTATAAAAGGAAAAAATTACACATTACGTCTTATTATTATATACATTCAAATAATCCGCCTGCTTTTTAAAACCAACTTTTGACACTGAACGAACTGACGATAGTAACGACCTCCGAAGATTCTCCTCTTAGGTTCTCCTCTTTGACCAACTCTATATATAAAACACATGAAACCATTTTTTTTTTATCATAGATTCGCCTCCACCCCCCTGTCACTTTAAAAGTAGCGTACCGGTAAGAAAATAAATCTACTTGCACCCCTGTTGAAGACCGTATGCTATTGGGTGAATTCCCTGGGTGATATTATAAGAATTTGGCTATTGACACAATTGTCTGTTGGTTTTGACAAAATTTGCATGATTTAACACAGCATTTCACACATTAATATTAACATATCTATTGAAGAACTGTTACGTTTTAGAGTGAATGTTGAAAATATAGAAGCATGCTTAAATCATGAAGTTATCTTATTTGAATAATATCTATGTTTTCAGTATTAACTACAATTGGCATGACATTCGACATAGTGGTTTGGTACCTGGGACGATCATTAAATCTCTACGATTTACCAGTGGAACCAGAAGAAAACAACACGTCTAGTAGTAATATAAATCATTTAGAAAATAATTCATTTGTAGTCAATAAAAAAACTATCGCATCTAGCTAATAGTCACTCACCATTAGGACTTTAAATTTCAAATGCAGTCATGCAGTGACGGTGACCATAATTTTTGAGAAAAAATAAAGAGCAAATCTGAGAAACATTAGAATAGGAAAACAGTTTTTATTTATTGTATTATTTTATAAACGAAGACTCAATAAAACTAAAACAAGTTTTACTAAATATTTCTTTCAGAAAAATGACCTACAAAAATAAAATTTTACGTAAAATATAAATGTTTTCGGTCAAACACCTGCAATTTAAACTGATAATATCTGAACTTCAGTACCATAAATGGCAAAACAAATGATAAATGATCAAAAATATTTTTAGGAAATAAATAAATCTAAAGGACAACGCTCTAAAATATAGAATTGTCTTTAAAGGGCCTATGGTCATCGTATATATACTACGTTCAGAACAACATGACAATAATCTCATAAAAATGTGCATATCTTTTATATTGTCAAATGTTCTTAAATTAGATATTTTAGAAAAAACTATTTCGAATGAAAAATACGATGTAAATTTTCTACCACCTTTTACTACAAGCATTTTTGTTCTAATATAATTTAGGGATGTTTGATAATGAGAAAGGTACTTACATATGTATTTGATTACGTTATTGTCAGTTGATGAAAGTTCTAAAATTAATCATGATGCAATTGCCATTATTTTATAATTAATCGAATTAAATGTTACTTTGAAATATTTAATTTATAAAGTTGTATCTATATATATTGTTGTTAATGTTTCTTATTAATATTTTGCTAAATAATTATTTTTTTCATATTATTTATATGTTATCCTAAATCCAACCAATACATAATTATTTAAACTGGTGACAAAAAAAAACTGAAATACTTTAGATTCGTGAAATTTTCCCAATTTACGAACCGTCATAAATTTTAACGAATTTTCGCACATTCAAATACGCATAACTCTGTGATTTGGAAATTGGGAAAATTTGACAAATTTAATGTGTTTCGTTTTTTTTTTGTCACCAGTTGATTTATTTCTACATACAGACAGGGCTCTAAATGGAAAACATCACGATCCAGAACACACCTTCAAAATTATTATCCGATTTAAAAAAAAAAACAATGTGACCAAGAAAATTACCTCTTGAATTCTTATTTAAAAGAAATATATATTCATTCAAACAAAAACAATAAATAAACTAAATAAATTCCATATGCCAGAAGAAGATTCTGTATAATAAAGAAATATAAGTGTATATAAGAACTCGATGGCTAGCACAGTGGTATGAAGTCGGCCTGTGGATCCTGAGGTCCCTGGTTCGATTCCCACAGGCGACAAATTTTCATAATTTGAAAAAGCTATCCCTGTGGCTCCTCCACCACTAACATGTTTGGGGGCCGTGATTTGACGACTGGTAACCGCACTTCACGCGCAAAATATATCACTTACCGAGATCTGCTTTAGCAGAGTGCCACACCCAGTAATGGGTAGAAGGCGTGATAATATATTTATTTATTTTATAAGAACTCGATAAGTAATTTTAATAATTTCACGAACCGGAACAATATTTTCCATAATTTCACAAGCCGGAACAATACGACTATTTATCATTATATCATAAACAAAAACATCGTTCTGGTTTGCTTCGGTACATTTCAAACTCTGAATAGTTTTATTTTTTTTTTAATGAATACTATCTTTCATAATTGTCTCCAAGTTGTAAATGTATTAGTTTAAAACATAGTAGGGAACACTGGTTGTAAATAAATAATGAGAAATTAACTAATATAATTGTTGAAGTGAATGGGAAAATAAATAAAAACCTGGTCTCAAGTTCTATAATTTTATTTAAACCTACACAAACACTAAATATAAATAAAACATAACAATAGTAACTGTGCAGATAATTTGGTCACATGTTCTAATTTATTTATTTATTTATACTTAGGTAGTAGGTAGTAGGCAGTAGGTAAATGAAAATAACATGTAAAATACTTTAAAAGGACTACAGAAATATGCTCTATATGTTTTATTTGTTGCATATAGTTGTTTCGTGATATACCATCTAAAAACATAATTGTTAAAAATAAGGGGCGCAGAAAAGGGGAGATTTTCTTGCCCAAACCCTCCCCCCTGATGATTTTTAATAAAATTTTCATAATAAAGAAGTTTCATTTTTAAGGATGTGTAAACAAAAAATTTATACAAAGTTTACTTAATTAATATTTTATAAATAGTAGTAGCCTAAGGAAAGACAATAGTTTTGTTTTGCAGTTTAGATTCACTTAAATGTTAATTCATATATTTTTCCAGTTAGTTGTTTACAAAAACGAAAATAATATAATATGATAATAATATGCTACAATTCAAAGAGTTATGGGGTTGCTGGCTGTGGTATCAAGTCGGCCTGTGGATCCTGAGAAACTTGGTTCGATTTCCATAGCCGACAAACAATTTTTACCACCTTAAAATTACCCCTGTGACTCTTCTTCCACTAACATCTTTGGGGGCGTGATTTGACGGCTGGTAACCGCACTTTGCGCGCATAAATATATCACTTACCGAGATCTGCTCCGACAGAGTGCCACACCCAGTCATGGGTAAAAGGCGTGATGATATATTTGTATTTATTTTTAATTAAAGAGTTGATTGCGAAAAATTATTAGAAAGAGATAAAGTTAGTGGCAGAGAAGTCAGAAAAATGAATGAAACAAAAAAAATGAAGCTTCTGACAGAATCTGTTGGGAAAGTTGGACAATCTTTAAGAAAATTAGGCAGAAAATTAAACATTTTCGATGTATATGTAAGCAATATATCAAAGGAAAGTAATATAGTAATGAGAAGAGAAAATATCATGATGATAGCCGATACATCTTCTGGTCAGACATGTCTAATCACGGTGCAGTTGCAATTAACATTAACATAAAGTACATTCCCCGTACAGAAAATGTGCCTAATGTTACCTAATTAAGTTCTATTGAGCGATTTTGGTATTAGTAGTAAGGCAACAACTCGAAAAAAAACAGAGTTTGTAAATTTTTGGCACGTGCACATAAAAAGGTTCGCCACCACTAGTATATGACATTCTTACCTAGAGAGTACGTTGTCTAAGGACATTAAGACATAATGCACAGTTGGAGGAGAAAGAAAAGCCGATCACATATAGAAATGTTGGCAATCAGCAGGAGAACCAGACGTATTTCACTTAAATCGAACAGGACAGAAATACTTAATTGGCCATGCTGGTAAATCATAAGGATTTGTGGACAAGTTGTCAATTTGCAAGTCAAAATCAAAATCTGGAAATTATCACGACGACATGAATCATGATAAATGTATTCGGTGGTTTAAAGAACAACTTATTCATAATTTACCTGAAAACAGTATTGTTATTATTTTATTTTTTGATATTTTTTTCTTCAAGGTAACTAACTGCATACTGCAATATTTGATACCCTTCGGATTGCTTTTATAAAAGATTTATATTTTTCTGTTGCTGCGGCAGCTAATGATGTAGATTTATTTACAGCTAGTCGCCATTTGTCCTCTTGTTTATGCTCGTCGAAGAATTTTACTACATTTGTAATTACATTGCTCATTTCTGAATGGACTTTTTTTTGTTTTTGTCAACATTTACCTAAAAATAAATGTAATCCGATGTTTAGTCTATTAAAATTATTGTTTTTGGATAACTTGCACATACTTTTAAATCGTGGCAGAAGACAGAATCAAAGTACAATACGTAAATGTAATTATGAGGCACAAAACTCACTTACCACATTAATTACACATTATAAATGGTAATTTCATAGCAAATATTAACTTACAAAAGATATTTTTACAATAATACATCAAATATATTATGTGAAGTTCATGTATTTCAATTTTTTATCAGTAGTCATAGTAAAATTAATTAAATACCCGTTTTATCCGCAGCTAAATTACAAAAACTTTCCTTACATAAATTTTTTATTCATCCCCATTGTCCATTGCAGAATATCGTACGTGGTATAAGTGTTTTCATTAGAACAGTACATTTAATTTTCGCGCCAAAGTAGAGCCACGCCATTCGTTATATATATGATGGGTGGAGTTAGAGCGTATTTAGATACGGTTGATTTGTCAACCTAGCTGTCACATTAACACATAACCTCCTGATATATATTATAATGTTACTGCAACAGAAGTAGAATTACTAGACATTTACTTACAATCGCAACCATCAACAACGCAGCATAGTAAATGTTTCTCTCTAATAGAAGAACTAGAATAACACGTGAAAAGTATTAAGTGACGGATACATGAAAATGACACTCGCAGAATACGTAACCATAGCGACGGTGTGTTTGCCTGTCGCCGTCACTCGTAACTCTTCAATTTTATTCCAATTATGTTCCAATTCTTTAAATTATGGCTTGAATAATTTTAAGAATTTTCACATACTGTAAACTATTTATTTAAAATAACCATGTGTAACGCAATAACAGATTTATTTATTTTTATAAGAAATCATAAGTAATAGTTCATTAATGTCTAATAGATGTCGCGCGCAATCTTTTTTAGCTCTCATGTATAACTTTACCTCCGCATACTAAATATATATCATGTAATTTTATTTTCGGTATATGAAACCTGTCGGATAACACCGCTAATTTTTGGGCAGGGCGTAAGGTTGAGAACGTTTTCTCACCTGGCCCGTAAATAAATACAAACATAGAAACTAAAATTTCAATAATTTCATTGATCTGTGATTATAAAATGAAATCGAATGATCGCGATTGATTGATCTGATCAATGCTATCGACGCATTGCAAATTTTGAAATTTAACGGGATCAAAAAAATCAATAGATTGATTTTGGTCAATATTTAATATAAAATCGAAACACAAAAAATTATTTGATATTATTATGTTTATTAAAATTTATACATGAAGTAATAAAGGAAAAAAATAAATCATAATTATTTTACACCAGTCAGATTAAGGTTAATAATAGAGAATTGGGCATGATGCAGTTCAGGGTCAGATCACGACCACACATGTAAAATGAATAATGATAAAATTTTTAATTTTATAAACGAGCATGGAATAGTTATTTGTAATATGCCAAAAATAGTACTTTTTTATAAAATTTAAGATCAACGCAATGTTGTTTAAATCTTATAAATTAATTTTTAATAAATAAAGTCGGGAAAAAATGTAAAGGTTTTTCAGCTCGCTGAGTTCAAATCTGATGTCAAAATTGAGTTTTAACAATTGCAAAACATACTTTCGGGCCGATCTTCACAGTGAATAGCAAACTACGACTTCGTATGCAGTGTTTTAACCCTTTGACTATGTTTTTTTTTTTAATTGAATAAAAAGCATATTAATTTTAAAACATAATGTGAGTATATTATGTGATAAATATTACGATTTAATTAGATTATAAAGAGTAAAATCAGATTTGAATCCAGGGTTATCAAATTAAATTATAAAGAGACAAATTGGGATGCCTCCAGGACTTGAACCTGGGACCTTAAGAACTCCGGTCTTATACGCTAATAACACAGCTCCACAATAAGAAAACAAAACAGCGAACCAGACCCATCATGTTTCCAAGTATTTTTTTACGCTGAATTCGAATCTGAGGTTAAAACAAATTCGTACACCCAAAAAAAAAAAGAGTTAGAGCCAAAAAACACCCCCTGAATACGGAGAAAATGAAAACAATCCCCGAGAATAGTTGTTTGATGAATTTTTATGTTTATCACAGTAAATTGAAGATTCACATCAGCGTCCATTCAATATTATTTGACACACACCCCGCCAGAGGGGATAAACGACAACCATATTTTACCAAACTGATAAAAAGCAATAATATCTGCTGAAAAAGGTTGAAACGTCGGAGTTTTTTAAAGTGACAAGGGAACTGTGGTAGTTTCAACTTAATCCTTAAAAACTATTCCAATAGGATTACGAAAAACTACCCCTGGTATCAAATGACATGAGAAAATACATTCAATCAAATAGGATTGCCATTTTTGTGGATGCCACGATTGGCTAAAGTTTCGTACTGCCACGTCTTAGATATGTGGTCTCACGTACTACCAACGTAATTTTATGACGCCCCCCAGAGGGAATAAAATCTACCCCCATATAATATGTAACTTGAAAAACTAAAGTGACTCTGAAAAAGCTCTAAATGTTTAAGTTTTGTGTAGGTCAGAAAAGTCTACAGCATGTTTGACTTAATTCTTAAAAAATACCCCGATAGGTTTGTGAAAAACTACCCCTAGTCTATAATGGACATTAAAAGTAAAAAAATAGTGCAAGTTACAGAATTAAATAAGTAGGATTATGAATGATAATCCTGTATATGTGGGTAGTTTTCACCCCTCTCTAGGGACGTCATTACATAATGTTGGGGGCACGTAAGAGTATACATCCAAGACATAGCACTGGGCAATCCTAGCATCTACAACAATTAAAATTCTGTTCAATCTAATGTTTTTCTTCTTTTTTGTGCCTTTTGAAGTCTGGGGGGAGCTTTTTAGAATTACGTTGAACCTACTGCATTTTTTCTGTAATAATTAAACTTCGATTTAATTAAAAGAAATATTTTACTATTAAATAAAATACACTCCTCAGAAAAATATAAACAAAATTTATAAAAATAAATAAATATATCATCACGCGTTCGACCCATTACTGGGTGTGGCACTCTGCCGAAGCAGATCTCGGTAAGTTATATATTTATGCGCGTGAAGTGCGGTTACCAGCCATCGAATCACGGCCCCCAAAGATGATAGTGATGGGGGAGCCACAGGGGTAATTTTAAATTGGTGAAAATGTTTGTCGGCTGTGGGAACCGAATCAGGGTTCTTCATAGGCCGATGCGATACCACCTACTCCTTAAATAAAATTTATTATATTTCTATTTTTTTTTTTTTTCGTTTTTCTCTTATATATAACATAATAATTATTTTATGGAATATGGATCTTGTACTGATTTCACAAAAAAAAATAAATGGTCACTATAATCAAGTATACCAGCAAAGCTAACTGCTCACAACTAGCTTAAATACTCAAGCAACTCGACGTGTTCACACATCACCCGCCGTGTCTACACGTCATTCGCATTCAAAGTAGTAATATCTCATTTCTCATAACATGAAAAGTAACATAAATAATACATTTCAAAACACTCAGTGGTACATTCTTTCCATCACTTTTATTTGAAGTTTTTTTCTCTAAAATAATTTAGAATTGTTGTACAGATGGAAATATCTAATATATCAAAATTTTATTAATATCTAAGTGTTTCCATGGCGTTACTGTTGAACTGCTCCCATGAAATAAACTTTAAAATGCAATTTCTATTTATTAAAATATGTTAGTCTTTACGTAGGTCAGTTTTAATACGGTTGTAAAATGATTATATCATTCTTTTGAATCTATGATTAATATTTCTAATTTTGATCAAAACATTATTTGAATACTTACAGTACAAGGACAAGGATAAACTTTGATTAGCAAAAATGCAAGGAAATGACATGAAATTGAATTTCCAAACAGAAGATAAAAATATTACCTCAATGTCAAGCCGTATTTATTTGTATTAACATGATTAACTGGCATTCGGTACATGATATATGTCTGTATATACCTGGTTAAACAAAAGGTTTACGAAAAGGATTGAAAAGCCAAAACTACTCAGGAATTGGAACAGAATTGAAAATAAACTACGCTACTTTAAAAAAGAGAATTTTGCGGCATTATTAATTATAGTTTCAACGAAAGTGAAATTAGCTGTGAACTTTGATGCAGATTTTGTTATTTATTTGTATTTTATACTCTATAGTGGTAAAGTTGTTTTAATTTGTTGCTTTTTATAGGTTAAATAATAAAGTTTTAAAGTTTGTACGGATTTTTTGTTTACACACCGATATCTACATATTTCAAGTTTTTCAAAAGTAAAAAATGTGTTGCATCAATACCATTTACATTTCATAGCAGATTTGAAAGTTATTATATTAAATTTAATGTTTCATCAGCCGTAAGATGATTTTGTCACCAAATGACCGCAATGTATTATTATGGTACACATTTGATTTGACTTGAAATAAAGACAAAGGTATTGGGGTTTTTGTATCGAATTTATTTTTAATTAATGACATATTGTCTCTCCTTGTTTACTACTTTTTTGTTTAAATGTAATTATATTAGGTTCTCTAAAAATCTTGTCAAAACATTTGTGACGGCAGCGGTGGTATTAAGTCAATATAATACATGGCTCCAGAAGTGACTGCCATGGTACCCAATGTGATGCTGTTTAATCCCTTCTTTTATCATTTACTTTTATAGATATAAACATTCGTTTAAAAATAAGAAATTAAAAAAAATATATTCAAAAAATTTAAATGCATGAATAAATAATACATGTTACGTCGCAAAGGAAGGTTCAAATCTAAATGATTTTTTGTTGTTGTAAATAACAGGTCTATATTTGTATATCTTTTGTAAAATTTGTTAAATAAACTATTTTAAAATGTAATTTGTTTCTAAAATTGTATAAAGCTATTATATTATATGTAATGTAAGACTATATGCATTTAAAAGAACTATTTTTTAATTAATACATGTTTACCATCATCAGCACTAGTTGAGAGAATATTTTCATTTATTTTGTTATAAACGCAAATACGGTTATATGGTGAGGAATTAGTTATTTTGCAATCTAATTTTTTTTAAACTTTACTAATTGTATTTTTTTGCTATGATTTTCGAAGTTCTTACTTATATTTTGTATAATTGTATACAGAAAAATATTAAATAAAAGTGTTTAATAATAAATAAAGATAAATTTTCTCATTATTTTGAAAGTTAAAAAATTATTGATAAACAATAATAAACTAAAAACGAATTGGTAGTTGAGCTACATTTTAGAACAATTAATTAATTATAAGAGTAGTTAAAAGAACTTGTTGATTATGTAATTAATAATTTTTTGGGTAATTCCGATCCGTATAATGTAATTTTGATTAAGTTTCTATTGTACAGAGTATAATAAATAAATAAATAATATACATTTTATACAAACAACAAATTTTTGACCCCCACGACTTTTAAAATTCCTAGATACGCCACTGTTAAAATGGATAATCACATTTGAGTGTAAAGAAGGAAAATCTTGCATTGGAAGACTATATAATGTAAATTGGTTTTGATTGGCTCTTGTAACGGAAAGGTACTCGTATACAGAGATAAGCGATTACGTCTCAGATAAAAAGCTAACTAAATTCCAATAAATCATTGAGTTTCCAGTGCTTGTGATATAAACTCAGTGCAGTTGTTTTAGCTGTGCAAATATAGCAAATAATGTCTAGCGAAGAACTTCCCGTTGTGGTTATTGACAATGGCTCTGGTATGTGCAAAGCTGGTTTCGCCGGTGATGATACACCGCGTACCGTATTTTCCAGCATTATCGGCCGCCCCCGTGTCCAGGGCACGGAACAAAATAACTCCTACGTGGGAGATGAAGCCCAAGAAAGAAGAGATGTCCTCACACTGAATTACCCCATCAAACACGGTATCGTCACCAACTGGGATGACATGGAAAAAATTTGGCACCACATCTATTACAATGAACTTCATGTCGTCCCTGAGGAATACTCCGTTCTCCTGACTGAAGCTTCCCTCAATCCTAAAGAAAATAGAGAAAAGTTAACCGAGATTATGTTTGAGACCTTCAATATACCCGCCATGTTCGTTGCCATCCAGAATGTATTGTCTCTCTACTACTCCGGCCGTACCACTGGTATCGTGCTGGACTCCGGGAACGGTGTCTCCCAGACTGTTCCCGTCTACGAAGGCTACGCTGTGCCAACAGGCTCACTTCGTCTGGATTTGGGCGACCGTGACCTCACTGATTACATGATGAAAATTCTGACTGAACGTGGTTACTCGTTCAGTACCACCGAAGAACATGAAATCATTCGTGAGATGAAGGAGAAGTTGTGCTACGTCGGCCTGGATTTCGAAGAGGAAATGGCTACCAATACCAGTTTGTTGGAGAAGAATTACAAATTGCCCGATGGACAGATCATTACCATCGGAAACGAACGATTCCGCTGCCCCGAGGCTCTTTTCCAGCCTTCATTCTTGAACATGGAAGCTTCTGGCATCCATGAAACCATATATAACTCCATCATGAAGTGCGACAAGGATCTCCATAGAAACTTGTTCGGCAACATTGTCCTGTGCGGAGGCAACACCATGTACCCTGGCATCGTCGACCGCATGAAAAAGGAAATCATATCTCGGGCCCCTAGCACGATGAACGTCAAAATCATCCATCCTGCTGACAGAAAATACTCCGTCTGGATCGGTGGCTCCATCTTGGCTAGCATGTCCACATTCAAGGAGCTGTTGATCTCCAAGCAGGAGTACGACGAAAACGGCCCCTCTGTCGTCCATAAGAAGTGCTTCTAAATACTTATATACACTGCTCGTCCATATTCTCTATTATTTCTTTATTTCCTTGGTTTCCTTATTCGTTATTCGAGCATTTCAACTTTTGTATATGTATGTATGAATTAATTACGATCCGCCGGAAATAGGCATTGACAAAACTAATATATTTTATATGATCAAATTGAGATCAGTCGAAGTTAGTTGGCGAGTATTGAGTCCACTTATATCTTATACTGTTACATGAAAATAAAATATAAAAATGTATATGGCTTCATTATTTATAGTTTATTTGATTAAATATTAGAAGAGGAAAATATAAAGATAAGAATGAATTATTTCGAAGTATTTATTTTCAGCTGTGCATTTACTTCACTTGATTTTTATTAAACCTCAACAAAACGTAATCATCATTATAGATTAGATAAAGATGAACAAATTGGACGGAGATAACTGTAAACTTCACTGTAATCTACCGTATTATACAGGTGTTCCCAGATTAAATGAGCAAACTTTCAACATAAAGTAATATTTGCAGATCAAAATTTTAGAAAATTTTAATATCCGATTCGGTTCGACTCGATTTAAGATCCGATCTATTCCAACTTGATCCGAGATCCGATCTATTCCAACTTGATCCGAGATCAGATCCAATCCGATTTGAAATCCGATTAGAAATTAAATTCGATATCGAATCCGACATCTGATTCGAAATCCAATCCGACGTCCGATTCGAAATCCGATTTAAACTCCAATCCGATATTCGATCTGATATCCGACCCGACTCAGTAATTGTAACGTAAATTGCATATTCGAAAGAAAAATAACCGTTACTCATGAAACTAAATTATTTTGTTGAGAAAAACTAGAGATGAAATTTTGTCGTTACATTATTTAATCTTTTTGTATTGTAGCATATACAAAAGTTTGTATATATTTTACGTAGTCTTATCATTTCTATAAAGCAGAATTAAAATATGTATATCAATAAAGCTATATTTGAAAATTTCGGATCGGATGTTTCATTCGAACTTCGTATTGCATGTTTTATCTGAAATTTGGGTTGTATCCGATCTGAATTCAATCCTACCCAAAACTCAACTTCATATTGGATTGGATTCGGATAACGGTTATTTTTGCAGACCTCTACTAAGGATCTCAAAAAAAAGGCCCGATTATCAAATTTTTTTTTAGTTAATCCTAAATTTTATTTAAAAAAAAATTAAACTAAACCGTGTTTCCAATTTTTTTAAAACTAAACTATAATATAAACCTGTTACCATTTGGTTTTCAGAAAATAATTTGAGTTAACTTTTTAATATTATCTTAGAATAAGGTTAACTAATTAAAAATTCCGGATTAGCTTAAACTTTTTTGAGATAAGGACTGATAAAGCTTATATCATCGATTTCCAACTTGTGAGTCACGACTTTCCAAGGGGCAGTAAAGTATTTTCTGCGCGGTTAATTTTTATTGCAATTATTTTTATACAAAATTTAATTACGAACGTTTTCAACACATACAAATGCAATGTTACCGTTAGAAAAGAAATTGCCGTTCTACTTTTTCTTTCAATTACCTCTATCTAGGTAGAGATTTTGATGAATAGTCAAGTATTAGACCCTACGGTATTTAAAAAAAAAACAGGTTTAAAACGTCGGTCTGAATGTATACGATATCTCAAATATGCGTGGAGTTCTGGAATGAAATTTGATATTTAAGCTTATGACCGAAAAGCTGTTGTTAAATTCAATAATGGGTCATATTCAACTATTTGCAACATACTCTTATTAATGAATCTTTTTTAATTTTTACGTTTATATCATAAATTATAGGGTATATCACAAAATTCATAATAATTAAAATAAACCACAATTTGATTTAAACCAGTTTTACTGAGAACATTTTTCGAAATTATTATAAATACACTGGATATAAAATCTTTTTTTTTTCCTGCTCTATTAAAAATCTGAGAATCTACTTTGAAAGCAAATTTGTATTTAGTCTGCATATTGGCCATATGTTGAGTGACTCTTGTAAAATTATAGGCTTCTTGTTACGCAGTACATCTAATTTTTGCAATATCGACAGTCTGCGTGCACTATTTATTGCCCTTATTACTTTATATACCTCATCAAAACAATTGAAAATGTACAGAAAAAAATCTGTAAAATTTGTTATTTCAGAATCAATCACCAGTGGCCTAACGTGCAGTATAATGACTTATTACAATTTAGACTTGAACGCTTTCACAGTCGTCGAATTAAATAAAAAGATAATAGAACGAGGGTTCTCTCGATACTAGAATAGAAAGTAAGGTAGCTTACCAGGTGTATCTTTAATTATAAAGGAAAGTGGAAATAAATTATAAATTCGAGAGATTTTTCTGCTGATTCCCTTTAAAACACTTTAAGAATATGTAAACAGAAAAATACTGGGTAAGTTTCAAACAATAATGTATTTACGATACGTATTTCGGTCGACCAGACCATCATCTGCTACAGTGTACAATTAATTTGTACATATTTGTAAAAATTATACATATATAGTAACACAGGTAGAGTGAACGGTACTTGAAAATACATCGTAATGAACAAAATAATAAAGGGATTGAAGTGGACGGATCAACGTAGAACGGTAAAATTGTAGTTGTTCGGTCATAAGAATTTCCAAAGATACTAAAAAATCCATTTTTAATCTCTTTTTACAACAATGTTAGATAGTTAAATTATTTATGCTTATTATATTCTTATTTTCTAAACATCTATGTTACTAAACTATATCTTTCTCATTCATGTACAAATTAATTCTAACTTTACCTGATGATGGTTTAGTCGACCGAAATACGTACCTATCGTAAATTAATTATTGTTTGAAATGTACCTAGTATTTTTCTTTTTTACATAGTAATAAATAATGTTATTCACAAACAGAAAATATCTGCACTATTAAAAAAAAATTAAGATAACACTTATCTTACGATATGCTATAAATCAAGCAACAAGGTATACTGGGTATTTTGTGCTTCAGAAATAAAATTAAGTGTATTATATGACATACTGGTCACGGAATATTTTTTTCTTTACAAAATTCACAAAATTAAGGGTTTACTTTAAGTAGATGTACCTGTGAGGGGATAATTATTTCTAATAAATAAGTAATTAAATTATAATTATACTTGAGAAACTGGGTTCGATTTTCACATCCAATATAAAATTTTCACCACTTCATTACTAACATTTTTAAGGACCGTTATTTGAAAACTGATAATTTCACTTTACGTGCATAAATCTGAAATCTGTTACGGTAAACAATGTTTACCAAAATAAAATTACCCCTATGGCCTCCCTCCCTTATATATTATATATTTTGATTTATTTATTTATTTATAATTACAAACAACAATTATCAATTTATTCATTCACTATACATCAGATAAATGAATATTTGTAGTAACATTAAAAATGTACACTTTTAGAACAATGTTCTTATGTAGTGAATTAAAAAAAAAGAATATTTTTTTATTTTATAATCAGAACGTCATATAATATATAGTATAACAAAGTTAAATTTATTTTTTTTTTTTTTTTTTTTTTTTAATTCGTGATTTTATTTACATCTGGCCTTTCGTGAGGCCAACAAGCAAATCTGATAAAATACATGTCATTGCGTGAGGGTGACATCCATTGATGCGTCCTCTTCGTTTTATTATTATATCGTGGTTATTTTATTTACATTTCAATTAAGTTGTATGTGTGAGTGTGTGTTTGAGTTCGGATGGTTTGGTTCTCTTGAGACGTTTCAGGCTGCTTTCATTTTTGGAAAGGTTGGCGACCATATCGTTGGGATGGTTGGTTGATTTCTGTTCGTGTGATAATGCGAATTTTCGAATTTGTTCGTGAACATACTGGATTTTTAGGTCCTTGTGTAGTGTAAGTCCAGATTGGGATGATTGTGGCTTTGTATAGTAGAAGCTTACTTTCGAGTGACAGTTGTGATTTTCTGCCTATGAGCCAATACATCTTCTTGATTTTAATGTTTATTTGTGTTTTTTTTGTTGTTAGGTGCTTTCGCCATGTTAATCCCTTGTCCAGGTGCATACCTAAGTATTTAACGTCTTCGTTTAATTGTTGTGTGTTTCCGTTGATTGTGATCGGCGGACAGCTGACTCTTCTGTTTGTAAACACTACGTGTGTGGATTTCTGCTCGTTAATTTTTATTCGCCACTTTTCTGCCCAGTTCTGTACTTCGTCTAGGGATGTTTGTAGGAGAGATGCTGATGTGTTCGGGTCTTCGTGTGTTGCGAGAATTGCAGTATCGTCTGCGTATGTGGCTGTTAGTACATTGTCTCCGCAGGGTAGGTCGGCTGTATATAGTTGATATAGTACTGGCCCTAGTACGCTTCCTTGGGGGACTCCTGCTTTGATTGGCTGTGTTTTAGATAATGTATTTTCATACCTTATTTGGAAGTGTCGTTCGTTTAGGTATGATTTTATTAGCAGGAAGTATGGATGCGGTAATTTGCTCTTTATTTTGTGGAGTAACCCTTTGTGCCATAAAGTTAAATTTATGGAAGAAAAATTTGGGTAATGCCTGGGGATTCAAACCGGGTACCTAATGCCTCACCTTCTGCTAGCCGAATATACGAATTGAATAATAAAGAGAAAAATTGAGATACCGCCAGGATTTTAACCTGGGACCTATGAACCCTGATCATATGAATCAGGCCACCTTTTTTGGCTGCGGATCAAAAACAACCAAAATGTGACATTAAATAGACGATTCGGGTCAATGGGTATTTTCATTTTAAAATAATCTCTTTTTTGCTATTTGCTTGTAAACCAAAATGATAATCTTATTATTTAATTTTCTTGAAGTACCTATTCCTGTTTATGTATATATCATCACGCCTTCTACCCATTACTGGGTGTGGCACTCTGCCGAAGCAGATCTTGGTAAGTGATATATTTTGCGCGTGAAGTGCGGTTACCAGTCGTCAAATCACGGCCCCCAAAGATGTTAGTGGTGGAGGAGTCACAGGGGTAGTTTTTGAAATTATGAAAATTATTTGTCGCCTGTGGGAATCGAACCAGGGTTCTCAGGATCCACAGGCCGACTTCATACCACTGAGCTAACCACCCCATATTTTATTATATATAAATGAAATAAAATAAACACCGTATTTCTATACGTCATTGAATTAGACTTAAAAGAAATATAAGACAAGTATTACAAAATCATTATTTAAAAACACAGTTTTGCTTATTATCACATAAAATGAAAAATAATTACTCTGTACCACGATACGTTACCGTCCGTTCCGTACACATTCAGAATTGGTTTTCAAAGAATTAATGGCTTAACGTTAAATCAAGGGCGAAATGAATAAATTACTTATCTCAAGAAAAAAAAGATTAATTTACTTAACTAATGCACGTATTCACATTAATTGATGAAAACAATACAGTTGCCGTAAATATAGAAATAAATGTCAACAAAAGTGCTGCAGATACAAATTTGTTCGTAAATTTAGATTTTCAATAAAAAATGTCAGGATTCCCCTTGATTACATCTATGTTGTTATTACCTGGGAGTATTTGCATTGTTTGCATTTTCTGAAGACAAATCCGGCAGTTCTGGTGACTCTGATGGAATATTCGAATGTCTAAAAACACATTCTCTATTAGTATTCAAGAAATTTATTATTTAACGTAGATCCGCAACAAGAGCGAGAGGGTACAGCCGTTAAACTCAGTTTTAATATACATTCATACAACATACATAACATCACATGTTCCAAAAATTAGGTAGAACACACCTTTGAAACAGTCATTAAATTAACCTGTACATAACTTCTCCAAATATTCGTATCGAAAAAAAAATACTCGCCTCACTCACATTCATAACTCCTTTTGGATCCCTTACTCACACAACAAACCTTGAATTATTTCTATCACTCTCAATTTCATCAACTTTTACCAATTTATCATTCCACATTCGTTTCACAAAACCAAACCACTTCAAGTAGTAGCAAATAAGTATTTCGTGATATAACAAAGCAATGCAGAACTAGAATGAAAACATTGCTTCCTCCTCTATACACCCTGGGATAAATCATTGTCGTCTACCTATAATTACCTTGATCCATTATTACTATTAGTATCATCAGCGTTAGTATCGCCTCTAGTTCTCGATAAGTCGTTAGAAACACTAAAAATGTAAATGAAATTAGTATTTGCTTACTTAGAAACAAATATTTACTGACTTTTGATCGTTTGTCAACAATTTAGGATTATCCACAACATTCGTGTTTTTCTCTTCATTCGAACTTGAGTCAGACATTATAAATTAGATATTGTCCAATAATGTAATTAACTAATGCACTAATTCTACACTTTTAAACTAACTATAGCACCTTTTTTTAGGAAAATGGCTACCTAGCTCTTAGCAAACAAGTAGACAAAATCAAATCGCAACAACCGCCAACATAAAAGACGAAGAGGTACTATGATATTTTAAAACAACACAAAGATAAATATTTACCGAAATTAAATAGATAAATGGCAAATAGACATAAAGGATTACATCTAGTGATCATGTGGTATGACAACAGTCAACCAACCAAATTGCTTTTTTACACGTTGAAAAAAAATCGCATCTCCGAAAAACTACGGAATAAACGAAGTCCCATTTTAGTACATTCTGAAAATTAATTTAATTTTTACGGCCTTCTTATTTCAACCTCAATTATTCTAATTTAAATATTTCAAACAAAAAAATAAATATCAGATATTATATAATACATTGATGTCGGATCAAAAAGAATAAAAAAAACTTCACATGAAGAACACATTTTTAGTTCCACTGATTTGTTAATTCTTCTTAATATATTAATAATCAAAATTATAATTGTAAACACGATAAATAGACATTTGTCTAATGTATAATGAGTAGTAAATAGACTATTAAGACACTGTGTATATCATTAGTCATGTTTAAAACAGATTTCGATTTGATAACTATTGAGCATATCTGTTAAACAATTATTGTCTAACAAATAAAATTAATACAATCGACTAGAATCAAATTGTACCAGTAGTAATCAGATAATCTCATAATTTATTTATTTTTCTTTCAGGAATAACTGATATTCATGAATATTTTTCATTATTTACAACAAAAATTATTGAAACTTCTTCAGTTATTTTAATAATATAACTAGAATTATATACGAGCCCTGCTGTGTGAGATAAAAATGTCTTTAATAATAATACAATTAATTTAAAAATCATTACGACTCATTAATTAAATAAGACTTTCTTAAAGTATACGTTGCTTTCAAATTAAAAAAAAGACTGTTGTCCCTATTTTAATGTAGGTGTATATACAAATTATTAATTAGTTGGTACTTGAAAATGGAAGAACAGATGTGAATTAATTTAAATCAGTTTGGAATATTTGTACTTAAAATATTTAAAAATAAATGTAGTCATTTTCATATTTTCTAGTAGTTCCTAAAATTCATAGATATCTAAAATCTAAAAAATGAGTATAAATGAACATTTATTTAATTATATTTTGTAATTACAAAAATTGTTACACGGTTATCAATTAAACAAATTAACCTATTTTTAGAGTTTGAGGTTTGAGCAAATTTTGTTTACTCTATATTCTCTTTGGAACAGATATTATTACTGTTTCACGCGTAACAATAACAGAAATAAACTATCAGATATTAAGTGTTTTTTAAAGGTTTTAAATATAAACGATCGATAATTATCTTTGTGTTACAATAACGGAAACAAATTATACCATATTAAGCGAATTTTAAAAGTTTAAACAAAATAATTCTGAAATTATTGTTGTATTACAATGGTAGATACAAATTATCACATATTCAGTAATTTTTTAAGATTTTACATAAAAATTATCGAAAATTATCATTGTGTTATAATAGCGGAAACAAATTATTATATATTAAGTAACTTTTTAAGATTTTAAACAAAAAAATATCGGTAATGATCGTTGTGTTACAATATTGGAATCAAATTGTCACACATTATGTGTTTTTTTCAAGGTTTTAACAAAAATTAACTAAAATTATCATTGTGTTCCAATAGTGCAATCAAATTATCACATATTTACTTATTTCAAGTTATATTTTAGCATTTCAATAAAGATTAATTACTTTTGAAAAAACAAAATGAACAAATATTATTTTTGTTTCTCGCGTAACCACTAGCGGAAACAAATTTATCCATTTCAAATGTTTTAATGAATAAAGTTACTCATATTAATCATTCTTCCTTTTTACGATCCTCCTGGTCATCTTCATCAGAAGATGAAGTCTGTAATAAAAAAGCATATATTAAATTTGAGTAAAAGAAATACTACTTAATATTTTATGGGTGTAATTTTTTATCTTTTTTCAAATTTAGTATTTCTGCTCAGGTTTTTAAGATTTGCTATTTTCTTTAGCGTATTTTTCGCGATTTGACAAAAGGAGTATTACAATTCAAAGCTATATTTAATAGTATAACATTTGTTGAAATTAAATTTTCATACAAATAAGTCTACTTATTACTAAATTCAGAGATGCTCGAATGGGATTGAGAATCTGTAATGGTGTATTAGTGCCTAATATGGTATATGTTACGGAATGTTGGATGTAGATAAGAAATTTGTGGGATGGAAACTGTACAAGACGGGATAGAGTCGGGAATATGTTGGTGTGATGAGTATAAGATTAAAAAAATGTTAGGAGAGTGGAAATGATTTATAAATAGCGGTGAAGCGAAGGGGGAATACAAAGATAGATATGTTTACAAGAGATTAATTTCAGGATGAATTTAATGCTAGTTGTTATATGACGGGAGCGCCTAGGAGTTTGAACAAGTTCGTTCTCTTGACGGTTTAAATTTGATACAATTGTTGATAATGTATCGTCGCCTACGTTCACCAACATTGAACGATTATTAAAAGTTACCACATTCCACTCCATGAAGGAGCTACTAGGAGCAGTCGCATCCTCAACAATCGTATCATCGTTAGCTTCTGTTACTTCGCCTGAATTCCCATCCAACAAACTTACTTGTGATGATGCATTTTGGGTAATGCTTCTCATCGAAGAATTCATTACGTCTTCCAAACGAATCGTTCCCGGAATAATTCTATTTAACTCATCCAAGTCGCTTTCTGACATAGTTCTTCCGCCAAAATTATTTTGGCGAATTCGTTCCCATCTAGCGGTTAAAAAAGCCCCACTTGAATCTCTAAGAACATTCAAACGGCGCGACCAATCTTGTAGTGCAACTATTTCCAAAGTTTGAAGATGTTGGGCTCGAATTGTAATGTCTAGATTCGCGGTAGGAGTTATTTCTGGTTCATCTGTATCATTATTCCTAGGAACAACCAATTCCAAGATACCCAACGAAGACGAAGACGACGAACTTGAAGCATTATTAGATACACTGCTCACTTCTGTGGTGGTATTCGGTGAAGGATTGAATAATATTTGACTCAGAAATTCAGGAGTCAGGAACGACAGCAATGATGGAAAAGTGTTCGAAAACCTAAAACACATTCTAAATTAATTTTTAAAGAACTTATTATTTAACGTAGAACCTGACCAAATGCAAAACGAGTGAAATATTTGTATCGTGCACACCTATCTAAAGGCGACACGATAAAAATTATTCAATTTGTTAATAAATATGCGTATTTATATTAATCTATAAAGAATGTACTGTATAGAATATATTTTTTCTCGTGTCGTGTCATATGCTCTGTACGAAACATTAAATTTACTTGCATTTTTTAATGACTTAATTTCAAATATCACGACTGTTTTCCTTTTTTTCATTAAAGTTTAAATGTAGAAATAAATGGTTTTTGAAATTCAATGAGAAAGAAAAGAATTTGTTAAATAGACTTGACAGGATAAATTGTATATTTTTATAATTTCTCGGATAAAAGTTATGATGAATCCCCTTGCTACACCAACCTACAGGCAACCGTAGCCCAGTTGATAAAAGCGAGGTAAAACTTGCGTTTCTTAATTACCAAGCAAAAGATCCACTTCTACTTATATCAAAAAAATACGATTGCGTCTAAGTGGTTCGGATTCCACTATAAACTGTAGGCTCCTTATATTGTAATTAAATTCCTGTTGTACAGAGTAACAAATAAATAAATAAATAAATATACATATTATTACCTTACAATATTAGTATGATTTGCTTCAACATCTATATTCGGCAATACATTATAGTAGGATCTAAATATATCTTCCAGAACTCCTGACGACAACAATGAAGACACTATCGGAATATCTTGGAACCTAAAAACACATTCTCTATTGGCATTCGAGAAATTTATTGCTTAACGTAAATCCGTAACAAGGGAGAGAAGATACGGTCATTGAACTCGATTTTAACATACATAACATCATTCTAGTGTAATACGCCAGAGTCAGCACATTTCTAATGAATACAATTAAGTAATTAGGATATGTTGAAAAATAGTATGTTATTCGTTAATCTTAATCTACGCCGACTTAGTACTTTTGTAATTAGAGATTTCAAGATCGGTTTGCAAGTCAGTAGAGAGTAATGTTAGAGTAATGAGAGTCAAGTCAGAGAAGGAAAAATAGTAGACTAAAGAAGTGTTGAATGTAGTCAGTAGTCTTTTCCCGACTCGAAATCTTAAAAATTTAATTTGAAGATGTGCTCAACTGTATTGAATCTCGAAAAAAAAAATTTTATAGTTTCTTAGGAATCTTTCGATTGTACACTAATTTCAGATTGTTTGTTCTAAAATCCTAAAATTGTAGCACATCGTAAACAATTCTATTTTTTTGAAAATTTCTTTTTTTTTTATTTTAGGCCAATTTTAAACAATTTATTCTAAAATTCTTTCTCGTACAAATATTGTAACTAAAACATACATACATATGTATTTTTACCCACTGTATCCAATGCTAAAATCCCCAAGTGTGTATGTCTTCTAGTTTTTGAGATATTGGTCAAAAACTAATATATGAGAAAATTTTTCATAATAGTGATTATTTTATATAAAAATATATACCCTGTATAACAATATTTGGTTTTAGCTTTTGACTCGGTAATGAGTGGTTGTATCAGTCTCAGTAGGGGTGCCAGTACCTGGTAGTCAAGGGTGTATTTTGTAAAATTTTAATTTGTCAGGATTGTAATTGAAATCTCTTAACCAATGTGTCATGTACGATAATTTGAAGAATGACTGAAAATGGTGTTTCTACCAAAAAAAACCGAATCGATAAGTGCCAACAAAAAGTTGTTTCTAATTATAATGGAAAATAAAAAGCTCTCGTATTTAATAATATTTGAATATGTATCTGTTATTTAGTAAATTTCTACCTGCTTAAATTATGGATAATCCTGTGCTAATAACATGCTGTAATCACTACTCATAAATCAGAATTGGGGATGTTGATTTTATTCGGCTATTCGAATATTTTGGATATCAATATAGCTCGGATATATGAACTGATCGAATATTCAAATAACCGAACAGTCCGAATAGTTAGAATATTCATAGCTAATAAGACCGAATAGTCAAATAATAATAATAATGATCAAACAGGTCAAACTGCGCTAAAATTTTGCTAATAAGTCAATTCTGGACACGGGGAATTCAATGCCATTGAGCGCAACTTCGTATCACGTTTAGTTTTTAAGATAGAGCCTCCGGAAGTGTTGAACTTTCAGAAAATTTCAACAACTCAGTTTTTCGACTTTCCCGAGGCCATATCTCAAAAACTAAACGAGATATGAAGATGTGCTCAACGGCATTGAATTTCTTGTTTTTCAATTAACTTGTATACAGGTTATATACAAAATTTTCAAAAAATTTCAATAATTGTTTTTTCTAAAACAGTTTTTGGACAATATCCTAAAAGCTAGAAGGCGTACGTACTTGGGGATTTGACCATTTGATTCAGCGGGTTAAAATACATATATGTAAATTTTCGTTATAATATTCACACGAGGAAGAATTTTAGAGCAAACAATTTGAAAATAGCATAAAATCGAAAAAAATCCAAGAAGTACAATATTATTCCTAATCTGACAACAAAAGCACTGCAGGTATTTACAAGTCGGTTAATACCTCATCGAAGGTCGCACCGACAGATGCGTATCGGTTCTAAAACAGTTAAATTGTATGCACAACGAAGACCTTGAAAGTTTCGCGAGATATCAACCGATCTGTATTAGACGGCGGTCACATTGAACAATTCAGATCAAATCAACATTAGCTTATATCAATAGTGACACTGCTTGCACCAATTATGATCGAACGACGTCGATCACTACCAACCGGTTTGATATGACAAACATGTTTGATTATTAAAATCAATCAACAGCACTTGATGTGTTTGCACACGTACAGTCTTGTCACATGTTTTATACCAATATAAAAATGTATTATTTATATTTATTTTGATGTACATGATGTTTGACAAGGCTTTCGTAGTTTTCCATTATTAAATAGAAACAACTTTAAGTAATAACATAATTTTTGTCGTACAAATTGATCGTTTGAATGCAGTGTGACACAGCTAGTAAAATATTGTTCAATTGTTATTAATTTACATCAGTTGATCGATTTTAATCTTCCCAATATGACCGCTGCCTTAAAAGCGTGTACGAAAAACTTTGTTCAAATGAACTGAAAGAGTTTTGTTGGCAATTTACACACGATTCAAAAAAATGTGCCAAAAATTACAAAATGTTCGTAAATTTAGTCAAATTTAATCAAAAAAGTATTAAATGTATCAAGTAAACAAATTCTTGAATGATAAAAAAGGCAATGGCGATCGTCATTGACACGATACCATGTCAAAATTGTCCCACTCTGCCGCCGCGGGTATAACCTATGTCATTTAATTATAATTACCTTCTAATTCTATCAGCAGTAGAATTCTCCGATGAGCCATTGTAAACACTGAAAAAATATATGAGTATTAACTTATGCTTACGTAAGAAACAAAAATTAACTTACCTTAGAACGTTCGATGGCTGATCTAATTCAATAATACGTATATCGTCGTCCTCATCACTCTCTGTGTCATCATTTCTTCGATTTTCAGACATTATTTACGTATTTTATAATACAGTAAATAACTACAACACTATTTTTACACGCTACAACGGTTTGCACGTCTTTGCACGCCTTTCCACGTCTTTGCACAAGATGTCTGCCTAGTAACAGGGAACATGAAACAAACACGAATCACACGAACAACAACGTTGAAAATGACATCTAGGAGGACATCTTTGTTGAAACTTGGAACTAAAATTTTGCACAATGTAATTTCTAGTTTTTTATGTATTGTAATAAATTTAAAAACATGATATGAATGTTGATAATGATACAAAGTAAATATTTGGCGAATTAAATTTGTTAATTGCATAATAAGCGGGCTAATATTACACTATTTTAATTTAATTAAAATTAATAAATTAAGATATTCAAACCTCTATTATTAAGTTACATAACAATTATGTGGTTTTATTGTCTATAAGATACATATTTAATTTATAATATTATACAAGGGTTCAAATTGGAATTTGTACGAAATGGTCCGATGACAACAACTTTACAAAAAAGAAGAAGATCACTACACAAACTGTCCGGCAACGGAAACGAGGCAATCTTCCATTAAAACATTTTAGAATACAAACTGTTTGAATTTTGGCGGCAATCTCCCTATTCTCTCTAAAATGGCTTAAACAATAAATGTTACTACAGACTGGATAAAAATGTTGATATAATTTTACTCGAGTTACCGATTCATCATTCTCGTGTTATAAATATTTATTTTGATATACTTGATGCACTTTTTTTTTAATTATTTGCCATGAAAGCTATTTAAACTCAATTTGCATATTTTTATAATTGTTAAAACGGATCATTTATGTGATTACAATTAATTCCGAATAATGATGTTATATATTTTATATCATGACAGTTTAATTAATGTCAACTAAGACTCTTTAAAACTGCACATTGTTTTTAATTTTTATGACGTTTCGTAAAAACGATTTTTAAAATAATACAAATGATGAAAAAATATGTAGCAATAACTTTTATTGAATGTAATTTAGAAAATGCAGTAATAATGGTTTTATAATTTTGACAGTAGACAAAATAAGATTCGAATGCATTAACCACAAAAAGCAACATTAATAAATTATTTTTTTTGTTCTTTCAAGAATTTTACAAATATTTAATACCTGAAGCACACTTAAATTCTCTTTAAAATACTAATTATCACATATTTGAAGTATTGTTTTGAGGTTTGACACATCAATTATTTTATAATTACTTTGGAACAAGAATGAACAATACTTATTGTTTTCGCAAGTAATACAAAAGCAGAAACAAATTATCACACATTAAGTATTACATTGACGTTTAAGCAAATATTAATTAATCTATTTTTCTTGAATCAAAAATTAATATCGATGTATTAAAAAGACGAATTGCTCAACATTATCGTTGGCATAAAAATAAAGAAAACTGGTTCATTTTACGCATAACAGAGAAAAAAATTAACACAATTAAAATATTTGAATAACAATAACACGAATAATAATTGAGACGATAAATCACGGGTGGTCTCATCTGCAGGAGATTCCTTGGTGTCCGTAGAATTTGTTTGCTCATTCTCATCACTCATCGAATCAGAGTTTCCTAAGGAGAAAGCCAGTGGAACCGTTACATCTTCTAAGGAATCAATAAGAGAATCCGATGTAGTATCAACCGTTGTATCTTCTAAAGAATCAGAAAATTTAGGCGATGGAGAAGCACCTATAGAATCATCTAAAGAGACAAATAAAGTGTGCGAAGTAGAATCAACTATCGAATTTTCTAAGGCATCATTATCACGCGAATTAGGAACATTATCAATTTTTTGTACTTCCAGAGAAATGTCTTGCGATGAAGAAACTAAACGAAGATGATCCACGTTTGATGAAGAAAAGGATGAACTTATTTCAAGATCATTTATTCTTCCATTCAAGATATTTATCTCCGAAATCTGCTGAGTTGAATTATTTGCATCTTCCTCCAATGTTATATCTAAATCTGGAACACTTGCAAAATATTTCTCTACACTGACGTTATTCCACGGCAACGGGTGGTAAAACTTGCATTTCTTAATTAACAAGCAAGAGGTCGTTCGTTCAAATCTTGATGACTTCAACTTATATTCAAAAATACGATTGTGTCTGAGTGGTTTGGATTCCACTCTAAGCTGTAGGCCCCTGTACTGTAATTGGGATTAAGTTCCTGTTGTACAGCGTAACATATAAATAAATAGTTTTTCGGACCACCTGCTTTTACAACAGTCACAAGTAATGCAAGTAGTAATGAACAGCTAGGGAATTATATGGGCAATTAGAGCTATAATTACAGAATTCGTATATTTACATTTCTCAGGGTATGTCCCAGAGCACCACCCGAGGGTTAAAAGTCTGGAATTTAGAATAAAATATCCGTACTACTTTAGCTAAAATAGCAAATATTCATAAAACAAATGTTTCTAAATAGGTACTTACCAGACGTTTTACCTGTGTAGTTGTATCTAGAAATAATTATTCAAAATAATCCCACAAATAAATAATATTATCACAATGGGCTCCTAAACCATAATCGGAATAACAAGAATGAAGGATAAAAAAATAAAATATGTATTGAATAATAGCTATTAGTGAACAAATTTGTTAAAAATAATGTTTTATAAGCGATTATAAATACATGTCCGGAAGGTTCTCATTGGCCACAAGCATTTTCGCACGGTAAATAAGAGACATATGCGGAGTAAAACGAAACTAAATATGACATGTCAGCACTGGTTTTTCAAACAGTTCGTCGTTTGCTGGTATGTACGTGTTCAACACGTTGTATATATATATTACTATAATTTAATTTAATTTTCTTGGGCTTGCAGCTTCTATAAAATATTATTTTCAACATAGTAAGATTGTTTTTCAATAATTCAATCGTATATTATTTGCACTCTTTGGACGAAACAAGTTAAGTACCACTGAACCGAACTTGGGACGTCACAACCTCAACACAAAAATTATATCTCTTATAATATAAAGAATTTTCAACCAGCGTTTTCACTGATCGTCATAGTTTATCATGTAGTTTAATAAAAAAAATAATAAAAAAATAGATTCTGGAGCCCATTCCAGTCAATACTTTAATAATTAAGAAATGAAGTACCTACATATCCCACTTTTAATCGTGCAAATATTTGTAATTACGGCACACATACCACAACAAATATTAATTATCCTTAATGCTCACCTATTTTGTAGTAATTAACCTAACCTAACTATGTTCACCTATTATGTACGAGTAGCAACTGAAATATAATTTCCCCAAGAATATCTCATAAAAAGAAATATAATTTCTGAAACGAAATATATTTATTTTCCATTTTATGGTTACATTAACACATTGTAAAAAAAGAACGTTTTCTAATCGACATTTGAGACTTGTCAAAAATGAATTAACACATTTAAAATGCTTAGTACTTATTCTATAATATCTATGAAAAACAAAATGATTTGAAAATAATTACAATAAAGTGTAAATGAAAGAAAAAAGTAGGTTAGTCATGCGATCTCTTTTCCATGGGTTTCCAGTTTCGGGGTAAACTAGAGCTCTTTATTTTCCAGTAATAACAAGATTCTCCATCTCCTTTAGGTTCATTATTTTCTTGAGTTTCTAGAAGCATAATTTTTAATTCTTTTCCGATTTTCGTTTCATCAATTTTTGTCTGATTGGCCGAGTTGTCATTTGATTTCGAATCACTGTCTATATCTTCCTTTACTTCCTTCTCTAGCATTTTAACTTTTTCAATTTCCATTTCGTCCAACTCTTTAAAAATGCTCTGATTGACACTTGAATAGATTTCTTCAAAGTGTTTCTCATTTTTCAGCTTTATGGTTTCAATTATATCAACTTCTTCCTCGATTTCCTCTTCCTCCGATTCTGAAAAATTGCTCATGGATGAAATGTTTTCACTAGATTCTGAATATTCGTCAATAGTCTCCCTAGTACTCTCTGACATTTCCATGTTATCAGTTCCTTCTTCCGAATCTTCATCGATATCTTCCTCGCTGTCCTCATCTGGGGTTTCAGTACCTTCTTCATCTCTGGCTTTTGATACGCTCAATATTTTGGAATGAGTCTGATTAGATGAGTTAATAATTTCTTTCGAATCATCATCAGAAAAAAATCAATGTCTGAAAATTCTTCTGCCAATTGCGATATTTTTGCCCGTGGAGAGAAGACCGAATAGAATTTTCTTTGTCTAGGCACCTGTTCTTTAGCATTAGTAGGAGACAAAGTAGTTGATTCGTCTTCTGAGCATAGAGATGAATCTTTAAAATCTTCATCACTATCACTATTAGAAGCCGGTTTTAACCTACACTTTTTTTGTTGGATCCTATCTGCTGGCTTTCTCTCAGGTGTTGAGAAGTTCCCAATACCATTTATAAATTCATTTCCATCTGGAACTGACTTAATATCATTTCCTTGATTCTTGCCATTTTCTGTAACAGCGTTATTATTAATTTCCGGAATGGAAACTATTTTTTTGTCTGAACCACTATCGCCCGGATCCATGTTTTGCTGTAAATAAAATATATAGTAAATAAATAGACAACACAACACATAAAATAATCAATAAAAATGAAGTTAAGTTTTAAGATTATGATGATAGTTTGATGGAGTACATGGATAGCGATATATCATTTTTTAGGTTAGTATGAAATTTTAAATAAAAAAAAAATAAGTATGAAGATATGTGTATCTAGGGTTTTTATAATATGAGGACACCATAGCGCTGCTTTTATTAATTATTAATTATATTTTAAATGTATAATTTAGTATTCAAAATAATTACCTTGTAAGAAACATGTGCACTGTAACAGCAAATTCGAGAACAAAGAACTGTAGTATGGAAACTGTTCTCTACGTTATAGAAATACAATTAACGACATCTCTTAAGTATGTTTCAGAACTATACTTTAATCAAATTATAATTAATGATTTATGAAAATATTTGTAGTTGTAATTATATAAGGTATCTTCGCGTATAGTTTCAAATATATTTTGAAATTTAAATAAATGTGTTTGCAGCATTTTGTAGGAGAACGTTTATTCGTGATCGATTTGTAGGATACTCAGCGAAATTTTCAGGGTCATATTATTGTTTGATCATCTTAGTTTAATGCAGAAATTACATACATACGTACATACACACATAATACTATGTTATATCCTATTAAATTGGGTAATACAAACCTTTTAAACATTAACTGAATGATGATGAGTAAGCTTCGTGATTGTGATAAAATGTGGAAAAATAAAATAATATATAACTAGAAATCAGTTAATTTATTGTTAGAAATTCACTTAACCGGTTTTCACAAGTTCCATCATAAGGAACTATAGGATTGTCCAGCTAACTTTGTGATTGCGCAATAATATGCCGTTATTATGTAGCTCGGAAATATTTCAGTTCTTTCTATACTCTGTGCTGCCATTTAAAAGAATTAATTTATTTATTTATTTATGTTACTCTGTACAACAGGAATTGAATCCCAATTACAGTACAGGGTCCGTACTGACCGAGCCGCAGAGAGGTTGTAATTATAATTTCTAGCTTGAGTGGGAATCGAACTCGGGATCTCCGGATTCGAATTCCGTATGTGAACTAAAAATCTGTTCACATTATTACGGATAATAATTAAAACTACTCTACTTTCAAATAACAATTTACGCCTTTATTCATTACATTTACAGAATAATATCCGTCCCCACTCGCAATCGTCTCTCTTCCTTACGCCGCTTCCTCGCCTTGAGTAACTCCGAAAGCGTCTTTGCCAATACATGATGTATTTTGACATCCTTTGGTCCACAAACGGATCACCAAAGAGAAATTGAGATACGATCAATCAGCGCGACACCTAACTGAGTTCACAGAAAGATGTCTACCAAAATCTCCGTAAGAGTACAAGCTCTTAGAACTCTCCGGTGGGAAGCGGTATACCTAAAACCCCTACTGAGTGTGCAGATCAGTACCCGAGCAAATTAGCGTTGCTCACCTGCCGATGCCCGTTACCAGCGGACATCTAACCTGCAATGTAGGCTTTTAACCATCACCCGTACGAATCCAAACCCATGACTAGCCAGACAAGCCTGTGGGCACTAGTCCCCGTGCTACCAGAGCTTCTGGTTAGGGCCAGTATGTGCTTGAACACATTCGCTGGCTACTCGAGGTAGTAGGGTTGTAAATCCCAAAGCACTCGCATCCATATCAAGATATGGTAGGGTACTGCTTTCTCTACTCGCAATCAATCCAGTCATCTGCTGAGACCACGTGTAGGCTGGTGATCCGGTCTTAGGTGGGACCTTAAAATATCTATATAGCATCCCCTTCTGCACTAGCAACTGAAATTGAGTCTTAATATCTCTTATATAGCGCTCTTTAACACTCCAGCGCCTACATGCTTCGACGCCGTCTTGCGTCACTATCTCCTCGCTTCTCGGCCGCTGCTTGCCTAACTCGCCAGTTACCGCATCTTTCCAGGTGTTAAATAATCGTTTCGTTACATTTGGCCATTCTGCAAAAATTAATGTACTGATTAATTCGCATAAAACTCACTCTCTTACAAACTACAAAATATTCCACACTCCCAATAATCACTCTCTTTCAACAATCAAGCCCCTCTCTTTCTTCTCGTGTTAGACACCACATTTTTTTCACGACATGTTTCTAAAAACGATTGTCTCGAACCTTCAATACATTTTAAGAAAAGATTAGTAGAATAAGGGCCAGTTTTTTCAATCGCCAGTTTACGCTCGATTAATGTTAACCATGATTAAATAATAATGGAAACCATAGTTTCTATTATTATTTAATCATGGTTAACATTAATCGGTGATTGAAAAACTGGGCCTAAGGGTAATATTTTGTTTATTTGAATCAAAATAGTTTATATTGACATGACTAGTAGAATGAGGGTAATATTTTATTTATTTGAATCAAAATAGTTTATATTGACATTACAGTTAGTGCAATATCTGTTCTTGGATTTATCGGGTAACAGTTTGTCATTAGTACCTTCTGCAATGTGTCTTATTTCGGGATGTATATTTGGTTGTCTAATGTAGATAGATATTTCCTATATATATTTTTTTAATGTAATGAAAAAAATGTTCTCTTCATTTCTTTTACAAATATTTTTTGCTTTCGTTGTTAGTTATAGTCATAGTTACATCCCCAAATATATTTATTATTTATGTTGTATTTAATATTTGAGCCATTTATAGTAAATTTATAATTTCTCCGATTTTTTATTCAGTTTTTTCTGAACATTTGACTATTATTTATTAAGGGCTACTTATCAACTTATGGCACAATGGTAGCTAGCCGGGTTATGGAAATTGGAACCCGAGTTCAATTCTCATAGCCGGCAACTGATTTTCACCACATTTAAAATTATCCCTGTGGCTCCCTCACCACATACATCTCTGGAAGACTGTAATTTGATGGCTGGTAACCGCACTTCACGCGTATAAATAAATCACTTATCAAGATCTGTCCCGGCAGACTGCCACACATGGAAATGGGTAAAAGGTGTGATGATTATTTATTTAACTAGGGAATAAAGAGTAAATAAAAAAAAATGTTGATCTCGAAGGTAACCAATAATTATTGCAAAGCAATTGTTCCAAATATTAAAATAAAGTAGTAGTCTTGTGAATAACAACAAAATATTCCGAAAATAAAAAAAAACCAAAAAGTAAACATAAATTTATAATACATGTTGCAAAAATGACGCCATTACCAAAAAAAAAAACAATAATTTTAGTTGAGACCAAAGATACTTTGCATTAATAATAATTATTATTTGTGTACATAGATAGAAGTTAAACTTTGTGTTTGTAATCAATCGAGGCAAATAAATCACATAAGTACTCATAAAAAGGAGTACCGGGTTGCAGATGAGATAACTTATGCAAATCTATTGTTTACCTACGTTGTTTATTAATCGGTGTTATTCATTGACATCTTCTACATTTAAAAATTTTATTTGTTCGCATTTCGATCATCTTCCACATACTTAGTCAATTTTAATCTAGTTTTTACAGTAACTAATCAAGTAAAACAAGAAATGTTAACTAAACATATGCAATATTGAAATATCTACAATTTTTATTTGAATATTTTCTCTTTAAATTTTATTGGGACACACGGCTGCGCAAAAAATTATTTTTAAATTTATAGCCGGTGAAGCTGCTTAATACCTTGAGTATTCAAGATATAGTACATAAAACTTATTTGGCTGAGTTGTGAAATAAAAAGTAATAATTTATTTGTAAAAGTTTTATCATTTATTACTCAAATATTAGTTTTCTCTTGTCTTGGGACAGCAGAATAGAAAACTATACCTATTTATTGTTTAATTAAAAAATTTTGTTGGCGTCAATGAAATAGGCAACCATTTACTCACTAAAACTTTGGTCATCCTTGATTTTTACACTATTGGTAAAGTAGGAAATTAATTTAAATTGCTACAGAACACTGTAATAAGCAGAGCCATCTTGCGGCAAATGTTCTAATCCTAGTCTGTATTCTAGAATTATGTCTGATATACGCATTTGAAGTACGACAAAATGCAAGAGGTAATATTTTACACAGTTGCTATTTTTCAATTTATTTAGTATATTTCCTCAAAATGTGTAATATTTTACTACATAAATCTTGTATATACGTTTAATCATAGAATATATTGTTTTAATTTACATGAAATATTCAAAACGTTTTGTCGCAAACGGCGTCTTTTAAATAATTAATATACCTTTACATTTTTTGTTTTCTTAATTTGCATTCGAAGAAAAAAATTGGTATATGATTCGTTTATAAAAATTGATACATAATATATTGTACTATTACGCACTGTTTACCATGTTTGCCATTGTTAGGTTAATAAAAGATGAATGAATTTTTCATCATTGAAGGATGTCATTTATGTCAATAATTTGAATAATTTTGGTGATATTTTCTGTCGTAAAGAAAATGCACATACATAAAGCATCTTTAATCACTCGCGGGTCTGAAAACACTTGCTAATAACAATTTAAATAGAATAACAAATCAAGTTCCAACTGATCTTCTAAGTGTAAATTACAATAGTTGATAAATCAATAAATAAACAAACTAATAATTAAATAAATACAACGATAATAAAATAAACAATTAATAATAAATAGTAATTAAATAATAAATAATAATAAGTAAATTGATTTGTAAATTTTATCTCGCTATATTCATTTAAATCAAACATAAATATTGAACTTCATCAAAGTCCAATAATCCGTATGGACTGTTTTATATAACATCATCTACGGTGTACGTAAATCATATTTCAAATTATTTATTTGATTATTTTTATTTAAAGTTAAAAAAACAAATGTTCTTAAAATTTAAACATTATAAAAGATATACAAAATAATTAAATCACGCCAATTTCTCATTACTGGGTGTGGCACTCTGCAGTAGCAGATGCTATATATGAAGTGCGGTTACCAGCCGTCATATCACATCCCCAAAAATGTTAATGGAGGAGAGCCACAGGTGTAATAATAATATGGTGTAATATACCTAAATAAAGATTAATAATTAATATATCGTTGTTGTTGGTGTATATGGAAGATTGTTTGTAGAAGAGTGGACATGAAGATCACATTATGACCTATTAAATGTGGTAACACGTACCCTTGAATCATTTACTGAACATTTATTCATTAGATTTATCCTGCAATTATCATTGCGCATCACTTCATCTACATTCATAATTCCTATCATACAAGCTCATTTCTTTCTTTCATTCGGAATCTTTCGAATATGTTTTTATATGTGCAGTACTATTTACTTTTAAATGCTATGCATTTTATTTTAGATATATACCAGGGTGAGCATGATTTAAATCGCGATTAAAATCACTTTTTCTTTTAATCTTTGATTCAAATCAAAACATTATTGAGTTACATAACATTTCATAAAATTTTATAGCGACCTATTAAAAATGATGTGTGAAAATGATATTATATACTTTAAGTTCAATTTATTATGGGATGGCTAGCTCTGTGGTATGAAGTCGGCCTGTGGATCCTGAGGTCCCTGGTTCGATTCCCACAGGCGACAAATTTTCATAATTTGAAAAAGCTATCCCTGTGACTCCTCCACCACTAACATGTTTGGGGGCCGTGATTTGACGACTGGTAACCGCACTTCACGCGCAAAAATATATCACTTACCGAGATCTGCTTCAGCAGAGTGCCACACCCAGTAATGGGTAGAAGGCGTGATGATATATTTATTTATTTTTAAGTTCAATTTATTTTGTTTTGTACTGAATACAATCATTGTACAAGATAATATTTACAAACAAGTGACCGCCTTTTTTTCAACAAAGAGCCAAATAAGTATTTTACAATTTGTTAAATTTCTCTGATAGTTAAAGGAGAAGAACTAGCATTAAATTTCCTCCAAGGTAAATTCAGTGAACCTATTATATATTTAACATTCAGAATTTTGAAATTTCTAATTATTTCGGTATATCGGTATACAACATGTTTCTATACCTGTGCACGAAACTTTAATGACATATATAATTTGATATACTGATTATAGAACAAAAAGATTTTTTTTTAATTCGCAAAAATTAGGGTATTTCATTCCTAGCGACCATTTTTAGTGTCACTGGTTTAATAGTACATTTAATTATTTATAATTATGTTACTAATGAAATAAAGTAAACAAAACTCATAAAATTCAAGGTATTATGTAATTTTCAGTATCAAGTGAATGATTTGATTGTTTAGGTAGGTCAAGGAAAAAACAAAAATGAGGATATAATTTTTTTTAATTTTACATCAGAATAAACTGCAACAACTCATTTCTACAAAAATTGTTCAAAATTATCTCCTCTTACAGATATAAAAAATGCAGTACGTTGTATCAAACACACACTACACGCCCGATGCAATGAATTTTGTTGCCTTATTATTTCCGCACAGTTCTCAATAAGTTGCCGCACTTCTGCGACTGTTTCTGGTTCATTTTGATTGTCATAGACTAGAGATTTTAAATGTCCCCATAAATAAAAATCCAATGGTTTAAGATCTGGTGACCTAGAAGACCATGATACAGGTCCACCGCGACCTATCCATCTACCTTCAAACACTTCATTCAAATGTTGCCGAACATTTTTTGTAAAATGCGGTGGTGCACCGTCATGCATGAACCAAGCTTGTTGTTGCACATTTAAAGGAATATCTTCCAATAATTCCGGTAAATTATTTTGAAGAAAATAATTATTTCCGTTCATTCTGTTTGGTAGTATGTAGGGTCCAATTTATGTACCATTTACTATTCCTGCCCAGACATTTAAAGAAAATCTATGTTGAAAAGTACTTCTCACAACATGCGGATTTTCTTGAGACCAATAATGAGCATTATGAATATTGTGAATTCCAGCTCTTGTAAAAATTGCCTCATCACTAAATATTATTATTTTTGATGTAAAATTAGCATTTAAAGCTTGTTGTTCTAACAACCACTCACAAAATGTCACTCTGAGAGGATGCTCTCGTGGAATTAGTGCATGAACTCTTTGGAAATGAAAGGGATGAAAATTATAATCTCTAAGAATTCTCCAAACTGAACAATGAGACACTCCACCCATAACACGAGATATTCTTCTCGTATTGACTATAGGTTCAGTGGCAACAATTTCCAAAACTTCATTTTCAGCATTGTTGCGTAATCGTTGGTGGCCTCCACCTCGTCCCGCATTTCTCTGTAAGGTTCCCTCATCACGAAGACGTTGTGTGATCCTCACAAACATCTGGCGATGGGGATGATGTCTTTGAAGTTAACGCGGTGTATAGATTCGCGCTGCTAATTCGGAATTTTGCCCCGCTTCTCCATACACTAACAGCATATCCACTAATTCACTGTAGCTATACATTTTTCTCAAATTTCTCCCACAACAACTTACCCTTTCAATACCGTATACGAAGTCAGACAAGGTACTCAAATAAAAATAAGAAATTATACTAGGCAAACATAACAACTAATTAATAAATTATTATTTGTAGGCAGTGTTTATACTTTTATTTTATTAGTAACATAATTATAAATAATTAAATGTACTATTAAACCAGTGACACTAAAATGTTCGCTAGGAATGAAATACCCTAATTTTAGCGAATTTCCAAAAATTTCGTTTTGTTCTATAATCAGTATATCAAATTATTTATGTCATTAAAGTTTCGTGCACAGGTGTAGAAACATCCTGTGTAATGTATCTTGTATTAACAAACATCAGTTAAAGTAATGCAATTATTGAAATATAATTAATTAAATTACATCATTTAGATAGCAGGTGGTTAATTGACAATGATGTTATGACACTAGTTATAATTTTAAATGATTAAGTGATGTGAATAATAATAAGTAATGTAAAAATACGAAATGAATATTGCATTTTGAATTTATTATATTACATTGTTGGAAATTTGAATCTTTTTACAAATGATGAAAAGTACAAAAAAAAATTAATTTTGATATGCTACTAGAAAAATAATTTGATTTAAATCAAAAAAACAATTTTTTTCCTGATATATGCTTTCGTGAGATTAGAAATATTATTATAATGGACGCTCTTTTATTTTGTCATATATTATATTGTTTCACTAAAGTGATATTACTTATTAAATTCAGGTCTATTTCTGTCTTGGATTGACATACGAGGTCTGGCTATTAAATAACGAGACTGCTTTTGAAAAAGAGTTTTATTTTAAAAATTATTCTATAATTGAATGCTCCCCTTCAATGCACTCCCCTCTCCACGCCACACACCGTTCCATTCTCTTTTCCATTGGTCAAAGCAATGCTGAAAGTCTTCTTTTGTAAGAGAATTTAGGAGCTCCGCCGATTTTCACTTCACCGCTTCCATCGACTCGAACCGGGTTCCTTTTAAGGCAGACTTGATCTTCGGAAACAGAAAAAAGTCACAGGGTGCTAAATCAGGCGAGTACGGCGCGTGTTCAAGCACTGGAGTGCCTCTAGCGGCTAAATAACACTTCACAGACAGCGCGTTGTCCTGGTGCAAAATGCACGACTTGTTTTTCCACAACTCCGGCCAAAACTTTCAAATAGTAAGTTTGGTTTACAGTTTGACCCTCTGGAACCCATTCAGTCATCACGATGCCGTTGCTGTCGAAAAAAAAACGATTAGCATGGCTTTAAGTTTTGATTTCGACATCCTTGTTTTTTTCATTGTTGGCGATGCAGGAGTTTTCCAGTGCATGGATTGTCGCTTAGTTTCAACATCGTATTGGAATATGCAGGTTTCATCGCAAGTGATGATGTTTTCCATCAATTTAGGCTTTTCATCGAACCTCTCAAGAAAATCTGAGCAGCTCTGTTGACGGACGAGCTTTTGGTCAGGGGTCAAACTTTTTGGGACCAACTTCGCAAAGACTTTCATGTTCAATTCGTCATGTAAAATTTTTTTGACAGTTTCTTTATCGGCGTTTACAGTCTCAAACATCCGAATGCTCATACGACGATCTCCGCGCACGATATCAATGATTTTGGTCACTGTTTGCGGAGTTGAAACAAAGACAGGTCGACCTGGACGTTGATCATCCTCGGTGCTCTCTCGGCCGTCAGAAAACCGTTTATACCATTGGAAAACACGCGCACGAGATAGAGAATTCTCACCATAGGCCTCTTTCAACAACTTATAGCACTCAGTTGGAGTTTTTTTTTATTTTAACGAGAAATTTTACCTTGATCAGTTGCTAGTGTTTTTCGTCACACATTGTTGTCGGCACGAGAAAAAACACGTTCGTTTCTAACCTCTATACAAAAAATACTACTACAGCGACAAAAACGTATTTTGCATATACGAAACTTTCATTCATATACATCTATACTCGTATATTCTCAAGTTGTACACATTATCGCTCAACTTCAATTTCACCAATATTGAAATCCTTCATTCGACATACTTTCCAATTTCCTAAATCATCTCAATCTCAGTTAATACTTACTGTTCTAACAACTTTCATTAATAAAGATAATTGATCACAGGCGGACTTTGGCCCAGATTCAAGCTTTTAGTTTAAATAATAGAATATATATATATATATATATATATATATATATATATATATATATATATATATATATATATATATATACATATATATATATATATATATATATATATATATATATATATATATATATATATATATATATATATATATATATATGTATACAGAGTGATGACCGCGACTTTCGAACATGGGTTATTTAACATGTAAAATCATAATTTTATAATTTCCTGCTTCCCTAATTATTTTAAGCATGATAGCTTCAAATAAAAGTTTTAGGACATAAAATTCTACATATAATCCAGTAAATAAAATTAATTTTGCCTGCTTCGTAACGACACAAATTAGATCTGAATATAAAGAAAATAGCCTCAAAACTATCAATAGTCATGGAATTGAAACAAAATTAAACAAATATTTGACGTTTAATCTGTCAAAATAATTTCTTTATTTATTATGTCATTTATTGTGACACATAAAACGTTAAACATTTGTTAATTTTGCTTCAATTTCATAGCTATCATTAATTTCGTTCTTTTCAGATCTAATTTGTGCTGTTACGAAGCATGTAAAATTATTTTTGTTTATTGGATTAGATGCAGAATTTTATGTCCTAAAGGGCCCGAAATAAATATTTTGCCTAAGGCCCTAAATATTTTAAATCTGCTTCTGTAATTGATAACAAACCTTGTGCATCAACAGTTTTTTAATCCTGGCTGAATTACTCAAGGTATCGATTCCAAATTTTTACAATTGATAAAAGACAAGATAGATATAAAAAACGAATAATTATTTCCCAAAAATTATAATTAGTTTTTATTATTTTAGTTTTACTTTAGACTTGTATTGTTTTGTTGAATAATGCAGAATTTGTTACTGTTTGCATAAAAAATGATCAGTACTTTCGCAGTTTAGTATAGGAGAATATAAATTATTATTTTGGAGAGGATTAGTTAAGCCGTGAAGAATATTGTGAATTGGGAAAAAGATAACAAATTTTTACACGTTGTTTGGATTTCCTGGTTTGGTTCATTATCAAGTCGAAAAGTAAATAAGTTATCTTTACAATTACATTATGGAAATGATAAAAAAATTTTGAGGTATGTCAACTCCTTTAGTCGAATCTTCCAACCAAACCAAACCAAGGTTCGAAACGTCGTTAGTACTTATTTTGAGTAAATAAAAGCCAGGAAATCCAAACATCGTGGAAAAATTTGTTATCTTTTTTCCCAATTCACAATAAATTATTATTATTGCATTGCAAAGTAAGTATTATAAAATATATGTTTATTATAAACAAATATATGATTTATTTTTACAAAATATATACTTATCTGCCATAATGTTAATGAGGTTCCCACAATTCGATTCCGACAATCGACAGTTTTCACCACATTAGAACTATCCCTGTGGCTCTCCCTCCACTAACATCATTGAGGACCAGTGGTGAAAGTAGGCCGATACGGTCCGATACGCCGTACCGGTAAGAGAAATACTGCCGGTACGGCGTACCGGTAAGAAAATTTTACAAATAAGTTTATTTTCAATTATACTTATAATTAATAATGCTGTATTTAATATTACATAATTTTTATATTTGAAAATTTTCAAATTAGAATTTCTGGGCCACAACTTATGTGTACAATCTGAGCATTTATGTAAATTTGTTAATGGTATATTTATTTATTATGAATCCAACATAATTATTATTTGACATGCTATTTTTATAAAAGGAAAAAATTACACATTACGTCTTATTATTATATACATTCAAATAATCCGCCTGCTTTTTAAAACCAACTTTTGACACTGAACGAACTGACGATAGTAACGACCTCCGAAGATTCTCCTCTTAGGTTCTCCTCTTTGACCAACTCTATATATAAAACACATGAAACCATTTTTTTTTTATCATAGATTCGCCTCCACCCCCCTGTCACTTTAAAAGTAGCGTACCGGTAAGAAAATAAATCTACTTGCACCCCTGTTGAAGACCGTATGCTATTGGGTGAATTCCCTGGGTGATATTATAAGAATTTGGCTATTGACACAATTGTCTGTTGGTTTTGACAAAATTTGCATGATTTAACACAGCATTTCACACATTAATATTAACATATCTATTGAAGAACTGTTACGTTTTAGAGTGAATGTTGAAAATATAGAAGCATGCTTAAATCATGAAGTTATCTTATTTGAATAATATCTATGTTTTCAGTATTAACTACAATTGGCATGACATTCGACATAGTGGTTTGGTACCTGGGACGATCATTAAATCTCTACGATTTACCAGTGGAACCAGAAGAAAACAACACGTCTAGTAGTAATATAAATCATTTAGAAAATAATTCATTTGTAGTCAATAAAAAAACTATCGCATCTAGCTAATAGTCACTCACCATTAGGACTTTAAATTTCAAATGCAGTCATGCAGTGACGGTGACCATAATTTTTGAGAAAAAATAAAGAGCAAATCTGAGAAACATTAGAATAGGAAAACAGTTTTTATTTATTGTATTATTTTATAAACGAAGACTCAATAAAACTAAAACAAGTTTTACTAAATATTTCTTTCAGAAAAATGACCTACAAAAATAAAATTTTACGTAAAATATAAATGTTTTCGGTCAAACACCTGCAATTTAAACTGATAATATCTGAACTTCAGTACCATAAATGGCAAAACAAATGATAAATGATCAAAAATATTTTTAGGAAATAAATAAATCTAAAGGACAACGCTCTAAAATATAGAATTGTCTTTAAAGGGCCTATGGTCATCGTATATATACTACGTTCAGAACAACATGACAATAATCTCATAAAAATGTGCATATCTTTTATATTGTCAAATGTTCTTAAATTAGATATTTTAGAAAAAACTATTTCGAATGAAAAATACGATGTAAATTTTCTACCACCTTTTACTACAAGCATTTTTGTTCTAATATAATTTAGGGATGTTTGATAATGAGAAAGGTACTTACATATGTATTTGATTACGTTATTGTCAGTTGATGAAAGTTCTAAAATTAATCATGATGCAATTGCCATTATTTTATAATTAATCGAATTAAATGTTACTTTGAAATATTTAATTTATAAAGTTGTATCTATATATATTGTTGTTAATGTTTCTTATTAATATTTTGCTAAATAATTATTTTTTTCATATTATTTATATGTTATCCTAAATCCAACCAATACATAATTATTTAAACTGGTGACAAAAAAAAACTGAAATACTTTAGATTCGTGAAATTTTCCCAATTTACGAACCGTCATAAATTTTAACGAATTTTCGCACATTCAAATACGCATAACTCTGTGATTTGGAAATTGGGAAAATTTGACAAATTTAATGTGTTTCGTTTTTTTTTTGTCACCAGTTGATTTATTTCTACATACAGACAGGGCTCTAAATGGAAAACATCACGATCCAGAACACACCTTCAAAATTATTATCCGATTTAAAAAAAAAAACAATGTGACCAAGAAAATTACCTCTTGAATTCTTATTTAAAAGAAATATATATTCATTCAAACAAAAACAATAAATAAACTAAATAAATTCCATATGCCAGAAGAAGATTCTGTATAATAAAGAAATATAAGTGTATATAAGAACTCGATGGCTAGCACAGTGGTATGAAGTCGGCCTGTGGATCCTGAGGTCCCTGGTTCGATTCCCACAGGCGACAAATTTTCATAATTTGAAAAAGCTATCCCTGTGGCTCCTCCACCACTAACATGTTTGGGGGCCGTGATTTGACGACTGGTAACCGCACTTCACGCGCAAAATATATCACTTACCGAGATCTGCTTTAGCAGAGTGCCACACCCAGTAATGGGTAGAAGGCGTGATAATATATTTATTTATTTTATAAGAACTCGATAAGTAATTTTAATAATTTCACGAACCGGAACAATATTTTCCATAATTTCACAAGCCGGAACAATACGACTATTTATCATTATATCATAAACAAAAACATCGTTCTGGTTTGCTTCGGTACATTTCAAACTCTGAATAGTTTTATTTTTTTTTTAATGAATACTATCTTTCATAATTGTCTCCAAGTTGTAAATGTATTAGTTTAAAACATAGTAGGGAACACTGGTTGTAAATAAATAATGAGAAATTAACTAATATAATTGTTGAAGTGAATGGGAAAATAAATAAAAACCTGGTCTCAAGTTCTATAATTTTATTTAAACCTACACAAACACTAAATATAAATAAAACATAACAATAGTAACTGTGCAGATAATTTGGTCACATGTTCTAATTTATTTATTTATTTATACTTAGGTAGTAGGTAGTAGGCAGTAGGTAAATGAAAATAACATGTAAAATACTTTAAAAGGACTACAGAAATATGCTCTATATGTTTTATTTGTTGCATATAGTTGTTTCGTGATATACCATCTAAAAACATAATTGTTAAAAATAAGGGGCGCAGAAAAGGGGAGATTTTCTTGCCCAAACCCTCCCCCCTGATGATTTTTAATAAAATTTTCATAATAAAGAAGTTTCATTTTTAAGGATGTGTAAACAAAAAATTTATACAAAGTTTACTTAATTAATATTTTATAAATAGTAGTAGCCTAAGGAAAGACAATAGTTTTGTTTTGCAGTTTAGATTCACTTAAATGTTAATTCATATATTTTTCCAGTTAGTTGTTTACAAAAACGAAAATAATATAATATGATAATAATATGCTACAATTCAAAGAGTTATGGGGTTGCTGGCTGTGGTATCAAGTCGGCCTGTGGATCCTGAGAAACTTGGTTCGATTTCCATAGCCGACAAACAATTTTTACCACCTTAAAATTACCCCTGTGACTCTTCTTCCACTAACATCTTTGGGGGCGTGATTTGACGGCTGGTAACCGCACTTTGCGCGCATAAATATATCACTTACCGAGATCTGCTCCGACAGAGTGCCACACCCAGTCATGGGTAAAAGGCGTGATGATATATTTGTATTTATTTTTAATTAAAGAGTTGATTGCGAAAAATTATTAGAAAGAGATAAAGTTAGTGGCAGAGAAGTCAGAAAAATGAATGAAACAAAAAAAATGAAGCTTCTGACAGAATCTGTTGGGAAAGTTGGACAATCTTTAAGAAAATTAGGCAGAAAATTAAACATTTTCGATGTATATGTAAGCAATATATCAAAGGAAAGTAATATAGTAATGAGAAGAGAAAATATCATGATGATAGCCGATACATCTTCTGGTCAGACATGTCTAATCACGGTGCAGTTGCAATTAACATTAACATAAAGTACATTCCCCGTACAGAAAATGTGCCTAATGTTACCTAATTAAGTTCTATTGAGCGATTTTGGTATTAGTAGTAAGGCAACAACTCGAAAAAAAACAGAGTTTGTAAATTTTTGGCACGTGCACATAAAAAGGTTCGCCACCACTAGTATATGACATTCTTACCTAGAGAGTACGTTGTCTAAGGACATTAAGACATAATGCACAGTTGGAGGAGAAAGAAAAGCCGATCACATATAGAAATGTTGGCAATCAGCAGGAGAACCAGACGTATTTCACTTAAATCGAACAGGACAGAAATACTTAATTGGCCATGCTGGTAAATCATAAGGATTTGTGGACAAGTTGTCAATTTGCAAGTCAAAATCAAAATCTGGAAATTATCACGACGACATGAATCATGATAAATGTATTCGGTGGTTTAAAGAACAACTTATTCATAATTTACCTGAAAACAGTATTGTTATTATTTTATTTTTTGATATTTTTTTCTTCAAGGTAACTAACTGCATACTGCAATATTTGATACCCTTCGGATTGCTTTTATAAAAGATTTATATTTTTCTGTTGCTGCGGCAGCTAATGATGTAGATTTATTTACAGCTAGTCGCCATTTGTCCTCTTGTTTATGCTCGTCGAAGAATTTTACTACATTTGTAATTACATTGCTCATTTCTGAATGGACTTTTTTTTGTTTTTGTCAACATTTACCTAAAAATAAATGTAATCCGATGTTTAGTCTATTAAAATTATTGTTTTTGGATAACTTGCACATACTTTTAAATCGTGGCAGAAGACAGAATCAAAGTACAATACGTAAATGTAATTATGAGGCACAAAACTCACTTACCACATTAATTACACATTATAAATGGTAATTTCATAGCAAATATTAACTTACAAAAGATATTTTTACAATAATACATCAAATATATTATGTGAAGTTCATGTATTTCAATTTTTTATCAGTAGTCATAGTAAAATTAATTAAATACCCGTTTTATCCGCAGCTAAATTACAAAAACTTTCCTTACATAAATTTTTTATTCATCCCCATTGTCCATTGCAGAATATCGTACGTGGTATAAGTGTTTTCATTAGAACAGTACATTTAATTTTCGCGCCAAAGTAGAGCCACGCCATTCGTTATATATATGATGGGTGGAGTTAGAGCGTATTTAGATACGGTTGATTTGTCAACCTAGCTGTCACATTAACACATAACCTCCTGATATATATTATAATGTTACTGCAACAGAAGTAGAATTACTAGACATTTACTTACAATCGCAACCATCAACAACGCAGCATAGTAAATGTTTCTCTCTAATAGAAGAACTAGAATAACACGTGAAAAGTATTAAGTGACGGATACATGAAAATGACACTCGCAGAATACGTAACCATAGCGACGGTGTGTTTGCCTGTCGCCGTCACTCGTAACTCTTCAATTTTATTCCAATTATGTTCCAATTCTTTAAATTATGGCTTGAATAATTTTAAGAATTTTCACATACTGTAAACTATTTATTTAAAATAACCATGTGTAACGCAATAACAGATTTATTTATTTTTATAAGAAATCATAAGTAATAGTTCATTAATGTCTAATAGATGTCGCGCGCAATCTTTTTTAGCTCTCATGTATAACTTTACCTCCGCATACTAAATATATATCATGTAATTTTATTTTCGGTATATGAAATACCTGTCGGATAACACCGCTAATTTTTGGGCAGGGCGTAAGGTTGAGAACGTTTTCTCACCTGGCCCGTAAATAAATACAAACATAGAAACTAAAATTTCAATAATTTCATTGATCTGTGATTATAAAATGAAATCGAATGATCGCGATTGATTGATCTGATCAATGCTATCGACGCATTGCAAATTTTGAAATTTAACGGGATCAAAAAAATCAATAGATTGATTTTGGTCAATATTTAATATAAAATCGAAACACAAAAAATTATTTGATATTATTATGTTTATTAAAATTTATACATGAAGTAATAAAGGAAAAAAATAAATCATAATTATTTTACACCAGTCAGATTAAGGTTAATAATAGAGAATTGGGCATGATGCAGTTCAGGGTCAGATCACGACCACACATGTAAAATGAATAATGATAAAATTTTTAATTTTATAAACGAGCATGGAATAGTTATTTGTAATATGCCAAAAATAGTACTTTTTTATAAAATTTAAGATCAACGCAATGTTGTTTAAATCTTATAAATTAATTTTTAATAAATAAAGTCGGGAAAAAATGTAAAGGTTTTTCAGCTCGCTGAGTTCAAATCTGATGTCAAAATTGAGTTTTAACAATTGCAAAACATACTTTCGGGCCGATCTTCACAGTGAATAGCAAACTACGACTTCGTATGCAGTGTTTTAACCCTTTGACTATGTTTTTTTTTTTAATTGAATAAAAAGCATATTAATTTTAAAACATAATGTGAGTATATTATGTGATAAATATTACGATTTAATTAGATTATAAAGAGTAAAATCAGATTTGAATCCAGGGTTATCAAATTAAATTATAAAGAGACAAATTGGGATGCCTCCAGGACTTGAACCTGGGACCTTAAGAACTCCGGTCTTATACGCTAATAACACAGCTCCACAATAAGAAAACAAAACAGCGAACCAGACCCATCATGTTTCCAAGTATTTTTTTACGCTGAATTCGAATCTGAGGTTAAAACAAATTCGTACACCCAAAAAAAAAAAGAGTTAGAGCCAAAAAACACCCCCTGAATACGGAGAAAATGAAAACAATCCCCGAGAATAGTTGTTTGATGAATTTTTATGTTTATCACAGTAAATTGAAGATTCACATCAGCGTCCATTCAATATTATTTGACACACACCCCGCCAGAGGGGATAAACGACAACCATATTTTACCAAACTGATAAAAAGCAATAATATCTGCTGAAAAAGGTTGAAACGTCGGAGTTTTTTAAAGTGACAAGGGAACTGTGGTAGTTTCAACTTAATCCTTAAAAACTATTCCAATAGGATTACGAAAAACTACCCCTGGTATCAAATGACATGAGAAAATACATTCAATCAAATAGGATTGCCATTTTTGTGGATGCCACGATTGGCTAAAGTTTCGTACTGCCACGTCTTAGATATGTGGTCTCACGTACTACCAACGTAATTTTATGACGCCCCCCAGAGGGAATAAAAACTACCCCCATATAATATGTAACTTGAAAAACTAAAGTGACTCTGAAAAAGCTCTAAATGTTTAAGTTTTGTGTAGGTCAGAAAAGTCTACAGCATGTTTGACTTAATTCTTAAAAAATACCCCGATAGGTTTGTGAAAAACTACCCCTAGTCTATAATGGACATTAAAAGTAAAAAAATAGTGCAAGTTACAGAATTAAATAAGTAGGATTATGAATGATAATCCTGTATATGTGGGTAGTTTTCACCCCTCTCTAGGGACGTCATTACATAATGTTGGGGGCACGTAAGAGTATACATCCAAGACATAGCACTGGGCAATCCTAGCATCTACAACAATTAAAATTCTGTTCAATCTAATGTTTTTCTTCTTTTTTGTGCCTTTTGAAGTCTGGGGGGAGCTTTTTAGAATTACGTTGAACCTACTGCATTTTTTCTGTAATAATTAAACTTCGATTTAATTAAAAGAAATATTTTACTATTAAATAAAATACACTCCTCAGAAAAATATAAACAAAATTTATAAAAATAAATAAATATATCATCACGCGTTCGACCCATTACTGGGTGTGGCACTCTGCCGAAGCAGATCTCGGTAAGTTATATATTTATGCGCGTGAAGTGCGGTTACCAGCCATCGAATCACGGCCCCCAAAGATGATAGTGATGGGGGAGCCACAGGGGTAATTTTAAATTGGTGAAAATGTTTGTCGGCTGTGGGAACCGAATCAGGGTTCTTCATAGGCCGATGCGATACCACCTACTCCTTAAATAAAATTTATTATATTTCTATTTTTTTTTTTTTTCGTTTTTCTCTTATATATAACATAATAATTATTTTATGGAATATGGATCTTGTACTGATTTCACAAAAAAAAATAAATGGTCACTATAATCAAGTATACCAGCAAAGCTAACTGCTCACAACTAGCTTAAATACTCAAGCAACTCGACGTGTTCACACATCACCCGCCGTGTCTACACGTCATTCGCATTCAAAGTAGTAATATCTCATTTCTCATAACATGAAAAGTAACATAAATAATACATTTCAAAACACTCAGTGGTACATTCTTTCCATCACTTTTATTTGAAGTTTTTTTCTCTAAAATAATTTAGAATTGTTGTACAGATGGAAATATCTAATATATCAAAATTTTATTAATATCTAAGTGTTTCCATGGCGTTACTGTTGAACTGCTCCCATGAAATAAACTTTAAAATGCAATTTCTATTTATTAAAATATGTTAGTCTTTACGTAGGTCAGTTTTAATACGGTTGTAAAATGATTATATCATTCTTTTGAATCTATGATTAATATTTCTAATTTTGATCAAAACATTATTTGAATACTTACAGTACAAGGACAAGGATAAACTTTGATTAGCAAAAATGCAAGGAAATGACATGAAATTGAATTTCCAAACAGAAGATAAAAATATTACCTCAATGTCAAGCCGTATTTATTTGTATTAACATGATTAACTGGCATTCGGTACATGATATATGTCTGTATATACCTGGTTAAACAAAAGGTTTACGAAAAGGATTGAAAAGCCAAAACTACTCAGGAATTGGAACAGAATTGAAAATAAACTACGCTACTTTAAAAAAGAGAATTTTGCGGCATTATTAATTATAGTTTCAACGAAAGTGAAATTAGCTGTGAACTTTGATGCAGATTTTGTTATTTATTTGTATTTTATACTCTATAGTGGTAAAGTTGTTTTAATTTGTTGCTTTTTATAGGTTAAATAATAAAGTTTTAAAGTTTGTACGGATTTTTTGTTTACACACCGATATCTACATATTTCAAGTTTTTCAAAAGTAAAAAATGTGTTGCATCAATACCATTTACATTTCATAGCAGATTTGAAAGTTATTATATTAAATTTAATGTTTCATCAGCCATAAGATGATTTTGTCACCAAATGACCGCAATGTATTATTATGGTACACATTTGATTTGGCTTGAAATAATGACAAAGGTATTGGGGTTTTTGTATCGAATTTATTTTTAATTAATGACATATTGTCTCTCCTTGTTTACTACTTTTTTGTTTAAATGTAATTATATTAGGTTCTCTAAAAATCTTGTCAAAACATTTGTGACGGCAGCGGTGGTATTAAATCAATATAATACATGGCTCCAGAAGTGACTGCCATGGTACCCAATGTGATGCTGTTTAATCCCTTCTTTTATAATTTACTTTTATAGATATAAACATTCGTTTAAAAATAAGAAATTAAAAAAAATATATTCAAAAAATTTAAATGCATGAATAAATAATACATGTTACGTCGCAAAGGAAGGTTCAAATCTAAATGATTTTTTGTTGTTGTAAATAACAGGTCTATATTTGTATATCTTTTGTAAAATTTGTTAAATAAACTATTTTAAAATGTAATTTGTTTCTAAAATTGTATAAAGCTATTATATTATATGTAATGTAAGACTATATGCATTTAAAAGAACTATTTTTTAATTAATACATGTTTACCATCATCAGCACTAGTTGAGAGAATATTTTCATTTATTTTGTTATAAACGCAAATACGGTTATATGGTGAGGAATTAGTTATTTTGCAATCTAATTTTTTTTAAACTTTACTAATTGTATTTTTTTGCTATGATTTTCGAAGTTCTTACTTATATTTTGTATAATTGTATACAGAAAAATATTAAATAAAAGTGTTTAATAATAAATAAAGATAAATTTTCTCATTATTTTGAAAGTTAAAAAATTATTGATAAACAATAATAAACTAAAAACGAATTGGTAGTTGAGCTACATTTTAGAACAATTAATTAATTATAAGAGTAGTTAAAAGAACTTGTTGATTATGTAATTAATAATTTTTTGGGTAATTCCGATCCGTATAATGTAATTTTGATTAAGTTTCTATTGTACAGAGTATAATAAATAAATAAATAATATACATTTTATACAAACAACAAATTTTTGACCCCCACGACTTTTAAAATTCCTAGATACGCCACTGTTAAAATGGATAATCACATTTGAGTGTAAAGAAGGAAAATCTTGCATTGGAAGACTATATAATGTAAATTGGTTTTGATTGGCTCTTGTAACGGAAAGGTACTCGTATACAGAGATAAGCGATTACGTCTCAGATAAAAAGCTAACTAAATTCCAATAAATCATTGAGTTTCCAGTGCTTGTGATATAAACTCAGTGCAGTTGTTTTAGCTGTGCAAATATAGCAAATAATGTCTAGCGAAGAACTTCCCGTTGTGGTTATTGACAATGGCTCTGGTATGTGCAAAGCTGGTTTCGCCGGTGATGATACACCGCGTACCGTATTTTCCAGCATTATCGGCCGCCCCCGTGTCCAGGGCACGGAACAAAATAACTCCTACGTGGGAGATGAAGCCCAAGAAAGAAGAGATGTCCTCACACTGAATTACCCCATCAAACACGGTATCGTCACCAACTGGGATGACATGGAAAAAATTTGGCACCACATCTATTACAATGAACTTCATGTCGTCCCTGAGGAATACTCCGTTCTCCTGACTGAAGCTTCCCTCAATCCTAAAGAAAATAGAGAAAAGTTAACCGAGATTATGTTTGAGACCTTCAATATACCCGCCATGTTCGTTGCCATCCAGAATGTATTGTCTCTCTACTACTCCGGCCGTACCACTGGTATCGTGCTGGACTCCGGGAACGGTGTCTCCCAGACTGTTCCCGTCTACGAAGGCTACGCTGTGCCAACAGGCTCACTTCGTCTGGATTTGGGCGACCGTGACCTCACTGATTACATGATGAAAATTCTGACTGAACGTGGTTACTCGTTCAGTACCACCGAAGAACATGAAATCATTCGTGAGATGAAGGAGAAGTTGTGCTACGTCGGCCTGGATTTCGAAGAGGAAATGGCTACCAATACCAGTTTGTTGGAGAAGAATTACAAATTGCCCGATGGACAGATCATTACCATCGGAAACGAACGATTCCGCTGCCCCGAGGCTCTTTTCCAGCCTTCATTCTTGAACATGGAAGCTTCTGGCATCCATGAAACCATATATAACTCCATCATGAAGTGCGACAAGGATCTCCATAGAAACTTGTTCGGCAACATTGTCCTGTGCGGAGGCAACACCATGTACCCTGGCATCGTCGACCGCATGAAAAAGGAAATCATATCTCGGGCCCCTAGCACGATGAACGTCAAAATCATCCATCCTGCTGACAGAAAATACTCCGTCTGGATCGGTGGCTCCATCTTGGCTAGTATGTCCACATTCAAGGAGCTGTTGATCTCCAAGCAGGAGTACGACGAAAACGGCCCCTCTGTCGTCCATAAGAAGTGCTTCTAAATACTTATATACACTGCTCGTCCATATTCTCTATTATTTCTTTATTTCCTTGGTTTCCTTATTCGTTATTCGAGCATTTCGACTTTTGTATATGTATGTATGAATTAATTACGATCCGCCGCAAATAGGCATTGACAAAACTAATATATTTTATATGATCAAATTGAGATCAATCGAAGTTAGTTGGCGAGTATTCAGTCCACTTATATCTTATACTGTTACATGAAAATAAAATATAAAAATGTATATGGCTTCATTATTTATAGTTTATTTGATTAAATATTAGAAGAGGAAAATATAAAGATAAGAATGAATTATTTCGAAGTATTTATTTTCAGCTGTGCATTTACTTCACTTGATTTTTATTAAACCTCAACAAAACGTAATCATCATTATAGATTAGATAAAGATGAACAAATTGGACGGAGATAACTGTAAACTTCACTGTAATCTACCGTATTATACAGGTGTTCCCAGATTAAATGAGCAAACTTTCAACATAAAGTAATATTTGCAGATCAAAATTTTAGAAAATTTTAATATCCGATTCGATTCGACTCGATTTAAGATCTGATCTATTCCAACTTGATCCGAGATCCGATCCAATCCGATTTGAAATCCGATTAGAAATTAAATTCGACATCGAATCCGACATCTGATTCGAAATCCAATCCGACGTCCGATTCGAAATCCGATTTAAAATCCAATCCGATATTCGATCTGATATCCGACCCGACTCAGTAATTGTAACGTAAATTGCATATTCGAAAGAAAAATAACCGTTACTCATGAAACTAAATTATTTTGTTGAGAAAAACTAGAGAGATAAAATTTTGTCGTTACATTATTAAATCTTTTTGTATTGTAGCATATACATAAATTTGTATATATTTTACGTAGCCTTATCATTTCTATAAAGCAGAATTAAAATATGTATATCAATAAAGCTATATTTGAAAATTTCGGATCGGATGTTTCATTCGAACTTCGTATTGCATGTTTTATCTGAAATTTGGGTTGTATCCGATCTGAATTCAATCCTACCCAAAACTCAACTTCATATTGGATTGGATTCGGATAACGGTTATTTTTGCAGACCTCTACTAAGGATCTCAAAAAAAAGGCCCGATTATCAAATTTTTTTTTAGTTAATCCTAAATTTTATTTAAAAAAAAATTAAACTAAACCGTGTTTCCAATTTTTTTAAAACTAAACTATAATATAAACCTGTTACCATTTGGTTTTCAGAAAATAATTTGAGTTAACTTTTTAATATTATCTTAGAATAAGGTTAACTAATTAAAAATTCCGGATTAGCTTAAACTTTTTTGAGATAAGGACTGATAAAGCTTATATCATCGATTTCCAACTTGTGAGTCACGACTTTCCAAGGGGCAGTAAAGTATTTTCTGCGCGGTTAATTTTTATTGCAATTTTTTTTTTACAAAATTTAATTACGAACGTTTTCAACACATACAAATGCAATGTTACCGTTAGAAAAAAATTGCCGTTCTACTTTTTCTTTCAATTACCTTTATCTAGGTAGAGATTTTGATGAATAGTCAAGTATTAGACCCTACGGTATTTAAAAAAAAACAGGTTCAAAAAGTCGGTCTGAATGTATACGATATCTCAAATATGCGTGGAGTTCTGGAATGAAATTTGATATTTGAGCTTATGACCGAAAAGCTGTAGTTAAATTCAATAATGAGTCATATTCAACTATTTGCAACATACTCTTATTAATGAATCTTTTTAAATTTTTACGATTATATCATAAATTATAGGGTATATCACAAAATTCAAAATAATTAAAATAAACCACAATTTGATTTAAACCAGTTTTACTGAGAACATTTTTCGAAATTATTATAAATACACTGGATATAAAATCTTTTTTTTTTTCCTGCTCTATTAAAAATCTGAGAATCTACTTTGAAAGCAAATTTGTATTTAGTCTGCATATTGACCATATGTTGAGTGACTCTTGTAAAATTATAGGCTTCTTGTACAGAAAAAAATCGGTAAAATTTGTTATTTCAGAATCAATCACCAGTGGCCTAACGTGCAGTATAATGACTTATTACAATTTAGACTTGAACGCTTTCACAGTCGTCGAATTAAATAAAAAGATAATAGAACGAGGGTTCTCTCGGTACTAGAATAGAAAGTAAGGTAGCTTACCAGGTGTATCTTTAATAATAAAGGAAAGTGGAAATAAATTATAAATTCGAGAGATTTTTCTGCTGATTCCCTTTAAAACACTGTAAGAATATGTAAAAAGAAAAATACTGGGTAAGTTTCAAACAATAATGTATTTACGATACGTATTTCGGTCGACCAGACCATCATCTGCTACAGTGTACAATTAATTTGTACATATTTGTAAAAATTATACATATATAGTAACACAGGTAGAGTGAACGGTACTGGAAAATACATCGTAATGAACAAAATAATAAAGGGATTGAAGTGGACGGATCAACGTAGAACGGTAAAATTCAAGTTTTTCGGTCATAAGAATTTCCAAAGATTCTAAAAAATCCATTTTTAATCTCTTTTTACAACAATGTTAGATAGTTAAATTATTTATGCTTATTATATTCTTATTTTCTAGACATCTATGTTACTATACTATATCTTTCTCATTCATGTACAAATTAATTCTAACTTTACCTGATGATGGTTTAGTCGACCGAAATACGTACCTATCGTAAATTAATTATTGTTTGAAATGTACCTAGTATTTTTCTTTTTTACATAGTAATAAATTATGTTATTCACAAACAGAAAATATCTGCACTATTAAAAAAAAATTAAGATAACACTTATCTTACGATATGCTATAAATCAAGCAACAAGGTATACAGGGTATTTTGTGCTTCAGAAATAAAATTAAGTGTATTATATGACATACTGGTCACGGAATATTTTTTTTCTTTACAAAATTCACAAAATTAAGGTTTTACCTTAAGTATATGTACCTGTGAGGGGATAGTTATTTCTAATAAATAAATAATTAAATTATAATTATAAATCCACTTCAGAAACTGGGTTCGATTTCCACATCCGATAAAAAATTTTCACCACTTCATTACTAACATTTTTAAGGACCGTTCTTTGAAAACTGATAATTTCACTTTACGTGCATAAATCTGAAATCTGTTACGGTAAACAATGTTTACCAAAATAAAATTACCCCTGTGGCTCCCTCCCTTATATATTATATATTTATTTATTTATAATTACAAACAACAATTATCAATTTATTCATTCACTATACATCAGATAAATGAATATTTGTAGTAACACTAAAAATGTACACTTTAAGAACAATGTTCTTAATGTAGTGAATTAAAAAAAAAGAATATTTTTTTATTTTATAATCAGAACGTCATATAATATATAGTATAACAAAGTTAAATTTATGGAAGAAGAATTTGGGTGATGCCTGGGGATTCAAACCGGGGATCTAATGCCTCACCTTCTGCTAGCCGAATATACGAATTGAATAATAAAGAGAAAAATTGAGATACCGCCAGGATTTTAACCTGGGATGTATGAACTCTGATCATATGAATCAGGCCACCTTTTTTGGCTGCGGATCAAAAACAACCAAAATGTGACATTAAATAGACGATTCGGGTCAATGGGTATTTTCATTTTAAAATAATCTCTTTTTTGCTATTTGCTTGTAAACCAAAATGATAATCTTATTATTTAATTTTCTTGAAGTATTCCTGTTTATGTATATATCATCACGCCTTCTACCCATTACTGGGCGTGGCACTCTGCCGAAGCAGATCTCGGTAAGTGATATATTTTGCGCGTGAAGTGCGGTTACCAGTCGTCAAATCACGGCCCCCAAAGATGTTAGTGGTGGAGGAGTCACAGGGGTAGTTTTTGAAATTATGAAAATTATTTGTCGCCTGTGGGAATCGAACCAGGGTTCTCAGGATCCACAGGCCGACTTCATACCACTGAGCTAACCACCCCATATTTTATTATATATAAATGAAATAAAATAAACACCGTATTTCTATACGTCATTGAATTAGACTTAAAAGAAATATAAGACAAGTATTACAAAATCATTATTTAAAAACACAGTTTTGCTTATTATCACATAAAATGAAAAATAATTACTCTGTACCACGATACGTTACCGTCCGTTCCGTACACATTCAGAATTGGTTTTCAAAGAATTAATGGCTTAACGTTAAATCAAGGGCGAAATGAATAAATTACTTATCTCAAGAAAAAAAAGATTAATTTACTTAACTAATGCACGTATTCACATTAATTGATGAAAACAATACAGTTGCCGTAAATATAGAAATAAATGTCAACAAAAGTGCTGCAGATACAAATTTGTTCGTAAATTTAGATTTTCAATAAAAAATGTCAGGATTCCCCTTGATTACATCTATGTTGTTATTACCTGGGAGTATTTGCATTGTTTGCATTTTCTGAAGACAAATCCGGCAGTTCTGGTGACTCTGATGGAATATTCGAATGTCTAAAAACACATTCTCTATTAGTATTCAAGAAATTTATTATTTAACGTAGATCCGCAACAAGAGCGAGAGGGTACAGCCGTTAAACTCAGTTTTAATATACATTCATACAACATACATAACATCACATGTCCCAAAAATTAGGTAGAACACACCTTTGAAACAGTCATTAAATTAACCTGTACATAACTTCTCCAAATATTCGTATCGAAAAAAAAATACTCGCTTCACTCACATTCATAACTCCTTTGGGATCCCTTATTCACACAACAAACCTTGAATTATTTCTATCACTCTCAATTTCATCAACTTTTACCAATTTATCATTCCACATTCGTTTCACAAAACCAAACCACTTCAAGTAGTAGCAAATAAGTATTTCGTGATATAACAAAGCAATGCAGAACTAGAATGAAAACATTGCTTCCTCCTCTATACACCCTGGGATAAATCATTGTCGTCTACCTATAATTACCTTGATCCATTATTACTATTAGTATCATCAGCGTTAGTAACGCCTCTAATTCTCGATAAGTCGTTAGAAACACTAAAAATGTAAATGGAATTAGTATTTGCTTACTTAGAAACAAATATTTACTGACTTTTGATCGTTTGTCAACAATTCAGGATTATCCACAATATTCGTGTTTTTCTCTTCATTCGAACTTGAGTCAGACATTATTAATTAGATATTGTCCAATAATGTAATTAACTAATGCACTAATTCTACACTTTTAAACTAACTATAGCACCTTTTTTTAGGAAAATGGCTACCTAGCTCTTAGCAAACAAGTAGACAAAATCAAATCGCAACAACCGCCAACATAAAAGACGAAGAGGTACTATGATATTTTAAAACAACACAAAGATAAATATTTACCGAAATTAAATAGATAAATGGCAAATAGACATAAAGGATTACATCTAGTGATCATGTGGTATGACAACAGTCAACCAACCAAATTGCTTTTTTACACGTTGAAAAAAAATCGCATCTCCGAAAAACTACGGAATAAACGAAGTCCCATTTTAGTACATTCTGAAAATTAATTTAATTTTTACGGCCTTCTTATTTCAACCTCAATTATTCTAATTTAAATATTTCAAACAAAAAAATAAATATCAGATATTATATAATACATTGATGTCGGATCAAAAAGAATAAAAAAAACTTCACATGAAGAACACATTTTTAGTTCCACTGATTTGTTAATTCTTCTTAATATATTAATAATCAAAATTATAATTGTGAACACGATAAATAGACATTTGTCTAATGTATAATGAGTAGTAAATAGACTATTAAGACACTTTGTATATCATTAGTCATGTTTAAAACAGATTTCGATTTGATAACTATTGAGCATATCTGTTAAACAATTATTGTCTAACAAATAAAATTAATACAATCGACTAGAATCAAATTGTACCAGTGGTAATCAGATAATCTCATAATTTATTTATTTTTCTTTCAGGAATAACTGATATTCATGAATATTTTTCATTATTTACAACAAAAATTATTGAAACTTCTTCAGTTATTTTAATAATATAACTAGAATTATATACGAGCCCTGCTGTGTGAGATAAAAATTTCTTTAATAATAATACAATTAATTCAAAAATCATTACGACTCATTAATTAAATAAGACTTTCTTAAAGTATACGTTGCTTTCAAATTAAAAAAAGACTGTTGTCCCTATTTTAATGTAGGTGTATATACAAATTATTAATTAGTTGGTACTTGAAAATGGAAGAACAGATGTGAATTAATTTAAATCAGTTTGGAATATTTGTACTTAAAATATTTAAAAATAAATGTAGTCATTTTCATATTTTCTAGTAGTTCCTAAAATTCATAGATATCTAAAATCTAAAAAATGAGTATAAATGAACATTTATTTAATTATATTTTGTAATTACAAAAATTGTTACACGGTTATCAATTAAACAAATTAACCTATTTTTAGAGTTTGAGGTTTGAGCAAATTTTGTTTACTCTATATTCTCTTTGGAACAGATATTATTACTGTTTCACGCGTAACAATAACAGAAATAAACTATCAGATATTAAGTGTTTTTTAAAGGTTTTAAATATAAACGATCGATAATTATCTTTGTGTTACAATAACGGAAACAAATTATACCATATTAAGCGAATTTTAAAAGTTTAAACAAAAAAATTCTGAAATTATTGTTGTATTACAATGGTAGATACAAATTATCACATATTCAGTAATTTTTTAAGATTTTACATAAAAATTATCGAAAATTATCATTGTGTTATAATAGCGGAAACAAATTATTATATATTAAGTAACTTTTAAAGATTTTAAACAAAAAATATCGGTAATGATCGTTGTGTTACAATATTGGAATCAAATTGTCACACATTATGTGTTTTTTTCAAGGTTTTAACAAAAATTAACTAAAATCATCATTGTGTTCCAATAGTGCAATCAAATTATCACATATTTACTTATTTCAAGTTATATTTTAGCATTTCAATAAAGATTAATTACTTTTGAAAAAACAAAATGAACAAATATTATTTTTGTTTCTCGCGTAACCACTAGCGGAAACAAATTTATCCATTTCAAATGTTTTAATGAATAAAGTTACTCATATTAATCATTCTTCCTTTTTACGATCCTCCTGGTCATCTTCATCAGAAGATGAAGTCTGTAATAAAAAAGCATATATTAAATTTGAGTAAAAGAAATACTACTTAATATTTTATGGGTGTAATTTTTTATCTTTTTTCAAATTTAGTATTTCTGCTCAGGTTTTTAAGATTTGCTATTTTCTTTAGCGTATTTTTCGCGATTTGACAAAAGGAGTATTACAATTCAAAGCTATATTTAATAGTATAACATTTGTTGAAATTAAATTTTCATACAAATACTAAATACTTATTACTAAATTCAGAGATGCTCGAATGGGATTGAGAATCTGTAATGGTGTATTAGTGCCTAATATGGTATATGTTACGGAATGTTGGATGTAGATAAGAAATTTGTGGGATGGAAACTGTACAAGACGGGATAGAGTCGGGAATATGTTGGTGTGATGAGTATAAGATTAAAAAAATGTTAGGAGAGTGGAAATGATTTATAAATAGCGGTGAAGCGAAGGGGGAATACAAAGATAGATATGTTTACAAGAGATTAATTTCAGGATGAATTTAATGCTAGTTGTTATATGACGGGAGCGCCTAGGAGTTTGAACAAGTTCGTTCTCTTGACGGTTTAAATTTGATACAATTGTTGATAATGTATCGTCGCCTACGTTCACCAACATTGAACGATTATTAAAAGTTACCACATTCCACTCCATGAAGGAGCTACTAGGAGCAGTCGCATCCTCAACAATCGTATCATCGTTAGCTTCTGTTACTTCGCCTGAATTCCCATCCAACAAACTTACTTGTGATGATGCATTTTGGGTAATGCTTCTCATCGAAGAATTCATTACGTCTTCCAAACGAATCGTTCCCGGAATAATTCTATTTAACTCATCCAAGTCGCTTTCTGACATAGTTCTTCCGCCAAAATTATTTTGGCGAATTCGTTCCCATCTAGCGGTTAAAAAAGCCCCACTTGAATCTCTAAGAACATTCAAACGGCGCGACCAATCTTGTAGTGCAACTATTTCCAAAGTTTGAAGATGTTGGGCTCGAATTGTAATGTCTAGATTCGCGGTAGGAGTTATTTCTGGTTCATCTGTATCATTATTCCTAGGAACAACCAATTCCAAGATACCCAACGAAGACGAAGACGACGAACTTGAAGCATTATTAGATACACTGCTCACTTCTGTGGTGGTATTCGGTGAAGGATTGAATAATATTTGACTCAGAAATTCAGGAGTCAGGAACGACAGCAATGATGGAAAAGTGTTCGAAAACCTAAAACACATTCTAAATTAATTTTTAAAGAACTTATTATTTAACGTAGAACCTGACCAAATGCAAAACGAGTGAAATATTTGTATCGTGCACACCTATCTAAAGGCGACACGATAAAAATTATTCAATTTGTTAATAAATATGCGTATTTATATTAATCTATAAAGAATGTACTGTATAGAATATATTTTTTCTCGTGTCGTGTCATATGCTCTGTACGAAACATTAAATTTACTTGCATTTTTTAATGACTTAATTTCAAATATCACGACTGTTTTCCTTTTTTTCATTAAAGTTTAAATGTAGAAATAAATGGTTTTTGAAATTCAATGAGAAAGAAAAGAATTTGTTAAATAGACTTGACAGGATAAATTGTATATTTTTATAATTTCTCGGATAAAAGTTATGATGAATCCCCTTGCTACACCAACCTACAGGCAACCGTAGCCCAGTTGATAAAAGCGAGGTAAAACTTGCGTTTCTTAATTACCAAGCAAAAGATCCACTTCTACTTATATCAAAAAAATACGATTGCGTCTAAGTGGTTCGGATTCCACTATAAACTGTAGGCTCCTTATATTGTAATTAAATTCCTGTTGTACAGAGTAACAAATAAATAAATAAATAAATATACATATTATTACCTTACAATATTAGTATGATTTGCTTCAACATCTATATTCGGCAATACATTATAGTAGGATCTAAATATATCTTCCAGAACTCCTGACGACAACAATGAAGACACTATCGGAATATCTTGGAACCTAAAAACACATTCTCTATTGGCATTCGAGAAATTTATTGCTTAACGTAAATCCGTAACAAGGGAGAGAAGATACGGTCATTGAACTCGATTTTAACATACATAACATCATTCTAGTGTAATACGCCAGAGTCAGCACATTTCTAATGAATACAATTAAGTAATTAGGATATGTTGAAAAATAGTATGTTATTCGTTAATCTTAATCTACGCCGACTTAGTACTTTTGTAATTAGAGATTTCAAGATCGGTTTGCAAGTCAGTAGAGAGTAATGTTAGAGTAATGAGAGTCAAGTCAGAGAAGGAAAAATAGTAGACTAAAGAAGTGTTGAATGTAGTCAGTAGTCTTTTCCCGACTCGAAATCTTAAAAATTTAATTTGAAGATGTGCTCAACTGTATTGAATCTCGAAAAAAAAAATTTTATAGTTTCTTAGGAATCTTTCGATTGTACACTAATTTCAGATTGTTTGTTCTAAAATCCTAAAATTGTAGCACATCGTAAACAATTCTATTTTTTTGAAAATTTCTTTTTTTTTTATTTTAGGCCAATTTTAAACAATTTATTCTAAAATTCTTTCTCGTACAAATATTGTAACTAAAACATACATACATATGTATTTTTACCCACTGTATCCAATGCTAAAATCCCCAAGTGTGTATGTCTTCTAGTTTTTGAGATATTGGTCAAAAACTAATATATGAGAAAATTTTTCATAATAGTGATTATTTTATATAAAAATATATACCCTGTATAACAATATTTGGTTTTAGCTTTTGACTCGGTAATGAGTGGTTGTATCAGTCTCAGTAGGGGTGCCAGTACCTGGTAGTCAAGGGTGTATTTTGTAAAATTTTAATTTGTCAGGATTGTAATTGAAATCTCTTAACCAATGTGTCATGTACGATAATTTGAAGAATGACTGAAAATGGTGTTTCTACCAAAAAAAACCGAATCGATAAGTGCCAACAAAAAGTTGTTTCTAATTATAATGGAAAATAAAAAGCTCTCGTATTTAATAATATTTGAATATGTATCTGTTATTTAGTAAATTTCTACCTGCTTAAATTATGGATAATCCTGTGCTAATAACATGCTGTAATCACTACTCATAAATCAGAATTGGGGATGTTGATTTTATTCGGCTATTCGAATATTTTGGATATCAATATAGCTCGGATATATGAACTGATCGAATATTCAAATAACCGAACAGTCCGAATAGTTAGAATATTCATAGCTAATAAGACCGAATAGTCAAATAATAATAATAATGATCAAACAGGTCAAACTGCGCTAAAATTTTGCTAATAAGTCAATTCTGGACACGGGGAATTCAATGCCATTGAGCGCAACTTCGTATCACGTTTAGTTTTTAAGATAGAGCCTCCGGAAGTGTTGAACTTTCAGAAAATTTCAACAACTCAGTTTTTCGACTTTCCCGAGGCCATATCTCAAAAACTAAACGAGATATGAAGATGTGCTCAACGGCATTGAATTTCTTGTTTTTCAATTAACTTGTATACAGGTTATATACAAAATTTTCAAAAAATTTCAATAATTGTTTTTTCTATAACAGTTTTTGGACAATATCCTAAAAGCTAGAAGGCGTACGTACTTGGGGATTTGACCATTTGATTCAGCGGGTTAAAATACATATATGTAAATTTTCGTTATAATATTCACACGAGGAAGAATTTTAGAGCAAACAATTTGAAAATAGCATAAAATCGAAAAAAATCCAAGAAGTACAATATTATTCCTAATCTGACAACAAAAGCACTGCAGGTATTTACAAGTCGGTTAATACCTCATCGAAGGTCGCACCGACAGATGCGTATCGGTTCTAAAACAGTTAAATTGTATGCACAACGAAGACCTTGAAAGTTTCGCGAGATATCAACCGATCTGTATTAGACGGCGGTCACATTGAACAATTCAGATCAAATCAACATTAGCTTATATCAATAGTGACACTGCTTGCACCAATTATGATCGAACGACGTCGATCACTACCAACCGGTTTGATATGACAAACATGTTTGATTATTAAAATCAATCAACAGCACTTGATGTGTTTGCACACGTACAGTCTTGTCACATGTTTTATACCAATATAAAAATGTATTATTTATATTTATTTTGATGTACATGATGTTTGACAAGGCTTTCGTAGTTTTCCATTATTAAATAGAAACAACTTTAAGTAATAACATAATTTTTGTCGTACAAATTGATCGTTTGAATGCAGTGTGACACAGCTAGTAAAATATTGTTCAATTGTTATTAATTTACATCAGTTGATCGATTTTAATCTTCCCAATATGACCGCTGCCTTAAAAGCGTGTACGAAAAACTTTGTTCAAATGAACTGAAAGAGTTTTGTTGGCAATTTACACACGATTCAAAAAAATGTGCCAAAAATTACAAAATGTTCGTAAATTTAGTCAAATTTAATCAAAAAAGTATTAAATGTATCAAGTAAACAAATTCTTGAATGATAAAAAAGGCAATGGCGATCGTCATTGACACGATACCATGTCAAAATTGTCCCACTCTGCCGCCGCGGGTATAACCTATGTCATTTAATTATAATTACCTTCTAATTCTATCAGCAGTAGAATTCTCCGATGAGCCATTGTAAACACTGAAAAAATATATGAGTATTAACTTATGCTTACGTAAGAAACAAAAATTAACTTACCTTAGAACGTTCGATGGCTGATCTAATTCAATAATACGTATATCGTCGTCCTCATCACTCTCTGTGTCATCATTTCTTCGATTTTCAGACATTATTTACGTATTTTATAATACAGTAAATAACTACAACACTATTTTTATACGCTACAACGGTTTGCACGTCTTTGCACGCCTTTCCACGTCTTTGCACAAGATGTCTGCCAAGTAACACGGAACATGAAACAAACACGAATCACACGAACAACAACGTTGAAAAGGACATCTATGAGGACATCTTTGTTGAAACTTGGAACTAAAATTTTGCACAATGTAATTTCTAGTTTTTATGTATTGTAATAAATTTAAAAACATGATATGAATGTTTATAATGATACAAAGTAAATATTTGGCGAATTAAATTTGCTAATTGCATAATAAGCGGGCTAATATTACACTATTTTAATTTAATTAAAATTAATAAATTAAGATATTCAAACCTCTATTATTAAGTTACATAACAATTATGTGGTTTTATTGTCTATAAGATACATATTTAATTTATAATATTATACAAGGGTTCAAATTGGAATTTGTACGAAATGGTCCGATGACAACAACTTTACAAAAAAGAAGAAGACATTTTAGAATACAAACTGTTTGAATTTTGGCGGCAATCTCCCTATTCTCTCTAAAATGGCTTAAACAATAAATGTTACTACAGACTTGATAATAACGTTGATATAATTTTACTCGAGTTACCGATTCATCATTCTCGTGTTATAAATATTTATTTTGATATACTTGATGCACATTTTTTTTAATGATTTGCCATGAAAGCTATTTAAACTCAATTTGTATATTTTTCTAATTGTTAAAATGGATCATTTATGTGATTACAATTAATTCCGAATAATGATGTTATATATTTTATATCATGACAGTTTAATTAATGTCAACTAAGACTCTTTAAAACTGCACATTGTTTTTAATTTTTATGACGTTTCATAAAAACGATTCTTAAAATAATAAAAATGATGAAAAAATATGTAGCAATAACTTTTATTGAATGTAATTTAGAAAATGCAGTAATAATGGTTTTATAATTTTGACAGTACAAAATAAGACTCGAATGCATTAACCACAAAAAGCAACATTAATAAATTATTATTTTTGTTCTTTCAAGAATTTTACAAATATTTAATACATGAAGCACACTTAAATTCTCTTTAAAATACTAATTATCACATATTTGAAGTATTGTTTTGAGGTTTGACACATCAATTATTTTATAATTACTTTGGAACAAGAATGAACAATACTTATTGTTTTCGCAAGTAATACAAAAGCAGAAACAAATTATCACACATTAAGTATTACATTGACGTTTAAGCAAATATTAATTAATCTATTTATCTTGAATGAAAAATTAATATCGATGTATTATAAAGACGAATTGCTCAACATTATCGTTGGCATAAAAATAAAGAAAACTGGTTCATTTTACGCATAACAGAGAAAAAAATTAACACAATTAAAATATTTGAATAACAATAACACGAATAATTATTGAGACGATAAATCACGGGTGGTCTCATCTGCAGGAGATTCCTTGGTGTCCGTAGAATTTGTTTGCTCATTCTCATCACTCGTCGAATCAGAGTTTCCTAAGGAGAAAGCCAGTGGAACCGTTACATCTTCTAAGGAATCAATAAGAGAATCCGATGTAGTATCAACCGTTGTAACTTCTAAAGAATCAGAAAATTTAGGCGATGGAGAAGCACCCATAGAATCATCTAAAGAGACAAATAAAGTGTGCGAAGTAGAATCAACTATCGAATTTTCTAAGGCATCATTATCACGCGAATTAGGAACATTACCAATTTTTTGTACTCCCAGAGAAATGTCTTGCGATGAAGAAAAGGATGAACTTATTTCAAGTTCATTTATTCTTTCATCCAAGATATTTATCTCCGAAATCTGCTGAGTTTAATTATTTGCATCTTCCTCCAATGTTATATCTAAATCTGGAACACTTGCAAAATATTTCTCTACACTGACATTATTCCACGGCAACGGGTGGTAAAACTTGCATTTCTTAATTAACAAGCAAGAGGTCGTTCGTTCAAATCTTGATGACTTCAACTTATATTCAAAAATACGATAGTGTCTGAGTGGTTTGGATTCCACTCTAAGCTGTAGGCCCCTGTACTGTAATTGGGATTAAGTTCCTGTTGTACAGAGTAACATATAAATAAATAGTTTTTCAGACCACCTGCTTTTACAACAGTCACAAGTAATACAAGCTAGTGAATTATATGGGCAATTAGAGCTATAATTACAGAATTCGTATATTTACATTGCTCAGGGTATGTCCCAGAGCACCACCCGAGGGTTAAAAGTCTGGAATTTAGAATAAAATATCCGTACTACTTTAGCTAAAATAGCAAATATTCATAAAACAAATGTTTCTAAATAGGTACTTACCAGACGTTTTAGCTGTGTAGTTGCACCTAAAAATAATTATTCAAAATAATCCCACAAATAAATAATATTATCACAATGGGCTCCTAAACCATAATCGGAATAACAAGAATGAAGGATAAAAAAATAAAATATGTATTGAATAATAGCTATTAGTGAAAAAATTTGTTAAAAATAATGTTTTATAAGCGATTATAAATACATGTCCGGAAGGTTCTCATTGGCCACAAGCATTTTCGCACGGTAAATAAGAGACATATGCGGAGTAAAACGAAACTAAATATGACATGTCAGCACTGGTTTTTCAAACAGTTCGTCGTTTGCTGGTATGTACGTGTTCAACACGTTGTATATATATTACTATAATTTAATTTAATTTTCTTGGGCTTGCAGCTTCTATAAAATATTATTTTCAACATAGTAAGCTTGTTTTTCAATAATTCAATCGTATATTATTTGCACTCTTTGGACGAAACAAGTTAAGTACCACTGAACCGAACTTGGGACGTCACAACCTCAACACAAAAATCATATCTCTTGTAATATAAAGAATTTTCAACCAGCGTTTTCACTGATCGTCATAGTTTATCATGTAGTTTAATAAAAAAAATAATAATAAAATAGATTCTGGAGCCCATTCCAGTCAATACTTTAATAATTAAGAAATGAAGTACCTACATATTCCACTTTTAATCGTGCAAATATTTGTAATTACGGCACACATACCACAACAAATATTAATTATCCTTAATGCTCACCTATTTTGTAGTAATTAACCTAACCTAACTTAACTATGTTCACCTATTATGTACGAGTAGCAACTGAAATATAATTTCCCCAAGAATATCTCATAAAAAGAAATATAATTTCTGAAACGAAATATATTTATTTTCCATTTTATGGTTACATTAACTCATTGTAAAAGAAAGAACGTTTTCTAATCGACATTTGAGACTTGTCAAAAATGAATTAACACATTTAAAATGCTTAGTACTTATTCTATAATATCTATGAAAAACAAAATGATTTGAAAATAATTACAATAAAGTGTAAATGAAAGAAAAAAGTAGGTTAGTCATGCGATCTCTTTTCCATGGGTTTCCAGTTTCGGGGTAAACTAGAGCTCTTTATTTTCCAGTAATAACAAGATTCTCCATCTCCTTTAGGTTCATTATTTTCTTGAGTTTCTAGAGGCATAATTTGTAATTCTTTTCCGATTTTCGTTTCATCAATTTTTGTCTGATTGGCCGAGTTGTCATTTGATTTCGAATCATTGTCTATATCTTCCTTTACTTCCTTCTCTAGCATTTTAACTTTTTCAATTTCCATTTCGTCCAACTCTTTAAAAATGCTCTGATTGACACTTGAATAGATTTCTTCAAAGTGTTTCACATTTTTCATCTTTATGATTTCAATTATATCAACTTCTTCCTCGATTTCCTCTTCCTCCGATTCTGAAAAATTGCTCATGGATGAAATGCTTTCACTAGTTTCTGAATATTCGTCAATAGTCTCGCTAGTACTCTCTGACATTTCCATGTTATCAGTTCCTTCTTCCGAATCTTCATCGATATCTTCCTCGCTGTTTTCATCTGGGGTTTCAGTACCTTCTTCATCTCTGGCTTTTGATACGCTCAATATTTTGGAATGAGTCTGATTAGATGAGTTAATAATTTCTTTCGAATCATCATCAGAAAAAAAATCAATGCCTGAAAATTCTTCTGCCAATTGCGATATTTTTGCCCGTGGAGAGAAGACCGAATAGAATTTTCTTTGTCTAGGCACCTGTTCTTTAGCATTAGTAGGAGACAAAGTATTTGATTCGTCTTCTGAGCATAGAGATGAATCTTTAAAATCTTCATCACTATCACTATTAGAAGCCGGTTTTAACCTACACTTTTTTTGTTGAATCCTATCTGCTGGCTTTCTCTCAGGTGTTGAGAAGTTCCCAGTATCATTTATAAATTCATTTTCATCTGGAACTGACTTAATATCATTTCCTTGATTCTCGCCATTTTCTGTAACACCGTTATTATTAATTTCCGGAATGGAAACTATTTTTTTGTCTGAACCACTAGCGCCCGGATCCATGTTTTGCTGTAAATAAAATATATAGTAAATAAATAGACAACACAACACATAAAATAATCAATAAAAATGAATTTAAGTTTTAAGATTACGATGATATTTTGATGGAGCACATGGATAGCGATATAACATTTTTTAGGTTAGGATGAAATTTTAAATAAACAAAAATAAGTATGAAGATATGTGTATCTAGGGTTTTTATAATATGATGACACCATAGCGCTGCTTTTATTAATTATATTTTAAATGTATAATTTAGTATTCAAAATAATTACCTTGTAAGAAACACGTGCACTGTAACAGCAAATTCGAGAACAAAGAACTGTAGTATGGAAACTGGTCTCTACGTTATAGAAATACAATTAACGACATCTCTTAAGTGTGTTTCAGAACTATACTTTATTCAAATTATAATTAATGATTTATGAAAATATTTGTAGTTGTAATTATATAAGGTATCTTTGCGTATAGTTTCAAATATATTTTGAAATTTAAATAAATAGAATTGTTTATGTTTTGTGTTTGCAGCATTTTGTAGGAGAACGTTTATTCGTGATCGATTTTTAGGATACTCAGCGAAATTTTCAGGGTAATATTATTGTTTGATCATCTTAGTTTAATGCAGAAATTACATACATACGTCCATACACACATAATACTATGTTATATCCCATTAAATTGGGTAATACAAACCTTTTAAACATTAACTGAATGATGATGATTAAACTTCGTGATTGTGATAAAATGTGGAAAAATAAAATAAAATATAACTAGAATTCAGTTAATTTATTGTTAGAAATTCACTTAACCGGTTTCCACAAGTTCCATCATAAGGTACTATAGGATTGTCCAGCTAACTTTGTGATTGCGCAATAATATGCCGTTATTATGTAGCTTCGAAATATTTCAGTTCGTTCTTTACTGCCATTTAAAAGAATTTATTTATTTATTTATGTTACTCTGTACAACAGGAATTGAATCCCAATTACAGTACAGGGTCCGGACTGACCGAGCCGTAGAGAGGTTGTAATTATAATTTCTAGCTTGAGTGGGAATCGAACTCGGGATGTCCGGATTCGAATTCCGTATGTGAACTAAAAATCTGATCATATTATTACGGATAATAATTAAAACTACTCTACTTTCAAATAATAATTTACGCCTTTATTCATTACATTTACAGAATAATATCCCAGGCACCGATCCGTCCCCACTCGCAATCGTCTCTCTTCCTTACGCCGCTTCCTCGCCTTGAGTAACTCCGAAAGCGTCTTTGCCAATACATGATGTATTTTGACATCCTTTGGTCCACAAACGGATCACCAAAGAGAAATTGAGATACGATCAATCAGCGCGACACCTAACTGAGTTCACAGAAAGTTGTCTACCAAAATCTCCGTAAGAGTACAAGCTCTTAGACCTCTCCGGTGGGAAGCGGTATACCTAAAACCCCTACTGAGTGTGCAGATCAGTACCTGAGCAAATCAGCGTTGCTCACCTGCCGATGCCCGTTACCAGCGGACATCTAACCTGCAATGTAGGCTTTTAACCATCACCCGTACGAATCCAAACCCATGACTAGCCAGAGAAGCCTGTGGGCACTAGTCCCCGTGCTACCAGAGCTTCTGGTTAGGGCCAGTATGTGCTTGAACACATTCGCTGTCTACTCGAGGTAGTAGGGTTGTAAATCCCAAAGCACTCGCATCCATATCAAGATATGGTAGGGTACTGCTTTCTCTACTCGCAATCAATCCAGTCATCTGCTAAGACAACGTGTAGGCTGGTGATCCGGTCTTAGGTGGGACCTTAAAATATCTATATAGCATCCCCTTCTGCACTAGCAACTGAAATTGAGCCTTAATATCTCTTATATAGCGCTCTTTAACACTCCAGCGCCTACATGCTTCGACGCCGTCTTGCGTCACTATCTCCTCGCTTCTCGGCCGCTGCTTGCCTAACTCGCCAGTTACCGCATCTTTCCAGGTGTTAAATAATCGTTTCGTTACATTTGGCCATTCTGCAAAAATTAATGTACTGATTAATTCGCATAAAACTCACCCTCTTACAAACTACAAAATATTCCACACTCCCAATAATCACTCTCTCTCAACAATCAAGCCCGCAACAAATCATTCAATTCCAGACTATCCTCCACTATATCTTGTCGTCACTTATACCTTCCATCGTTATCGCCGAGAACTTTTGTGATCCTGTATGAACCATCTTATCTGTTTTTGAGCTTCTGGTTCATGCCTTCCTTGCCTGAGATAGTGGTGGTACGTCGCCAGAGGGCTACATCTACCTGGAATTTTGTTGAAACCTTTCGCCTTTTGTCATAGCGCCGTTTCATCGCCTCGTCCACCTTTGTAAAGATTTCCACCATTTTTTGTCTTTGCTGAGTTAAAGTCTATTGTTGTAACAAGAATGACATGCCTGCCAATGGATAAATTCGCCATTACAGAACACCAATAAGTAAACATCCATTGAGCAGAAGATGTTTGCGTACTCTCGACAATAATATGATAAATCTTCAAACAACCTCTCGTATTTGTTACGCTCAACTCCTCTTCGAATAGAAATAAAAATGATTACTGGAAATCAGACAATTTATTGATGAAATAATCACTCAACCGCTTTCGAACCCTATATGAGTCATCACAAATGTTATAATTTTTAATTTCTGATTTCACCACCTGATGATGACCCATGTAGGGTTCGAAACAGGTTGTATAATTAGTAAAAATTAGAAAACATTTTTATTTACATTATTATCACAATCAAGAAGCTTACTTATTATTCTTTTCTAATTATCGACGCATTGATAAGAGTACGATTCTGCTGTTCTACTTGACCAATCGCCCAAAGTATCGTCACAGCATTCAGTAAATTCTTGACCCCCTTTTCTGCCATAAACTTCGCAAATGCCTTGCTTGAGAACTCCCCGGAGACTATTCATCTTGGGTACCCAAATACGCCAAATACACCTCGTAGTTCTCGTAACGCCTTCGCTGCGCCAATCGTCCTAGTAGGTTTAGCTATCGTGGACTTAGTTAATGTTAAAGCTAGTGCTAATAGGTAAGAATTGCCTCGTCTGCTTCTTATAAATCCGCCCACATGATCTATATGTACCGTACAAAATGGTTCCCCAACTTTTCAAATCCATCTGCCCGCTCATATTCGTCTTTCCCTAACGCACAATTACAGTATGATGTCACGTACTTCTAGACGAACCGCCCTATTCTTGGAAACCATTATTCTTGTTTCTCCAATTCCAAGCATCTCTTGAATCCAAAATATCCGATGTCATCGTCATAATTTCGCAACAGGTTGAACTTTGCCGTACTTGGAACGCACAGCCGTGCACCAGCTAGTGTTTTCCTGTACAGTCGTCTGTCAGAGATGCTGAAGATCGTCTTCGGGTGTTGACCCGTCTCGCCACTCTAGAACTGCGCTATGATTTCTTGTGCTTTGAAGTCTGGTAGCTACACTGTTAGAAACTAGTCGCCGCTGTCATGTTCACTATACAAACTGAAACAGGATTTCGACTTAGAGCATCAACTTGTTGCATTTTAACGTCAGAGCGGTACTCAACTTCCATGTTATACACCTGTTACTCTGGCCGCTGAGCAATTTGTTACTACCTTGAATTGTACGCCTACTAGGTACACCCGAAACTGATTTACCGACTCCACTATCGCCAAAGTTTCCAACTTGTAACTGTGACATTGCTGTTGGTGTTACAGGTTTAAGTTAGCCATCCGTCTGTAATTGCAACAGTATTTTGCGTACGCCTAAATTACTTACGTCCGTATGTTGTTCAGTTGTAGCGTCGATGCAATAAATCACCAGAATTGGTCTGCTCTCAAGTTTACTATTCAACTAATCAAATCCCGCCTGTTGTTCCTTTTCCCAATACAATTCCTTATTTTTCTATGTTAAACTCATAAATGGTTTTACCAATAAAGGCTCTAGCCGGGTAAGGGGGTTCTCTAGTCCCCGTCTCCGATTCGCCTGAGATTTTTTTCTCGTATTCGTATTGAAAAATGGAAAATTTCCACCAAATATGAGCTCGAAATACCAACATCACAAATAGTTATTGCGAAAAAACCGTTTTTTCACATTTAAATTTAAAATTCTCATAAAATAGTTGTTTCCGGAATTCACCGTGTCTGGTATGAACTTACTTATGATGAATGCATTACACATTCAAAATTTTATTTCTACGTGGTTTTCGGTGTATAAGTGGAGCACTGCCTTGAGTAAAATCGATATTTTGTTTAAAAAATGGGTACGAAATATGTGCTTTTTCTTCAATAATCACCTAATTTTTAGACTTCTAGACGAAATATCAAAAAGGAGTACTCACCAAATGTGGAGAATTTCAGAAGCTTTCGAGTCCTGGTATCCGCAACCTTCTATGACTTGATTTACGACCTGGCGAGCCTATTGTGTAATCTTACTTTTTATCACATTTTTCTTATTTTCCGTATTATAAATGCTATTTAAATGTGTTTTCAATACAAAAATGTAAAAGGCGTTATTAATTATAATAATAAATATTCTTCTAATTATACAATAAGATATTATCACTGTAGCATAATTAGAACATTATTCTATCGATTTATATTAATTTTGGCAATATGAAAGTGCTAGGAATAAACTGAAGTAAAATAGCATTTATAATACAGACAATAGGAAAAATGTGATAAATGGCTCGCCAGGTTTAAATCAAGTTGCGGTTACCAGGACTCGAAAACTTATGAAATTCTCCACATTTGGTGAGTAACCCTTTTTGATATTCCATCTAGAAGTCTAAAAGTTAGATGATTATTGAAGAAAAAACACATATTTCGTACCCATTTTTTAAACAAATTATCGATTTTACTCAAGTCAGTGCTCCACTTATACACCGAAAACCACGTAGAAATAAAATTTTGAATGTATTTAATGCATTCGTCATAAGTAACTTCATACCAGACACGGTTAATTACGGAAAACAATTATTTTATGAGAATTTTGAATTTAAACATGAAATAACTATTTGTGAGGTTGATATTTCGAGTTCATATTTGGTGGAAATTTTTCTTTTTTTAATATGAATACGTGGACCAAATCTCAGGCGAATCGGAGTCGGGGGCCGGAAAACCCCCTTACCCGGCTAGAGCCTTTTCGAAAGTAGTTTACCAAGCCCATACGTGAATGCCATGTATACTTCTTGGTGCTGAAAATTCCCCCACCGCCTTTATCTTCGGTATGCTTAGTAGGGTGTCCGTTATTTTTGCAAAATTTGATGCTCGCATCCCCTAAAACTACTCCAAATAAATTAAAAAAAAATTAGCCTAAATCCCAGGTCCGTCAAATTACGTTAAAACGTGCCACCAGAGGGCTAAATATTTGCACGTAGTTTAAATGGGGAAATTGCTTTTTCCGGTACTTTTATGTCTAACTTTTTACGATTTAGATCTAAAAATATTTCAAGATATCTGCCAGAAAGCTTATGAAATATGCTTTCAGACAAACTAAAATTCAACTCATTTGGATAAAAAGCAACGGCGTAGCGTCAATTTGAATAATAAGAAGTTTGTAGCAAAAAAACGGCAAAGACGTTAATATATGTTTGACGTTCTCAAACTTGCTGGTCTTATGGTTTCGACATCGCGCAATCAGAATCTGATGTCAGAATTGACAGTTTTATTATTGACAGTTGTCAATAAAGCTGTCAACAAATGAGTCTAAAATTAATGTTAATTTATCAATTTTGACAGCTAATTGACAGTTGTCAAATGTCAAAATATATTGTCTTTAACAACAAATACGAATTTACCTTTGAAAAACTAACTAAAATCTCGAAAAACCGGTAAAATGAAGGCAAACCATTTAGACTCATTTGTTGACTGCTTTATTGACAACTGTCAATAATAAAAATGTCAATTCTGACATCAGATTCTGATTGAGCGATGTCGAAACCATAAGAGTACCAAGTTTGAGAACATCAAACATATATTAACGTCTTTGCCGTTTTTTTGCTACAAACTTCTTATTATTCAAATTAACGCTACGCCGTTATTTTTTATCCAAATAACTTGAATTTTAGTCTGCCTGAAAGCTTATTTCATAAGCTTTCCGGCATTTATCTTGAAATATTTTTAGGTCTAAATCGTAAAAAGTTAGACATAAATGTACCGGGAAAAGCAATTTCCCCATTTAAACTACGTGCAAATATTTAGCCCTCTGGTGGCACGTTTTAACGTCATTTGACGGACCTGAAATTTAGGCTCAATTTTTTTTATTTTATTTTGAGTAGTTTGACTTTGCAAAAATAACGGACTCCCTAATGCTTAGTCTGATTCCACCTAAAGAAATCTCATGCGATAGTGTAATTGTGTTTCTAATAACTTATATTTCGTCAGCTTTAGTTTTAAACCCTGTTATATCAGCGTTAACACCAGCTCTAGTAGTACAAGTTCTTCCTGGATAGACATCGATGGTATAAGGATGACGTACATAAATGCCAGCACGCTGTTATGTTGTAATCCGCCTAATATTTTATTCACCACACATTGAAAAGCTGCCGATGTATTCGCCAGTAAAGTAGCATTTCCCCACCATTTTTCCAGGTGATCACTGGGAAGTAGTAGTGGATATCGATCCTTCACGGTTAGTCTTTTCAACGCCCTATAACCAATACATAAGGTCATTTCCAAGCCTTTCTTAGGTACTAGAATAATCGAACTCAAATATTCAGAACTGAATTCTAATCTAATTCTATCGGTCTGAACAGTATCACATGTATAATTTGGGTTGAACCCATTTTAACAACAAACTGTGAACTGATTGTACATACTACCGATATTGTTGAAGTCTTCGGAGCGATCTGCTCTCTCGCTATCACACGTCTAACCTTCAGAGTCAGAAGTTGTCTACCTGTAGTCGATACGAAGGTCATTGGTTAACCCTTTTTCTTAAAGATGCGGATGCAAACATCGTGAGATCTCCTCCTTGGATGATTTTATCGGCGGTTCCGCGTCTAGCGTGATCCGTCTGATTATCGCATTCGGGTACTCCTATCTCATGTTCACTCATCCATTGTTCACCGTTAGCAAGGCGCCTTTCGCTGTGAGTACCGGTTAATCTAAAATCACAAAAGCAATCAGTTAAATCGTTACTAGTCACTAACGACTTTTGTAAAACTACATCATCAATGCATCGCCAAAACGCTCTAATAGCGCCTCCACCAAATTCTATCAAAAGTGTGTCATTCGCCTAAATTAGTGAAATTAACCTATTGAATACTCACCGGTTATGAATTGTGCTGACACCTTGTATCTGAATTAGTAAAAAATCTCGCCTCGCCTTGTCGAATTTGGAGCCCTGCTGTTGTTCATGCTACTGCGCTACCCTTTTGCAAACTCGGGTCAATCTACAGCAGCTGCAACTGAGCAACCGTGGTTTTGGACAGTCGTGGTTCAGATACTTCATGCACTCCTGGCAGGGCCGGCGGGAGTTGTGTCTTCGGTGTGTAGTACTCGACACTCGAAAAATTTTCTGGTATCGAATTATCCCATCCAAAATTTTAAAGCGCCTTTGCCATTTTTCATGCAGTTTTTTCGCCCTAGATTCATATATGACTTGATCAAAGAAAAATTAATTTAAATGTAAGCACTGCGTCATTATAATCAAACTCACCAATGCCAGTATGGATCTTGGGCCCTGTCAATTTCCATTTTAATAAGTGTGTACTGAACAGCGCTTCTTGTGCGCATAAACACGTATAAATCTTTGTTTACTGCAGACCCTAACAACTAATAGGATTTTTTGTGATAGAAGTATTGTAGGCAAGGTGCGGCAAGAGTGATAGGTAAGTTAAACTGCACAATAATCAGAAATGGCAGCACAGTGTTCAAATTCAGATTAAATTTCTTGGAAAATTATTTATAATTAAAAAGCCTATTCAAACTCATTTGTTGTTTTGTTGTTCTACATTTATTTAGAATTTTTTCATGTTACTAGTATCATATTTTTTAAGTGATTGCTTCCTCCCCTATTCTTTTTTCACCCGTTACCTCCACCTTCTTACTCGACATCCGAGTTTTATCTGTTCTACCGACCCTGACTCCTGACAATTGAAGCAACTTTCCCTCGGTCGCGTCTCCTGCTGCGTTGCGCGCATCTTCGCCGCTGACACTATCCACGAAACCTTTATCCAGTTGACGAAATTCCTGCTTAAAACCTCTCTTACCATTGTAGTTGATGCTTGATGGGTTGACTACATAGTTTTTGAGTCCTGACAGGTCCTTGGAGTACAATTCTTGTCTCGTCTCGTGTTCCTGCTCGTAGCGCCTTCGCTAACCCGTAGATGATTAATGAGCTCGCCTTATCACCATCAATCTTACATCACGAACACATCACCAGCTTCTCGTGAAAGTAGCATGGTATCGTCTCATCTACTTTCTTGACTTGCGCCAACAACTTCGTCAGCATAGTCTTGATACCTTCCACTCAGCTCACGACCGGTCATAACTATCTAAAGAGTGATATTACTAACGTTAACTTCGCCTGAACAAAGTACGCCCGTTCGTAGTCTGACTATCCATGAACAGTGCCTAATTAACCGATCTTCGCCAGCCTCCGATCAACGTTCGTATTCCGGTCAATCAGATCAAAGAAGTTCAAAATATCGCCACTTGTCTGCACTTCTCCCCTAGAATAGACATCTTTCCCCGCCCATTGTAAATGTGTTTTACCTTCACCTCTGTATTCCTAGCACCGTCTTCTCTCGGTCCACTTCCAGGTTGGCCGTCGGTTTTCACATCCTGCTATCCTGATGACCTACCTCTGGTCACCAAACGCGGGCATAACGTCATTTTAACCACCTGTTAAAATGCGTTTGTAGACTTGCACTACTATTCACCATAATTCACCACAAAATCACCACAGCACATGAAATATCCTACTTCTAATCTGTTCCGGATAATAATTAAAACTACATTAACTACACCACGACAATTATATACCAATTAATTCAAGTTTAATAAATTAAAAATATATATTTATCTTACTCCAATATACGAACCCAAAATCACATGAGTCTGTCCATATCAATATTTTGCCGTTTCATGTTTTACTAAACTTTAAATAAAAGTGAAAATACTGGTATTCTGTAACATATTTTATATTTAATAAATTCTGTGATAAATTTTTATTTTTTTTTCAAAATTTAATATGAAATATAACTTAGACAATAAAATATTCTGTTTGAAAACATTTTTATGATATTAAAGAACTTTTATACAAATGTTATGTACGTTGAAGAAAGAAAATTAATGATAAGTGAATAGGAATGATGTGATTGAAGGTTTGTTGTGTGATAATGATTTCGAGTGTAATAAATGAATGAGTTTATATGGAGTGATCTATGAATGTGGTTGAAGTGAGGGTGGTTTGTTTGGATGAAAATGTTTGACGAGGGCTGATTGTTTGATGAGTGTGATGAGTGAATGTTTTATGAGTGATTTTAGGGTTCGTGCTACTCCATTTATTGAGGTATAGCGTGAAGATATGCACGTATGTAAAGAAATTCGATATTTTTAAAAATTACGAATTTACAATTGTGTCATTTTAATTCCACCCTTACGTTTTTGAAGAAAAATCAACCAATATAAACGTAGTAGATTGGCATCTCAAAATTATTTCCTGAATAGAGTAATATATCACCTCGGCGACAAGAAACAATTCTACAAGTACGTATGTCGTGTAGAATCATGTATTTACTATTGCGCAATCATAAAGTTAGCTGAATAATACTATACCAGTATAATAATATTACTCATAATAATGAATCTAATAAATTATTTTAACAATGATGACAATTTACAACTTACGTGAAGTCAGCCGACAAACACTTTTCATCACATTAAAATTGCCCCTGTGGCTCCCCCATTACTAATACTTTGGGGGCCGTGATTTTACGACTGATAACCACACTTCATGCGCATAAATATATCACATAACGATATCTGCTATGGTAGATAGCCTCACCCAGAATGGGTAAAAGCCGTGATGATCTATTTATTTATTTTTATTTTTTGTGAAGAATTTACAAAACATAATATTTGTATGTCCATTAAAATAATGTAACATTTTGATTTATAAAAAAAATTGCTTTTTTATAATCACGTTAAAAAAGAATCGTTGATCTAAGCTAACGTAAAAATTTTACAAATTTATAATCTGCATTAGAAATACAAAATCTATTATATTTATATTTACTTTAGCTGCTATTTTGAGTATTTAATTTAATTTCTAAACTACCATCTATCTTTTGTATAAGGCCGTGTACATTCCAACAAAATAAATATATTATTATTATTATTATTTTATTTATTCATCAGATTCAACATGCAGTCAATCTTGGTCAAACATTCCTACACTGACACATTACTTTCGTTTCACTCATATTCATCATTCCTTTCATACAAGCTCGTTTATTCCTAACACTTGGAATCTTTCATTCACATAACAAACTTTCAAATATATTCATCAATTTGTTCCTCGATCGTTCACGCAATCTCTTACTCACAATTTCACCAAAATACACTTGTTTAACAAATCTTTCATTCGATCTTACGTTTCACGGTCCCAAAAAATTCAACTTAAACCCACTATAGGCGTGCGAGGATGTTTTATTTAGAGGTTTTCAATTATATATATCAAACATAAAAAATACATTCGAACAACGGGCAGTTTTCCGTCGTCATTGCTCCTCAAATTATTTTAGATATAAAAGTACTTTAAATAACAATTGTAGAGATTTAATTTTATATTTAAGCTACAAAGATTTCATTTTACTTATTTAATAACCACGAAAATTAGATTTAAAAATTACTAAAAATTTCGTATTTGTAACGGATAGCCATGGAATTTGAAGAGATAACTATAAAATATCTAACGACGGCCGGGAGAAGGTTGGGGAACCTGTGAGGGAAGAAGGCCACTGAGGCAATTTTAATATGGACTAAAGTTTGTCGACTGCAGAAATTGAACTCGGGTTCTCAAATTCATAGGCCGACGCATTACCTTGAGCTATCTACTCTTTCATAATAATTACGACAATTATGATTATTAAATTATTATATATCTTATAAAATACAGTAATACTATTATTTTATTAAAATTTTAATTATTCATATTTAATAGTTATTTTTTTATATCAAAGAAAGAAAGTAAAATATTATTAAAATGCCGTTTCATTTCCCGAACCCTTCGTTCTACATTTGTTCGCATTTTCTTGCAAAATACTTAAAAACAGGATTAAAAAAAAATAAAATCAAAACTTATTTTTGATTTACATGAAGAATTTAAATCTAACTTTTATTTGAAACTCTTTTTACTAAAATAAATTAGCTAGCAATGACTGTGGCAAAACTAATTTCCCTTGTTATATATTTATGACCCATACATAGGTACATTACATTATGATTTTTGCTCGGCTCGCACACACAAAACAATTACTAAATGTGTGATACATAAGATTTTTAGAGTCGATTTAAATGCAATTATTGTTTTATATGTCAAATATTAAATACTAGGATTTTTTTATGTTGACAGCATCGCTGACATCGACAGCCATTTAACGCCAATGTTAACCTTACCAAAGTCTTTAGTTTTTGCCGACCTAGGCCGGACACAGGCTGTTTCTGGTCAATTTTTAAGTTATGCAAAACTAGTATTTTTAGATGAAGATGCGAAAAAAAATTTAGTTTTTTTCGGCAATGATCACATTCATACACCAATGTACTCCGTAAACGATCTCTTCTGGTATATCCACATACACCTTGCAAATACCTCATTTCTACAGCCGTTCATGTTTACTTATCTACGCCGAACATTCACTACCATACATTAAAAAAGGCACTAACACACCATTATAAACACTCAATCGGACATCTCTGACTACTTTCATGTTTCAAGCAAAGATTTCGAGACTATTGAAACATTTCCATCAGTCATCAAATCACTTTTCTCAAACACTATACCTTTACATTTATCAACATCCAGGAACAGATTAGTACCTTTCCATTTATGGTTAGAATCATTCTCCTCATTTGTTCACTAAGGTAAACTTTGTTCATATAAATATTAGTTTAAATTTGTATAGTTAAACAAGAAGTTATTTTATCTTAATAATAAAAAATTAGGAGGACTTTTAAAGAACCAAAATATCAATGTTTAATTTTTAATTTCTCAACATACATTAAAAATCTTTTTAAGATTCTCTTTTTTCTTTTTTTTTATTGGAAAGGAAATATTGTAACTTGATTATCAAAATTAATAAAAAAAATAACAGTGATTGATTGAAGTCGCTACAATACTATTACCAATACGTACAACATTCACTCCATTCAGCGCCTTTCGTAACAACACATCCATATACAAATTATACAGCCATGGAAACATCCCACAACCTTGTTTCACGCCAATATCTACGAACAAAATTAATCGTTCAATCTACCATCAACTATCACCGCAACTAACAGGCAATCGTAGCTTAGTGGATAAATGCGAGGTAAAACTTGCGTTTCTTAATTAGCAAGCAAGAGGTCGTGCGTTCAAATCTCACTGACTTCTACTTATATCCAAAAAATACGATTGTGTCTGAGTGGTTTGGATTCCACTATAAGCTGTATGTCCCCTGTACTGTAATTGGGATTTACTTCCTGTTGTGCAGAGTAACAAAATAAATAAATAAACTTTGGTACCTTTATAAAAAACACAAATCGCTCCCAATTCAGCATCACGCTTCACAGGCGTATCTACAATTAAATTGCTCATTTTACAATATAAAACCAATCACATTCCATTTATTCGCACTCCCATTCTACCATATATACAAATGAGCTAATTTATATTTAACGACAGAGTTAGAAACTAAGATATCGCGCTTTATACAGAAAGATCCTACTGTTCTCATTTATCACCAAACTTACCCAATACATTCCCAAACATGCTTTTCTTTACTCCCATAGAACCATTTAAGTTATTATATACAATAACTTTCTCACCTGGCTCAACTAATCAATCACACTATCTAATAAATTCCAAAATCGATATTTTTCACGACCATTTTTTGATTCATAAACTGACACAATGAATATTCTAAGAAAATCTACCTTTAATCTTGACCAAAAAAATTCACGATTAAGTACAACCATAAGCCTCAAAATTTCATTCTTATGCATTCATTCATTCATCATGCTGCGCTCATTCATTCTCAGCAACAGTCGACCACAAACAAAACATTCTATTCACCACTACTTCACTACAGCTTTTCCTCTTAGTCTAATCACAGATAAAATACACACAGACGTCTAACTAAATGTATTCAAATGAAAGCGTTTATATCAATGAAATTAGTAGTTCTCTATTGCAGCGCTATGGTCGATTCAGTTCATGTACATTGAATTAGAAGACTAATAGTAAAGAAAATATAATTTCACAATGCACAATTCATTTTAAAAGGGGAATTGATCGTCAAGAAAACTGATCGTGGGGAAAATTGATCGCAGGAAAAATTGATCAACAGAAAATTATTCTCCAAAAATTTTAAAATAAATAAATTTAATTATTTTATCACGCCTCTTACCCATTACTGGCTGTGGCACGTTGCCGAAGCAGATGTCTATAGGTGATATATTTATGCATGTGAACTAAGGTTACCAGCTGTAAAATAACGGCCCCCAAAAATGTAATGGAGGAGCCACAGGGGTAATTTTTATGTGGTGAAAATTGTTTGTCGGCTGTGGCTATCGAAATGAGGTTCTCAAATCCACAGTCCGACTCGATACCACTGAGCCATCTGCCCCATAAAAAATGAAATAAATAGAAAATTTATATTAATATTTCCAGTATATATGCCTATCTGATATGCATACGTACGAGTATTGATTAAAATAAATCAAGTTTGTTCATTTTAAAACTGTTACTAGTTGTGCTGTTAAATTAAAATTATATTTAAAATTTAATTAAATTATTATTATTATCGTTATAAAATTTATGGGGTAATGGCTCAGTGGTATCCGAGTCGGCCTGAGGATCTAAAGAACCCTGGTTCGATCCCCACAGCCGACAAAACATTTTCACCAATATAAAATTACCCCTGTGGGTCCCCCACCACTAACATCTTTGGGGGCCGTGATTTGACGGCTGGTAACCGCACTTCACGCGCATAAATATATCACTTACCGAGATCTGCTTCGGCAGAGTGCCACACCCAGTAATGGGTAAAAGGCGTGATGATATATTTATTTATTTATTTTACCATTATAAAAGTAATAATAAGTAATTATTTATTTTAAAATGTGACTTGGTAATTATTATTCGCCGAGATATATTTTCTTGCAATCATTTTTCCTCCTTTCCTCAATTAATTAACAAGTTACAAATATAAATATTACAATATATTTCATACTTACGATACGAATATTTTAACTAGGAATTATATTAAAATTATTATGTTGAGTGAAATTAGAAAAAAAAATCTGCACTGAATACCGGAGTATCGTGTTATTTCATTAGTCTTAATTCATCTTTACCGAAAAGTAGGGTCAGTACGAAACAAACATGACACAAAAGAATAAGCACCTAATACGTTCACTTGTTTGGGCCACGAGCGGTTACCGCGTGTAACTGAACCACTGAAATATATACTACCTGTAATTAACATATGTATTTATTATGAAAATGAGGACCAACTAATTGTTTGCAGCTGGGGACAATCGGCATATATCGTGAGTATTCGAGTGGAATTCGGTTTTATTCGGACATTACTCATTCCGTGGTCATGGCACAAGTTTTAAATATTTTTTTGTTTATTAGATAAACGTACGAGGTAGATAACAGTTCATCTTGAATCACACTATTTCTCACGCTCATATTTCGTACTATCAGCAGTATATCTGAGAAGGCAAGTTATCAGTTCCCTTGAATAACATATATAGTTAGATTGTACGTAGCACTAGAACAGAGTTGTTGTATCTTGTTTTGTGATTTGAAATACATTTTTCAAAAAGCTTAAGTGTAAAATATTGTAATAAAAATTTGTTTATAACAGTCAGTTGTTAAATTCTAAATAAACATACTGGGTTGTCCAGACCACCCGTCCACCCCTTTTAAAAATTCTGTGTTCAACGTTTTGAGAAAACAATACTAAATTCTATGTGCTCTATCGAATGAGACCAAATTTGAACCCCCCCTCCCACCTGGAAGAAAGAAGGGGGGCTAACTTCAAAATCTTAAATGGAAACCCCAAATTTTTATTGCAGATTCGGATTCCGCGTAAAAAAATATGTCAGTTTTATTCTAATTTTTTTTTTATTTTCTACAGATGGCGCTGTAATCGCAAATCAATTTGTTCTTGGGTTGTTATTTGTCCTCGAAAAAAATCGCAAAAATCACCTTCTTTTTAAATAAAAATAAAATAAATATATCATCACGCCTTCTACCCATTACTGGGTGTGGCACTCTGCTAAAGCAGATCTCGGTAAGTGATATATTTTGCGCGTGAAGTGCGGTTACCAGTCGTCAAATCACGGCCCCCAAACATGTTAATGGTGGAGGAGCCACAGGGATAGCTTTTTCAAATTATGAAAATTTGTCGCCTGTGGGAATCGAACTAGGGACCTCAGGAGCCACGAAAGAGTACTACCTCCTTAAAAAACGCCAAAAAACCAGTTATTGACAAATAACAACCCACGAACAAATTGATTTGCGATTACAGCGCCATCTGTAGAAAATTAAAAAAAAATTTAGAATAAAACTGACATATTTTTTTACGCGGAATCCGAATCTGCAATAAAAATTGGAGGTTTCCATTTAAAATTTTGAAGTTACTTCCCGTCCTCTCTTCCAGGGGGTAGGGGGGTTCAAATTTGGTCTCATTCGATAGAGCACATCGAATTTAGTATTATCGTAGATCTTGTTTTCTCAAAACGTTGAACACAGAATTTTTAAAAGGGGCGGACGGGTGGTCTGGACCTCCCAGCATATCAAATTAAAATAAATCTACAAACTGACAAAATAAAGCGTACATGTCAGTATATTACTTATCCGGGTAGCTTCGTCCCGATGAAGATACCTGATAGACAGCAGCATTGCTATTAAATAGAACTTCAGTTCGGTGTATATAAACAGATAAGGAACCCGCATTTTCAGGTACTATACATTTCAGTGAACTGAAACCTGTCAGCAGGTACAAGAGAATAAAAGGTATGAATTGTCACTACTTTTCGTTAAGGATGAAATAATACGGACAGAACAAAACGCATCTATTCTTTTAAACTTTTCGTGTTTTCAGATCATAATAGTTATTTAACTAACTAGTGAACTATGAGCGCGATTAATAATCGAGACATTTTAACACGGGAGCGTAGCGAGCGCATTAATCGTTGAGATGATTCATCGCCTATTAACACATGAGTTAGTTACAATATTTTTGCGTTGATCGTATCTTTTTAATTTGGAGAAAATATAATTTTATCCCATGCCAAATTTATTAGATTAGTAACGTTTGTAATATGTTAGGCTAGTAACGTACTTATAGTGGCCATATTTATTTGGGATTTTTAAAGTAACCCGGTAGGTTACTTTTGTTTAATTGGCACGCTTTAAGTAACCTAGAACAGTTCCTGAACTGACCCTACTGCCCCCGCTATTTTAGTGGATTGGCAGGTTAAACCCGTTTGCTATCTCTTTCTAATCAACTTGTGTTCCTTATTATCCGTGGCGGCATCGCAATTTGTAATAGTATAGAGAGGTTAGAAGCTATTTTTATAAAAAAACATAAGTAATTTTATAATAATTTTTTGAAAAAATATACTAAACTATTATTTATGCAGGTGATGGAACAGCGATATGCAGTATGTGTTTCTTGCAATATAGTAGTCACCGAGAACTATATATAAAAAATATAATAATGACTTAAAATATCCAATTATGGTAAAAGCGCAATTTAACACACAAACAAAACTAAGCAGATATCGCTTCGAACATGCACTCAGATTTTAAATTTACCGCAAATGTTTACAACTGACACTAGATGCATCATTTATTTGGAAGCAACACGATTTAGTTCTAGGTCAGTTCAGGGTTGAACCCAAAGTTCCCAAAGAAATACGGCCAGTGTTGCCTACTTTTTTATTTACTATTACCGAACCATAAGTGTGAAAATACCGTATAACCATAATCACAGGCCCACAAAAAAATTATTTAAACTGGACATCTAATGAAACTGAAATCAGAATAGGGAGTTAATGGGCATACTACAGAGAAAACCCCGGAAAACTGTCAAAAAATGCGTTTTTTCTGGTCTCCTGGTGCAAAGTGCCAACTTTGCTGCTGCCATGCCGAACAAAGTTACCACTTGCGACCAAACAAGTTCACACTTGTCAAAAAATTGTATTTTTCTTCATGGGACATATCTTATTTTTAAAAAACGGTTTTAATGTTACAACATATTACAGTTTCTTTTCTACCTTCTGTTAGTATTTTCATCACTGAACCACAAATTTGGCTCCAAATTCGTGATCGTCGGAAAAAAAGTTGTATGCAGCCTATCGGAATACGCATGTATTCATGAAAAAACGCGATATCCATTAAAAACCCAGATTTTTGATCGTTTTTATGATTTTTCTTAGTATTTTCCTCACTGAACCAAAAATTTGCCTCCAGATTCGTGATCAGCGGAAAAAATACTCAGAAAAGGTGTATGCCGACCATCGGAACACACTACGTATTCATGAAAAACGTGATATCCATGAAAAAAACATAGTATTCATGATTTGGCGGTTTTTTGTATTTTTCTCAGTATTTTGGCAACTAATCCTGGGTTCTGACAATAGATTCGTGTTCGGCGGAAAAAAATACATAAGAAAAATATATGCAGACTAGATGAACACGCCATATACATATTTCACCACCCGATAACCATAAAAAAACGCATTTTTTGACAGTTTTCCGGGTTTTTTCAGTAGTATGCCCATTAACCCCCTATCCTGACTTCAGATTCGTGATCAGCGAGAAAAAATACTAAAGAAAAGTTTCTTTAGATTTCTAGGTCAAATAACTTTTTTTTGTGGGCCTATAACCAAACATGAAAAAAAAAATTATATCTTGCAGTATACCTATATCATATATTTACAAATTTAGATTTTTTAGAGATTATATGAAATTAAGTTTCATTCTATTTTAAGTCACCTTCAATTCTTCTCAATGACATCATTATCCATTTCATAAAATTCTATGATTTAGGTTAGAACAAAATTCTCTTTAGTAATAATTTACCTGAATTCGTTGGGCGAAGCCTTCAGTTTTTCTGTACGTAATGCCATTGTCTCATTGAACATTTTGCATTTAAATATAAATATCTGTCTAACACGTCTCACAATAAAACTGTCACTCGTCATCGGGGATTCCCAACAATTCATTGAAGATTTTTATTTTAAACAGTACATGGCACTCGTCGAACCTGACCCACCGACAAGATGAGATTCTAAGCGTGAACTTTTCTCAAAAATATTTAATGATATTAAAAATTACCGTATACCGTACATTTACTGGAATTACCGTGCATGTACGGTAATTATCATACAGTTGGCAACACTGCGCACCTGTCACAATTATTTTGACAACAGTGGATGCGTTCAGTCCACTTAAGGTTAGCTAACACCCACAGGGTTTCTTCGTGTTTAGAATAATGTTTGATTATTATATTTATTTTAAAGGAATGTGATGTACATGAATATTATTCATTTAGAAGTATGAAAATCATTTTATTTAATGCCAATGGCACACTGGTCGAGGAGCATGATGAGCGTCGAGGAACTCATCGATGAAACAACAGAACGCACCCTGACTGATAAAATAAACAAACACGAAAAAATAGCACAAAGCAAAACCAAAATGACAGCCCACGCTAACATGAAATGAGACACAATAATACGTGTGAAATGAGACACAATCGTTTCATCGAGGAAATAGAGGCGCCTCTATTTTTCATCGATGACGGGTGCGTTCTGTTGTTTCATCGATGAGTTCCTCGACGCTCATTCATGCTCCTCGACCAGAGTGCCATTCTTTGAATATTTATATCTACTACGTAGATGGAAGTAGCTAACGCTATATCTTGCTTAAGATTTTGCTGTCCCAAAGAAGATTGAGTGGAATAGACATATGTATTAGCATTAGTTAGACAAAGATGCACTGCTAAGTGATACTCGATTCTAATGCGCATGTCAAAACTGTTACTAAAAGGTTCAACACGCGGCAACTTACATGACACAAATATCAATTCTGGTTTGTGATTTGTGTCAAATTCGTTTAGGTTATAATTTTTGTATTGGTTTTATAAGGGTTTTATATCATTTTGTAAAAGATATGTTTTGTTACATCTGCAAAACGAAAAATTCCGTATTGATCACATGTAATTTTATAAAATATAAGCAATAGTAACGAAACATGAAATATATAACTCTTTAAATTATTTTAAAATAATTTTAGCTTTTCGAAAAATGTTGATTTACGTTGCAAATGGCTTGCGGCACAATTAGATCTTGACTATTTAGATAGTACCTGGGATTTATCTTTAATTGTTGAAAATATAGTTGTGTATATTAGCGGTTTTATTAGTAAAAGCATTAAAAGAAAAATACATTGTCAATTCTATAGGAATTAGTTGATAATAAAATGTCAGTATTATGTGTAAGACCATTGAAAAATAATATAGATCAATTAAAAATAATTTATATGAAAACAAATTATATGTTTCAAAAATATTTAAAATGTTAAAAACAGCCGACAATCATTTTCACTAACATAAAATTACCCCTGTGGCTCCCCCTTCACTAACATCTATGAGGGTCGTATTTTGACGGCTGGTAATTGAACTTCACACGCATAAATATATCACTTACCGAAATCCGTTTCGGCAGAGGGTGAAAAGCGATATATTTATTTATTTATTTTAAATACTGAAGTATCTATATTCAAACATATTAACATGCAAGATGTATTGCATAATCATCGAATAGAATTGATAAAATTAATAATTAACATGTATTGTAACATTAGGATACATTACACTAATAAAGAACAATGGGAAAAAGACAACTACCTATATAAGAAGAAAGTTACTACACTTGTGACTTATAGAAATCAATAAATCAAATGTTATATTCAATGAGTTAACATTATTCCTATACTCGTACCATAAGCTCCTTTTTTTAATTTGACGACCAGTTGTACATCGGATTGTTTTTTTAGCTTTCAAAATTTAAATGCGCGAAAATGAATTGATCTCAATTGTATCTCCATCCTTGTCAATCTTCTTTGGTACGCTATTTTTGTTGGTTGCTACTTCCAGCTACGATATATATATATATATTCAAAGGTGCCATTGGCATAAATACTGTATATCATTTTGCAACAACATAACTTTAGTCAATAGAACTTGATAAATCAAAATAAAACCATGGCTGGAATGCGCTTTAACACCACCCATTTAGGTATATAACGAATGACTTGGCTCTACTTTGGCGCGAAAGTGAAATATATAGTCCTAATGAAAATACTTTTATTTATTATTACTGCATCATAATTATTTTTCTTTTAACATGCTATTTTTATAAATAGAAAAAAAATAAATACCGTCTTACAAATAAACTGCCATTTTTATAAATAAAACATTTCCGTGTGTTGTACGCAGCCAAAAAAAGAACGTTCTTCAATAAACAATCATGCATTAGTAGGGTAGTAGGTGTTATTAATATATGATTTTGTATACATTCATGAAACCCATTAAAGAACTATCAACGGAAAATCCTCATTTTCAGTGAAACACGCCGGAATATCTTGTATAAATAAACTATTAATTATACTAACAGAAAAAATAAACAGATTATTTTAATTTTATCATAAGTAATATAACAAATTATAAATTACGTAGAGTTGGACAAAGCAATTTCAACTCTCAGAGGAGTGTCTTCGGAATTCGTTACTATCGTCAGTACATTCAGTGTCAAAAGTTGGATAAAAATAGAGGATAATTTGAATTTATGAAATAATAAGTCGACGTGTAATTCTTTCCACTTAAAATAGCATGTCAAAAAAATAATATTTATGGTGGATAATTAATAATAAATAAATATATAATTAATAAATTTGCATAAATACGCATATGGTACATGATGCGGCCAAATGCTTTCACTGAGACTATATATTTCATATTCGCGCCAAAGTAGAGCCACACCATTCGTTATATACTTGAATGGGTGGAGTTAAAGCACATTCCAGCAACGGTTTTACCTTGGTTTGTCGAGCTCCATACAATATAGCTAAAGCCCCTGACACATATAGCGTCAAAACTGCTACAAACTGCTGAAAAACTGAGAGTCACATCCAAAACGGGTGACACATATAGAGTCGGTGTTTCTGACTGTCAGAATTAAATATTTCTAAATTTTAACGTGTTATTTGTTAATTTGTATTATTTAAAATATTTATCGACTATTAAAAAATATAAAAACTATAAACTACGAAATATAAAACAAAAAATTAAATTAAAAAAAAAATTATATGAACTGTAAATGCAATATAAAAACTTAAATGTATTATTTAAATTATTTATAGACTATTAAGAAATATGAAAACTATAAAATGTACGTAATGTTCTAATGTATACAATTTGACGCAGATTCCTCGAGCCATCGTTAAGATCTTGGAAATTAAAAAAACGGTACCTACAACCTCGAATAAATGAGTTTTTGTCTGCTAAAAATTTCCATTGATTTTTGTCAAATTTTTTTCTTTGCCAAATAATTCTTAACCAGTTGCATATTGAGAAATATATTTGAAATAAAAAAAGAAGCTACCTCGAAAATCTATTTAGTGGCGTACATATTTTTTCTGAAGCACGTTTTCGAGATATACCACAAATTTATTATTTTTTAAATGGAAATAAATGCTAACTTGCTATAATATTATTAATGTCTCACTGAATAATGAAAAATATTTATGTTAAATAAATGAATTTTTTGTTTGAGAGTTACTATGAAAATATATGTAGAACTGTATATTAATGAAACCATTTGTTTTAAACAAAAACAGTTTTAATGCTTTTTCATTAAAATTTATAAAACAATAAATCACTGGCAAAATTTGTCGTATTATACTATTATACGTGTCGCAATCCTATAATAATATAATCCATTTCTGATAAATGTTATAACATATATATGATGTAAACATTTTCGTGATAAATGCTGCTCTTTCTGTACTTCTTTATTCATGTATTTGTCAGGACAATAATAGACGACGTACAGTGAATATTTACTTCAGCTTTATTTAAACATTTACAAAAATTATTTTGAACCTTTCTTGTCTATCGCCGGATACACACTATATTAAAAACTATCTACAAGTCACATGCGCCCTTAACCCTCCGGCGGGCGCGCAGCGGCATTATATGCCGCAATTTTTCATTTTTACATATATCACATTTATTTTTATTTTCATAATTATGCCCTTTCTGGTATTCTTAAATAACTATTATAACAACGCATAATACACGAAACCGGTGAGTTGCAACCATAGGTCCAGTAGTATTCAAGGTAAGAGACAACTACCAAATAGCGGCACTCCGTGCCGCAACGCGACTAGTCATATAAGTAATGTGTTTCAGAATTTTACTTTTTTATTTGAATCATTTTAAATATTTTAATGGATGGTTATAACATCGATATAGTGTGAAATAACTATAAAAAAATTATAAATTTTGAAGTGGAAAAATTTCAAGAAGGAACCTCACTGAAAGGGAATAAGTCTTTAAACCTCACTGAAAAAGAAATAGAAGAAATTGTTGAGAATCTGACACTTCCGAAAGACATATCAGATTTTCTTTCGAAATATTGTCAATTAACTGAGGCGCCAGTTACAAAACAACAGACTGGTAGGTAGGTGCCATATATGTGTAATGTATTTTATAAAATGATAGAAGAAATATATATAAAATCAGTAGCATTCTGTACATGACGTTTATTGTAAAAATACATTGCTCAAAAAAAAAAATCGGTCACCTAAAGAATCCCAAAAAAATGTCACTTTTCAAACCTCTGTCAATTTGTCAGTTTTGAAGCAAATTGGATGAATTTTTTTTTCCGAAGTAGCCCAATGTCTATTCTTTGAAAATTGATTTTGACTAACCTCCCTTTCCCTTCCCCCAGCCACCCCCAAACGAGAACACCTTTTTTTCTAAAAAAAAGGTGATTTTTAAAGCTTTCTATGGGAATAATCAGCCGTCAATTGACAAATCTGTCATCAGATAATGAAAATATGGACATTTTTGTTACTGGAACGTAAAAGAACATCAAAATCGGATGATTTTTAAAAAAGTTATGATTTTTTGAAAAAAAAGAGACATTTGCAGAGGTTGGCATTCAATTGTCCATACGGACACTCAAACGCACACGCACACACACACTCACACACACACGCACACAGGCACACAGTCACACACGCACAGGCACACACGCACATACACACACACAGACGACGCACACGCAGATGTAAACGCAAACGTTCACGCACACGCCATACTGAAACAATTGGTGAAATAAACTTTTTTTCAAAAAATCATAACTTTTTTTCAAATCTTCCGATTTTGATGCCGTTTTACATTCGAGTAACAAAAGGTCCATATTTTCATTATCTGTAAACAGATTTATCAATTGACGGCTGGTGATTCCCATAGAAAGCTTAGAAAATCACCTTTTTTTAGAAAAAAAGGTGTTCTTGTTTGGGGGTGGCTGGGGGAAGGGAAAGGAAGGTTAGTCAAAATCAATTCACAGCTTTTCAAAGACTAGACATTGGGCGAGCGTTTGAGTGTCCGTATGTGTTCGAGTGTCTACGTACTACGGACAATTGAATGCCAACCTCTGCAAATGTCTCTTTTTTTTTTAAAAATCATAACTTTTTTAAAAATCATCCGATTTTGATGTTCTTTTACGTTCCAGTAACAAAAATGTCCATATTTTCATTATCTGATGACAGATTTGTCAATTGACGGCTGATGATTCCCATAGAAAGCTTTAAAAATCACCTTTTTTTTAGAAAAAAAGGTGTTCTCGTTTGGGGGTGGCTGGGGGAAGAGAAAGGGAGGTTAGTCAAAATCAATTCACAGCTTTTCAAAGACTAGACTTTGGGCTACTTTGGAAAAAAAATTCATCCAATTTGCTTCAAAACTGACAAATTGACAGAGGTTTGAAAAGTGACGTTTTTTTGGGATTCTTTAGGTGACCGGTTTTTTTTTTGAGCAGTGTATATAACAACAACTGAACTTCAAAATCAATAATTACAGTAAAAACAATACAAAATAATCTTACCAACTAGATATAAAATATAAATAAGTCACAACATTACCCCCCCTCCAAGAAAAAGAAGAAAGAAAAGTATAGGAAAAAGAAATAAAAATGCTGCAAGACTTTAGCGCGTGAAGAAATAAAATTAAAGAAATAGTGTATATATACGTTGGATAAATAACATTCAGCAACGAAGAAACTAAAAGAATGATAATTGCAACGGAAAGAGTTGAAATGAAAATGTTGAAAGGGGTTATTAAGAAGGGATAAAATTATTAAAAATTAATTAACGCGTTGCTGGAGGAAATTTAAGAAATATAAAGTACACTATATTGGCTTAAAATACCGTCTGTCACGCGACAACATTTAAATTGGAAAAGAACAAAAATAATGTAACAAAAGGATATAATAATTATAGACGGAATTCTGGAAGATAGACTTGATGACGAACGAAGAACGTGGAACATAAAGATGAAATTGGAGCTTGATATAAATGTTTGTTGTTAACTTGTTGTTTTAAAAACCAAATCTTGAAGAAGGGAAGAAAATAATACCACAGTTCTTGAAGTTCAAAATATTTAGGATCAGTCGTCCAGATTACCAGAAGTAGGAAGATTAAAGTATCTGAAGCGAAGGTGCAGGAACAATGTAATGTATTTTATAAAATGATAGAAGAAATACATAAAATCAGGAGCATTCTGTACATGACGTTTATTGTAAAAATATATAATAACAACTGAACTTCAAAATCAATAATTACAGTTAAAACATTACAAAATAATCTTACCAACTAGATATAAAATATAAATAAGTCAGAACATATGCAGCGCACATAAAAACACCAAAACAACAGTTAACGTACTTGTGACTCTTGCAAACAATCTGTTTGCAAAGGACACAGCAGCAAAAGAGTATGCTGCAATACATGCTTAAGGGCGTTCCATACTAAAAAAATATTTCATATTTGCTCCTTACTTGTATACATTTCCCAAAATCATAGAAGCATACTGGGTTGCAGAAGAAGAAAATAATTTTAGACAGGGATAAAGTTATAAATCAAATAAAGGTCTTTTTATGACTGTTTAAACATGAAAGTTCTATTGAAACAGCAAATCTTTGTTCGTTTGATATTCTCGGCCTTACTATGAGATGTCTTCTAAAAAATAAGTTCGACTGTTGAAGAACAGTTCAGATTTTTAATGGAAGTATAATATGTACTAAGTGGTCGTTATACCGTAAGTCCGGTTTCGATTCGCAACAGCGATTTCCCATGGTAAATTTTCAATTATATTTTCTATCTCTACTATGCGTTTTAGACAAAAATTATATTGATAAAAATAAAAACCCGGCTATGGACGAAGATTACAAATATTAATTATTTATTGTTATAAGAAATATATTTAATTTTGTTTTTTTTTTACTATTTTATAAATAAATTTAGTTTTTTGCATTAAATTGTAGCTCTTTTTACTTGCGGTGCGCGACCGCTCATGTGATTTTCAAAAGCGCGCCCGCCGCAGGGTTAACCACTCATACATGTCTCTGCATCCCTCACCTATTCCAATATGTTCTCACATTTGGCGTCACTCACACGGACCCAGGCACACTTGACCATAATTTATTGGTTTAAAAACAAACACAACCCCAAACATTTCATTCTCACAATAGGTACTTAATATTTTCTAAGCCAATAACTATAAATTAACTAACACTAAACTTAATACATAATTTAAACAATAACAGCCTAAATTATAAACATTGCCACATACGTATTTACGAGTAGTTCAGAAATCGACATTTTCGACTTGATCCGAGATCCGACCTGCTCCGAAATTCTATCCGAGAGAGTTCTAATCTAATCCGATCCGAAATTGAATGTCCAATCGGATCGGGTTTGATCGGATTTCGGATATTTTTGTTGACCTCTTGTACTTCGGTAAACATTTAGAGAAAGTGCTTAAATCTAAATATATAAATTTTTAAAATAGATTAAAAGGATTACAGGCTTTATTTGTTGAAAAGATGTAAAAAAAATTGAAACACAATTTTTAAAACATTATTTTATTCAGAAGCGACGTTTCGGCCAAAATTCTGGCCATTATCAAGCAAAACAAGAGTATAAAACTGAAGTTACATTGTACAATTATTAAAATTAAAACATGGTCCAAGAACAGTGTACACTGTTGACCATTGAGATGTTCATCTCAATGAATTTTGCTTTACTAAGTGGTTCTTGAACCATGTTTTAATTTTAATAATTGTACAATGTAACTTCAGTTTTATACTCTTGTTTTGCTTGATAATGGCCAGAATTTTGGCCGAAACGTCGCTTCTGAATAAAAGAATGTTTTAAAAATTGTGTTTCAATTTTTTGTACATCTTTTCAACAAATTAAGCCTGTAATCCTTTGAATCTATTTTTAAAATTATATCTTTTTGGCTTATTTAAAATAATTTTACTAAATATATAAACATAATTTACAATAATTATCAATTTTACAAACATTAAATTAAAGACAAACATACCTATCAACATCTATATGATTATAAAATTAACACAGTATCAAATTTCATACTATAATAAACAGTAAACACACATGCGTAGCACCTGACAAAACATTCAAAATAGTTCCGAATTTCTCCACTATTAACGCCACTAACTAAGAAGACGCTTGGCGCAATAATTCCGTTGCGCGTCAATAGGTGGCAGTAGGCATGACGATTATTTACTCGGATACTTTCCAATTTGAATGTTATCAAATACAGAAAGATGAAGCAAAATTATAAGGGCAGTTATGAGAACAATCTGCAATACGCCCGCATATGAATATGACACTTTCTCTTAAATAATTGCTAGCTACTAGAACATGTAGCTCAGTATTTACTTGCATTCCGTTGCAGTAAGTTGACAATGTTTATTGTTAAATTTTATACAATTCAGTTGGTTTTATTCAGTGCGTTCTTAAATTACACTTGTAAGTTTTCTTTATTTTAAATATTATATTAATTAGTTATTATGGATACACTGTCGATATTTATATGAAAAATATTTAGCATAAATATCGATCATATTTTGAATGACGAAAAAATTAAATGAAGCAGTTTTATATTTTGGCGTATTGATTAAAATTTGAGAAAATATTTTCTGCATTAATAACACATCAAATATTTCAAATTGCTTGACTACTTAAAACTTCAAAATAAAATAAATATAAGTAGATTTTATTTAAAATAAGTGTAATTATTGATTTTAATATACGAGATACAGAATTTCAGAAGAGTTAAATACATTTTTATTTTCGTTGGATGTAACTAACAAAAATATAATACGTATTTAATATTGAAAATCAGTTTTTATGTATATATATTTTATAAAAAAAATTCGAATAAAAGTATTTTTCTCAACAAAAATGCAAGAAAAGTCGTTTTCATAATGATGTAACTTTTAACATTTTATGATTCAAAAAAATATTTCGTTTTAAAAATTTCTAAAAATATGTGAAAATAAAATTATGAAACGTTATTGGAGGAAAGAGATCTATTATTTTATTCAAATTTAAATTGTGTGTAATACCACTATTTATTTGACACATAGAACGCTGCACATTTGTTTATATTTTGTTCTTCTTAGGTAAATATTTCAAAAATGCAAGACAAAACTTGATTTTGTCTTGAACTTGATAAAATTCAATGCAAGCGCTGTTTTGACAAAAATTTATGATATAAATTTAAAAAAATTAGGTAATATCTTTTTCGGAACAGAATAATATTGCATGAATTTATTTCAATTTATATATAGACCAATTTTAGTTTCTAAAACAGCTATGTAAAATGAAACTATAATAATTGAATCAATATTTTTTAATAAACCTATTATTAAAATAATAATTAAGCCAATAATTTAAAACAAAAATCTTTCTTTCACACAAATTAATTTGCTTGATTTCAAGAACTCATCAAGTCATGAAATATGTATGAAGACAAAAAATCTTGTCTCAGTGTAACCTTCTTACAAGGTACTACTGGAAATTTCCGGCAATTTTAAATCTCGTTTTTGCAACTACTAACTAACTATTCAAGTAAAATTTAAATGAGTATTAAATTGAAAACACATTATGTTAAATTTATAACTGTTATGTTTTTTTCTTTTGTATATTTTATAAGACTTTTTGTTATATATTTGAGTTTAAATTTTGTTCAATGTTATGTATTAGCCAACATATTAAATAAATACATTATATATTATATTATATGACACATTTTCCTCTAAAATAATTTGGCAGATATTAGCTGTATAAAAGCTGATGTTTCTTTTTTGAACGGTTAAAATTTAATCTTCGAAATAACTGAAAGTTTGTAAGTTCGCCATTGATTGTATTTATCACACTATCAAAATTAAAACGAAATTGTTCAGTATCAAAATATAACATTTGGACCATATTGTATTTGCTTACTACTAAATATTTATATTATAAAAAACTATGTAACTTACGACTGTATATTTTAGTATTTAATAACGTTATTTATATTCCTATTTAAAGGGAGTAGTATCTTTGAATGCCTCCCGATAATTTACAGAGTTCCCTCAATAATATGACTGAAAATTTTAATCAACTTTATATTTACAATACAAAATCTTTCAACTAATATCACCATTGTTTCTTTTTTAATACGTACTATTTTAATTCCTATTTGATTTTAGAATTTTAAAGAAAGTATTAGGCTATTTATATCGTTGTTCGACGTTCGATGAACTAATAATAATTATATGATCATAAATAATTTAAAAATCTTTAAAAAATATTGACAGTTTTAATAATGTAGAAGACGTTATTAACCTATTCAAAGAAGACATATTTTAAAAATAGTATATATTACCAGAAATTCTCAATTTTATTAAATTATTATACACTTTTCCAGAGTCAAATTTACTGCTAAAACGTCTTTCTCCAGTCTTAGGCCGTATTTATTTGACAATTTTAAAGTAACTTGGTAGGTTACTTTTGTTTAATTGGAACGTTTTAAGTAACCTCGAACAGTTCCTGAACTGATCCAATTGCCCTAGCTATTTTGATAGGTTGGCAGGTTCTATTTCTTTCTAATCAACTTGTGTTTCTTTTTATCCGTTTTCAATTGGTGGCATCGCAATTTGTAATTAAGTAGAAGTCAATTAGAACGTGCATAGGATGCGGGCACTCACGTGATATTGTGACGTAAAAACAGCTGTCCCGTGAAAGATCACTGCGCCACCTACAAAAATGAACTATTTTTTGGGACGAGATTTGAAAAGAACCCGGTTCTTTTCAAATCTCGTCCCAAAAAATAGTTCATTATTGTAGGTGGCGCAGTGGTCTTTCACTGGACAGCTGTTTTTACGTCACAATGTCACGTGAGTGCCCGCATCCTATTGAGATATTAAATTTATCGCAAATTTTTACAACTGTTACTAGATGCAACATTAATTTGGAAGTAACACGAGTTAGTTCTAGATCAGTTCAGGGTTGAACCCAAAGTTCCCAAACAAATACGGCTTTAGACGCCTAAAATCATACTTGAGAAGTACAATGGAACCGAACAGGTTGAATGCAGATTGCATATTAAATACATTTCTCGGTTTCATAAAATCTTGACGAGATTGCCAATAAATTTATATCTCGAGCTGACACAAATAAAACAGACATTTCTAAGAATACAATTTATTATTTTATTAATTTTTGGGCCCCCTTAATCATTCCTTCAAGTTGGCGTCTGTGTTTAGATTTACTTACTACTTAATTAAATACCTGCATTAAAAAAATATTACATGACAAACATCAAGAGTGTATATTTTAGTATTTAACAACTTTACAAATATACTACGGTAATAAATATAAAATTTTCTATTTCATTACCAAAGCATAACTGTCAAATTTCCTTGATCACTCAACATTCAAAGTTTACGAAAATATCATTACCACATTTTCGTATGTCATCTGTTTAGATTTAAATCACTATAAACCTGCACTGCTTTATTTCTGTGAACAAAACGACCATAAAACTGAAAAGAAATATAAACTGTTGAGCAACAACAAGATTTATGGATCAAAATATACAATAAAATTATTTATTGACCTAACTTCTCATAATATACAGAACTATTATTGTCTTAAATAAGCAAAAATTTGTATTTGTGAAAAAATTTGGGCAATGCAGAGAATTTAACAAGAACCTTTTACTTTCTTATACACAGTATAAGGAAGTATTTGAATCGTGAAAAAATCGTTGACGAGATTTTCGCGGAAATACGTGTTTTGAGGTCCACTGAATTCGTTTTGATCATTTTATCAATGATGTCTGTGTGTGTGTGTGTGTGTGGAAGGATGGATCGATGAGTCCGAGTGTGCAATATCTCATGAACGAGATAAGATTTGTTAACGAAACTTGGTAATTATAAGTTTCATGTAAATACGAAGAGCTGAGTTGATTTTGAATGAAATTGAAAAAGCGGAAGAGGAAGTTTATTCGACACACAAAACAATAAATTCCATTTATTTCAAAAATGGAATCAGTTACGAAAAAAAGTTTCAAATAAAAGATGTTACAAAAATATTTGCAACATATAATGTTATTTTCAATTTTCCTGTATATGCGTCTAATTTTGAGAAAAACTAATTTATATATTTAATAATATATTCCAATAATAATGGCTAGCTCAGTGGTATGAAGTCGGCTTGTGGATTCTAAGGTCCCTGGTTCGATTCCCACAGGCGACAAATTTTCATAATTTGAAAAAGCTATCCCTGTGGCTCCTCCACCACTAACATGTTTGGGGGCCGTGATTTGACGACTGGTAACCGCACTTCACGCGCAAAATATATCACTTACCGAGATCTGCTTCAGCAGAGTGCTACACCCAGTAATGGGTAGAAGGCGTGATGATATATTTATTTATTTTATTTTTAACATAAACATGTACAACATTTATATGTCAAATAATAATTGTCAAACGCAAGAAAAAATTATACGTAAACAAATTTGATATTTTATGTTTCAAATAGATAAATTCTGAATTACTGAAAAACTAAATTACATGTTTAATAATATTATATAACATTCATATATTCTAAATATTAAATATGTTGTGTATAAGAAAGTCGTGTGGTGCCCACATCAGATATTTTTAGGTATTTTTTATTGTTTTGAAAATTTGTGTTTTTTTTTAAATAAATAAATATATCATCACGCCTTCTACCCATTATTGGGTGTGGTATTCTGCCGAAGCAGATCTCGGTAAGTGATATATTTTGCGCGTGAAGTGCGGTTACCAGCTGTTAAACCACGGCCCCCAAAGATGTTAGTGGTGAGAGAGCCATAGGGGTAGTTTTTTAAAATGGTGAAAAATGTTTTTCGCTTGTGGGAATCGAACCAGGGTTGTCAGGATCGATAGGCCGACTTGATACCACTGAGTTAGCTACCCCTTTTTTTTATTTAATGTAATTTAAATTTTAAAAATATTTAAATATATGGAGTAGTTAGCTCAGTGGTATCAAGTCGGCCTGTGGATTCTAAGAACCCTGGTTCGATTTCCACAGGCGACAAAAAACTACCCCTGTGGCTCCCCCACCACTAACATCTTTGGGGGCCGTGATTTTAGGGCTGGGGGCCGTGATTTTAGGGCTGGTAGCCACACTTCACGCGCAAAATATATCACTTACCGATATCTGTTTTGGCAGAGTGCCACACCCAGTAATGGGTAGAAGGCGTGATGGTATATATATATATATATATATATATATATATATATATATATATATATATATATATATATATATTTAAAATAGAAAATACAATTTATAGAAACATTATTTTAACAGTCTGACTGATGACATGAAAACCTATAATTTTTACTTGATTTCTGAGAATCACCACCATATCAATCTTATTTTTATTGATTTTGGGAAAATACCGCCTTATTTTAAGAGGGAAACCTCTATGGAATTGTTTTATATAATGTGTGGCTGTACGGTGGTGTAGATAACGTTACAGAATTCGAATCCGGATATCTCGAGTTCGGATCCCACTTAAGCTGAAAATAAATGAACTGCCACACTACGGCTCAGGCCGTATTTGTTTGGAAACTTTTGGTTCAACCCTGAACTGATCTAGAACTTACTTTCAAATAAATGATACATCTAGTGTCAATTGTAAGTACTAGCGATAAATTAAAAATCTGAATGCACTTTCTGAGTAACATCTGCTTAAATACCAATTGCGCTGCCACAAATTCAAAATGAATAACAAGGAACACAAGTTGATTAGAAAGAGATAGAAAACGGGTTCAACCTACCAACCCAGCAAAATAGCTGGGGCAGTAGAATCAGTTCAGGAACTGTTATGGGTTACTTAAAACGTGTCAATTAAAGAAAAGTAATCTATCGGGATACTTTCCAATGCCAAGCAAATACGGTAAAATTAAAACAGTACAGGGTCCGGCCCTAATGGAATCATCCCATTTGAGAAAAAAAGTATTTTTTCTTGCATCTTTAGTTAATTTTAATGGCATTAACCAGATTTTATTTTATTTGAAATTCCTGTACTGAATTCGTACTATTATTTATTTTTGTTTAAATACGAGCTGAGATGTAAAAATATTATTCTTGTTTTATTTTAAAATTTTAGTTTCACGAACTAATCTACTTTGTCTCACTATACATACTTCAAATGTCATTTAATTGAACATTTAACCAAAAAATATTTTTATGCAAGTGTTTTTGCAGGAACTATTGAATAGGTAAACTGATAAAGTCTATGTTTACAAAAATTATGCTAATATGTACATTATGCTACAAGTTACAATCCTGAGAGGAGTGTCTTCAGAGGTCGCTCTATCGTCGGTAGATTCAGTGTCAAAAGCAAGGGTGGATTTAGATAATTTTTAAGGTGGCGGGGGGGCATTTTGCCTTTTTTTTAAGGAAAACATATAATACTGACAAACATTTCTGTAATTTTTGTGTGGAATATAGATTTGTATGTACTTTGTATTCTGTTCTTAGTTTTTAAATTTTAAACAGTCTGAAAAATTCGGAAAATATCTGACAATCCAAATTTTGATTTTATTTCTACAAGCGTTATCAAACTCAAATAAAAATAACACTTATCATTTTTTTTTTTAATAATAAGCCCAAGGGATGCCATGGCTTCCATGGCCCCCTCCATAGATCCGCCCTTGATCAAAAGCTAGATTGAAAAAACGGTGGTTTATTTCAATTTATGAAATAATAAGACTGCTTGTTATTCTTTCCATTTATAAAAATAGCATGTCAAAAGAATATTAATTATAATAGATCAATAATAAATAAACATGGGGTAATGGCTCAGTGGTATCAAGTCGGCCTGTGGATCCTAAGAACCCTGGTTAGATCCCCACAGCCGACATAACATTTTCATCAATTTAAAATTCCCCTTGTGGCTCCTTCACCACTAACATCTTTGGGGGTCGTAATTTGACTGCTGGTAACCGCACTTCACGCGCATAAATATATCACTTACCGAGATCTGCCACACCCAGGATATATTTATTTTTATTTATTTTATTTATAAATAAATATATTATTCATAAATTTGCCTAAATGCACTTATCCTACAAGGTGCGGCGGCCAACTGTTTTCACTGAAACTGTAAATTTCACTTTCATGCCAAAGTAGAGCCACGCTATTCGTTATATACTTGAATGGATGAAGTTAAAGCGCATTCCAGCCACAGTATTACTGTGGTTTGTCGAGCTCTATTAAGTATTAACAAGTGACGTTTTTCGCTGAAGATTTGAAATTAAGTATCAACTTAAAAAGTAATATTTCAAATATTAAACATTATTCAGTCTTCCTATTGTACAGAGTAGCATAAATAAATAAATAAATATTCAAATAGGTTAATAGGCGGACTGGCGTAATGAAAACTAATTATTGCGTTATAATCAACCATTTGTCAAAACAAAATAAATTACGAAATGTATCACAAACCAATATATGACAGCTTTTCTAGTGATGGCGATATCTGCTATGCGGGTAGAGAGTTACTTTCCACAAATTCTTTTAAAGAAAATTTCATTTCACTTTTGAGTATTGTGCCTTTTATATATATCATCGGCAAAATGTGTAATCAGGCAAAGAGTGAAATCCAATATTAAATCATGCAAATTTTTCCAAAAACAAATATAAAGGCGTATGTTTCTGAAGTGGGCGTTCTACGGGCTTAGGATTTGGGGTTTATTTGCCTAAAACGAGAGCGAAGCGAGCCTTGCCAAGAACATGTGAAGTAAATGTTCTACGGGCTTAGGATTTGTTTGTTAAAAGTACGAGCGAAGTGAATCTTGCTAGCTGCTAGGTTCTAATTGAATAAAATAACTGATAAATGAAGGTTTGTTCCTACCATACGTTCGGACTACAAATCTTGTAATTGGAAGATTGCACTTTGTCTGAATTGCCAGTATCATACGAGTTTAATAAAAATATTTCAGTATTATTTACAGAAATTAAAATTTATTTTCTCATATTTGTTTACTTTGCCTAGGGCTCAAGTGGGTTATAAAACGGCCCTTCACGCAGTAATAAATAAAATTACATGTTGATGATGTTTTTATACTTCAGGAAAAAATATTAAGGGTGTATATTATATGACGTGCTGATCATACAACGAAAAGATTTATTTCAAAATTCGGTAGTGTATCTTAAGTTAATAATTTTTAGTACAACTGGTTTGATAGTTATTTCTAATATATTAAACATTACAATAGTAAATTTATTCATTATACATCAGATAACTGGCTAAAATGTCGACCAGTGCCTCTAAAAATATACACTTCAAGAACCATGTTATTTTTTTTCCCCCAATTATATCAACATTCTGTATACAGAATGTTCCATTTAAGTGTGCCACCATGGTTATCTGGAGAACTGTAAGCGCTACAAGGTTGGTTAAATAAGCAAATAAATACCATTTTGCAAGTCTATTATAAAACTAGTAAAGTTTTTTTTCGAGCAATGGTTTTTAAAATAAGGAAATCCTTTTTTATTTGCTTATTCGATTCAGTATTTTGTTCGGAATTCAACGACTATAAGGTACAATACCCTCACATTAATATTGTTTTGATAAAAATGTTTATTTAATTGACATTAATTCAAATCGCATAGGAATCAACAAATGACTGACAAAATTAATTAATTAAATTTTCACAAAATAGGTGTACTGACATTCATGGGCGTCCACAGACATTTTTCCAGTGAGGGGCGGGTCGCAAAAATCTCTCAGATATACATAAATTTCTAAAATATTTTTTTGATATAACATAAATACAAATACACATAACAGATAGACAAAAAATATTTAAATTTGTGAAATAAATTACTTATTTATATATACATACATATACAGGGTGGTGACCGCAACTCTCGAACATAGGACTTTAACATGTAAAATCATATTGTTTTAATTTCCTGCTTCCCTAATCATTTAAAACAAAAAAGCTTTATATAAAAGTTTTAGGGCAAAAAATAAGAAATTAATTTTACATGATTTGTATCTGCACAAATTTGATCTGAAAATGACAAAACTTGTCTCAAAAATATCGATAGCTATAAAACTGAAACAAAATAAAACAAATGTTTGGCGTTAAATCTGTCAAAACTATCAAAACAAATTCTTTATTTATTATTTCATTTATTTTGACAGATAAAACGTCAAACATTTGTTGAATTTTGTTTCAATTTCATGCCTATCGATAGTTTTGAGGCAATTTTCGTCATTTTCAAAGCTAATTTGTGTCATTAAAAAGTATGCAAAATTAATTTTGTTTATTGGTTCAGATGCAGAATTTTATGCCCTAAAACTTTTATTTGAAGCGTTTTTGCTTAAAATATTTAGGAAAGCAGGAAATTACTAACTTATAATTTTACATGTTAATGTTCGATAGTCGTGGTCACCACCCAAGTTAATAACCATGGGGGGGAGGGGGGAATGCGCCCCTCCTTGCCTCCCCCTGCGGACGCCCATGCTGACATTTAATAATGAAGCAAACAAAGAAAAATATTATGATTTGTTTATTTGCTTTTGTCATAGTACGTTGATTCCTATCCGATTTGAATTAATGTCAATTTAAGATGCATTTTTGTCAACAAAATTCTAATGTGAGGACACTGAACTTTCTAGTCGTTAAATTCAGAAAAAAAATACTAAATCGAAAAAGCAGTTAAAAAAAAATTTCTCATTTAAAATAAGAAAGTTGCAGCCCGTATTTTGAGAAATACTAGTCGAAACAGGTTTGTTAATAGTTTTGTAATATACAAACAGAATGGTATTTCTTTGCTAATTCAACCAAGTTTATAGTTCTTATAGTTCTCGAGATAGCAATAGTGGCACACTTGAACCTCCTATATATGTATTTATGTTTCTCTAGATGCAATGGTTGATCGTTCAGAAAAACACCACCAGTACCATCACCCCTCCCACCGCACTGACCGCCAATTCCGTCCCGTGGTCAACAGCATCATCTTCCTCATCGCCGCAAACCTTGTCGCCAAAGGGGCCCTCGGTCTGGGGAGCTACCAGGCGCCACCAATCCCTAGCAACGTCCAGGGGTCTCTGTTCCTTACTGTAAACGCGCCAAATTCTCCCCAGCAAGTTGCGCACCAGTACTTGCCGCTGTGGTTCCCAGCGCAGGGGTATTTGACGCCCAGCAGTACCCAGGCGCCTAGACCTATTTCACAGACGCAGATTGTGAATATTGGAGAGCCGTTGTATGAGGATGTAGAGGAATTTCAGAACTCGAAGGAGGGGCCGTATACGCAGAAATTGTTTATTAACAGGTTTGTAAAGTTATATGTAGTATTTCTGGCTCAGTTCCACTATCCCAGTGGGATATAGGCTTCTATCTTCCAGTTATTTTGAGATTCTTCGACGCCATCCTTCCATCTTAATATGCTAGCTTTGATAGATACATAAACGAATATGATCCTTTATCTGTGGCGTAGCCAGGAATTTTAAAAGGGAGGATCCAAAATTTGTTTATGTTATATACTCGTAAAATATAGAATATATGTTATTTTTTACAATTTTAGAAATAAATTACATTTTAAAACAATTTATGTAGCAGAAATTTTACAAGAAATAAATACATTTACACTCGTTTGAAAAAAAAAATTTTAATTTTTTGAGATTTTACAAATTAAATTTCAATTTCATATGAAGACGCCGTGTGTTTCTATTTGGAAATATAATAATTTGAACTCGCGGTCAAATTTTAAATTGAAACTTAATATTTAAGGTTTTAAGCGAAAATATTTGGTTTAATTCATTAATGGGCTATATATAACCAGTGGTACCACAACTTGATTCATGGGACGTTTGACTTTTTATATTATTTCGTAAATGATAGTATTTATTACAAAATAACAAACAACTTTTGCTTGAAACATTTTTCTAAATTAGTATCAGTTCATTTGTTATAAGTAGTAACATTTTTATAATTTTTAAAATCGTTACGTTTGTGAAGAATTATCAAAATCATAAAAAAATAAAGTCCTCATAATTTACATTTGAGTGTCAAAAAGTAAAACCCTTTTACCGTGTGGTGTTGGTTGTAAAATGTCTATTTAGTTGTACACAAATTTAGACCATTGTCTCTTGTTCTTTTCGGTTTTTCGTGCGTCGTGCAGTGTAACATCTCTCTTTCGGAGTATTTTTACAGTGTCCCATGTGTCTTTAGGCCTCCCGTGATTTCTCTTTGCTTTCACATTAGTCATCCATATTTGGCGCACAGGTCTCGATTCTTCTATTCTGATTACATCTCCCCATCAAGCAAGTTGCCTTTCTTCTATAAAATCTAGCTTAGGTATGCATTGCAGCTGTTCTCTAATTGTTACAATTTTTATTTTGTCTAAGATTGTTATTCCTTTTACTTTTCTTATGTACTTCATTTCGAGCGCATGTTCATTTAATTTTTTTCAATGAAGCTGTTCCTCATTACGTGAAATAGTCTTGTTGTTTTATTTATCCTTTCATTTATGTTGCTGTCTTGGTCACCATTACTATCAATTATGGTACCTAGGTATTGAAATTTATTGATTTTGTCTATTTTTGCGTTGCTGATAATCAGGTTGGTTGCTGATTGGTCACTTCCTACTACTATGTACTTTGTTTTTTCTACATTGATTTTCATACCATATTTCTCTATTACTTTGTTCCATATGTTTAAGTTATGTTGCATTTTTGTTTCACTCTTTGCCATAATGACTAGATCGTCTGCAAATGCGCATACCGCTATTTGTATCGGTTTCAAGTTTCTGTATCCTATGTGTAATTTTTTGGGCTTTGTATCACATTCTTTTAGTATTTTGTCCATGAATATTATAAAGAGCACTGGGCTCAACACACCTCCTTGCTTCAGTCCGTTCTTTGTCTCAAAGCTTTCTGACTTTCTGTTCTGGTGTACAACGTAGTTGACATTCTTCTTGTATAGACTTTTTATAGCATCCACTAACTTAAAATGTATACCTATTATTTTTAAAATGTCCCATAGTCTGTCTCTCTTCATTCTATCAAAAGCCTTATCTAGGTCAATAAAGGTTATGTACGTGTCCGATTTTCTAGCTACAGTCTTTTGGATTATGTTCTTAATAGTAAATACATGGTCCTGTGTACTTCGGCCTTTTCTAAGTCCACTCTGTGCTTCAGATAACGCGAGTTCTATTTTATATCGCAGTCTTTTTTCTGGTATTCTTTCAAATGCTTTTAAGGCAGTACTCAGTAGAGATATACCCCTGAAACTATTACAGTCTTTAGCGTATCCTTTCTTGTGTATTGGTACAATGACGACTATCTCTCGATCTCCTGATAGATTTCCTTCAGTCCAGATCTTATTATATACATCTCTTAACATCTCTGTACCTCCTTCACTCATGAACTTTAACATTTCTGATGTGACTTTGTCATGTCCTGCCGATTTTTCATTCTTTAATAGTCACAGCGCTTCTTGTACTTCAGAAATTTGTCTCTCTCTTGCTTCTTCTACATTGTCATGTTCATCATTATTTATTGGTTCTTCTTATCGTGGTATTTCTTCTCTTTCTACTTCTTTTATACACAGAAGCTCTTGGAAGTAGTTTTTCCATCTATTCATTATATCTTGCTCTTCAGTTAGTAGCGCTCCCTCTGAGTCCTTGATTGTTTTCGTTGTGTATGTTTTATTATTCTTAAGCGTTTTTAATGTTATGTAGAATAGTTTTTGGTTTTCTTTACTATTACTTTCCATTTGTTCTCCGAACTCTTTTCAGCTCTTTTCTTTTCATGTGTTACTAATTCCTTGACTTTATGTCGCTGTTTTTTATAATTATTATAGTTTTCCTCATTTCTATTGCTGAGATATTTTGTCTAGGTTATTTTTTTTTTACTTCTCCTTTTATTTCTGCTTTTCACCAGGATATCTGTTTCTTATTGTTACTTGCGTTATTTACTCCGCAAATTTTTTTTTGCTGCTCTGTTCAAACATAGTCCAGGATTCTTCGACGTTCTTTCTTGAACAATTTAATTTATCTATTTCGATTATTCGTGATACTTCCCTTTCGTATTCTATAGATGTTTCCGAGTTTTTCAGCTTGTATGTTTTTATTGTCTCCAATAATTTTACTAAATATGCAGGGTATTAAATTAAAGTTCTCAAGCAGTAAATTCTAGTAAACTAAACTTATGGTTGGGAAAGTACTATTGCAGCACAGCAGATTTTTTGGTCTTATTATTATATTTTATTTAACGTCTTAATAAAAAAATCTAATAAAATTGCTTTTGTATTTCTACTGATCCTGATATTCTGGTTTTTTCTTCCAAATATACGATTATATTTTCCGATCGAGCATAACTACAATCAATTAAAACTATTAGTATTGGAAGCTTGGCTTTTTCAGTAAGGTCTACCAATGTTCCACCATGCTTTCACCATCAATCAAAGTGTTCATGTATCACTAAAGAATAGAATTTTAAAATTTAGAGAACAATACATCAAATAAAAGTTTCGGGGAACTACATTTTCTGCTTTTTATTTGAAGTTCAGCGCAAACTATATGACTCTAAATAAATTTGCTTTTGGTAATTGAAACGACATTTAAGTTTTTGAAAATTGACGAATCAATGTTCCGGTTCGTGAAATTTGGGTAAATACTGTTCCAGTTCGTGAAATTATTGTAAATGTTATGCTGGTTCATGAAATTAATAAAATTATTGTTCGAGTTCCTGAAAATCGTTAAGATTTTTCTGTTTCGTTCCATTCAAAAAATAATACAGTATTAAAAAAATATACTATTTTTATTTTTAAAATACGATTATTTACCATTTGTTGCCATAAAGTATAATATAAACTTGCTGACAAAAAAGAACAATTATTTAAAAAAAAAATTGGGTGAAACCCAATTTAATTGATTATGTTTTTTTTTTGACCCACCATTATTTTGAATAGCGTTTCGGTTCGTGAAATATTGTTTTTGGAGCCCTAGATATACATTATAAGGAATTAAGTACTGTTACTGCTATTATTATTTCTACATATGTAATTATACAAATGCATTTTTACTGAAATCTTGGGTTTTTGTTTGTTAACCAAAATCCAAATAAATACATAATTATATAAATATGTACTGTTTTACTACAGGTACAACAGTATTGAAGAACCATTAGAACCAGCTTCATCTGACGAAGTTGAAGTGAAAACTAACCCCGAAGTCATTACAACTGAAGTTAACACCGAAGAAACAACTACCATTGAAAATGACGTTGAACTTCTACCTCAGAACTTTACAAATACCGATGAAGTTCTATTAGAAGTAGCTAGACAGAACGAGGGACCGCCAACTACTCCTAGCACTACTACTACTACTACTAGTACTACTAGAACTACTACCATGAGACCGACTACCACTGTTAATCCTATTACAGAAGGTGCACAGCCTTTTAATACAACCAATAATCAAACTGGATATGGTCCTTCAAATGGATACGAAAATATTAGTTTAATATATGGTCCTCCACCTGGAAACAATTCTAATAATACTACTGTTATAATGAATAATACTCTAAGTAATGCTTATGGTCTTCCGTCTGCATATGGGCCATATTCTGGTAATAATAACAATATATATGATTCTTACGGACTACCTTTGACGTATGATTCTTATGGACTCCCTTTGACATATGGTCCTTATGGTTACAAAAATATAAATAATAATTATGGGCCTCCTACTGTATATGGTCCTTATACTGGTAATCATAATAATATAACTAATATTTACGGACCTCCTAAAAATGTAACTAATCATACTCAACCAGGATATCTACCTTCAGGAGATTATGGACCTTACACTGGTAAAGAAAATGTTAGCATTACTTATGGACCTCCCGTTTATCAGAGACCAGTTTATCAAAAACCATTTTTTTCATCGCCTGAGGATCCGTATTTAAATAGTTATAATCAATATTATAATAATTTTTATGATAACCGTCCATCATATTATTCTGACATGTATAAATATAGCGATATTTTCAAAAACTTTTATAATAATTATCCTTCGTTTTACAATAATTACTTGGGAAAATAAATATTTGGATTAAATACGAAATAATAAACAGAACAATTAAGATAATGAGTCAAAATTAATACAATATTAATTTGTTGCACCACTTCAAATGACATTGTGTATTTTTATTTTTCTGTAAAAGAAATTGTATACATAAATATTTACGTATATTTAAAAAAACTTTTGGCGTCTTGTATTTCTGCTGGAAAAGGTTTCTAAACTATTTTAGAGAAAAGTTTTCTAACAATTATTTCAAGCATTTTTCTTTAAAATAACTTAAAATCCCTTGATAGCAAAAATGAATAAAATCTTTGAGAAATGCTATATGAGAATGAATTTATGTATTCCACTTTTTTATAATCTAATACATTCCTATGTATATTATAATGTTCATTTATTTTTTGTTTATAAAAAAATATGGTAATAATATGAAATACTTATGTACTTTACAATTATTAAAAATATGAAAATAATATAATAGCAATATAATTAATAATAAACATACTATAAACATACTATAAAATATAGAGTAGAATTATTTGTATACCTTCCTAATTATATATCGTTTATATTTCATTTAAAATAATAAGAAACAGCAAAATAAACACTTTCATTGTTTTTAAAATACAGAAAAGTAAGTGGTATTTATTATATTAGTTATCTATTACAGATTTTCTTATTATTTCTAAAAGTGACCACTCATGGCCCGGCAAAAAAATCTACGTAACATAAAAGTTATCGTTTTCATAACTGCCTTCTGCACGTAACTAATTTTATTATTCTTATTATTTATAATTACGCAGCAAAAAAAAAAAACTTGATTGCGATTTACAACTACTGCTTGTCAACCTGTGTGATGTACGAGTAATATCGTATCAATGGTAATAGTAACAGTGTTGATAACGATTCACTTTGACAACTAGGAGCTTTGCATTACATCAGTTGTCCCGAATCTGATTTTTTCATATCAAATTTAATTTTGCAGTTTAATTTCTCATGTTGAATGCAAGAGAATAAAATGAAATTTTAGTGAGACATAATATGTGTTGTTAATGCATAGGTAAAATTTTATGTCAATCTAAACTTACATCTTGGAATGGCAGTCGTTAATAGAGAAAATGAACATATCTGTATTAATTAAAACTTATTCATTTTACTAAAAAAAATGGTTACAAGAATGTTTGTTTTAAATGATAATTGACTTTGATTTCATCCATCAAACTGTCTACAAGTTAATAATCATAATAGTCCATTTATATGTTGAATTTGTTTTTGAAAAAAGTCGTTAGCAATAAATTTTGAGTTGATTTGTTTTTGCCGATTCGCAAAGAAAAAATAATTATTGAAGCGATTTTGGGCTCGTATCAATAGTGATTCCAACTAATATACTACTAAGAACCTCGAAACTAAATATAATTTTGTTCCTTTGAAAATCGGAAAAAAATTATTGCTAGACAAATAACAGACAACGTTATGCAAATGCCGGACGGATGGTCACTGTATATTTGTTTATTTTGCACATTAACAAAAAGTAGAGATGGGTAAATTACTTAAAAAATATAGATAATTTTATTTCAAATTATCGTCTTTACCTTACAGTAAAAAAGTATGTAATAATTTAAACAATTACACAAAAAATGTTATTAAATTACTTGAAATAATTACAAATTAGAATTACTTTTTATTTTTTATGGAAATAAAAAGAAACTTTATTTTTAATATATATATATTTAAAAAAAAAACAGTATTAAAATTTAAGTTACAGGCAAAATCAAATACTTATTTTATCTATATAATTTTATCTGGTAATAACTGAAAATATAGAAACATATAATTATTTGTCATGAAGTATATGCTACTGACAACTACAAATGGTTTGTATAAATTACACGTGCGTTGAATGAATCAATGTCGGACAATACCAAACACAAATACCAAAAGAGAGCTGTCCACAGCCCAATGGCCAAAAGGAGCAGTCAGGGTCAGACGTACACCGTTGTTTGCTAGTACAAATAGCCGTTCGTGTAAAATTCAAAATATAACCACTACTTTACATTTTAATTCAATGTACGACTACTAGATGTCGATAGTTTATAAGTTTTTCTAATTGTAATTACATGAAAATGCATTATTGTTGAAAAGTAGAAAATATTTTATAAAGTCATAAGTTAGGTTGCGATTTTGTTCATCATTTATAGATTTATTTCAGAAAGGACTTAGCCCCACCTGGATTTTTTCAGGGTTATAGACCCTTCTGGCCTCCCGATACTGCGACCCTTATTTAAAAAAAGGACTTTATATGGTGCAATGTTTAAATATATATATATATATATATATATATATATATATACATATATATATATATATATATATATATATATATATATATACATATATATATATATATATATATATATATATATATATATATATATATATACATACATATATATATATATGGATATATATATATATATATATATATATATATGGATCCTGAGGTCCCTGGTTCGATTCCCACAGGCGACAAATTTTCGACGACTGGTAACCGCACTTCACGCGCAAAATATATCACTTACCGAGATCTGCTTCAGCAGAATGCCACACCCAGTAATGGGTAGAAGGCGTGATGATATATATTTTTAATATATATATATATATATATATATATATATATATATATATATATATATATATATATATATATATATATATATATATATATATAAGTATACCGAGCAAAACAGTTTCTATCTCAAATCGTGTGCTAAGATACCCTAGAGAGTTTTATTTGACAAGATTTGAGCTTTGAAAGAGAAATCAGCGTTCTGAAGGAGCTAACAGAAGAAGACTTCCAGCACTGTTTCGAACAATGGAAGATTCGCATGGAGCATTATAGGGATAGACGAGGGGTGTACATTGAAAGTGATAATAAGTAAATAGGTATGGAATTAAAATAAAATGTTAAAACAGTATCAGTCTCGTTATTTAATAGCCACACCTCGTATACAAGGCAGGTTCAGACAAACATAAAGAAAAATTAAAGTAGAAAGGAAGAAGATATAAACTTTTAAACAACCCTATCTTAAAGTCAAACTAATTTGAGCCTGCCAACCTCGATCTGCTTCAACTTCGACATAAGAGCGATATGTATATATGAATAGGTATTAAAATTCAAATAATAATAATAATTATAATTTATAACTGTAACCCTTTCTTAAATAATAATCCCACTACTCATTGCGCTAAATCCGTGGTTACTAATTCGGATAACTCAGAGAAAGCAAGCAATGAAGGAATTCAAATCTGCTGCCCTCAATTTCGAGTATGCTGGATTTAGACGAAGCTTTAGAAGAAAATGTCGGAACTAGTGATTTGGTAAGTATTGACAAAGGAAATTTTTTAGATCAATTTCTAATACGTATATAATAAACCCACTTAATACATATTAATATGTAATTTAATTAGTATAATAAGTGAATACTTAACAATTGATGAAATATTAATATATAGTTAAGAGTTATTTGTTGTTTTTTTTTTTTACTTTAGTTTTAAATACATAGATACGTAAATATGTAATTTGTAATAGAGTGTAATATAGTATATTAAAGAACTAGTTTCATAAGGCAATCTATTAACGCACGAGTCCAAGTTTTACAAAGGACGAGTGCGATAACAAGCCTTTTGAAACGTGTTCTTTATAATATTTTTTCTATTAAGGTAATTTTATAATTCTGTTAGATTTAAAAAACTGCGACTTGTTAAAAATATAAGGTTGTCTTTTTTATCAGTTGTGTTGTAGCACTTCTTATAATAAAAACAATAACAAAATTCAAATTTCTTGACAACTAATCTATGTTTTTCTGTATTGCGAAAGTTGTGAATTTTGTATGATTATAGCATATTTCGACACCAACAATTTACAATTTTGAGGTTATATGTCATTCATCTGTCAGATTTAATAACATTCATAACACTCCTACAAAATGCGCTTATAGATTTTCTTGATGACGTGTTTACAATGCGTTTATAGAGCTATAAGAACACCGAAATAGAAAAATAAATTTTCTTATGATAGTGTGCAAACAAGTATTTATTATTAGTATTATTGAGATTGGGGAATGGGTCTGTCTAAACTTTGGGAAACAGCTAAATATCGCATTGTTACGCCAATGAACGTAACTAGATGTTATGAGGCTGCATACTGATTTTGCAGACTCTTAGGAGATTTAAAGGACTATTTTAACAAAGTGAAACAATTCAGAATTTAGTTTTGTTTGCATTTTAGATTTTTCACTATCAACTCTGCTTCGAGAGACACAGACTAATTAAGTGTTATCTTAAGTATCTTTCTAAAAGTTGACTTGACAATGTTTATTTTGTTATCAAATTTGTTAGTGTATATGTTATTACAACTTCAGTATTTCTTAAATCATTATGTACCAAGTTTATGTCTTTTCTGAATTGTCGCGTTTGGTTATATGGAACGTGTTGACATATCTGAGTAAATTATTAGCTAAGCTTTGGTCTGGGACAGATTTGACCATTGTATCTCATTCCTTTTCAAGAGTCTTGAGTTTTTTATGTAAATTTGTGTATTTTAATGGTTATCTTGAACGTAACGACATAATTTGCTTACCCCTTGTCAGTACATCCTACAATTAGTTAGTGGTAGTTTGGCTTTTATCAAAGTAAGTTATCTCTCTTTTGCATGTGCAAGATGTAGTCGCCGTATAATTTAGTAACTTTAAGTAATACTTTTGTTAATACTTTGTTGTTATTGTTTGCCATTATTGTTTGCCATTGTCTTTCAATTTGATAACTAATATTCTTTTGTAAATTTTATTACATCACTTTTTTATGTTTTAATATATTTATTTTTACACACTGTTTTTTCATTTATTTACATCATCTCATTACAATCGACTCTGATTATTCCACTATAATTGATTCTTATGAGACTTTACATGACTATAGATATACACTGCTAGACAAAAAAAACAGACTTAAATTTTTGAAGATTCCTTTGGAAAGTATTAATAACAACAAAATTGAAATGTATTAATCAAATAATAAAATTTTATTTTAAGAAACATGAAAAAAGTTAAAAAGAAGTAAAAGAATAAAAAATTAATTGCTAAAAGAATATTTTAAAATAATATAAAATTAAATTTATGGTTATTAACAACAAGTATTTCCTCCTTGAGTCGCAATGACAACTTTTAACCGCTATGGTATACTTAGAATTCACATTTTGTTCGAGACGTCTTCATTCTCTGTGAATTGCTTGTCGCACCTATTAATTGTTTCTGGAATGTTTTCGCACAGTTTGATACGCCTCCTTAGTTCATCCCAGATGTGTTCTAAAAGATTTACATCCGGACTACAAGCTGGCCAATTCGTCCTAGAAATTCCAACTTTGTCTAAGTATTATGTCACAATATTAGCGATGTGAGATCGAGCATTATCTTGTATAAAAATGAAATTTGGGCCTATATATGGAGTGTATTGCATGACATGGTCTTCTAAACAATCCGTTATTTATCTTTCTGCAGTTATTGTCCCTCGTTCTACTGTCATGAGGTCTAAATACATACCACTCCACACCATAACATCTCCTATAAAAGGTATTCTTTTAAAGAAACAGCATGATGTATGACGTTCATTTGATCTTGTCCATAAACTTTTGTGACCATGTGTAGACCATAAATTGAACCTAGACTCATCTGAGTAGAAAACGTGTCAGCATTGTTTCATATTTTAGTTAAGCTATATTTCCGCAAATTATAATCTTTGCTGTAGATTAGTGTTTTTCAAAGTGTGGGTCACGACCCCTCGGTGGGTCGCGAAGCAGTTCAAAGAGGGGTCGCGGGTAGGGCTAGGCCTAAAAAATCATTTGATCGATCTAAGCGAAAAAAAATCGCGTTGATATTACATTTCTAAAAGATCGATTGATCGATAAAATCTAGTACATCGATTTTTTTAAATCGATTGATTGAAAATAACGAATGATCTAAAAATTAATTAAATTGCAATATGATACGTGTTTTGTGTATGTGATCGTGATCTGAAAGTGAACTGCATCATTTCTATTAATAACTTGAACCTGATTGTTGTGATATAAATGTGGTCTACAGTTTTCTATTGCATTTATTATAGGTTTTTAATAAAAATAAATAAATCAAATATATCTTTTATTTTCGATTTTATATTAAAAAAATCGAAAAAAAATCGATCTTTTCATCATATTTCTAAATTAAAATCGATTATTTTTTTATTCTTGAAAAGTTTGTTGAACAAAAGGGACTTGATAGGTAGTAAAAATATCAAGTTTGGCAATGACAGAATCTAAAAGAAAAAAAATTAAATCATTTTGTAAATAAGCAAGACCATTTGCAAGATATCCTGTTTTTATATTTGATAGCACGAAATATGTTTCTGAAATTGAGAATGTTGAAACTGTCGTGATGTATCGAATATTACGACTATCGTTACGAAGAGTAACTGCTTGTGCTACTATTCAGATCTCATTTATGCGTAAACAATCTTTAAACAATGCAGAAAACAACGATAATAACAATAACATAATTAATAAATGCTATAAATACCAAGAAAACAAAATGCATTGACTCCTGCAATAAGAAAAGCAACATTCGTAACGCTATAAAATGTTTGAAAATTATTTAAAAATAAATTTTATATGAATATGTCGGAATAATTTCATGAAAGTTGGAAAGAAATACTGGTAAATAAGTACTCATTTGCTTAATGTTTCCTATTAGTTTAATTCATAGATTGCTTCTGTTTCAAATCGCGAAAATTTAAGTGTTCGGTTTTTTCGGTCGAGCAGTGAACTATAAAAATAAAATAAATAAATAAATATATCATCACGCCTTCTACCCATTACTGGGTGTGGCACTCTGCTGAAGCAGATCTCGGTAAGTGATATATTTTGCGCGTGAAGTGCGGTTACCAGTCGTCAAATCACGGCCCCCAAACATGTTAGTGGTGGAGGAGCCACAGGGATAGCTTTTTCAAATTATGAAAATTTGTCGCCTGTGGGAATCGAACCAGGGACCTCAGGATCCACAGGCCGACTTCATACCACTGAGCTAGCCATCAGTGAACTATGAAATTAAGAAATTTGTAAAACTGAAATAAGCCTCATGTTTTGATAATATTTTTTCTTGAACTGTTAAATTTTGGCGCGTTTGTAATTTTCTAACGATGATGCGAATAATAAACCAAGAATGAGTGTATGGAAGAACTATTTAACTGGAGGACTTCGGTATCAGAGCCCTCCATAAACCGTTTGTTGAATCAACTATACTCAATGATCCGCCACTGGCTCAATACTAAACAATATTTAAGTCAGAGTTCAGAAATAATTAAATAAACGTGTTCGGGTACTAGAATACTATTTACATGCGTGTTAGAAAACCCAAGGTTTTCATTCCATAAGTACATAATAAAATATGTATGTTTAACTATATGGGTCTGGTTTATAAATTGTTTCAGTAATAATCCTAATTACACATATTTATATTTTCTATACCTTAATGCATTCGAAATAGACTGTTCAAATAATTAATATACTTAAATATTTATCCAATCTGATACCTGAATAGTTAATAGCACGCCAAGCAATTAAAACCTTCGTGAAATTAGTAATTTGATTGAAAATTTCACTGCTTTTTTCTACAAAGAGGAAATTTTTTTTATATATAAATGTTATTAGCTAAATAAAAATTATGATTGCACAACTACAATTTTCATTTATCAAATGTCCTTCATGTATTATTGTTATGATTATATGTTCATGCATTATTACACAAACAGAGCCGGAGTCAATAAAATTTAATTCTTTAAACTAAATGGTCATGAAACAAACAATTCATATTTGTTACAGAAAATTATTTGACAATGGAAACAAAATCTGTATATACAACATATCAAATGCTTTCACATAAGTGAATTTCTTTGTGGTACAAAACATACGTACATTTAGCTTTTGTCATTTATATTTTCAATATTTTTCAAGAAAACATATTTCGTTTATTATTGCATGATAACATAATTGCTAAGATAGTTGACATGGAATATAACTAGTATTAATAATTACAATTCGATTTTTTTTTGTACTTTCTTATACACAGTATCAGGAAGTATTGGAATCGTGAAAAAAATCGTTGACGAGATTTTCGCGGAAATACGTATTTTGAGGTCCACTGAATCCGTTTTGATCATTTTCTCAAAGATGTCTGTGTGTGTGTGTGGATGGATTTGTGTCCGAGTATGCAATATCTCATGAACGAGATAGAATTTGTTAACGAAACTTGGTAAGTATAAGTTTCATGAAAATACGAAGAGCTGAGTTGATTTTGAAAGAAATTGAAAAACCGGAAGAGGAAGTTTACTAGACACACAAAACAATAAATTCCATTTATTTCAAAAATGGAATCAGTTACGAAAATAGGTTCAAATAAAAGATGTTACAAAAATATTTGGAACATAAAATGTTATTTGCAATTTTCCTGTATATGCGTTTAATTTTGAGAAAAACTAATTTATATATTTAATAATATAGTCCAATAATCATAGTAGCAATAGAAACAAAAAACATATACATGTTTAACATTTATATGCCAAATAATAATTGTCAAACGCAAGGAGCAAGTCATAGGTGTTCAATTCAGCGTTTTTGATGCTATATCAATTTCATTGATCAAATAGTAAGTAATTTTATATTTCTATTTTGATATTTTATATGTTTCAAACAGATAAATGCTGAATTACTTAAAAACTCAATTACATGTTTAATAATATTACATAACATTCATATATTCTAAATATTAAATATGCTGTGAATAAGAAAGTCGTGTGGTGCCCACACCAGATTTTTTAATAACCAAAACTTTATTATAGTCAAACATTCGTAAATGCATCAAACAAAAAATACACAGAATATTTTACGAATTTGATTTCAATCATTTTATTCAAAAATAATTTAGAAAATATAAAGTTAGTCAATTGCTTCTTTAACGTAAAACGTGCCTTTATTGGATCTGAAATTGGCACCTAAACACTGATATTTTTTAAATAAGATATTATTGGTTATATAAATGGAACATATTATGTATTGTACACATTTTTTATGTAAAACATTAAAACTATTAAAATAAATAAATGAATAAATATATCATCACGCCTTCTACCCATTACTGGGTGTGGCACTCTGCCGAAGTAGATCTCGGTAAGTGATATATTTATCCGCGTGAAGTACGTTTACCAGTCGTCAAATCACGGCCCCCGTAGATGTTAGTGGTAGGAGAGCCACAGGGGTAATTTTAAATTGGTGAAAATGTTTTGTTGACTGTGGGGATCGAACCAGGGTTCTTAGGATCCACAGGCCGACTTTATACCACTGATCCATTACCCCATACTACCATTAAAATAAATTTAGTAATTTGAGATGTTTTGCGGATATATTATGTTCGTCGAAGAAATATGAATGAAAAGTGAATAGGAGTGATTAGATGGATGTGATTGAAGGTTTGTTGTGTAATGAATGATTTCGAGTGTGATAAGGCAATGAGCTATTATGGAGGGATCTATGAGTGTGGTTGAGATGAGAGTGGTGTGTTAGAATGAGAATGTTTGACGAGGACATGTTTTATTATTGATTTTTGAGTTCGTGTTACCCCATTCTTTTGGATATAGCGTGATGTTATGTATGTATGTATGTAAATAAATTTGAAAACATTAAATTTATCTACAAATAAAAATGAAAAATTATTTCAAAATTTTGATAATATCTCAAAAACGGTTGGGAGGAAGATAATTTTAAAAATCTCTATATTTATAATTATAGTGATCTATACCTCATTATTTTTTAAATAGATTAAAAGGATTACAGGCGTAATTTGTTGAAAAGTTGTACAAAAAATTGAAAACACAATTTTTAAAACATTCTTTTATTCAAAAGCGACGTTTCGGCCAAAATTCTGGCCATTATCAAGCAATATTCATTGAGATGAACATCTCAATGAATATTGTTTTACTAAGTAGTTCTTGAACCATGTTTTAATTTAAATAATTTTACAATGTAACTTCAGTTTTATACTCTTGTTTTGCTTGATAATGGCCAGAATTTTGGCCGAAACGTCGCTTTTGAATAAAAGAATGTTTTAAAAATTGTGTTTTCAATTTTTTGTACAACTTTACAACAAATTAAGCCTGTAATCATTTTAATCTATTTTAAAATTATATCTTTTCGGCTTATTTAAAATAATTTAAAAATATACCTCATTATATTTGTACTCCGTTTAAACTAGATAATTTTGAGAAGCAAAAAAGGAAGTGTATTATTAGTTCTTTTGCATATACTCGTATATTTTTTTATCAAAATTGTCTAATTCAATATTCAATTTAATATTTTCGAATTTATTTCAATACTTTCAATCCTTAATTTTAAAATTATGTACAATGCATGATATGTTTTTTTTATCATAACAATAACATTATGTATTCAGTCCTAATTAGCCGCATGTTTCACCTTAAAAGGCGTTCATATCAGTGGTAGCGGTCAATATATTGTTTGACTAAAAAATATGCAGTCCGGTTCTGAATTCCGTCATCAATCATCAACCTTAATAAACCTGTAATTTATTTATATATGTTATAAACTTTTAATACAGAAGCAATAAAGAAAATGAGCATCCTTCGTAGGAAAGTAACAATATCTAAATAGCTAAAAGAAGTAAAAGTTTAACTGTTTGAAAAACAATGTGCATTCTAACAAATTGGCTCATGTCATACACTAATTAGAATTACTTGCACTAATGTGTGGTACTGGAACCGTAGCAGTAAATTAGCTACTTCCTATTTCTGCCATTCTTGTTTCTTATACAAAACACTTAGAAGAAATGTTGTTTTGAATACATTATTAACATAATCTCTTACAAGCACATTCATGAAACAGATTAGTTAATTTAACTCCGTTTCAAATACACAAATATAACTGATATTTATGCATGACTGTGTCTAGTGATGGATTGGCTACTTTTATTTTGGTCGGCTAAGTTAAGAAAAGGACCTCAAGCCCAAAGTGAACAAAATTTCAACTCTGACTCTAAAAATGACCATCACTGACAAATACCCTTTTTTTAATGTTATGTGTTTCTCTCCATGTTCCCAGAGACCGATGCTAATTCGTAGCAACCAAATATTATGTTGAATGACGTATTTTTGAAAGGTCAGGCCATTTAGTTAAATTTCTAGGGAATTTATTTTCTACTGTTGGTTACAAAGATCATACTATATATTTTGATGTGGTATTTCTGAAAAACTTGTTGCCTCTTTTTGTAATTGTTTATTATTAATAAGTCTACTTTGTTGGTTGAATTCGTAACTATGTTTCTATATTTAGTATTATTTATTAAAATAACTAAACTTTTCAAAACACGGCACTGCAAAACATACGAATAGGACGTAGCGACTGAGTTAGCGACTAGTTCAAAGCAGTTGCTAACAGTAAGTCGCTAGAAAATGTTTAGTTGCTAATAATGAGGTCAAACGTAAATTACATTTTATCTCGCAAGGTGGCTACACTATCGGTAGCGACAATAAATGACGTCAAGCCAGTCGCTACTGTTTGTTGCTACGAATTAGAATCGGTCTCCTGGTTAGCTTCTAGATCCAGGCATGCAATAATTTTATACCTCCCGGCCTCCCACACCGATGTACTGTCGTTGCCAAGAGAGAATGCCAAAGGGATAAAGGAAATATGTATCTCTGCAATTTGCTACTCTCGGTTAAAGTATTTTAATTATTTTTCTTGAGTTTTCGCTTTAACTTTATTGCTTTATTTTGAGCTTCATTATCGCACATCTATATAAAATTTGCAACAATATGAGTATCTCCACGCTACACTACGAATAGTGTTGTTCTGCGCAGAATTCATTTTACTATAATTATGTGTTGCGTTTATCGTAGCTTGAAAACGTAGTGGGATACAGTGATACAACTGTACTCTCAACAGGACGTCATTGTGAAATTGTATTTATTCCACTGGTCTATTGCAGTTAGTATTGGTTGGCAGAGCGGTTCATATATTACGTATAACACTATTAGTAAAATATTTCAAATCACAGTGCCGCTTTATACAGATCCTGCAATTATTTCACATTTTTCAGCTTGGCATACTCTTATGTCGACAACAATATTACAACGACCAGCCATTCATGTAATGTGCCAAAATGCTGACTTACACTTCAAAGATATTTTTGCTTAGATTTAGATTTATTATGTTTAACGTATATACATATATATTTTCTTTTTCATGTATCTACATAAAATTTAGAATTTTATTATATTTGTTAATTACCCTGTAAATTTGATTTATGATTCCCCTTTTTCTTAGTGGACTTTATATACCCTTTATAATTTAAAACAGTTTAATTTTTTCTTTGACGAGAATGGCGGTTTTTAAAAGTTAGCCCTGGGCGGTAAAATATCTTAAAAATACCTATGCCACGGTTAAACTATATAATAATAACATGAGGTAGGATTAGTGTGACGGTGGCGCCATCGGTTGTCGAGTGGCGAAACTGACGCTCAAAAAAAAATAAAAATTGAATAAAATAAGTGTTTTATACATATTATGATTTGAATATCATGAATTGTTAACAGATTGTTGGTCTAGTGAATTTTCAAATACCATACCACCGTGTGGTGTTGCCATTATAAATTAAGATGCTTAATTTTTCGTTAAAAACAAGGCTTTGCATGGCTATATATCCATTATTAAAGATAAAAACTTTCTCCTTCTGATACAATATACATGGATAATTCTAGAACATCATACTAGTTTTTCAAATGAAACTGCATAAGCCCCGTGTATAAGAACTCAACTTTACAAGCGAATATATTTGTTCACAGACGATGAATGTGTTTCATCTTTTAACAGGATGCGTATGACTATCCAATGTTTACATACGCCAAATTTCATTCAGATCTGCTAATACTACCGTAAATACTTTTTTACAATGTATTTGCAACTATTATAACCTTCGTCGGTTTGAAAGAAAACCGTCACAACTAAAAATTAATAGTTTTTCATCGGCAGCATTTTAAAATTTCCATATTGATGAAACATTTACATTTCGTCCGAAAATAATTATAAGGAAAGGTGATTAGTATACAAAATACGACTTGAGAAACTCTTTCATAAAAAATATAGACAAATTTCAGTTTCTTCTTGCAAAAATTCCCAAAATTTTTGAGTTGTGACGGTCTTCTTGCAGACTGACACTATGTTCTTTGACCTTTCACTTTTGCTTATTTGCAACTTCTTCCAAATATATGTTGAATCTGAGGCGTGTTTCTTTGGATTGTGATTGTGATTTTCGAAATCATGATTCCTTTGATCGTGATTGCGTTGAATCATGATTAAATATGATACTGAAGAAAACATCGAACAGGAATAATGATTCAAATCCAACCCGATCGACGCGATCCTATAGTATGAACGTTAAAATAACTGCAAATGTCAAATACACAAACTAACCTATTTTAAAATTTCATAAATGAGTGTCCATGTAAGCCATTTAAAAATTCTTCCAGAAGCAGCCAATTTCCCTTAATTTCACAAATAGAGCACATAAATTTATCATCAGACGCCATTTTTAAACCTTCGATGTGAATCAGTCAACATGAATCATAGAAAAAGTATGATTCAGAAGGGTAGGGGGATTGTCGTTTCGTGATCACAAAATGAAAGAGTAGGGATAACGAATAACGAACGAAGAAACATGATTCTTCATGATCATGTTAAGTTTGATCACTTTGATTATGAATCACAGTCCAAAGAAACACGCCTATAGACGGATATATTTTCTATATCGTTTTAGAATAATTTTCATTGGCCAGGTCTATAACGTCACGGTAAACTCTAAATTAAACTTTGGGCATTGCAATGTTTAACTTCATGTTTTGGATGTATTAAGACTAAATTTTAAAGTGTGAATATTACTATAAAATAACATGAAACCAAGGTCTTCAAAACTAAAATTTAAACCATAAACCTAAATCTAATTATTATTTGTGAGATTAGTTTACTTAGTAATTGTTAAATAGAAAATTGCAACAAGAACAGGATATTAGGACTGGCTGAAATGGTAGGCGACTATTTATGTCGTTTATTTCCTTGTCCTGGTTGTTCGTTCAAAGCTGTCGCTTGGCAAATAGAACAAAAATTTAGATCAATCACTATTTACTATGTAGCGCTTTGTGTTTTCACGATCTATTTTCGTTCAGAGTTGTTATAAATGGACGGTGATTTGGCAATATAGGAACTGATTTTGTGTATGCGAAGCAGGAATAACAATGTGAATACTGCCAAATTTTTAAGGTATTGAGTTTTTTTGTCCTGTGAAATTTTACTATTATTCATATTCACTGAATTAAGTTGTTAGTAGAGGCAAGAATTTAATTTACCGTAAAGAAAATAATACTTCAAACGCGTGTTCCTTCATATACGATATTATGTACCAAACTTTTGTTTTTGCGGCCCAATTTCTAAATTTAAATGTTTTCATGTTACAATTTTAAATTTTCAATTTCTTAACATTCACCATTCCATAGGTGCCAGGAACACGTGTATATGCAAATGATAAAATAAAAATAAATAAATATATCATCATGTCTTTTACCCAATACTGGGTGTGGCACTCTGCCGAAGTAGATCTCGGTGAGTGATATATTTATGCGCATGAAGTGCGGTTACCAGTCGTCAAATCAAGGCTCCCAAAGATGGTAACCACAGAGGTAATTTTAAGTTTGTGAAAATATTTTGTCACCCCAAATGATAATTACATATTTTTCACATAAATATGCAGTGTGATTTATTTTATTGGAAACATATGGAAAACGTTTTTATTATTAATGTCATAAAAGTTTTGCTTATCTTAAAATCACCAAAAACGTATTTATTGTATGCAGTGTGGCCATAAAGGTCAATTTTCTGTTTTTAGTTTTAAGTCAAAATGGAAACAAATTAAACGCTCAGTAAATAATTTATGTTGCACGGTAAGTTTTCACGTTAAAAAATAAAAGGTGTTAGATATTTTATTTTTTGCATGATATAATATGAAATTTCTGATAAAAATAATAATTGCTTGATAATATATTCTAACCTCAAAGTAAAAAATAATAAATGCCCGATAAAATAATAGCTAAACATAAAAATTTATAAAAACAAAATAATTCTACATATCCAGTAAACATAATAAATGCACGATAAAAATAATGATTAATACTAAAGATTTGTAAACGCGTAATCAAAAAAGACTATATATTCAACAAAAATTATGTATACTGAAAATTACAGGCAATCGTAGTCCAGTGGATAAAAGCGAGGTAAAACTTGCGTTTCTTAATTAGCAAGCAAAAGGTCGTGCGTTCAAATCACACTGACTTCTACTTATATCCAAAAAATACGATTGTGTCTGAGTGGTTCGGATTCCATTATAAGCTGTAGGCCCCCTGTACTGTAATTGGGATTTACTTCCTGTTATGCAAAGTAATATTATAATAATAATACTGGATAAAAATAATAATGACTGTGAACAATTTGTGAGCGCTCTGTAGAAAAATCATAAATATTGAGTAATATTAAGTGTTCGGTAATAAACATAATAATTCTCTATAAACATTGCAAACTTTCAGTGAAAGATAAATAAATAAATACATAAATATATCATCACGCGTTCTACCCGTTACTGGGTGTGGCACTCTGCCGAAGCAGATCTCGATAAGTGATATATTTGTCGCGTAAAGTGCTGTTACCAGCCGTCAAATCACGGCCCCCTAAGATGTTAGTGGAGGGGGAGCCACAGGAGTAGTATTAATGTGGTAAAAATGTTTGTCGCCAGTGGGAATCGAACCAGGGTTCTCAGGATCCACAGGCCGACACGATAACCACTGTGCCACCTACTCCATAAAATAAATGTTTCGTAAAAATATTAATTTGACGTAAATTGCCTCAAAACTATAGATAGACATGAAATTGAAACAAAATTAAACATATGTTTGACGTTTTATTTGTCAAAATAATTGAAATAATAAATAAGGAATTTATTCTGACAGTTTTGACAGATTGAACGACAAACATTTGTTTAATTTTGTGTCAATTTCATAGCTATCGATAGTTTTGAGACAATTTTAGTCATTTTCAGATCTAATTTGTGCCGATACAAAGATGCAAAATTTTTAAGCTTTTTTGCTTCAAATATTTAAGGAAGCAGGAAATTACAAAATTATAGTTTTACATGTTAAAGTTGAAGTCCGATGTTCGAGTGTCGTGGCCACCACACTGTATATTTATATATAAATTAAATAAAAATGTAATTATAAGTTTAAAGATAATAAATTCAAGCTGAAACTGAATTTCCAGCAGTATTCTTATGGCCAGCTAGCGACATGTTCCCTATCGTAACGATTGAGTAATCTAAGTTTAAGTATACACAGTCACAAAATATTAGAAAATAAAAACTGTACAACTGCTAAATCGGAATTTATTGAAGATATGGTGTCAATTTATGGAACAGTTATTAGAAAATTGTCCTTCCTGTTCAATTCAACCCAGACGATGAAGACTAGTAATTTATTTCACAAATTGAAATATTTTTTTATTCATTTGTTATGTGTATTTGTATTTATGTTATGTAAAAAAAAATATTTTAGAAATTTATGTACATCTGAGAGTTTTTGCGACTCGCCCTCCCCCCCCCTGGAAAAATGTCTGTGGACGCCCATGTCTACCTGCCAACTGTCTGAATAGGACTACCCATTGTTTTAGAACCATTGAATTTATAATTTAGCACATGCGTCAAGGTGTCAATCTACAACAGGATATATTGGAGTTTAGCCAAGAATTATATTTAATAATAATATAATAATAAGCTTTATTAAAGACAAACGTGATTGAATTTTAAATCCATTAAATAACTGCGTTTTGTTTTAATTATATTTTATGTATCAGAATACTTTTACTGTTAATATACTTTCTACTTGTATGTTTCTTGCACATCTGCTAATATAGGATGTGCCACACAAACGTGATTTACAATCTGCACACATGTAGATGTCGTACACATGCATGCGGGCTCGTTACGTCGTTACCCCACGCGTTCTTGCTGGATCGACAGAAGATGCTTCAACGTCAGCCGCGATTGCCGCCAACAGGCCGACACAGCCGTGCGACAGGCCCCATGCAGAGTTTCTGCACTATACTGGGGGTCCGAAACAATGCGCACAAGATTGTAATATTTACACAGATGAAGCAGAAAGTCAATCATTCGCCTAATTGGCGTATTTTTAAGTTAAATGTTTAAATGAAAATATTAAATTTAGGTGCAAATAGAAAATTAATTCAAATTTGTATTTAATGTTAAACATTAAAACATTTTCACCAATTTAAAATAAAATACCCCTGTGGCTCCCCCACCACTAACATCTTTGGGGGCCGTGATTTGACGACTGGTAACCGCACTTCACGCGCATAAATATATCACTTACCGAGATCTGCTTCGGCAGAGTGCCACACCCAGTAATGGGTAAAAGGCGTGATGATATATTTATTTATTTATATTTAATGTTTCAAATATAATAGACCATTTTAAAAATTCATTGCGCATGTTCAAACGTTAGACGGAGATAAAAAAAAGTTAGTGCCGTATACTCATCTTTGTCTATGATTTGACAAGTGACAGTTCAATTATTTTTGTTGGTTAGGATTTGTTTCTTCATTGAAAAGTAATTAATAATAGTAATTATGACGGGTACTATATGCTGTGTACAGGGTTGTAATAATAATTTTAAAAAAACCAGAAACATTTCATTTCACTCTTTTCCTCAAAATGTGAACAGAAGAAAAGAATCATATTAACATAATTTATAAATAACTGGTGAATATACTTCATTTATTTTGATGCTACAATAAGTTTTCATTTTCACTATAAACATTTCACTTACTTTGTACTTAAATTCATTTTGAAATATCTCGTTCGCCGCCATTTGGCGGCACTAAGTTATTAGTTAAAAAAATAAACACCTAGGGGTCGCGGACATTTTTAAAATGGTCTATTGGGACGATCTACACCTCAGTTTATTTTTATATCAATTGAACTAGACAATTTTGAGAAAAATATAATAATAAGCAAAATAAACGACAAAAATCGCGAAAATCGCTCTTATTATTTTAAAATTTACGTTTAATAGTCATTTATGTACCTATACCTACAGTATTACAAAGATGTTATGTCCTTCGAGGACAAATCTTACAAGGCCAAGAGCCTCTGGTCCGAGGGTTTGTATGTCGCCCGAAGGGTATAAACGTCAAATAATGCTGGTGGTTAAAATAATATTTTATGTCTTACTAGTATTTTTTAATAAACTAAATTATACATAATGGATTATCTAGCACTGAATAGAAAAAATGTCAGTTTTTGACAGTATAACTATAGTTACGTCACTCTTAATAAAAAACTAAGGAGACATACATTATATTTCTAAATAATACTTTTATTATTTGTACATAAATTTGAGGTTTTTTAATTATTTAATTATCATAAATAAATAAAATAAATATATCATCACGTCTTCAAAATATTACTGAGTGTGGCACTCTGCCGTAGCAGCTCTCGGTAAGTGATATATGAAATGCGGTTACCACAGATCAAATCACGGTTCCCAAAGATGTTAATAGAGGGAGAATCACAGTGGTAGTTTTAACGTGGTGACAATTATTTTTCGGCTTTGTGAATCGAACACAGGTTTTCAAATCTACAGGCCGACTTGATACCACTGAGCTATCTACCCCCAAAAAATGTAAAATACATAATATATTTTATCCATAATGCCAACAATATTGTGTTTAAAAAAGATGAGTGTTCAAGTATCAGCCTGCAACCTTAAATTTTTTAAGCAGATACTAGTTTTTATATTATATCGTAAATGTAATAATAAGGGTATCCAAGGTTATGGCTACTAAGAGAATATGTATATCTTCCAAAAAAACAATTACATTGTTAAAGGTACGCCAAGATTGCGCAGATTCCTTCCCCAAAAATTGTAATATCTATATATTACAGATTTAAAAAAAAGTGATATCTAATTAAGCCAAGAAAAATATTCGAATTTAAAAAACCTTATCGAACAGTTTTAAAAATATCGGGTCAAATAAAAAAAAAATTAATTAAAAAAAACCTTGGCGACCCCAGTGTTTAAAATGTTACCAGTTTAAGTAACATTTTAAACACTGGGGTCGCCAAGGTTTTTTTTAATTAATTTTTTTTTTATTTGACCCGATATTTTTAAAACTGTTCGATAAGGTTTTTTAAATTCGAATATTTTTCTTGGCTTAATTAGATATCACTTTTTTTTAAATCTGTAATATATAGATATTACAATTTTTGGGGAAGGAATCTGCGCAATCTTGGCGTACCTTTAACAATGTAATTGTTTTTTTGGAAGATATCACTTTTTTTTGATACAATAGTTTGACCCTATATTATAAATGATATTTGGTATTGGTATATTGTTATTACATCTTTCTATAAAAATCTAAATTCGTTCTAAAATAAATATATAAGCATGTTTAGAGTTTCTTGGCGAAGTTTGTTTTCCAACGTGAGAATCATTTGCAAGCATCCTTGATTTTCCTTTTTTAATCATATTGTGTAGTGTCCCTCAGCCATTGAAGTACCATGGTGAAATATAGCACTTTTTATTTATATCCTTGAATCAAATAAGTTCCCATTGAAACGTTTTAAATATTACGTGTATCAGTTAGTTTCCGAATATATCCATTTTCATTTTCAAATAACAGAATTTGGAAAATTAATACTGTGCCAAAAGAAACTAATTCGGTTTTATGTAATTTATGTGAGTGCATGCATTCTGAACATTGAGCTTCTACATTTTCTTTCACAACCAATTGTTTATTAATAAGCTCTTGTATAGTAATGCTTTTATTACTACAATCACGTATTGGAATAATAATAAATACTAGCGGTCGGCCTGGCTTTGCCAGGCCTCACGCTAATCTCCGCGGACACTGATATAGAATTAACTTCAGTAAGACAATAGACACAATATAAATTGAATTATTACGAATCTAAGACTTTTAAATTCTACACGGCTGTCGATCTAAAAATCTTTTAATATATACTAAATATGATAGGTTTTGAATCACTAAAACAATTGCCAATCAATAGAAATCCAATTCTGCAAGAAAGCTCTTCAAAAGACCTTTCAATTGATACAAAAAATGATGGATTTTGATGTCCTTTCATTAAAACAATAGACGATCGAAAAGTATGAATTTTATACGCGAGCCCTTCCAAAGATCTTTTATTTGATACCAAATACGATACGTTTTGGAGTACTTTCACTAAAACAATTGATAATCGAAAAGTATTAAATTTTGTACGCGAGCTCTTCAAAAGATCTTTCATTTGATACCAAACACGATAGGTTTCGAAGCACTTTCATTAAAACAAATGCCAATCGATAAAATTCCAATTTGCATGTTAGCCCTTCAAAAGACCTTTCAATTGATACCAAAAACGATGGATTTTGAATCACTTTCACTAAAACAATTGACGATCGAAAAGTATTAAATTTTGCTCGCAGGCCCTTCAAAGGATCTTTCATTTGATACCAAACACGATAGGTTTTCGAACACTTTCGTTAAAACAATTGCCGATCGAAAAAAATACAATTTTGAATGCAAGCCCTCAAAAAGACCTTTCATTTGATGCCAAACACGATAGGTTTTGGAACACTTTCGCTAAAACAATAGCCGATCGAAAAAATTTCAATTCTGCATGCAAGTCCTTAAAAAGATCTTTTATTTGATGCCAAACACGATAGATTTTGGCTAAAACAATTGCCGATCGAAAAAATTCTAATTCTGCATACAAGTCCTTAAAAAGACCTTTCATTTAATGCCAAACACGATAGGTTTCGAAGCACTTTCATTAAAACAAATGCCAATCGATAAAATTCCAATTTTGCATGTAAGCCCTTCAAAAGACCTTTCGATTGATACCAAAGACGATGGGTTTTGAAGCACTTTCACTAAAACAATTGACAATCGAAAAGTATTAAATTTTGCTCGCGAGCCCTTCAAAAGATCTTTCATTTGACACCAAACACGATAGGTTTTGAAATACTTTCGTTAAAACAATTGTCGATCGAAAAAAATCCAATTTTGCATGCAAGCCCTTAAAAAGACCTTTCATTTGATACCAAACAAGATAGGTTTTGGAAAATTTTCGCTAAAACAATAGCCGATCGAAAAAAATTAAATTCTGCATGCAAGCCCTCAAAAATACCTTTCATTTGATGCCAAACACGATAGGTTTTGGAATACTTTCGCTGAAACAATTGCCGATCGAAAAAATTTCAATTCTGCATGCAAGTCCTTAAAAAGACCTTTTATTTGATGCCAAACACGATAGGTTTTGGAACACTTTCGCTAAAACAATTGCCGATCGAAAAAATTCTAATTCTGCATACAAGTCCTTAAAAAGATCTTTCATTTAATGCCAAACACGATAGGTTTTGAAACACTTTCATTAAAACAAATGCCAATCGATAAAATTCCAATTTTGCATGTAAGCCCTTCAAAAGACCTTTCGATTGATACCAAAGCCGATGGGTTTTGAAGCACTTTCACTAAAACAATTGACAATCGAAAAGTATTAAATTTTGCTCGCGAGCCCTTAAAAAGATCTTTCATTTGATACCAAACACGATAGGTTTTGAAATACTTTCGTTAAAACAATTGCCGATCGAAAAAAATCCAATTTTGCATGCAAGCCCTTAAAAAGACCTTTCATTTGATACCAAACAAGATAGGTTTTGAAGCACTTTCACTAAAACAATTGACAATCGAAAAATAATAAATTTTGCTCGCGAGCCCTTCAAAAGATCTTTCATTTGATACCAAACACGATAGGTTTTGGAACACTTTCGCTAAAACAATTGCCGATCGAAAAAATTCTAATTCTGCATACAAGTCCTTAAAAAGACCTTTCATTTAATGCCAAACACGATAGGTTTCGAAGCACTTTCATTAAAACAAATGCCAATCGAAAAAATTTAAATTCTGCATGCAAGCCCTCAAAAAGACCTTTCATTTGATGCCAAACACGATAGGTTTTGGAACACTTTCGCTGAAACAATTTCCGATCGAAAAAATTCTAATTCTGCATGCAAGCCCTTACAAAGACCTTTCATTTAATACCAAACACGATAGGTTTTGGAACACTTTCGGTAAAACAATTGCTGATCGAAAAAATTCTAATTCTGCATGCAAGCCCTTGAAAAGACCTTTCATTTGATACCAAACACGATATGTTTTGGAACACTTTCGCTAAAACAATTGCCGATCGAAAAAATTCCAATTTGGCATGTAAGCCCTTCAAAAGACCTTTCGATTGATACCAAAGACGATGGGTTTTGAAGCACTTTCACTAAAACAATTGACAATCGAAAAATATTAAATTTTGCTCGCGAGCCCTTCAAAAGATCTTTCGTTTGATACCAATCACGATAGGTTTTGAAACACTTTCGTTAAAACAATTGCCGATCGAAAAAAAAACAATTTTGCGTGCAAGCCCTTAAAAAGACCTTTCATTTGATACCAAACAAGATAGGTTTTGGAAAATTTTCGCTAAAACAATAGCCGATCGATAAAATTTAAATTCTGCATGCAAGGCCTCAAAAAGACCTTTCATTTGATGCCAAACACGATAGGTTTTGGAACACTTTCGCTGAAACAATTGCCGATCGAAAAAATTCTAATTCTGCATGCAAGCCCTTGAAAAGACCTTTCATTTGATACCAAACACGATAGGTTTCCAAGTACTTTCATTAAAACAATTGCTAATCGATAAATTTCCAATTTTGCATGTAAGCCCTACAAAAGACCTTTCGATTGATACCAAATACGATGGGTTTTGAAGCACTTTTACTAAAACAATTGACAATCGAAAAGTATTATATTTTGCTCGCGAGCCCTTCAAAAGATCTTTCATTTGATACCAAACACGATAGGTTTTGGAATACTTTCGTTAGAACAATTGCCGATCGAAAAAAATCCAATTTTGCATGCAAGCCTTTAAAAAGATCTTTCATTTGATACCAAACACGATAGGTTTTGGAATACTTTCGCTAAACAATTGCTGATCGAAAAAATTCTAATTCTGCATGCAAGCCCTTGAAAAAACCTTTCATTTGATACCAAACACGATAGGTTTCCAAGTACTTTCATTAAAACAATTGCTAATCGATAAAATTCCAATTTTGCATGTAAGCCCTTCAAAAGACCTTTCGATTGATACCAAAGACGATGGGGTTTGAAGCACTTTCACTATAACAATTGACGATCGAAAAGTATTAAATTTTGCACGCGAGCACTTCAAAAGACCTTTTAATTGATACCAAAGACGATTATCGGCTAATAAAACATTAAATGGAATTGCAATTTTCGAATATTGGCTCAAAGTTTATATTACTGTAATATAGACAGTCAGTGTCGCCGTTTTCTGCTTAATCTTGGCGACGACAACTAACGCCTGTCTTGATTATATATTTTTGAATACAGAAATACTTGCATATGAACTTTAAACATATATTTTACACAAATTTGGTAACTCGCAATGTCAAAAGTCAATAAATTTTAGTTTTGTACTTCTGGTTTTGCATCAGTTTCCGATCGACAACGAAGCGAGCTCGAGAGCCGAAGTTGTCGAACTGAGCGTAAGGTGCTGCCGCTAGTCGGACAAGTCGCGAAAAGCCAAACAAAATGCGTCGAGAGGAACGAAAAATTGATTGAAAAAAATCTTATATAGGGAAATAATAGCTTGTAAAGTAATAATTAATACAAAAATTGTATCTAATACAAACAAGGGTGGTATGTAGTAAATTATCATATGTTTAACGTGACTAATTTATCGGCTAATAAAAAGATAAATGGAATTACAATTTTCGAATATTGGCTCAAAGTCTTCGTTACTGTAATATAGACAGTCAGTGTCGCCGGCCGTAGGCTGCTTGATCTTGGCGTCGACAACTACCGCCTGTCTTGATGTCGCATATCAATTTTAGTCATAAATGTATTTTTCAGACGACCACATATGAAATTAATCATATCAATATATGTGTTCGTATAACGCACACTTCTAACATATCAGGTGAAGTTCCACTGATTGACAACAGATGGCGTTATGATGAAAGAAAGTAATAAAATAAATGAAAAAAAATTGTATTATTATTTAAATTGAAGTTTCGGCAGATTTTTCAACACATTTGCATATATAAATCTTATTTTTTTAAATTAATAATTACTTATTTACTAATATTTTAGCATTATTTAATATTTTGACATTGCGGTTAGTACAGTAGGTATCATCACACCTAACCTCAAACATTAAACGTCAACGCCACGAACTATTATATTGAAGGACAGGCGAGTCTTGCGGGTAAAGCATCCGCAGAAATGTTGTAGAAAGAGAGCGACAAAAAAGTGAGTGCGACAGGAAAAAGAGTCTGGCGAATGCATGGGTGCTTACGAGTCTATTCAGGTTTTTTTTACTTTTAGAACTAATTACGTTAAAAAATGTTATTTGCAATTATTTAAAATTAAATACACACTTTTCTTTAATTATATCAGGTTTAGCTTGACAAATATAAATACGTAAAACCATGTATAAACACATTTTTCTAGTAGTACATTTTTGCTATTTAACTACACCATGACAAGTTACACAAGTGTAAAATTGGCATAAATATTTTTATTTTAAAATACAAAATGGTAAAATTTATATAATGTAAATAGGACATTTTATTTAAAAAATAATAAAGAAAATAGATAGAACCGAATATTTCAATTTTTTTTTAATTAATATTTTTGTACTTATACAATATATTTTATAATTTTATAATAATAAAAACAGATCGAACTGAATATTTCAAATCTTTCTTAATTTAGATTTTTAGATCTTCCTTACACTGAGATTTGATATTATTTTGATTCTGTTTAAAATATTGCTTCAAGTGCATTAAAATAAATTCATGGACAAAAATAGATATTATTTCTTTCTTGTGATCTCTACTAGAGAAAAGAATGCATAACTTTCAATTACAGAATACACTGTTTCTTCATATACACGAGGGTTATCTATATATAATATTAATTTATCTTGAATATATTTGGCTAATCTAAATATGTTTATATTTGGGTGGATTAAAAAGCCACGACTTTAACATTTGTTAATTCCGCTTCTTTTATGTGACATACATTTTCTTTGTTTACATGCAATATAATATATATATATATATATATATATATATATATCTGTTCATATTACTACTTTTTTCCAAATATCCAACTGCTCTTTTGGAGCACGAAACAAAGATATTTTGTCATGATTTGAGTCATACCCGCTGGTACAATTGGGCGCAAAACACTTACGACCCAGTGCAAACTAATTGTTTATAACTATTTATTACCAAACAACACAAATGATTGAAAAAAGTAACCTGCGTTCATATGGCGTTGAGTAAATTCCAGCCTCTTTAAGCTATCTCTCTCTTTCAAAGTAATGCGCGCAAGTGACATAAAGCTGGACGTTTTCTAGCTGCGCTTATATACGAAGTTGCGTAGAGCTGGTCAACGCTTACCTTCAAAACGCATCAGCTGACAAAAAGTAACATTATTGCTCTTGTACATTTTTTTACAAATATTTTGGTGTCGTCTGAAAAATTTATAGAAGAGATATTCGAAGATTGTCCTTCTTCAATTCAAACCCCTGGCGACAAAGAATTATAATTTATTTCACAACTTTCAATATTTCTTTGTCTATTTGTTAGGTGTATTTGTATTTATGTTATGTAAATAAAAAAAATATTTTAGAAATTTATGTATATTTGAGATTTTTTTGTGACCCCCTCCCTGAAAAAATGTCTGTGGACGCCCATGTTGGGTAGTACTTTATTTACTTTACTTAGTTACTACTCCTACTAACTATTAAATGACATCACCCAAGCAAATATTTTTCCTTTATCATTCCCATTTTGTACATATTTTGCATTAGAATTATTATTGAAACAATAAGAACACTGTTTATATTTCTGATATAAAAAATTAAATGTTTGGGACACTTTGTAGCTCTATGCCAAATACACGCCTTAGCTGTGTCTTTTCTCTTCTCCACATGTCAGTACACGTGTGTAATTTGCGACGATTGATGACGAAAAGTAGCGCTAGGTTGGCGTCGAGTGGCAATAGCGAGCATATATTCAGAGTAATTACTAAATAATTGAAATCCGTTGCTTGCGCTTGCTTGCTGAAAAACTAAATCTAACGCAAGCGTGGATTCGTGCCTTCGCTTGGTAGTAGTCGTGAACTGTGGACAAAGCACCGAACTAAATCTAGGGAATTCTGATTCTATTATTATGATAGTGTATTAAAACTTAGTTGTATGTAATTTGTCAACTTGGTAGCTTGGAAATCGTTAGAAACATAATTCAGTGTTTTTCATTTCAGTTTGTTAGTTATTGGCAGGGTGCGCGACGACAACGACATCTGACGGCCACATTAAATCATGCTCTATATTCCATAACCGTTGATTCATACAAGATTTTGTCTAATTTTGATAAAAACTAAATTAAAATGTGTGCAATTTCAGTTTTTAAGAACTAACATAAAATGCTGAAGATATGTAAGAATTGTGTTTATTAAAGTGATAAATTTTCTTATTTTTGTATTTCTTATTTCGCAACTGGTTAGTTATTTTTTATAAGGGTAAAAGAAATGTAAATTATTATGATTGAATGATGAATAATAATAATAAATAATTGAGATGTTTGAATTTTTGCAGTACTCTTTCATTGTCTCATTGGTTCAAGATTCTCAACCATAGCAGAAATAAATAACTGTCATATGAAAAGCAAAGTAAATGTTTTAAATATTATTTATTACTTTCAAAGATTAAATAGTACTTTTTTATGATTTTTTAAGAATAGGTCTTGGGCAGTTACGTGACGAAGCCAACCTCAAGAAAACTTGAAAACATCGTGTAAAATTTTTGTTTCGATGTTTACTTTTTTCTGGTGTATTATCGTTTATATATTCTTCTTTACTTATATGTTAGTCTTCGTTGTTAGTTGTCCCAAAATGTCCCAGTTGGCTTAAAAATTTTCCAAATTTCTTTGCATATCAATGAGGATTTTGGCCAAATCTTTTCTAAGACAGTCATTTATTAATAAAATGTTTCCCAAAAATGTCTCCTAAATTATCTCTAAAAATAGTAATGTTTTTCAAAATGTCTCCCAAATGTCAAATCGTCTCTAGGACACTCAATTTTCTGAAATGTCTTCCAAATTATCTCTAAGACAGTTAATTTTCAACAAAATGTCCCTCAAATCGTCTTTAAGACAATTATTTACTAAGAAAATATCTCTCAAATCGCCTCTAACGTAGTCATTTTTCTAAAATGTCTCCCAAATTATATTTAAAATAGTTATTTTTCCAAAATATCTCTCAAATCATCTAAAAGACAGTAATTTTCCTAAAAAGTCACTAAATTTTCTATGAAATAATCATTTTTTCCGAAATGTCTCCCATATTTGCAACAAAATGTGTATCAAATTGTCGCTAAAAAATCATTTTCCAATAAAATTATTTGAATATCAATCATGTTTTTGGCAATTGACACTTATAATAGTTTCATTTGTCTGAGAGAACTTGTATGACTGTTGAGATGTTAACCTCGACTTTAAAAAAATTTTACGAAATGGTTCATGGAACCATAGTTTCATATTCAATTGTTAAAATGTAACTATTATAGTTTTCTAAAAATTTGCTTGAAAATGGCCAAAATTTTGTGCCGAAACATCGCTATTTAATAAAATTTAAACCAAAAATTATTTAAGTTTTTTGAAATTTTATTACTACGTAAAGCCTGTGATCCAATTATTACCAATAATTAAAATAACATTTTATGTTCCAAATATTTTTGCTAACATCGTTTTTTTGTACCTACCTATATGATTCCATTTTTGAAATAAATGGAATTTATTGTTTTGTGTGTCCAGTAAATTTCCTGTTCTGGTTTTTCAATTTCATTTAAAATCAACTCAGCTCTTCGTATTTTCATGAAACTTATAATTACCAAGTTTCGTTAACAAATCTTGTCTCGTTCATGAGATATTGCACACTCGGACACACATCAATCCATTCATCCATCCATCCATCCACACACACATACAAAGAGACATCATTGAGAAAATGACCAAAACGGATTCAGTGAACCTCAAAACACGTATTTCCGCGAAAATCTCGTCAACGATTTTTTTTTAACGATTCCAATACTTCCTTATACTGTGTATAAGAAAGTGAAAATGATCACCTTACAGAGGCTAAGAGGGTGGCTTTGAAACAGAACAAAAATGCAGAGAAAATTTGGAATAATATCAGATTTTAATTATATGGATACCTTAACCCAGTTGGTAAAGAGCATTTCAAAGATCCCAGGCTCAAAAACTGACTAAATCGCAATTTTTCCTCTTTATAATTAAAAATAAAGTTATTAATATTTTACTGTTGACAGTGTCGTCTACGATACTTTATTATTATTGGTCAATTCCATATTTTTTCTAAACCTCTTTTGAAATATCAAAATGTCAATATTGCTGACGCTGTAGAGCAATGATTTTCAAATTTTTCGGTGCTATGATCCCCTTGGAGGCAAAAATCACAAATAAATTCTTTCGCGATGCCCGTATTTCTTATGTTATCAAAATTGTAGTTTGTAAAAGGCTGATTTAATAATGTACATTAGAAATATAGAACCACGCTTTCAGAAATTAGTAAAGGAAAAATTTGTCATTAAGAAATATGGTATAGTTTTTTAGGAACTTTGATATGTTAGTAGTTTGAAGAATTAATAGGCACTTCAAGACTTTTTTGAAATTTGTATATATTAATCTACGTAATAAAATAATTAAACCCAAATTTTTATAATTTTTTTTAAACTTGTATTATACATGATAAAAATATTAAAACTTTCGAAACAAAGGAGTATGACGTAGTTGCATCTTGGATTAAAGAGAGACTGATAAGACAGAGATAAATAACACGTAACTTCACGGAACGTGTATCGTTGTCTGTAGAAACGTAGAATGCTGAATGCGTGTTTCTTCTTCGTCTTCTTCTCAGTAAGTTAAGCACCGACAAACGTTTCAGATAAAGCTCTGTGATTGGCTTAATGCAACTACGTAATTGCAATATGGCAGTGCGAAATTTAAATGAGCCTTTTGAATTATTCAACTTTTACTTTCATATTTCAGCAATAAAGATATCATTTATCGTATGGTTTTATATTGTATTAAATATGATGTTCGGTCAAGAATTTATTGTAATAAATATATATTAAAAAGCCCTACAAATTGAACCCCCCATTGTATTTTACTAATCAAGTTTGTAATAAATTCTTAGATAGTCAGTTGCGTTGCCGTTACTTAAATTTTTATAATAAATTTTCCTGAAATAAACAAGATTTTGTCGAAATGAACTATCAAACGAATAATTTAACATTGCTGTCCAACATTCGATTTGACATTTTTCATTTAAGTAATACTTAAAATTTAAATGAAAGCGTGCAACAAGATGGATTATTGGAAACATGTTTTTTTTTTAATTTGTAAATAGCATCCGATAAACCCCGTCCCCCCACTAATGTCTTCGCGACACCCCGAGAAGTTGCGATCCACAGTTTAAAAACCACTGCTGTAGAGTGTTTCCAACAATTGCTAACTTAAACTCCTTACTGAACACTCGAAAATAAAAATCAGCTTTCCCGTTAATATTTACTCGTATATATCAGTGGGACAAAGCTATATAATGTGTTCGGCTGTCCGGCTTCGCGCTTCGAACCACGGTCACATGCATCATGCATAGAACATAGATCACCTTAGGCCAGTGATTCTCAACCACTGTGCCGCGGCACTTTTGTGTGCCGCCAAATTTCAAAAGTGTGCCGCCAAATTTTGCAAATATATAATAATGTTAATATTATTAAATTATATCATTTAAAAAGAAAAATATTTTTAACATGAATATATATTTAAATCCACAAAAAAATAAATTATTTTATTATTTGCTTTGCAACGCGGTTTTTCTTAGTGCATTAAAAATATTTTTATTATTAGCTTGTAATTAATCCCTTAATAAACGTTTAGTTATTATTGTAGTATATATTAGTTTATTTCGTATATTTAAAATTTTTGTCATAAACTATTTATGCAGTGTGTTGTAGTAAGTAAATAATTTTTATCTTTTTCTTTGTGTGCCGCCAAATTTTGAAATCGTTAAATATATGCCGCAACAAAAAAAAGGTTGAGAATCACTGCCTTAGGCAGTATACAGGCGCGGATTAAGTCTGCCTTTGATACATAACAAAAAGTAGGGATAACATCAGATTTTAATTACATGGGTACCACAGCACAGTTGGTTAAAAGCATTATATTGAAATTCAAAAGTTTTCCCACTTTTTCTGCCTATAATTTAACGGTAAGTCAGGGTTTGCGCCGACATTGCTCGCTAATTTATATTAGAGAAAAGTACTTGAAATAAAAATGGTACAGATTTAAGTTTTTCATATTTATATATCTTTAAGATGAAATATTCAACCGGAATTCTCACCATTAAGTTGCCTCCCAGCAATGCCTAGAACAAAAATTAATATAATGTAAAATATTTATAAAATTTGCCGAGATAAAAATTATTATTATACTAATACGATAAAACACTTTATAAAAATACTAAACAAAACTTTGTATGGTACTGACCAAAAAATGGATGACAAACAAAATAAAATTACTGGGTGTTGCAGTCTGCTGTAGTAGATTTCGGTAAGTGATATAGCTATGCACGTGAAGTGCGGTTACTAGCCTCCAAAGTGAAGGGGTAGTTATAATGTGGTGAAAATTATTTGTGGAAATTGAAAGCGACACCTTTAATAAAATATGAAACAAAAATTACTTTCATATACATATATATATATATATATATATATATATATATATATATATATATATATATATATATATATATATATATATATATATATATATATATATATATATATATATATATATATAATATCTATATATATATATATATATATATATATATATATATATATATATATATATATATATATATATATATATATCTATATATATATATATATATATATATTATATATATATATACATATATATATATATATATATATATATATATATATATATATATATATATCTAATATATATATATATATATATATATATATATATATATATCTAATATATATATATATATATATATATATATATATATATATATACATATATATATATATATAAATATAAATATGTATATATATATATATCTAATATATATATATATATATATATATATATATATATATATATATATATATATATATATATTATTTTTTTTTTATTTAAGGAAATATTTTACTATGAACCCAACTGACTATATTTTTGCCCCGATAGTAGTTTGACTTTTGGCTGTAATTCGATGAATAAAAGATAGTGAACTATGTACTTGTGTGTATTTAAGTATTTCTTCTGTCTATCGTATATCATCATCACGCCTTTTTACCCACTATTGGGTGTGGCACTGTGCTGAAGCAGATCTCGGTAAGTGATATATATATATATATATATATATATATATATATATATATATATATATATATATATATATATATATATATAATTTGCATGCAATCAAAATTTTTAAATCCGTTTCTATTAATATTTGCACATAAATTTTATGTTTCTAAATTAACTACAATCATTTCAATCTTCAAAATATATTCTATACATTATCAGAAAGATTCATAATGCGGATTAGCGATAATACCATTTTTAATTTTGTTTTTAACTGTCATTCCAATTCACGAAATAAGTTTATTTCAATCCGGATTAAAAAGAATCTTATTTAGTATCAAATTTCATTCATTTCGTGAATCCGTTCTAATTTGAAACAGAGTTATAGATAATATTAAAAGTGATATTAGTGAAAATGTGAAAATATGTTTCATTTATAATAACAATATCTTGTTACAAATGCCAACTTCAAACATAATTAGATGCAAGTGTCAAGTTAAATATGTTAGTGTAATTTCATTCCGATAATATACTTTTGTGACAGCTTTATATTAACAGGACATCGTAGTTCATTAGATAAAACAAAAATAAAACTTGCGTTTGCTAATTAACAAGTAGGAGGTCGTGCATTCAAATTCGCTGATTTCAACTTAAAACCAAAAAAAAATTCAATGAGGTCGATGACTATAGATGAATTTAAAGAAACAAATTATAAAATAAATAAATGAAACATTACCTTCTCTCACAATAATAATAATATATATATATATATATATATATATATATATATATATATATATATATATATATATATATATATATATATATATATATATATATATATATAATCTTATCTGTATTGCATTTTGAATTTGTTATGTATCAGAATGGCTCAGCATACACACAGTAGTGAATTATCTTCGCGTAAATCAATTTCTGTCAGCCGATTACCATTTATTTATTTATTTATTTGTTACTCTACACAACACCTAAATCTAATCCCAATTACAGTACAGGGAACCTACATCTTATAATGGAATCCGAACCACTCAGACACAATCGTATTTTTTTTATATAAGTTGAAGTCAGTGAGATTTGAACGCACGACTTCTTGCTTGCTTATTAAGAATCTCAAGATTTACCTGGCTTTAATACACTGGACTACGATTGCCTGTATTATATTATATCTTATCTTTTTGTTTCATTTTCAGTTACTGCATTGTGTGGACTTTTCTTTCATATACAAGTGCAGGCTATCGCTTTCATCTTTTCTAATCTTGTAGATTTGTTTTTAGTTTCGTTATTAGATTCGTTGTTAGGAGTAAACCTCAGTAATTTGAGATGTTTTATGCATATGTTATGTACGTTGAAGAAAGAAAATGAATGATAAGTGAATAGGAATGATGTGATTGAAGGTTTGTTGTATGATGAATGATTTCGAGTGTAATAAATGAATGAGTTTATATGGAGTGATCTATGAATGTGGTTGAAGTAAGGGTGGTTTGTTTGGATGAAAATGTTTGACGAGGGCTGATTGTTTGATGAGTGTGATGAGTGAATGTTTTATGAGTGATTTTAGGGTTCGTGCTACCCCATTTGTTGGGATATAGCGTGAAGATATGTATGTATATTTAGGTATAAGTCAAAATGATGTCGCACATTCCTTCTACTAATTTTTAATCATATTTTTCTGTTAGACTATAAATAATTCGTCGATTTAAAAAAAAAAGTATATTTAATTTTCTTGTCTAGTATCATATACATATATAACATTAAAATTTGATCATAAACCTCATTACTTGGTACCACGAGCATGGTTTTTGCCTGTTTTTTGAACAGTGTTTAGCTATCTTTAACATGTTAAAACCGTGCTTTTAAAACACCCAAAAACAGTGCTTGTGGTACCAGCTATTGGGTTTAAGTGGTTCGGATTCTACTATAAACAGTGGGCTCCCTATACTGTAATTGGGATTAAGTTCCTGTTGTGCAGAGTAACAAATAAATAAATATATATAATTTTTGAAGCCGGGCCTGTATTCTTGAGGCCCGCATTTCCATGCGCAGCGAGCACATGAGTAGCCGCACTACACTATGCGGTATGACTGGTTCTGATCAATATATTTACTATAAACGTGTCTTGCGTGCTATTATTTTATTGAATGTCAATTGTTGTTAGATAAAACGAAAGCTTATTCTACCCCACTGTCATTGCTGGCAGTGCAGGCGCTAGCCGATTTGTCATTTGTTCCGATAATATGTCTTTTTGATTTGCTTATGCTCCAATTTTCTTTTACTTAACGTACGAATTAAATGTGAAACATTTTATGTTAGTCGGAGCTATTTAAGCGAGCGGGTGACATATTTTAGTTCTAATGGAAAACGATTTATCTAACGTAGTTCTATTTCGATTAGTGGCTAGTCGTAAGACAGAATGTCAGGTTATATTTATTTACTAATACTAATGCAAGGACAGGGTAAATGCGTCTTATTACGATAATTAACGCATTCAGATGCGTTCACAGCTGCCCGAACAATAATTACGGTTAGTAATTACAATTATTAGTGGAAGAGTACTAATACTTGCGATTAAAATTACAATTAATAGCACCGTATAGTGAGTGAATTAGTGAAAACTTACATTTCTGGAGAATTTCAAAAAGGAACATAAATAAGCACACAAAAATTACCAACAGATAGCATAATACAGGTCTGCGTCTTATTCTTTGAACTATTTTAATAATTATCGCCTACATATTTTCTAAATACTGTAGTTTTATAATATTCTAGTTGATTACTATCAAAAATGAATTAAAATCCTAGATAACGATAGAATATAGACAAAATAATACAAGATGTTTCTGTACGTCGGGAAAAAATATTATGGTTATAAATTCAAAAACACGCACTTGGTTTGTTTCACAAAATAAAAGAACTCTGGGTTCTTGGATACAATTAACCCCAAATTCCCACCCAAATCCTCGTCCATCGATGTATAAATACACCGTCTTTGTAATGTTTCTGTATTATTCTTCTGATGATGGCTTAACAGCCGAAATTGTACAATAAAGAATTTCTTTTATTTTGTGAAACAAACCGAGTGTGTTTTTTTGAATTTATTCTCCAATGTTTCACCTAGTGCCAACAGCTTCTTCAATAAAAAATTAAATATATCATCACGCCTTCTACCCATTACTGGATGTAGCACTCTGCCGAAGCAGATTTCGGTAAGTGATATATTTTGCGTGTGAAGTGCGGTTACCAGTCGTCAAATCACGGCCCCCAAAGATGTTAGTGGTGGAGAAGCCACAGGGGTAGCTTTTGAAATTATGAAAATTGTTTGTTGTTTGTTCTCAGGATCCGCAGGCCGACTTCATACCACTGAGCTAGCCGCCCCATCTTCTTCAATAGAGTTTATTAATTATGGTTATATATTATATGACGTTCTGATCATAAAACAAAAAGAGTTTTTTTAATCGCAAAATTAAAGTATTTTACTTAAGCAAACAATTTTGGTACCACTTTTTTGATAGTTATTTTTAATATACATACATACATAACATCACGCTATACCTCATCAGATGGTATGGCACGAACCCTAAAATCATTCATAAAACATTGGCTCATCAGATTTATCAAATAATAAGTCCTTGTCAAACATTCTCATCCTCAAGGGGCCCACACACTACGTTCTTGTTGGACTGTTTTGCTCGACGAACAAGTCTGTTCAAGCAAAACCGACACAAAACTAAAGTGTGTGGTGGTAAAACTGTCGTTTTTGCTCGCAAACAAAGCTGATAAAAATAATCAGACTGAACCTGACTATGTCTACCGAACTTGTTCGCGAACTTGTCAGTTCGAGCAAAGCCGAAGTGTGTGGGGTAAACAAAAGACAGTTTGTTCAGTAGCGTAGTTAAAAAGGTCTTGCGCAGTTTGTATTTCGCAACGATTTGTTTCAATATGACGGATCCTCGCCAGATTAGTAGAAAGTTTTTATTAGAATTTATAGAACTGTATCGCAGTCTGTTTATAGAAAATAAAATCTCGCATGTTTTAGTATTAAGAAAAACAAAGCATATGAACGGCTAAAGGGGTACAATAAGTATTGTAATCCATTCTTAAATAATTAAACCAATCCAGTTTAAAATAACAAATTAATATCTGAAAACATGCTTCTCTTCAAAAACCATTCCTTCGGCCATTTTGTACTTTTCTTTTTATTTTTTTATTTTGTGGCAAATGCCGCCGCCGCTGCACATAAATATATTGTCTTCATATTTATTAAGTTGCTAAACAAAACCGAAGTGTGTGTGCAACTCGCGTTCGTCGTTTTTGCTCGAACAGACTTGATCGTTGAGTAAAACAGTGGAGCAAAAACATAGTGTGTGGGCCGCTTAACACATCACCCTCGCTTCAACCACATTCATATATCCTTCTATATAAGCTCATTTATTCATCACACTCGAAATCATTAATCACACAACAAACCTTCAATCATATCTATCCAATCATTCCTATTCACTTTACTCCATGCTGTGGCTATGGCGCAAATTTTAAATAAAATTCGTGTAGTAATATTTAAACATTTAATAGGTAAACAGCTGTAAATTCAAAACTAACATACGTCATATACAAAATAAATCTTTTAACTGACAAAAGAAACTTTACATACTAGTGTAAGATTTATTCGGTTCCATTCGACTCAACGAAGATACCCGAAAGATACCGGTAATTGCTATTCAATAGGACTTCAATTTCGTGTTTATAGACAAATGGGTTATGCGGGTTACAGGTAGTACATATTTCAGTGTTAATCCCGAGTTAGACGAGTATTTTTAATTTCAAGATTTGTAGTTTAAGTATCCAAATTGTGTCCTCTGTTGTTTCTTAGCAACATAAAAATATATATTATGGGAAAGGTGGCTCAGTAATATCGAGTCGGGCTGTGAATTTGAGAACCCAGGTTCGATTCCCACAGCTGATAAACAATTTTCACCACATTAAAACTACCCCTGTGACTTCCCCTCCACAAACATCCTTAAGGGCGTAATTTGACAGCTGGTAACCGCACTCCACACCCAAAAAAAAATCACTTACCGAGATCTGCTACGGCATAGTGCCACACATTTATTTATATAAATATAAAGCATGGGGTGGCTAGCTCAGTGATATGAAGTCGGCCTGTGGATCCTGAGGTCCCTGGTTCGATTCCCACAGGCGACAAATTTTCATAATTTGAAAAAGCTATCCCTGTGGCTCCTCCACCACTAACATGTTTGGAGACCGTGATTTGACGACTGGTAATCGCACTTCACGCGCAAAATATATTACTTACCGAGATCTGCTTCAGCAGAGTGCTACACCCAGTAATGGGTAGAAGGCGTGATGATATATTTATTTTTTATTTATAAAGCATCTTCATTTCTAAATAAATATAAATATATCATCACGCATTTTACCCATTACTGGGTGTGGCACTTTGCCGATGCAGATCTCGGTAAGTTATATATTTTGCGCATGAAGTGCAGTTACCAGTCAAATCACGGGCCCCAAAGATGTTAGTGGTGGGGGTAATTTTAATGTGGTGAAAATGTTTGTCGGCTGTGGTAATCGAACCAGGGTTCTCAGAATCCACAGGCCGACTCGATACGACTAAACCACCCACTCCATCGTTATTTTTATGTCCTCAATATTCCAAATTTAATTTTAAGGAACGAATTGTACATAGTGCAACATGAACATCGTAAGCAAATTTAAGAAATCCTTATAATTTAAGTACCTTTTGAGCATTTTTGCAGTAGTATGTAAGTTTTGTTAGCTTTCATTGAATGAACATGTATTTTTTTTATACTATTGTCCATCTAAAATGTTTTAGATAGATAATTCTAAAGTTCGATTATTTAAATTGCAATAATAAAGAACATGGGTGTGAACAAAACTAGATGCCTATAATTAATGTAAAATTACATATTTACATATATCATCAAACAATTTATACATGTGTGAATGAAGCTTTGAAAAGCATTATCTGAAGTCGAGTTCAGCATATAATACATAATTACCTTTTGTATTATGTTACATGCATTTAAAATTGCTATAATAAAATACTAGGCCATCTATGATCTATGGCATTCAGTAAAATTAGTTCAATGTTATATTTATAGATAAAATCACAGGAAATATTATGCTATTTGTTATTGCAATGACATGAAAATGTTGAATACAATGGTTTTGCAAATATATCCAAAAATTTAGTTTCTATAATCTTATCGTAGACTACTAATACTAATGGAAATTATATAATGATTCGACAGTTATGTTACTGTTATAATTATCCTCCTGTTAAATATACGAGGGTAAGGTGAAAAGTTCTCGGCCTCACACAGAGATGGCGTTTCAATCAATAAAAATTTGTGTTTGCTGCCTGGGTATACGTGTCATTAGTTCGTATGATAAGTTTCAACTTGTTCTCTCAAGTAGTTTGTTTACACGAATTTTTGAAGTAGACGTCCTGCGTGTTTTTCGTTAAAATGGATCAACTTGAATATCGTGCGGTCATAAAATTCTTCGTTTTGGATGGATTAACCCCTAAGGAAATTCATCCGAAGTTGACAAAAGTTTATGGGGACTCTGCTCCTTCCATGTCAACCGTTAAAAAGTGGGCAGCTAAAACGTGGTTGCATATCCCTTGAAGATGACCCACGTGACCGACGGCCAAAATCTCCATCACACCGGAAATCATCGAAAAAGTGTATGATCGCAGTCTTTCATTGTCAGGCCGAGAACTTTTCACCTTACCCTCGTATATAGAGCCAAAAAACCCCAAATGCTCATTCAACTTCAATCACGTATAACTCTGTGGCAAATCATAGAAGGCACTTTTCGTTCTTTACCTAAAAACTAACACGGGACTAGCCCGTGAGCAATTTCCTAATCCAGCGGTTCTAAACTGTTTTCAATCAATATACCTCTTCGCCTTACTATGAAGCGTCATGTACTCCTTATCAATTTTTATTTTAAATTAATAAAGATTGGATATCTGGTTTAGTAATATCTAGTCGGACTGTGAATTTGAGAACCCTAGTTCGATTCTCACAGCCAACAAACAATTTTCTCCATTTTAAAATTACCCCTGTAGCTTCCCCACTACTAATATCTTGGGGGGCGTGATTAGACGGCTAGTAACCATATTTCATGCGCATAAATTTATCACTTACCAAAATCTGCTACAGTAGAGTGCCACACCCAGTAATGGGCAAAAGGAGTGATCATATATTTATTAAATTTAATTTTAAATTAATAATTATGACTTAATAGCTAAAAAAGCATGAATATTATGAAAAATAATTTACGTAGCGTCTGTGGAAGCTTCACGTACCCCTTGGGAGTTCATGGACCGCTGGTTCAGAACCGCTGTCCTAGTCGCTAGTCGACGTGTCGACGGCTCATGGTCGCTGCAAGTGTCAACTTATCTATTATGCACCGGAAATAATCAATACCACAGAAAGAACTGGCGAATTGTGCTTGTTAACGTCAAGCAAGAAAATACAAAAATACATATAAACAGGGCATAACTCTCTGTCCCATCAAATGAAATAGCACGAACCCTTCAAAAATTCACTACTTATCCTGGCACACCAATTTCGCTGCATCCATAATTTCTTTCATTTAAACCTGTCTCATTTATCATTTACTCATTAAACCTTCAATAATATCCATTGACTTATTCCAATCTCTCACCCTTAATTTCATCAGTATAATTATATCTGCTTTATCTGACTTTCATTCGACATACATTACAATATGACCAAACTATCTTAACTGATAATATAGTAAGAGTAAATTGTACTTAACTAAATTTTGTGAATATTACTAATTCTAGAAACACTGCCAAATAGCTGCAAAATAAAATATTTAAAATTTGCATTACTTTTTAAAATATTCATATTAAGTATAATTTAGATAAGCTTATGAAAGTATTGACAAAACTAAAACAATAAAATAAAAAAAGAAAACTGGAACAAATATAATGTCTAATTCAATGTTATTTTTAACATTACGTACATTTTCTGATAAATTATGCTTATCGCATGATATTCATATAGTTGATAGGAATTTCTAACTTTTCCATCAACTAATATTTATCTCAATTACATATTTATTGTCATCTAATTCATTATCTTCTGTTTAATTTATTTAACATTATTCTGAATGTTATTTAGTATTAGGGAATAAGTGTGTACAATATAATAACAATTTATTTATTTATACATATTATAAAAAATAGTAACTGACTAAATACAGCAAACAACTAATACAGCAAAAAAGTTAACTTCTAGAAACGAAAGTTCTTTTATGAATATCCTGTAGACGCCGATTATACTTATCACGTTTGTATTTTGATTTTTATGATGGTAATTCTAATAAAGGAGAAAGAAAAATGTTTCTTTTTTACATCAGAAAAATTAAAACAATGATATATAAAATAAAGTAAGAGATTGTGTAGTCGGTTCTTGGTGGAACATTTTATAATAATAAAGGTAGAATAAAAACACTTGATTTGTCCACAGATATAATTTCGTTTCGACTTTGCAGTCATCATCTGATGATGACTGCAAAGTCGAAACGTTCGTTATATATTTAATAAATATTATATCTGTGGACAAATCAAATGTTTTTATTCTAACTTTATTAATATATAAAATATATTTTTTTATTGCACGTTGCCATAAACATTCATTTAGCAAATATAAATGGTACTTTAACAGATTATTAATAGAAAATAAGAAATTGTATGATATTTTATCATAGTAACAAAAACAACCATAAAATAACAAATTTAATAAATGGATTTGAAGTACCTATTGATTATAAAGTACCACAAATAACATACTAAAAAGAAAATTATATTCAAGATAAGTTGATTGCAGATATTTAATATTTATTACCTATTATTTACAAAAGGACCAAATTTGTTCAGAATTGATTAATGTAACCGATTAAAATATAATATATTTCTTCTTCTAGTCATTTTCATAAGCAGGGCCGGCTCAAGGCACAGACAAACAACACTTGTGCTTGAGGCGGTATTTCAACGAAATATAAAAAATTCTTAATGTTGTAAATTTGAATTATATTTTATGAGTAATTCCATAAATTATAATTGTATGACTCTTTTAACCTCAGTTGCAAGCGTAAGACCTTTTGTCAGAAATTAAATTCTAAATCAACACCAACAAGACAAATTTTTGGGTTTGCTCGCTTCGCTCACTTTTTGAATATTTGGACTTTAAACCGATGGAATCCAAAAGTACAAAATTAACATTTAATAATGAAAAGGTATGCGAACAACTTTAGAAAACTGAATTTATTTTTAGCTGAACTCGTTTCGCTCGCGTTTTTAACAGTCAGGACTGATAAAATACAAGCACGCAAACTTAACAAATTTAAACCGTTAAATTCGGATTGAAGGATGAAGGTAAAAGAGACATTTTCAAAAGTCGTACTAGCGATTGGTGTTATTTTGTACCTGAAACCTTTTTTTAACATTTGCACCATAACTTTCTTATTCATGAAAATTAGTTCAATTCCGGTAAGATACTCGAAATTCAGGTATATTGGAATCACAGAAATGTATAATCCTCGTATCTGGAACTACCATATGCATAACATAAATGAAGGCCAATTGAATGACTGCGGCTGGAGTCAATCGGTACATTTCGTGAGTACTCGGCACGATTCAAACATTAGGCGTGTTTCTTTGGATTGTGATTGTGATTTTCTAAATCATGATTCCTTTGATCGTGATTACGTTGAATCATGATTAAATATGATACTGAAGAAAACATCGAACAGGAATAATGATTCAAATCCAACCCGATCGACGCGATCCTATAGTATGAACGTTAAAATAACTGCAAATGTCAAATACACAAACTAACCTATTTTAAAATTTCATAAATGAGTGTCCATGTAAGCCATTTAAACATTCTTCCAGAAGCAGCCAATTTCCCTTAATTCCACAAATAGAGCACATAAATTTATCATCAGACGCCATTTTTAAACCTTCGATGTGAATCAGTCAACATGAATCATAGAAAAAGTATGATTCAGAAGGGTAGGGGGATTGTCGTTTCGTGATCACAAAATGAAAGAGTAGGGATAACGAATAACGAACGAAGAAACATGATTCTTCATGATCATGTTAAGTTTGATCACTTTGATTACGAATCACAGTCCAAAGAAACACGCCTATTATTTCATACCGTGATCATAGCATAAATTTTAAATAAAATTCTTGCGATATATTAGATACAAAATAAATCTCCAATCAGACAAATTATGTTAGTGTAAGACTTATTCGATCAGGTTCGGCGGGACTAAAATACCCGATAGACACCAGCTATTACTATTTAATAGGCCTTCAGTTCAGTTATGTAAATAGATAGGATATGCAGGTGCCATGTAATATACATACATATCTTCACGCTATATTCCATCAAATGGGGTAGCATGAACCCTAAAATCACTCATAAAATATTCACTCATTACATTCATCAAATAATCAGCCCTTGTCAAACATTATCATCCAAACACTCCACCCTCACTTTAACCACATTCATAGATCACTCCATATAAACTCATTTATTTATTACACGGGAAATCATTTATCACACAACAAACCTTCAATCACATCTATCCAATCATTTCTATTCACTTATCATTCATCTGCTTTCTTCGACGTACATAACATATGCATAAAACTTCTCAAATTACTCACGTTTACTCCTAACAACGAATCTAATAACGAAACTAAAAACGAATCTACAAAGATCAGAAAAGATGAAAACAATAGCCAGCACTTATATATGAAAGAAAAGTCGACACAATGTAGTAACTGAAAATGAAAACAAAAAGATAAGAAAGGAAGGGAGTGTGCCCTGCGCTTGTTTTTGAGAGAGAATTCCACACAATTGCAATTAAACACTCTACGTAAGAACTGAAAACGAATAAAAAAGGTAAAAAAACGAAGGGAGTGCCGTCCTTGCGCTTGTTTTTGAAAGTGAATTTCACACAATTGCTGGTAAACACTCTAATGAAATTACTAAACAACAAAATTAAAATAAAAAATCCTGCACTTTTCTAAATCATCACATTCATTCCGCAATTAATCTTCGCCAAACGTTCCTATCCTGACACACCACTTTAGCTTCATCCACATTCCTAATTCCTTTCATACAAGCACGTTTGTTCCTCATACTCCATACTTCCATAGTAGTTATACGGCGTCCATGTTTCTTCATCCACACCCAACATTCACTACCATACATCAATGTAGGCACTTAAACACCATTATACACACTCCATCGAGCATATCTGGATACATTCACATTTCTAGCAAAGGTTCTCAGAGCACCCAATACCCTGCATCCCGCAGATATTCTTCTTTAAATCTCACAGTCAATACGTCCATGCCTCGAAAACATACTGCCCAAATATAAAAACTCATTCACTTGACCAAATCTCACACCATTCACCGAAACATTGCAGTCAGTCAGCAAATCACTCTTTTCAAACACTAACACTTTACATTTATCAACATTTAATGTACAGTTATTGTAATATATTTTTAACATTTACATTCTAAAATTATTAATTTTTTTATCGATTTTATTCAACAAAATATACCTGGGATACGATGCTACACCATACGATATTTCGTGCATTACAATTTGTAATTAAATTTTTCTTGTTTGTTCATGTAATTTGGTGATTTTTCTTGTTTTTTTATTACCGTAAAAGAAGGTACTAATGATTCATACTCCAGAGAAAAATAATAGTAAGTAAATTTTCTATATGTTTAGAAATTATTTTAGATGTTTCTTAGAACATTATTTAATGTCCTGAAAATATGGTATATTTGTATACATTGAATATAATAAAAATATACTATTTTTAATACTTCTGGTGAATAAAAGTGATAACATTTTCGTAGTACTATAACAAAAACTGTATTTTTTCAATATTTGTGACTTATTTTTCATTTATTTACTGTTACACTTAATCAATAATATCATTTTTTCTGTATTAGGGCCTATTCGATGTTAAGTAACAAAACTGTTATGTTTTGTACTTAAAAAGGTAAACAAAATAAATTACCCTTCATAAAATATCGCAGTTGTTAAATCCCTCGATAAAAGGAATGTGGGGCGGCATAAAATCTAGAGCCGGCCGTGCTTCTGTTATATCCAGTGATCACAAATTCGGCGCTGACTACATTTATTTAGCAAATATATTCATAACGTTTTCTTGTAAAATAAATTTGATTATGAAAACGTAAGTGAAATATATTTCAGCATTCCCTAGCTATATGTGATGATATATTTATTTACATATGAGTGTTAGCTAACTCGTTAGAAATATCGTAGTGGGTAGCCATATTAGCGAAGTAGTCGGCAGTGGCCTTCTGAAAATAGAAATAAATTTACCAGCGTCATTGTTCGTCGTTGAAAGTCAGCCAACGCCAAATAGAAATCACGCACTTAACAGAAAATAAAGTGACATATATTCAGGGCAGACATCTTGTCAATTTTGTAGGTGAAAACTATTTTCAGTTGGCGTTCAAAATCAACCGCAAAATTTAAGGACTGAAATATATATTTCCGAGAGTATTTTTACGCGTTCTAACTAATTTGTTTCCTATTTTAAATCATTGACATGTATACGGGATTTCCGTGTTACAAATAATCTAATGCTGGGATTATGGAGTAACAAAATTATAAAATTAAACTTTACAACTAAATCAAAAAACTTAATTTAGTATGTTTTATGCATAATATCCTTGACATTTCTAGCTTCAACTGATACTTTTTATAGGGAAGAAAGTAAATTTTTCTCCCCTAAGAAAAAATAGTAAAACCTTATCCATAGGAACTGAAAAACAGCGATATCAAAAATATGTAAGTTCCATTATTCAAAAAGCTTTTTTTTGTCTAAAATTTCTGTATGCAAATAAAAGTCTGCTTAACTCTAACTTAAGGAAAATGCTGGTTAACTCTCATGTACTATCCAGACTTAACTATGGGGATGTAATATATGGCCCCTGTTTGGATTCTATTACACAGGAAAGAATTAAAAAATTACAAAATTCATGTATAAGGTTCATTTTAGGCATTAGAAAGGGGAACCATATCTCACATGGGCGTCCACAGACATTTTTCCAGGGGGGGCGAGACAGAAAAAACTCTCAGATATACATAAATTTCTAAAATATTTTTTTTTACATAACATAAATACAAATACACATAACAAATGGATAAAAAAATATTTAAATTTGTGAAAAAAATTACTAGTCTTTGTTGTCTGAGTTTGAATTGAAGAGGAAGGACAATTTTTTAATAACTCTTCCATAAATTGACACCATTTCTTCAATAAATTCCGATTTAGCAGTTTTACAGTTTTTATTTTCTAATATTTTTAGGGCATAAAATATGATATTAATTTTGCATGCTTTGTATCAGAACAAATTAGATCTGAAAATGACTAAAATTGTCTCAAAACTATCGATAGCTATTAAATTGACACAAAATTAAACAAATGTTTGTCGTGCAATCTGTCAAATCTGTTTTATTTATTATTTCATTTATTTTGACAAATAAAACGTCAAACATATGTTTAATTTTGTTTCAATTTCATGCCTATCGATAGTTTTGAGGCAATTTTCGTCATTTTCAAATCTAATTTGTGTCGTTACAAAGTATGCAAAATTAATTTTGTTTCTTGGTTCAGATGCACTTTTATTTCAAGCTTTTTTGCTTCAAATATTTAAGGAAGCAGGAAATTACAAAATTATAGTTTTATATGTTAAATTCCTATTTTCGAGGGTCTTGGTCACCACCCTAGTTAATATCCAAGGGGGGGGGGGCCCTTGCCTCCCTCTACGGACGCCCATGATATCTCACACGCCTTTTCTGAACTAGATTGGTTAAATATGGCAAAAAGGAGGCAATTACACTTAGTTTGCTTCACACATAAAATTTTGTTGACTAAAATACCTGCGTATCTATATGATAAATTGAAATCATCTGCTAATATTCATACATTTAACTTGCGGTTTCCTAATAAACTTATAAAACCAAAACATTCTTCATCTATGTTTCAGAGGTCATTTTCCTATTCAGCACCGAAGCTGTATAATGATATTTCAAATGAAATTAAGAGACTTAATTTGATACAATTTAAATATCAACAAACTTTGTTGCATTAGTTTTGGGCACATTAATTAAATTGCATCCAACTATATACATGTTATATAAATAATGTTAGTCAATCTTACAATACCTTTGTACTTATTGATTTTTTTTTGTATTTTTTTTGTATGTATTAATTAAGGTTAAATGGAAGAGCAGCTGTTAGCTAAACTTTGCCTAATAAAAGTATTATTATTATTATTATTTGACATTAGTTATATCCAGCTATATCTGTCAAAGAAATAATAAATTTTTAATTTATTTCTGAAAATTTTACTTTCTGAGTTTCTGATAGGGTAGTAAAAAATTCTTCTCTCAGATGTTTGGCCTTTGACTGGGGAGTGGAAACTGTACCTTTGTTCCTTAATACACAAATTATTTTTAGTATTTTTAAGCAATAATATTTCCTCTTTCTATACTATTTAAATAGACATAAGAGATAAATCGAAGATATGTACTAGACTAAATAAATTGTGTTGTTATTGATGTACTGTTACGCACAGAAGTTTGATAAAATAAGAAATTAAACTAAAAAAATTTAAAATTGTCGACTTTTTAGTTAAATTTTCTAGTTTATTTCAGTATTACTACCGTTTTTTTGCAGTTCTGAATGAAATTTGGCGCACGTAAACATTGGATAGTCATACGCATCCTATTCAAATATGAAATACATTCATCGTCTGTGAACAAATATATTCGCTTGTAAAGTTGAGTTCTTATATACGGGGGTTATGGCGACCCATCACTCAGAATCACACATATTTGGTTTGTGTACCTCTAAAATTTTGCAGTTTCATTTGAAAAACTAGTATGATGTTCTAGAACTATCCATGTATGTTGTATCAGAAGGAGAAAGTTTTTTATCGTTTAGTAATGGATATATAGCCATGCAAAGCCTTGTTTTTAATGAAAAATTAAGAATCCCAATTTATAATGGCAACAGCACACGGTAGTATGGTATTTGAAAATTCACTAGACCAACAACCTATTAACAATTCATGATATTCGAATCATAATAGTTATAAAACACTTATTTTATTCAATTCACACTAGTACTACCTTAACAAATACATTACAGTCTACATTTTTTAATTAGTTTAGTAATTTAATTTCTTAATTTAGTTTATTTATTTATTTATTTTGTTACTCTGCACAACAGGAAGTAAATCCCAATTACAGTACAGGGGACCTACAGCTTATAGTGGAATCCGAACCACTCAGACACAATCGTATTTTTTTGATATAAGTAGAAGTCAGTGAGATTTGAACGCACGACCTCTTGCTTGCTAATTAAGAAACGCAAGTTTAACCTCGCTTTTATCCACTGAGCTACGATTGCCTGTAGTTGATTAAAGATACCCAGCATTACGTCAGGAAGAAGTTGTTGTCTTACTTGGTTAATTGAATTTAACTTGATTCTTAATTTTTTATATATGAGCTTGTATGGAGGGAACTTGAATGTGGTTGAAATGAAGATGGTATTTGAAGATGAGAATGTTTGCCGAAGACTGTTTGATAAATCTGATGAGTGTATGTTCTGTGAATGTTTCAGGGGTTCGTGCTACCCCATCTGATGGGATATAGCGTGATGTTATATATGTATTTTCTATTATCAGGTAAAAATTTATATTAGCAAAAATGTAACTATGCATGTACGCCGTCAATTGGCTATACAATTGGGTGTATTGCATATTTTAAAATAAATTAAAAAAAAAAATGTAATCGCTTGATAATACAATATTCTTTATTAGCCAAAAAACTTTTCATTATTGACTAAGAAGTGAAATGACGTCGTAGGTCTGTATGTCAGAACTGCCTCCAATTGATTAGTATAGGTACCTTTTTTAAAGCAAATACAATAGTAAAATTATAGAATATTAAGAAAATTTATAATCTATTTTTCCAATTTATTATATTTATTGACGTAGAAATAACAATTTATAACAAGAATAAACTATTTATGGAAAAGTAATAATGGACATAGGCTTAAGTTGTAGTTAATTTAATGCAGATTCATTGACAACGTTTCAGCCAAGGTTATGGCCATCTTCAGGTCTATACAATAAAAAATAACAAATTTTAACAATCAAGAAATTGTTAGTGAAAATTAACAATCAACTCACCAAACGTAAATTTTAAACGTATAATAACACTTTGAATAAGTTTAAAGTTGCGAATTGAATATTTATGGCAAACATATATCAAAAAGAAAAAGTTAAATGATTCTAAAAACTGCAAAAAAGGAATTACTCTAAATTTATATGTTTGCCCCAAAGAGTCGAGAAGAATAAACTATTTATCATCATATATTTCTATTATGATATGTTTAGTTATAGGAAAAAAATCATTTAAATGATTCAAATTAAAGCAAATATTTTCTAAAACACGTAAGATTATAAAAATATAATAATAAACTGATTAATTTTTATTATTATCATTGAAACGCTTATAATGTAACAACAAATGAAATACTGAGTGAACGAGTGAGATTCCTATAGTCGAAAACTGATTTTTTCAACATTGAAATTATCACTGCAATTTTCCCTTTACTAACCTATTTGAGAGCTGTATTGATTAAAAAGCGTTATGATAATTACCTTATTTTATGTATTTATTTCTTAAGAATCAAGTCATTTAATGTCCTTAAACAAAAAAAAAGCTCAAATAATTTTATAATTGAATAATAGTAAAAAAAAAAATAATCTCAATTGCCAAGAATATCTCAAACATTGATATTTGCTCGGGATTTCATGACAATTACTAACGAAATTATTTTTATGTAAATTTGGGACATAGTTAGATGTTACCTTCATTTCTAATACAAATGTCAACGCATTACGGCGAATAATAAATGAGAAAGCAACAAAAATAGGTCCTAACCTCATTCTTTAACTATTTTATAAAAAAATATATTTACACAGTTGCTGTTCAAACACAAATTAAAAAAATTAAAAATAGGTCATCTAGTACATTAATATCTTTAACAAAACATTTAAATTTATCTAATTTCTTTAAAGGAACAGTTTCTGTATCGCACCCATATTTCTTTATAAATCAAACAGACATTTATAAATTTCAATAAAGTAAATTAACTATTACATTAATTTTAAACGCAGCTAGGGACTTATACAATTCAAATTTTTCGGTTCCATCTAGTGACTAAAACAGAATTTGTCATGTAGCGAACATGGTATAGCTTTACAGTTTGACGTTTATCACGTGATCCAAACGTTAAACGTCAAACAAATGTTGGGATCTGAGGGGAGAAGTGGTGAAAGGAGAAAGCAGTTGATCGACTCGGCATGGTGTCACCTCGCTCTTTCTACAAATTTGTTGATTCACACAAAATTGTGGGGGTCTGCTTCGGGTCTGCTGCATGTGACGTCAAAATTATAAGTCCCTATTGCTAGAGTTTATAACTAATTATAAGTTATGTATTTAAAATAAACCTTAACTAGGCGTGTTCTTGCATTTTCTTAATTATCGAGTTGAAATGTACCACTGAAGTACTCATAGCAGTTCCACGACTTTTGCACGTCATATGTCACGGGTTCGAATCCCGCCCAGGGTATGGATGTTTGTACTGTATTTGTAAAGGTTAGGTAGAGGAACCTCGCCCTTGTTTCTAAGTGTTCATTAACGGAAAACAAAAAAAGATTCGAATGTATCATTCTTTGATTCGTCCACGTCGATGTAATCAAATTCAAGGATCTCATTTTGAGCATTTGTTGTAAATAATTGTTCTTTGCTTTTCAACTATTTTATTCTGTTTCTCAAGGGTAATTTGTTGCTCAACTTATAAATTTATTATGGCACTAATAAAACTTAATTTTGTTATAGTTGCGCAAGTAGATAGAATATTGTAGGTCCTATATTTATGATATTTTTCACTCGAAACGACCTCCTCTTCAACCTGGAAAGTTTGGTGCATTCATTATAAATCATCCCGTATAAACAATAAGTAGTATGTTTCATTTAAAAATATAATAAAAAAATATATCATCACGCCTTCTACCCATTACTGGGTGTACACTCTGCCGAAGCAGATCTTGGTAAGTGATATATTTTGCGCGTGAAGTGCGATTACCAGTCGTCAAATCACGGCCCCCAAAGATGTTAGTGGTGGAGAAGCTACAGAGATAGCTTTTTTGAAATTATGAAAATTGTTTGTCGCCTGTGGGAATCGAACCAGGGTTCTCAGGATCTACAGGCCGTCTTCATACCACTGAACTAGCCACCCCATTAACATAATAACAATAATATATTGTTTCATAGTGATATGTATGGTAAAGTAATTAATCGGTTATTTTTACTTTTTGCGCCAATTTAATGTTTCATTAGGTTCAACAAAATGTAAAAAATTAAAAACATTTAGGTACTTTATTTATTTATAATATTTATTTTTATTTATTTAATATATATATATATATATATATATATATATATATATATATATATATATATATATATTATAGTGTGTTCTAATTTTGTATTAATTAGAAAAATAAAAACATAGAAAATCATTCACGCTCATATTTAAAAAAAAATAATAATAAATTTGTGTTATTGTTGATAAATAATTGGCTGAATATGCTGTATTTAGTATAAAAATAAAAGATTTGATTTATATCATCGCAAATCTACTAAAATGCATAATTAAATGGTTAATTACCAGATTTATTAACATAAATTATAGTTAACCGGTAAAAGCCCATCACTATTGTTTCATAAAGATCAGTGTTCAGGTTCCAATTTTTACCTAATTAGACGCATGATTCAATTTACGATATATGAAAAATCACTTTAATCCTCTGTAAAACAATATCGCTATGAAATTAAATACATTATCACAAAGAAGATCATACATATTTTTATAGGTGGATACAAAATATGTACAAAGTAGATTTAATAATATATTATATACTTAGGGATAAAAGTGTATGATTTTTTCCTAAGGTGTAAATTTGCAGCACGAGTCGAAGGTGGAAGATAAAATATGACAAGGGAAAAAATATACTTCTCTTATGTTGTATATATTATTGTTTCCACGATCCAAAAAGGGATTATTCTTAAAAATATTCGGAATAATTATTTAAAAATGTAATATTGTAGTTGCAATTGGATTGTTTTATTTTCCTTAACACTGGGACTAAAATACTCATAGCAACTAAAATACTTTATTCCCGTCGTTATTGGCAACGATAAATAACAGCAAGGAGGGGTAAAATTGATTATTTCTATCTTGATTTTAGTGTCATAGAAATCAAATTTCTATCCCGATCATGGAAAAATATATTTTTGTGTTCACAAAAATAGCTATATAAAATTATGACAGTCTCATATTGTAAATTGAGCGTAAATACAAAATATGGCACTCGTTAAATCCGCTAATTATGTATGAATAATTTCTACATGATCAAATCTTTATCTGTCAAGCCGAGAGAAAATCGTAATAAAGTATAATGACGTAGTAAATATGTCACCTGCTGTAGTAAATTATAATAAACCTTACGGATTCCTAGAATCCGTGAGAAGTAGATACAAGCACTCACAACTCGCAACGAAATTAGAAAGAGCATACAAAATTAAACAACTATTTTTAAAAACTAATGTAAATGACCTGTGGCTCAAAAAAGCAAATATTAGTTAAGTTTGCTTATAATTTAACAACTGAAATATTTTTCAGCATTTTTTTTTAATTTGGCAAACTACTTTTTCTGGTCGGTGAATATATTTTTTTGGCAAAAATAAAAGACAGCTGAAAAAGGTTCTTAAGAATAGAAAACAGTTTATATTTATTGTTTTATTTTGCAAAATGTTTATTAAAAAGAATTTTTTGGTAACAATAATAAAAATTAAATGTTATTTCAAATTTTTTTTTTGAATCATCTTTGATTTCAAGTTGTATATTGATAGAAACTGTACTTCTGTACTTTTCTGCACAAGAATAAAAAAATAAAGCACATAAGTTCGTTTTGAAGAAATAAATCAATCTAAACGAGGGTACGGTGCAAAGTTCTCGGCCTGACAATGAAAGACTGCGATTTTCAGTTAAAAAATGATTTTATTTTCTACATACTCTCCCTTGACTTCAACACACTTGGTCCAGCGTTTCTCCAATATCAATATTCCTTCCCGGAAGTGAGAGTCTGGAAGACTGTGAAAATATTCATCTACGGCCCTCATAACTTCTTTATTGGACGCGGAGCGCTTTCCAGAAACAAATTTCTTCAAGATTGGTAACAGATACAAGTCTGAGGGTGCCAAATCTGGAGAATATGGGGGATGGCCGAGCAAATCGTTCCCCCAAATCTCGCAGTTTTCCCATCGCCAATGCACCCTTGTGTGCAGGTGTGTTGTTCTGGTGAAAGATGATTTTTTTCTTCTGCAAGCCAGGCCTCTTTTCTCGAATTTTGGCATCCAGCTGGTCAAGAAGGTTGGAGTAATATTCGCCCATAATTGTTCTGCCTTTTTCAAGGTAGGTAATCAATTAACAGGATCCCTTTCGCATCCCAAAACACGCTGGACATGTCTTTTCCGGTAGATACGATTGACTTCGCATTCTTTGGCACTGAACAACCGGCTTCCACCCACTGCTTAGACTGCTGTTTCGTTTCTGGCGTGTAGTGGTGGACCCATGTCTCATCCGCACAAAATCGGTCGGATCTCTATTGAACCGGTCCAAACATTGCTGTGAAGATCGTTTGCGCATTTCCTTTCGATTGGCATTCAGCAAATGCTAAAACTTTCGCATCTCTAATTCTTTGTGCAAGATATTTCGCACTCTTTCTTCTGATATCCCTACAGCCTCAGCTATCTCACTCACCTTCACTTGCCTATCGCCCAACACGATATCAAGCATTTTTTCGTCGTGGCGGTTCTTGGCCGTCCTTCACGTGGTTCACCTTCGAAGGACGTGCGACTAATTTTATGATCGCACGATATTCAAGTTTATCCATTTTAACGAAAAACACGCAGGACGTCTACTTCAAAAATTCGTATAAACAAACTATTTGAGAGAACAAGTTGAAACTTGTCATATGAACTAATGACACGTGTACTCAGGCAGGAAATACAAATTTTTATTGATTGAAACACCATCCCTGTGTGAGGCCGAGAATTTTTCACCTTACCCTCGTAAAGTAAAGGTCTGTTATTTTTAAATAAGGACGTGGGGCTACCGTATAGAAGTGTACCACGAAAACTGTACCATAAGCAATTCACAAAATAAGCTTTTACCTATAATTGTTTCACTGACTACTTTAAAAGAAAAAGCTTTAAATGGAATAGCAAATGATAGAATTGAAGTCAATTTTTAAAATTAAGATTAAAATGCTTGTTTGACAATTAAAATTTAGCATTTTAAATTTAATATTAACATAAATAATAAAATGAAACATATTGACTGATTTAAATACAAAATTTAATTGTGTACATCTTAGAAGCAATGATAGCTTAGAATTTCTTTCTTTGCTGATCATAACAGGTATTCTATTGTAAACAACTGTAGAATACAGAATCTGATCTAGGGTGTAGCAAGTGAGCAAGACGCCTTGGGCGGCAAAAGTGAAGGGGTGCAAAAATAAGCAATAAATTGAAATTTTTTTTTAATTTAACAATTATATTAACTTGAGTAAGATTCGCTACTTCTATGTTAGCAGTTCTTTGTGCTGTCAATTGATAAAAAAATTCAACGATTTTATTATGTTAAAATAAATATTAATTTGATATAGTTTAATATTTAGCTAGTTTGTTTTTAAAAATATGCAGCTTTAAAAATCATACTAATATTCCAGACACAAAAACAGCAGTAAATTTAGATTTATTACAGACCAATCATGATTATGACTTAGTACAGTGTTATCCGAATTTAGAACTTGCCTTAAGAATATTACCAGTAGAAATGTTCAAATGTTTATGTATTTCAGTTTTTAAACACTACTTTTATGCTACTAATATTTAGTGTTATTTTTGTTTGTTTTGTTCATTTATAGTTTTATTGTTGTATTCTATTGTCTATTGCATTTACATTGTTTTTTTCTTGTCGCTTTGTTAGGCACCTGTCTGCTCGACAGAGTAATTTTAAATGAAATAAATAAAAATTTGTACATTTCTGAAACTGGTGGTGAAAGAAGTTGGTGACAGAAGCGATTGATTTTGTCCGTTGTCTAGGTTAATATATAGATTATTTTATGAATTATCTAGATATTTTGTGTATTTAATACAGTTTTACGGATCTGTGATAACAATATATCACCAACCAGCGTTTAAGAATGAAGTTTATTCTAGTATCAATATGCATGCGAGAATATGTTATACTAATTCCGAAACAGAGAAAAACTATTTAAGATCTTCACTTTTGCAAAAATGACAATTATTCAAAATGATTTTGCCTCCTTAAAAGTAAGAAAAATTAAACTGTAGTTACGCAACTCTTCTTTTGTAAAGTAGGTATTTAATTATTATTTTGAATTTTATAAGAATAAATAAATAAATATATATATATATATATATATATATATATATATATATATATATATATATAGATATATGTCGCAGGGATATGATAAAAACGGGGATTTGATCAAAGGGTCATTTCCCTAAAAATATTAAGTGATATGGTCAAATCCCTGGGTTGTTTTAGTGAAATGACGAAAATGAAAATTCTAAAATATCAAAAACATTTATTAAGAAATACAAAAATTATTAAATAAATAAATATATCATCACGCCTTCTACCCATTACTGGGTGTGGCACTCTGACGAAGCAGATCTCGGTAAGTGATATATTTTGCGCGTGAAATGCGGTTACCAGTCGTCAAATCACAGCCCCCAAAGATGTTAGTGGTGGGGGAGCCACAGGGGTAGTTTTTGAAATGATGAAAATTGTTTGTCGCCTGTGGGAATCGAACCAGGGTTCTCAGGATCCACAGGCCGACTTGATACCAGTGAGCTAGCTACCCCATTATTATTATTAGATGTAGAGTAATACAACAATGGTCATGTAAAACGAAAATTAAATGAATAATTAATAATAAGAATAAATATATATATATATATATATATATATATATATATAAATATATATATATATATATATATATATATATATATATATATATATATATATATATATATATATATATATATATATATATATATATATATATATATATATATATATATTAGTATTTAAATCATAAAAAGTGCAAAATATTGTGTTATTTTATTATCATAATAAGAGTTAATATTTATTTGTATTTAAAATATAAATTTTTGTTTATGGTGGGGGAAGTAATTACGTCTATCTAGATTCGATTCCTTTTATTAAATAGTAATACATTCATTTTTTAATATTACTCTACAACAGCGTTTCCCAAAGTGAGTTCCGCAGAACCCCAGGGTTTCGTGGAAAAATTTAGTGGTTGGTATTTTTTTGCTTATTTTTACAGAATTTAAATTACACCCCTAAAATAAAATATACGTAATATACATACTCGTATATACAATGGGTTAACATCGCTTAGTTTATATTATTATAATTCTGTTTAACTTTATATTTTATTCGTTTTTGTGGTCATTAATATTTGTTTTATACATTCAATATGTATCAATAAACATTTTTTTTTCCAGTCTGTAACTATATCTGTTCTTTTGTTATCTTTGTATAAATTTGAATTTGTTATTATTTTAAAAAGAAAAATAGTACCGACGCTAGGATTTGAACACGAGACTTTTAATTCTGGTAAAAAGTGGAAAGGAAAAAATTTGAACTTAATTCTCTATTTTTTGTTATTGTGAAATGCGATCGTAGCCCAGTGGCTAAAAACAGGTTAAAACTTGGGTTTTTTAATTAACAAGCAATATATCGTGCGATGAAATTACAACTTGTATTAAAAAAAAGATTGCGTCTGAGTTCCAATATGTAAGCGCCTGTACTGTAATTGAGATTAGGTTCCTGTTGTGCAGAGTAATAAATCAATAAATACGATAGCCTATTAGTATTTATAAATACATATATACCTAACTATTAATTAAATCAATTATTGTTTTCGAGAAAAATTAATTTTTTTAAATATAATTTTTTTTTTTAAATACTGATATAATTGCAATATCAATATTTTATTGTATCGTTAGGTATTACATGAAAACCAACTTCAGTTGCTTGTGTTCCTTCCTGTAAAAATATTCTATGTATCTCAACACCGAAAGTAGTATTTAGCACGGCCTGTATATAAGAGAACAGTGCAAGGAACTAAGACACCGATGTCATACCAAATAACTTGTGTTCGTGCGTATGTGGCGTTACAATGTCTATTTTTGGTGTCTCCCTGGAAGATTCTTCATTAATAGAAACAGCTGTTACTAGTTCATCAGATTTAAGGCACCAACCATGATTATCGTGATTTCGTATCTCTCGTATCGCATTCTACATTCATAATTAATTTTTTATTTTATTTTATATGAGTAGAATTTTTTTGCAGTTTTAAACTCGTTTTATATTATACTAAATATTGAGCAATTTCTGGAACAATCTAATAAAGTTGTATCATATAATAAAATGTTAGAAATATTGCATTGTTCCAATTCTACGCAAACCACAAGAAAACTACATGCGCTTGCTCGCATTCAAATAGGCTAGTCCGCAAAAATTTGACAACAATAATTTTTTATTTTGTTTTAAAGTTCCTTGTAATGGAGAAAAATAAAATAAAGATTTTATTAATTCATTGTGATTTAACTGGCTCTTGGTGACAAAGATAGCATTAATATTAAGAGAGAAAGCATAATAAAGACAAAGGAGGTTTTTTTTTTTAGAGAGATGGGTTTACTTTGACAAGAGTATGAAATGTCTCGCGGAACTGATTTAATACTAGTTGACACTTTTTGTCAGTTTTTGCTTATATTATACGAAATTTGTGAAGAACTATATTATATTAATCACGTTCCAACTGTTAAATTTGGATAATAATAAAAGTAATTATTACTCTACAAATTTCAAATGTAAACATTAATGTTTATTGTTTAGGTTCAATTAAAATGAGAGAATTTGATGTATTAGGTTACTGTACTGGATCGGTGAAATGAAAAATTCATTTTTTTTCACATTCTTATTATATTATTTTCACATTTTTATTATATTATTAGTCGTGCATTCCTTAATTAATAGGTTGTCGACAAATTTAAAGTTTCAATATATTTAATATTATTAATTTTTTTTAAATAAGCCGAAAAGAATATTTTTAATATTGATTAAATGGATCACAGGCTTAACTTGCTGAAAAAGTTACATATTTTTTATTAATCAGCGACGTTTTGGTCCAAAATTTTGGCCATTTTCAAGTAATTACTAAACATATTAATAAAGTTACATTTTAAATGAAGAACAATAAATTTGAATTAAAACCATGGTTCAAAGAACCACTTAGTAAAAACAATTCAAGTTGAGAAGAATATCTCAACAGTCAGAGAGTGTACTGAGAACAAAAAACTGTTTTTGTTCTCAGTACAGACAAATTGACCATTATATGTAAGCCATTTACTTCATTGGGCAAATTTATAATTTTAGATTTTTTTTTGTATTATGTAAGAATTAAATTCCAATTGGTTATCCTTAGTTATAAGTTGTAATTTACATTTAATTTTTAATAATGTTTAGCGAAATAGCAATATACAATACTTAAACGTACTATTTGGGCTTTGCCCGTAATACTTAATGCATTAAATAAATAAATAAATACATAAATTAAAAAAAAAATTAATTTTAATTTTCCATTTTCACCGATCCAGATTGCATGCCTTTCCTACTCTATTACCTAATTTCGGATCTACAAACACACATCCAACACTAATATATATTTATTTATTTACATCAAGGATATAATCCCAGTTATATTTGCAGCAGAGCTATAATTTATAATGGAATCCGTACTATACAGATACAGTCGTATATTTTATATACGTTGAAATCAACCACAACATCTCCCTTGTCAGATGAAAGTTGTATCCACCAGACTACAAATGCCCAAAGAGTAATAAGTACAAACTCATTGAAAAATCACTGCTGAACTTACTACTTTTATATAAATATTTGCAGAATATATTATTCAATTCATACCAAATAAAATAATAAATACAATTTCATATAGTCGTTCAGACGTTGAAGAAACCTTGTTTCGATTTTGTTATTTACTTTTATACATGTACATATAAATATATCGAAATATAACATAGTTATATATTTTGTGTAAGTAATAACGAAATATATTGTAAATATAATATTGCGAACATGTTATTAAAACAAATAGTACGTACATAAATTTTGAATAATAAGCAACATAGAGTTAAATATTCTCCGACTTAAAAATACTATGGCATTTCCGTAGTGCTTTTGTTTTTGTAGCAAAACGAAAATTTATTATTCTTGTTTTGACAAGTTTTTACTACCTTTCTTTCTTAATATTTAAATAAGTTAATCTTTTGTAACCTAAACATTTTTGTAGATTTGAAAATGGCGGCAAACATTGGCCGAAACGTCGTCAGACTTTTGTAATAAACATATAAAATCAGTTATACATTTTTTCATCCTTATCCTTTTCATTTTTTGTTATTGTGTCAATTTTTCATTACATTAACGAAATATTAAATTGTGCATTATTTTTCGATACTGAAAACATCTTAATCCTCGCTGCCGGTGCACATGATTGTGCATATTTTTTAAGATAAAGACTGAAAGTAAACTAGTGAATTTGAAAATATTATGTGCAAATAATATATTGTAGAAAACAATTTCACAATTTCTATTATATAGGTATCTCAAAAATAGTTAGGAGATAGGTAATAAAAAATCAATGTAGTCATAAATATACTGACCTATAAAGTAAATTTTTATTCCATTGAACTGGACAATTTAGAAAAAAATTAAATATTGAAAAAACGTTTACATTTTTATTTTATTCTCAAAATTGATAAATTCAAATGAACTAAAATATACTGAGATATAGATCACTATTTTTATAAAAAAGTACACTTTTATACCTTTCCCCATACAATTTTTGAAAAATTAAAACAAAATTTTGTAATCATATTCAATTATTATTTGTGCATAAATTTAATGTTTTTAAATTCATTATATAAATAAATAAAATAAAAATATCATAGCGCCTTTTAGCCATTACTGGGTGTTGCACTCTGCCGAAGCAATTATCAGTAAGTGATATATTTACGAGCGTGAAGTGCGGTTACCAGCCGTCAAATATGATAATGGAGAAGGAACCACAGGACTAATATTAATGTAGTGAACATGTTTGTCGGCCGTCGGAATCAAACAAGGATTCTCAGGTATCCACAGGCCAACTCGATACCACTGAGCCACTTATCCCATAAATACAATTTCATGTACCTACTCGTTCAGTCGTTGAATTATAATAATACATAATACGTTATGATTCATTTCTATTATCAATAATATAGTATGTTTTACCATAATTGAATAGAATTTTCGCTCAAATAATTACGAAATTTAATTAAGCATTTTAATAAAACTACTTTTGTCATTGTCAAATCAAATCAAAATGTAGGAAGTATCTTTATTTTTGTCTAGTATAGTTAGTTATTCGTAGTCAACAAAGTTTGTTTTCTAAGGTGTATATTTAGCGATACAAGTTATGACTCTAACTATGGCTTATTTACATTTGAGCATACAGGCATGTAAGTCTCTGTATTATAGTATAATTCATTATAGCGACATATTTATCTATAGTTCTAAATACTAATTAATACGATAGATACAAGAATTACGAAAATATACACAAATCTTTTATTCATCGAATTACAGCCAAAGATCAAATTACTGTTGGGGCAAAAATATAGTTAGTTGGGTTCATAGTTAAATATTTACTTAAATAAAATCACAAATACTAGTTACACTTTGACTCTTGAGGTGTACACTTCAATATGTATTTTAAATCATTGTTGACTTTCAAAATTTAATTTTTAACAAACATCTAATATTTTGAATATTTTGTTCGGCTTACTAAAAAAAAATAAATCCAAAGTCACAATAATATTAAATGAATAAGTGGCTATAATTTAAAAATTACTTTGGCTTTTTTAATTACGTGTAAAATCAATATGAATAATCCAATTTATTTAAATTTATGTATACATATTATTATTACAAGCCTTTTGAAGCAACTTGAAACGCTTAAAGTATATTTAAAAAATTGTTTTCCATTTTATATCCGGAATGCAGCGAACAACAATAACCAATTTTTTTTATATAAGTATGTATATAGATTGGTTTTCAATATACGAGCCCTGTCTCACGTCAGTTGACCCGAATCTTATTTTTCCGTTAAAAATTTAAATAATACTAAATACGCAGATATCTCATATTTACTAAATTCTATAATTAATTTTCAACATCTTAAACTAAATTTAACATTAAATATTCCTTATACTATATAACAGTATTACTAACAATTATTTTTTTACAAAAAAATAATTCAACACACAAATAAACTATAATGATTATTATCTTATAGGCAGTTTGCCCTATGAAATTAAAGTTAATTATTATTAAAAATTCACTGTAAGAACACATTTTAAAATATATTTAATATTCACAAGGTCCTTAATAAGCTTGTAATAATGATATTAATAAATTAAAATAAATTTGGATTATTCATATTGATTTTATACCTAAATAAAAATGGCCATTTTTTAAATTTACTAAAATTTAGTTTTTTTAATGTGGTTATTTTTTTATTATTTATTTAAAAAATAGCAATGTAACTTTTTATAATGCATTATTCAACATTAAACCCGACTGAATATACTTTTCCCCTGATAATTACAAACGTTATTTTAATTAATAAGACAAGTTTCAGATTATAATATTAATTAATTCAGATAAAAAGAACAACTGGAGAAGATACCAAAAATAAAGGAACTGTACTCGTATGAAAATATTTTAGTATAACACAAACACATATTATTCATAAATATTGTGGCAAAACTAAAACTAACATAACAGTAATCAGTATTATCAGAAAACAATCTGCAGATTATAAGTCGAATATTCGATTATTCGATACACGGTTCCGACTTATATTCAGTATTCGGTATTCTACAGATTCATTGTCCGTAGCATCTATATGATTACATTATGTCAAAATCATATTAATTTGCTGATAAAGGAAGGTTTCTACTTTACTTAATTATCGCTCTCACTTTGATTAAAAGCTGTGACCTTATTGTTTGATGACAGCCAATCACGAAATAGTTTTAAAACATGACTAATTCAAGAAAGTTTTATTATGACATGATATACTCTGATTTAATAATTCATGCTATAATTATTGGATAGTAGTAATACAAATTTTATGCAATAATGAACGTAACATATATTTTTAATCCTCTCCATTATTTCGCTTTTTCTGATGACTAAATATAAAATAATAATGAATAAATATTTTTAGAAAATATCATCAATTATTATTTTATTCTCATACATCAAACCATCATTACATTAAATCTCACATTCCTACAGAAAAGTAGAAAGTTCATTAATGAGATATTTATTGATTGAATGTGTCTGCATGGATAATTACTGATAGTATGAAACTTATTTTCCTAATAAAAATGTTTAACTTTATTCTAAAGAGTTTACAAATTGAACAAAGTTTTTATCAATTTATTACAGAAATTTTATGTCAAAAACACGATTTACATGAATAACGAAATACATTATCGTAAAATGTCATTATTACCTGCATAGTTACTTATTTATTACGAATATTACAAATATTTAATAAAGAACACAAAATAATAATAATGTAGATTGAAGAAAATTTATAACTTTTAAAATGGTCTTGTGGATAAAAATGTGATATTAATAAAACAATTTTTTCTATTAAACTTTTAATTTTTATTTTGATAAATATCTCCATGCTTTACACACGCCCTGTAATAGGATAGCACGAACCTTTAAAACATATTTAACATTTATTCATCAAATTCATTCTTTAATTAATCTTTACAAAATACTCCAGCATTCACATATTTTCTGTCTTAAAAGTTCGTCTTATAAATGATAAGAAAAGGAATTAATGAATTTAATGCGAGTGTATAATGTAGATGTTTTGTACGAGTATGTTAGTTAGACGAAAAGGAATAGCTGTAGTGAGGAAGAGGTGGATGGAATACTTTGCTTGTGATCGGGTGTTGGATTTTGCTAGAAATAAATGGACGAAGCATGGTGTGGGTGTGCTTGTTAGCGAAAGAATTAAGCCGTTTATTACGGTTTTACCTCATTGAGAATACTTTGGCTGAGATTAACAGGAAGGTTTTCATAGAATCTTCGTTATGTCAGTTTATGTCTCAACTCAATCCGAAAGTGATCTTGAAAAGGTCTATTTTGGAATTTTTTAGATACTGTTATTGACTTATGTGATACAGATGATTTGAATGGTTGGGTGGGAAAAAAATTATGTCTAAAATGTGTTGGGTAAGTTTAGTCATGTGAGATCGAATGAAAATGGTAGGAAGATAGTATCTTTCTGCTTGGAGCGCAATCTCTCCATTTCTAACTCTGTCATTAAACATAAATCCACTCATTTGTTTACATGGAAGAATCTGAGTGAAAATAAATGGCGTGTGATTGATTTTATTTTGTATGATGAACGAAGGAAAAGTTTAATTGTAGTTACGCATGTGAAGCGTGGTGCTAAATTGTGAACTAATGACCACTAGTTGGTGGTGTCGCATATACATCTGGGTAAATGTTAGCAAATGAAAGAGAAAGATACTGAAAAAATGTTCCGTAGAAATTTTCTTCTTGGAATTTAAGAGATTATATAAATGTGTTAAGAGAATAGTGAGAGCAAGTGAGGTGCGTTTTCATGAATTGACGAGCAAAAATTTGACGAATGTTTTGTATGAGTGTGAAGAGAGAATATGAAAGCAGTGGAAACGACTAAGAGTGCGGATGGTGAGTTATTGTGGAGTGAATCATATATTAGGAGTAGATTGTGTGAATACTTTAAGGGTTAATACTTAAATAAAATAAATATATATCATCACGCCTTCTACCCATTACTGGGCGTGGCACTCTATAATAGCATAAAAGGAACTAATGGTTGTATTGAAAATACAAGATAAAATGTTAGTGTTTGTGATATGTAAATAGGATATAGATGAGAGTGATGTTAGTTTTTCATTGATCCGTCTGAAAAAAGGCTAAGCTCCCGGTTTGGATGATATATGGAATGAGATGTTAAAATATGCAGGTGAAAGGTTATTTGTCTGATTTGATTATTTATTTAGATTTTGTTTAAAACAGTGTATGGGCCTCCTAATTATTGGAAACGAGCTGTCATTTGTCTTTTATTTTAGATAGTTCGAATGAATGTACTAATTTTTGTGCAATAAGTTTGCTGAGTGTAGTAAGGAAGTTGTACGGGAAGAGTCTTAATAATGTACAAGTTTAAAGACATTGCAATGCAATTTTTTTTTTGCCCAAAAGTGGATGTGTAGATTATTTGTTGACTCTTCGTATGGTTGTTAAGAAGTCACTTGCAAAGAACAAGAATGTGTTCCGTGGCTCTCTCGATCTTTAGAAAGAAAATGGCAGTGTTCATCGAGAGACTTTGTGAGATGTATTTCCAAAGTACGGTATAAATGGTAATTTGATGAGGGCGATTCGTGCGTTATATGAAGATAATGGTAGATCGAGTGCTTGGTTGTGTTGACGTGAAGCAAGATTGTGGAATGTCTTCCGTGGGTGTTTAATTTGTAAATACATATTTGTGGTAGTATAGTGTCTACATAAGTTTACGTGGATGATGTTATAATTGGTTAATCTAAAAATATTTTTTTTTTGCTTTATAGGGTCAAGGGCGAGGTTCAGCCAAGGACTGTTCTTCCACCTAACCCTACCATGCAATAATTAATCGTTAATCAATCGACTAGCGTAAGTGTAATTGAGGAGGATGATTCTAAGCATAAAAGAAGTAGGGAAAAGTTTGAATCTGTTATTGTATGTTGATAATTTTAAATAGATAGTTTTTGAGAAAAGTGATTTGGTGACTAATTGCAATGTTTCTGTGAATAGTATGAGATGACGATCAAGTGTACTTGGAAAGTATATTGTCGATAGATGAACGAATTGATCGAGAGTTTGAAAAAAGACTATCTTCGGGTTGAAAGATATTGAGTGCGCTGAAAACCTTTACTCAAAACGAGAATGTATCCAGAGATGTTCGATTTAATATTGATAATGGTATGTTAGTGCATACTCTGTATATGGTAATGAGTATTGGGTGTCATAAATTTCATCGTCATCCTATTATCAAGCGTAGATACACATATATTCATTCCTTTTTTTTAATTAAAATATCATCCTACCTAAAAATAGAGTTATGACTATCATTGTTCCCCATAAAAATGCCATCGTAACCTCAGTCTTACTTGTTGCTTTATATATAATTTTATATTTAATTATTTACTATATATTATATTTACAGGATAACATGGATCCGAACGCCAGTGATTCAGACAGAAAATTTGTTTCCATTCAGGAAATGAATATCAATGCTGTTACAGAAGATAGTGATAATCACGGAAATTGTATTTAGTCAGTTACAGATGAAAATGAATTTAGAAATAATATTGCAAACTTCTCCACACGGTTAAGAAATTCGGCAGATGGGTAACAATAATTGTATACGACATCACAACCGACTTCTTATAGTGACAGTGAAGATCTTAAAGGTTTCAAAAGACGAATCAAATACTTTTTCTTATTCTCTTAACGCTAATGAAGAGTTGCCTAGACGATGAAGATTGTCTACTGCCAAATAGCGCACTAGGTACTAGAAATTTTAGGCATTGCATTTTTATTTGATGACGATTCTAGTGCAATTGTTAAATCATCCAGTCAGATCTTCTCTACAACGTCAAGCATATCAGAAATTAGAGATACTAAAGATACTGGAACCCTACCTGAGAACAACGAGGAAGATATCGATGAAAGAAGGAACTGATAATAGATGTCAGAGGACAGCAGGGCAATTGTCAATAAATATTCGAAAACAAGTGAAGACTTTTCGCCCAAGAAGAACTATTTTACATTAACGAAAAATCGTAGAAGGAATTGATTTGAAACAATAAAGCATTAATATGACTAAAACGTTTAAGAAATCTATTTAAGTGAAGAGTACTCAACCAAGCTTTACTCACTATGACTAATCTATACTATTCCTTTCATTTAAACTTTTGTTTCAAACAATTTTGTTCTTATTAAGTACATATTAAATATATTCATTCATTTTCAACAACTGAACCCTAAAATCATTCAAACATATTCACTTACTTAATTAATTAAATAGAGCAATGCAAAATGACCTGAACATATCAACAGTAAAAGAGGAAGTAAACCATCAACAGATTGGAAAACCAACAAACCACAGTGCATTTAATTTATTAGTTAATAGCATAAATACTAACAGACCAAAAAATATATAATCCTTTGGATTTACCATATAGATAATAAAATTAATAATTTAGTGACAGTGTAAATGTCAATGGACATAATCATATTTTTAATGTTATATCATTTAGTTATTGTTCAAATGCGATAGGTTGTAAATTAGTAAACAATAAAATAAATAAATATCATTCTGCTTTTTGTGAATCAAGTATACATGAATTAAATTTATAATTAACATATATTAAAGAAGCGGCGTTTATTGTAAATATATTCATGAAATTAAATCAGAAATATAATTTTTTTACTGCCTAGGTTAGCTGTCAAACTTTTAATGTCAATCGGCAAAAAAAAAAATTGTATACTCATCTTTTCCTTAAAATGTGTTTGGTATCGTCTTGGTCAACAAGTTTATGTATTGATGTGTCGAACCCTCATTTATAGGCATAGTTATACAAAAAATTACTATTTAATTTTTTTTGCTTTTTTTCTTCTTGATTTCTTAAGCCTCATTCACAACACGAAATTAGTAGTTAGTGTTAGTGGTTATGGTTAGTGGTTATAGTTAGTAGTTACAGATTAAAATACATCGTTCACAATGTCCCAAATTAATGATTTCGAATTTATGTTTCTGCCGGTAATGTAGTGCACATTTTTGAAAATTATAGATATTACAAGAAATTATAATAGATGTCACAGTTGTCAACTTAAAATTTTGACAAATAGTTACAGTTTTGTTTGTTTGAGTTCTGGTATTTTGTCTGTAGTTCTGATTTCGTAGAACTGGGTTTCTTCTATTTTTCTTTAAAATTGGTCCTACAAGTGCTAACAACAAATCAAATTGAGCTATGGTCATTCTGGTGTAATTAAAGAACATGTCTTCATCATATGACCTCATTTCTTGGATCAAATTATCCCAGTCTCCCTGATTTGTTCGGTTTTGGTTGATTGGGCGAACCCACCACCTTCTATTTGTTTTTTTATTTCTTTTCATTTGCAAAATTAAAGTTGCAAGTAACAACTTTTTTATTGTGCTTCGATTCATTTTCGTTACATAAAATTCAAACTGAGAAAACCAACCGTCACTTTACTCCTCGTTTTTGATTGGCTGTGCCGTTAACCACTAACTAAAAGTTTGAAGTTTACAAACTTCTACGCTAACCACGATTAGCGTAGACCTGCGCTGGGCTAAGTTCGTTGTTGTGAACTCTACTAGAGGAATACATATGTCAAACTTCTAACGCTAACCATAACTACTAACACTAACCACTAATTTCGTGTTGTGAATGGGGCTTTAGAGTAACTAACTGGAATTGAACCATGATTATATTGACGTTGTTTTAGTTACAACTTCCATTTGTCTATTTATAATTTAAACCACAGTATTAGCCTCGAAATAATAGTTATCATATTAATTTTAAATCTTACAGTTTTTGTTCATTCAAAATATATTTAGTCATATACTTATTTTACACATTGTTATCGGTATTTCAACAAATATTGATTTTATACAAATTTTGTTAAATATTTATTTGTTTAATGTTTTATTACGAAATACATTAATTATAAAGTTTAAGTATAAGAACAGCCTACACTGTGGATCCTGAGAACCCTGGTTCGATTCCCACAGGCGACAAACAATTTTCATAATTTCAAAAGCTACCCCTGTGGCTCCTCCACCACTAACATCTTTGGGGGCCGTGATTTGACGACTGGTAACCGAACTTCACGTGCAAAAATATATCACTTACCGAGATCTGCCTCGGCAGAGTGCCACACCCAGTAATGGGTAGAAGGCGTGATGATATATTTATATATTTATATTTATTTTACAAATGACCTCTCCAGTACTTTGTTTTAATATGATTCATATACGTTTTTAAAAATTCCGTATACCTATTTCATTTAGTTATAATAATATTCTAGTTTATGTCATTTCATTTGTTTCGAAACGTGCAATTAATGTTAGGTACTACTCCAATAGCGCACAAAAATTACATATTCAAGAATAATGTTCATTATATTTGTGCACACATACCACTACTGATATATATATTTACATATTGATTATATCTAATTCCAATTACCTACATTATTTTATTTATTTTTGCTCCACTACATATTCATTTTTATTATGTAAATTGTTATGTTATCAAATAATTGTTACGATTTTTTGCAATCATCCGTAATAAATTAATTAATTATGAGGATTGATGAAAACTTTCAAAACTACTTTTATTAAGTAAGTAATTATTTAATTGCGTTAAATGATAAAGTTTTGTATTTACTTAGTGTAATATTTGACATAGGCGCGATGGCCGAGCGTGTTAAAGTACATCTCCTAACATGCTGACGTCATCCGACCATTGGGTCGTCAGTTCGAATCCGCCTGTCGCCAATGTGTGATTTGTCGTTAAATATAAAAATACAGTTACATGTATTATCAGGGTCGGGCGCTATAAGCTAGTCACTCATACACTTGAAATAATGTAACATCGACTATGAAAAAACCAGCAGTACGGCAGTGTAAAACTGCAGCTGGGTGTGCCTGGTCTCCTATATGGAGCATGCCAAAATCCACAAAGGATTGTAGTGCAATAGGAAGAAGAAGAAGAAGAAGAAGAGTATTTGACATAGTAAAAAATTCATAATTACACGCCTTTGGGAGTCTATAGACCCCCAAATATTCCTAGAAGGAATTTGGCGGACCGGGCGCACCGAGCCGCAGATTTTACTCTGCCGTACTGCCGGATTTCGTAGTCAGTTGTTTTTAAGACGAATATGCGACTAGCATAGAGCGCCCGAGTGCGGCAAATACAAGAAGCTGTATTTTTTATTTTAACGACAAGCCACACGTTGTCGGCCGGTGGATTCGAACTGACGAACCTTGGCTCGGGTGACGTCACAGCGTGCTAAGAGATGTAGCATTAGCACGCTCGGCCACCACCACCGGCATAGTAGTGAATGTATTATATGTCATTCAGGTACAATTATTCTTTTTTATGAAATTACAAAACATTTCATGTGAATCTGTGAATCCATAGGAAAACTAAAACTTCTAATTTTACATCAGAATTTAAACATTTGAACTTAACATTTTTTTATCTGTATAGGTTTCATTACAAGCATCATTTTCTTATGAATCCGTGGTTCATTTTTGTGGTATTCTCTATTTATTTGTAATAAAAAAAAGAGTTAATTTTTAATACCATGAAGATGTTAGCGGTTAGCTTTATAATATCTACTGAAGAAATTATAGACGAATTATATAAAACTTTGTAACTTTAAAATATTAGACAAAATATTTTATTTATTTTCATATTATCCGGCAGTATGGTGGTATTGTTAGCGTTACTGCATTCGAATCCAAAGATCGCGAGTTCAAATCCTACTCAAGCTAAAAAAATTATATCAGCTATCACACTACGGCATAGTGAGTAGGATTTCTATTTCATCTTGATATTCTATAAAGGTCAGTTAATTAGAACGAGAAGAAATTCCTTTTGTTAATAAATATTTTTCCTTTATTGCATTGTTTGCCGCTAATATTGTTCGTTGTATATTAACATTCAAAGCAATATTTGGAAATTAAATATTGCGTTTTAAAATTAATTTACAGTATCATACAGCGTGAATACGAAAAGCAGCATTTAACGTGGGTTACGTGTAAAATCAATTTTTCAGCCCCCATTTCTTACCAAATTAGTATTTAAAAAAAGAGCAAGCAAGATTGATAGAGATTAAAATTCTGCATCTAAATCAGTCAACAGATTTAATTATATTCATTTAATAAAAATATCGTTTTTTGCCAATTTACAATAAAAGTGGACTTTTGTTGACAAGTAACAAGCAGTGAAGAGCTACTTTTATAGCCTAGGCTATAAAAGTGTTGCTATGGAAATTTAAGATTTAATTTAAGGAAAATAATGACAACCACATATCTTTTCTTTAATCTGTGTGATTAACATTCCATTATATATTATAAATTCTATTAATATATAGTGATTGACAGCCTTTACAAAAGCAGAATGACATTTATGAAATTATAAACATCAAATTTATTTTTACCACTTAACAAGTGCAAAACAATATGATGACTACGATGATACCGCTAATTTAAAATATTGAAAATAATTACAAAATTAATATTAATTTTAAATTTAAAAAATATGTGTTGAACACAGCAAAAAAGCAGATTTATTGCCTTGACTACATTCATAGCTGAGGCACAGCAATTGATATACTACTTTTTTGCCTAGTTAAAGAAATAACAATTTTATAACGGTTGCTTTAGCTATGAAATTTGGAGAAAGATGTTGGGCGTTTAAATTGACACTGTGAAATTTTATTGTTAAAAATTATCATAATTCTTTCATTTATAATGATTAAATTATTTCTTATCAGTTACTGTTTTGTATGGAATTTTCTATCAAATACAAGTCCAGGCAATCGCTTGATCTTTTCTAATCTTTGTAAATTCATTATTAGATTCGTTATTAGATTCGTGATTAGATTCGTTGTTAGATTCGTTGTTAAAGGAGTAAGCGTGAGTAATTTGAGATGTTCTTCGCATATGTTATGTACTTCGCAGATAGACGAATGAAAAGTGAATAGGAGTGATTGGGTAGATGTGATTGAAGGTTTGTTGTGTGACGAATGATTTCGAGTGTGATAAGTAAATGAGCTTATATGAAGGAATATATGAGAGTGTTTGAGGTGAGGCACTGTGTTAAGATGAGAATGTTTGACGAGGACAGATTATTTGATTAATTTAATGAGTTAATGTTTTATGACTGATTTTGGGGTTCGTGCTACCCTATTTGATAAGATATAACGTGATGTTATGTATGTATGTAGAAACACAAAAGTACTAGGTTCGATATCCACAGAGAACAAACAATTTTCACCATATTCAAATTATCCCTGTAGCTCCTCCTTAACTAACATCTATGAGGGACGTGAATTGACGGCTGGTAACCGCACTTCATGCGCATAAGAATATCAGTTAGTTAAACGACAGATTGCCAGTCAATATTGGTTAAAAGCGTTATGATATATACTTATTTATTTTATTTTTACTATTTTATTCAGATTTTGTTTTCTGTAAAATATTTGATATTTATTAAACAGCAAAAATTTTATTCACATGTTGTTCTAAGTTTCATGATAAACAAATTAAAGAAGCAACTTTTTGAAATGTTTATACTTGATTTTTGAAGTAATAAACTGATGAAATAAATTGTTTTTTGTATTAATTGAGTGAAGAATTTAAATTTCTATTTTATTTAAATCATTGTTACCTCGTTGCAAATGTCTATGGTCCGCTTTTCATATTATATGTACGAGATCTGTTAGAAAAGTATCCGACCTCATTTTTTTTGCAAAAACCTGATGGATTTAAATCAATCGCGCTTACATGAGCTGACCTTGAATCTTCGTGTGTATGTGTTAATTTTTCCTGCCTTTCGATAGCGTCTGTTGCTGGCAAGCAACATTTGAGTGAGGTAGTGTGTAGTGCTCTGGTCGGTTCTTCATTGCAAGGAAAATGACGAAACGACTGAAGGAGCGTTACTGCATAAAATTTTGCCAGAAACTGAGCGACAGCCAGGTGGAAACCATTCGGAAGATTCAGACGGCTTTCGGTGACGATGCTATGGGCATCACACAGATTAAGGGGTACAACTGGTTTAAATATGGCCGCATATCGGTGAAGAGCGAGTCACGCTCCGGTTGGTCATCAACATGCCGAAATGACCATGTCATTGCCAAAGTGAACGCTGTGGTGATGCGGGACCGTCGTGTGACTATCCGCGAAATTGCGGAAGAGGTGAGCATCAGCACTTTTTCGGCCCATTCCAGTATGACCGAAGATTTGACCATCAAGAGAGTGGCGGCAAAATTCGTACCGAAGCTGCTGACGGCAGAGCAAAAGTAACTTCGTGTTGAAGTCTCACAGGACATGATGGACTCCTAAACAGTGACCCCGACTTCATGAACACAATAATCACTGGTGACAAGTCCTGGGTATATGGGTACGACCCAGGAACCAAATTCCAGTCGTCACAGTGGAATCATTCCACGTCACCAAGACCAAAGAAGACCCGCCAAGTGCGCAGCAACGTCAAAATGATGCTGAGTGCTTTCTTTGACTCCCGCGGTACACCACGAGTACACACCACAGGGTTAAACAATCACCAAAAAATACTACAGGAATGTCCTCCGCCGCCCACGTGATGCTGTGCGGCGAAAGAGACCGAAATTGTGGAAATTGATAAGATAATGCTCCAGCACATTCCTCGCACTTGATTCAGACTTTTTTGACGAAAAACCAGGCTCCTTACTCTCCTGATATGGCCCCCTGCGACTTCTGGCTGTTTCCCAAACTCAAGAGACCATTGAAAGGAACGCGATTTCAAACAAGAGAGGACATTATGGCTGCAACGACAGTCGAGATAAACTCCATTCCGAAAGAGGCTTCCAACAATGGCGGCAGCGCTGGGAGAAGTGTGTGGAGTCCCAAAGAGACTACTTTGAGGGTGATTAGATTTCCAATGCTCCATATATGCCAGTTTTTTTTTCCAACCAAAGGTCGGATACTTTTCAGACCTCGTATGTAGGCGAAATTGAAAATGATAGGCATAAATAGATGTATGAAGGTTTGTTAAGCAAACGGAAGATTCCAAGTGAAAGGAATAAATAAGCTTTTATGAAATTATTAATTTGAATGGAGCGAAAGTGATGTGTCAGGATAGGAATGCTTGGCAAAGATTAATTGCAGAATAAATCTAATGAATATATAGTCAGTGTATGTTTCAAAAGTTCATGCTTCTTCATTTGATGAAACATAGCATGACTTTATGTATATATGTATGTAATAAACAAGTGAATAGTATTTTACAATTTGGAGAAATCGCTTAATAACAACATTTATTTTAAATTATTGTTTTATGGATGTTTATATCAGTTCACGGGCCACCTCCAACTCTCAACTAATAAAAATTGTCGTATTTCATAAGACAACGTACGCGACATTTATTGACGATACTAGAGATGCGATATGACATCTAATAGCCGAAATTTGAACTACTATATGAAGGCATCTAAAATGGTGATTATATGTGTAGTTCATATAGTTTTAAATAATGAAAGTAGTAAAAGTAAAAAAAAAAGTAACTAACATATTATATTTACGAATGTCAGTAATATCTTTACGGTAAAGTAAACTCCAAATTTCAATACCCTGGTTATTTTAATTAACTGTTACAAATCTCTCTGTATTGATAACTTTAGTATCACTCTTAACAATGCCTTAGATTATGTATTTACACTGTTTTAGTAGGAGACATCCACATCGACTCATTTACAGCCAGATTCTCAAAAAAGTTTTAGCTAATCCTGAATTTTGGATTAGCTAATATTATGTACTCCGCTTTCAAAAAGTTAATTCAAATCACTTTCCGAAAACTAAATGGTAAGAATATTATGTTAAAGTTTATTTAAACTTTTTCGGGAATATGGTTTAGCTTAAACTGATAAAGCCAAAATTAAGGATTAGCCAGATTCTATCTAAAATTCTTGAGAATTGGGCCAAATGAGATTATGATTCGCTGAGCACCGAACATTTGCCGCTAGATGTCGATGAACAGAGCTGGGCAAAATCACGAACAAAAAGAATTAAATCACAATTCACAAATCAAACAAATATTTTTTTGTGACAATTCACAATTCCACTTCCTTTTCAAAGTAAATTAATTCACTAATCATAGTGATTTGAGATTTATTTATGTAAAATATAAATCACAAGCCTTTTTGTGAATTGGGGCTTGAGGCTTGGGGCTTAAATCACATTTACAAGTACTAAATATTATCAATTTTTAAATATTAGGTCCATTGTAATATGCCAAAGATATGTGCACAACCGAATGAAAACAGATGTAAGTAGATATGTCCAAAGGATTCCTCAAAAAATACGAGTATAATTAAACGAATGACATGTGTTGGCATGTTTACATTAAATCTGTACCCGGTTTTAAATTGTATTGCATTATAACAGTTTAGCTTTTAAAACTACTATAGACTAAGAGTCTTAAAAAATATGAATTTTCTTTGTAAAAGTATACAAAAGGGCTAGTTATTTGAAACAAAAGTTTAGTGTTACACAATCACGAATTAGTTCACAGATCACCGACAGCTACAGCCAAAAATAGACATTTAAACGTGCTCCAGGATTGCTAAACTCAATAACTGTTATTTAATTCAAAAAGTAAAGAAACAGTTCAAAATGAAAAATTATTATTTAAAGCGCACGTATCGATAATAAATTTTAAGTCCTTTCAATTGAATTAAGTCATTTCATTTGACTTAAGTCCTTTCAATTGAATTAAGCCCTTTCATTTGAATTAAGCCCTTTCATTTGAATTAAGCCCTTTCAATTGAATTAAGCCCTTTCATTTGAATTAAGCCCTTTCAATTGAATTAAGCCCTTTCATTTGAATTAAGCCCAGAAAAATGATTTAAGCCGTTTTTCAGCTGTAAAACAATTCACGAGCCCAAATCAATTTCTTTAAATGTCTTAAATCACAAGCCTGATTTGCAAATATTTAAAAAAGGCTTAATTCACTTGATTTAAATCAAGAATATGATTTAAATCAATTTATAATTCCATTTGATTTAAATCATGTCCAGCTCTGTCGATGAACTACCACGACTCGAAGGAAACGAATATTTTCCAAACCTCGAATTCTGTCCTCATCTACACATTCATTCAAGTGTTTGTAAAGTGTGCGCCAGTTCGCAACGAGTTTTCATTTGATAGACAATTGTTCTTTGTCATTTTTAATAAACAAACCAAAAGTCTCTTTCAGAAAATCGACCATAAGGTACATATACATGTACATTATAGTTTGTAAATCACAATCAAAATTATTTCTTTTCTAGAGAAGTTTATTAAATAGTTTATTTCTTATTAATCTTTGCCAACTTGGGTTGAGTCTTACTTAGTGTTGATACGAGACTCGAGATTAGTCTCTGTCTCGAATCGGTTTTTCTCGAAAAGTCAAAATGAAACTATAGCTGAGTTTCGAGGTCAAACTCGAGACCGAGACGTGATCAGTATCTAGTCTCGCCGAGACTCTCGAAAGTCTCGACTGTTTTAATAGACTATTCATGAGTTTTATTTTATCTTTTTATTTGAATGATGCAGTAATCATAAAACTATTATTGTAGGAAAATTTTGTATTTTACGCGAGATATGATTTTGTTAAGTTCTAATATTGGTTTATGACGTCATACTAATGGCAGACCTAGTAGTATTTATAATTATACTATCTGTTGCCGGTTTTACTTTCATTAATATACCTGTACATATAAAAACTTACAAATGTTAAGTAGTTATTTCCATAACTTCAAAAAAATAAATATAGATTATAAAATACTGATCTGATATTCATAATAATTTTATTTTGAACTTGATATAAATGATGCTACATCACTCAAAATAGTCTTTATCAGTAGCTAATGAGTTTATTTTGAATTTGTTTTAATGTTATTGAATTTTTTAAGTGTTTAGTTTATTTTCTAAACAGAAATATTATTTATATTTGTCATGATAATACGACCTTAAAAAGTCTCGTCTCGTGTCGCGGCAACCCTAGTCTCACCATCTATCATTTTTAGGTTTACTTTTTTGGAGCATATATACACTACCCATAATAATAACACTAGTCGCGATTATCATGTTGTCCAACATGGAAGATAGCAGGATTTTCAAAATGCACTGGATACTTGCGTCGAAAACTAATTTTCGACAAGTAGTCACATATATGGATGAATGTACTTGGTATATGACGAATAGTGAAGCAAATACTTCGCCAAATAGCAAACATTTGGGATTCGGTGAATGCCGCATGTGTGGCGCCGGCTTTATTGTATGTATGTATTATAAGATGTACTGATCATAGAACAAAAATAGTTTCTTCAAAATTTGCAATATGAGGAACATGGCTCTTGAAGTGTACAATATCAAAATAAAATAAAATAAATAAATATATCATCACGCCTTCTACCCTTTACTGGGCATGGCACTCTACCGAGCCAAAACTCGGAAAGTGGTATATTTTACGCATAAAGTACGGTTACCCGTCGTCAATTTACGGCCCCCAAAGATGTTAGTGGAAGGGAAGTTACAGTGGAATAAAACCAGTGTTCACAAGTCCACATACCGACTCGATACTAGTGAGCCACCTACCCCATATCAAACCAGTTATACTAAAAATATTTACTTAAAATAAACCACCCTTAACTTTGCGAATTAAAAAAAAAAATCCGTTCTATGTTCAGTACGTCATATAATAATTAATTTTTTTTCTGAAGTATAAAAACCTGTAGACTAAGCCATAAATATATTTTTACAAATAAGGTGCATTTTTTTTTCTTCATAACTGTAGTGTTATGTACGTTTTACAATAAAATAATCCGGCAGTACGGTCGGGTGGGTAGCGTTACGGAATTCGAATCCGGAGATCCCGAGTTCGAACTCAAGCTAGGAATTATACGAACAACCACTCTGCGGCTCGGTGAATGCGGACCCAGTACTGTAATTGGGATTCAATTCCTGTTGTACAGAGTAATATAAATAAATTAATAAATAATAAGACGAATATTATTTTTAAATAAAATTAAAATAATTTTATTAATACCTGAGATATAAAATAACTTAAACTCGAAAAACAATAAAGAGACTGGGGTTCATGGGCGTCCACAGACATTTGTCGAGGGGGGGGCGAGTCGCAAAAAATTCTACGATATACATAAATTTCTAAAATTTTTTTTTCACATAACATAAATACAAATACATATAACAAATGGATAAAAAAATATTTAAATTTGTGAAATAAATTGAATTGAAGAGGTAGGACAATTTTCGAATAACTCTTCCATAAATTGACACCATTTCTTCAATAAATTCCGATTTAGCAGTTTTACAGTTTTTATTTTCTAATATTTTGTGTCTGTGTATACTTAAACTTAGATTCCTCAATCGTTACGATAGGGAACATGTCGCTAGCTGGCCATAAGAATACTGCGGGAAATTCAGTTTCAGCTTGAATTTATTATCTTTAAACTTATAATTTAATTTTTATTTAATTTATATATACATATACAGTGTGGTGACCACGACTCTTGAACATCGGACTTTAATATGTAAAATCACATTGTTTCAAATTTCCTGCTTCCTAATTATTTAAAAGCAAGAAGCTTCAAATAAAATGTTTAGGGCATAAAATATGAAATTATTTTTGCATGCTTTGTATCGGCACATATTAGATCTGAAAATAACTAAAATTGTCTCAAAACTATCGATAGTTATGAAATTGACACAAAATTAAACAAATGTTTGTCGTTCAATCTGTCAAAACTGTCAGAATAAATTCCTTATTTATTATTTCATTTATTTTGACAAATAAAACGTCAAACATATGTTTAATTTTGTTTCAATTTCATGCCTATCGATAGTTTTGAGGCAATTTTTGTCAATTTCAAATCTAATTTGTGTCGTTACAAAGTACGCAAAATTAATTTTGTTTATTAAAACTTTCATTTCAAGCTTTTTGCTTCAAATATTTAAGGAAGCAGGAAATTAAAAAATTATAGTTTTATATGTTAAAGTCCTATTTTCGAGAGTCTTGGTCACCACCCTAGTTAATATCCAAGGGGGGCGCGTACACCCCCTTGCCTCCCCCTGCGGACGCCCATGCTGGGGTTACTCCTATTTGTAACAGCACAAACTATTTGTTCAGCCCTGTTGTAAGCGCTGTGGACACAGCGCGTGAAAATGTTTTATTTTATAATATATACATAAATTAAATCAATTATTCTGTGAATAAATCGCTTTAAAATTTTTATAAATAAAAATATAGTACTTTTATCTCAATTTTTAACTTTTTCCCAAAGAGCTGCACACAACTACCCAAAGAGTAACTTGTCTCTATTGCGAGCGCCTGTATTGTATTTATCATTTATATGTACCGAATTTTTTGTCCTACACTCTTACACTATCGTGAACAAAAAACTACAGGTTACATTGACCCAAACGACACATAGGGTATAGTTTCATGCGATCAACATGATCTCCCACTTTCAGTAGTAAAATAAGAATTTCCTTGCTACTTGCCATGTTCCTTATTATTCCCAACCAAAAATAAATACAAACAAACAAACATTCTATCTTCTACATCTCACATTCTAACATTCTGCGCATACATCCAAACACTAACCCACACACACACAAATTCAGCATGCAACATCCAAGAAGCGAGCAGCAAACTCCGAGAAGCGAGAACTGAGAAGCAACTCTATGTTCTATTCCCAGCCCAGACTCGCGCTGGTGCAATACCCTCGTAGAGTTAGATCCTCGGCGTTAGAGTTGCCAGCGTCACTAACACAACAGCGCGACGCCCGACGCCCGACGCCCCGCGACGACTTCGGCACCCGGTAATGTCTAGCAAGAGATGTTGCTTCCGTCTTGTGCTTCGTTACATATTTGGAGCGCTTATTTGGAGCAGGGGTGTGTAAGAAACTTAAGCTACGTTTTCATATCTTAACATAGTCTCTGTTTTAGTCTTTGTTTTTGGTTTTTTGGTTCTGTTTATGTCGGAAAAATTACAACCATTTCCAGCTCTTAACATAAACATAACCTTAATTCATTATTCTAGTAAAGGTTTGTTCACTTAAATGAGAAACTAATTGTATAAAACTATTTGAAATACTTTAAAAATTATATAAAATTATTAATGAGAAACAGTAATTACTAATAAAATTAAGCACTAGTTTAATTAATTTATACAATTCCAAAATAATTTTTAAAAATTGAGACTTTATTATAGTGAACAAACCAGAATATTTTAAATATAGTAATTTAAATTTCTAAATTGATTTTTATATTATTAAAATGACAGCGACTAAATAATTTATTTTTGACTTGTTAGGTTTCTTGTTGCTGTTAATCCAGTAATTTTTATTTCTTCCACCGTTGAAATTATGACTATTTTTATTCTATTGTCTATATTTATCGTATTCCCAACACAAACCTAATGACATTTGATAAATAAGGCATAGAATTGACTGTATATTGCAGCATGACAAGAGATAGCATTACCGCAGCTAACTCTCTCGTACAGAACAGCGACGAAAGACTATGTCGAAAGTATGAAAACTTTATGTTTATGCGCAGCGACAAAGACAAAGACTAAGACTAAAATAGTAGCTGGAAACACTCAGCTGTATTCACATATGATAAACTCTCAAGGTTATGTCGAAAAACTAAAACTAAGACTATGTTAAGAGATGGAAATAAGGCTTTAAGCTACGTTTCCATCTCTTAACTTAGTTTCTGTTTTAGTCTTTGTTTTTGGTTTTTTGTTTCTGTTTGTCGGAAAAATTACAGCCATTTCCAGCTCTTAACATAAACATAACCTTAATTCATTATTCTAGTAAAGGTTTGTTCACTTAAATGAAAAAATAATTGTATAAAATTATTTGAAAATCTTTAAAAATTATATAAAATTATTAATGTAGAACAGTAATTACTATTAAAATTAAGCACTAGTTTCATTAATTTATACAATTCCAAAATAATTTTAAAAAATTGAGACATTATTATAGTGAACATACCAGAATATTTCAAATATAGTAATTTAAATTTCAAAATTGACTTTCATATTATTAAAATAGGATTAAATTGCAATTATACTTATAAAATCAAAGAAAAGAAATAAATTTTAAAATGAGAGCGACTAAATAATTTCTTTTTGACTTGTTAGTTTTATTGTAGGTATTAATCCAGCAATTTTTATTTTTTTCTCAATTGAAAATAACAGCACGTGCTCATATTTTGTATTTGAATGGGAATCATGGGTCTCAATAATTTGACAATTCACATGAAATCATATGAGTTCACGTGACGTGATATTAGTGTGTTCGTACCTTAACTGAGTCTGACCAGATCGGTACAAATAAAAATTGAAACATACTAAATATATCTTTAACGGACCGATCTGGGTGAAAATGAACCCCGGTCTGATTTTTTTTTAAATAATTTTAAATATTGACCGTTCATCTATCTTTGTAAAAATTATAAAAGAAGATAAGCTGAAAAACGTAATTCAATTTTTCAAAAATGCTAGGCAAAATATTCCTTTAAAAATATGGTCCTCTATTTTATAACAAAGTAAATTATAACCAATTTGAATTTTTGAATATTGAGAAAGAAAGGAAAAAGTCACAGCTTTTACCCGTTACTGGCTATAGCATTCTACCATAACAAATCTCAGTAAGAAATATATTTAAACGCGTGAATTGCGGTTACCAACCATCAAATCACAACCCCCAAAGATTTTAGTAGTGGGGAAGTCGCACGCGTAATTTTAATGTAAAAAAAATGCAAAAGGAACGCTAACATCAGATTTCATTGCATAGTTTTTCTTCAAAAGTCCAAATTAGTTTGTTTATTGCATTATTTAAGACCATATTCTTAAATATACGGTTTTTAGTATTAAAATCGTGTTTAGCATTTTTCAGAAAATTGGACTGAAGATTCTGATAACATCATCTAAAATTTAATTGCATTATAGAGCTTTTCATTTATCTATATATTTAAATAATAAAAGAAGCGACAAGAAAGTAATGTTTTGCTACAATTGTCAAAAATACGGCGTTTTTACATCGTTATAAATACTCGAAGTTTGTGTCTTTTTCATCGATAATGCAAAATTCAAATTCGTTGACACATTCTTCATTATTTTTTATCAAACATTTTCACATTCCCTTGGTTACAATACTTGAATAGTGCCACATTCATATTATATTTGATTCTTTCCTTTCAGTGTACTTAAATAAATCAATAATTATTGTTACTTCTATTTCATGGACGAAATTCTTGTTTTTTGGCACGTTCGAAATACTGTTTTTATCTCAATTTAACGCTGTCCACTAAAAAACACTTATTTCGCGCATTTAATACAAAAATAACTATTTTCGAACCACTATTCATACATATAAACATTTTATTCTTAGCTATCAATATATGGTAAATTAAAAATTATGAGAAGGTATTGAAAAATCGAGGCACACAATAGTGTCAAAAATACAAGTAAATCTTAAAGAGATCAGAACATTGAATCAAAAATAGGAACAAATCTGGACGTCTGGTCAATCAATATTAGAGCCATGGAAATGTGTTTTGAAGTATAAGGCTAACAAAATTTGATGGATCTATTATGAAACACTGAGAGGATCAGAAAAATAGTTATTTGTGTACCTAGACACAAAAGTTTATATAGTAAATTCTCAATTATATCAATTTTATCAAATAACTTCAAATTTATTCCAAAGATTTCAATACTGTAACTTCAATAATATCTACAATACTGATACTGGGTTGCATAAAAGTTTTATCGGTTCATTAGCAACTAATGGTTCAATAAATTTCAGAAAATCGCCATTGATACTGTGGCTAGAAAACAATTCTTTAACTAAAGAGCTCTTTATTTTTTTCTTGCAACCCAGCATAAGTGTACCTATTTCATTTATAATAACAATAATTACACTTTGTTTTAAAGTCAAATCAAATGTTCTATGTTCTGGTGTCAACTTCAAACACTATTAGGTGCATGTTTCATGTTTAAAAAATGTTCATTGCGCACACCACTAAAGCTTTAATTAATTCTATGATAAAAATTGGTCAAATATGAAAGGTACGTCAAGAAGGTATCTTGAAAATTAAAAATTTAGTTGCCTGATCATGAACAAAAGTTTTGTATATCAAATCTAGCTGAATTCAAAAATAAAACTGTTTTGGTGGCAAAAGTTAAGGGTTTATTCGAGTATTATATATGACTGATCATAGAACAAAAATATTTTTTTTTAATTCTTAGAACTGGGAACAACGGGATCCATCCAATTCAAACATGTTCTACAATTTTATTTCGTTTAAGTTTCATCACAATACATCGGAGAACTTGAAGAAGATATCCACTACCAACAGCAAACTAGCAAGACTAATGCTGTGAAGTTACCAAACTAACCGCCGCTCGAGCACAGTTAGTTTGGTTATTAAAAACTAACCACAAATTTCAAAAACCGTGTTCCGTAATGAAACCGGTAACTGAAAAAATTAACCATGGTTAATGTGGTTCATTACACTATAAGGAATAGAAGAATTTTTTTTCTAAAATGTAAGGAGCACAGCATCATTCCAAATTGCTGGAATTTCAAAACTTGATAATGAACCATAGAGTTCTGTTTATAAATACACAACTGTTCAACAACATGGTTTTACCAGTGATAAATCTACTACTACAAATCTTATGAATCTTACCTACTTTACGCTAAATTCTATGTATCACAATATTCAAAGGATATAGTATAGTATACTGAATTTTTCGAAGGCATTCGATAAATTTTTCGTCTGATCTTCTAAAACTCTTATCATCTTATCTAAATAATAGAGAACTAATTGTGTGTTACAATAATTACAAATCTAACCCTTATTTTGCTACCTCTGGTGTTCCTCAGGGATCAAACCTTGGTCCTTTACTATTTGTTTTCAATTTTGTAACTGTTTTTCTTCTTCAGAGTTGATAGAAATTACAAGTTAACCGAAAATGATATCTTGCGAGTGCATCCGTCATCAATTTAGAATACATGTTGCTGTATAAATCATGTTATATGAAATAAATTGCTAAGTGATGAATAAGTACGTTATTTGAGAAACCGAGTTCGATTCCCACAGCCGACAAACAATTTTCACCACAATAAAACTACCCCTGTGACTCCCCCTCCACTAAAATCCTTGAGGGACGTGACTTGACGGCTGGTAACCGCACTTCACGCGCAAAAATATATCACTTACCGAGATCTGCTACAGCAGTGTCACATCCTATACGTATATACCACAAGATATAGTTCTTTTAGTGAGATCTTATATTTGTGAGTGAACGTATTCATTCTTTTTTCTTTTCTCAGTTACTTTCTTTTTAAATTCATTGTGTAACATTAGAACTATATATGACATATTACCAATTTCAGTAAAGTGCACAATTTAAATTCGCGCTAAAACCTAACCAAACTTTTATGATCACACTTCTTTTCTTGATTTATGCATTTGTTCATCAAATAATAATTATAGGGTAATGGCTCAGTCAGCCTGTGGATCCTAAGAACCCTGGTTCGATCCCCACAGTCGACAAACCTTTTCACCAAATTAAAATTACCCTTGTGGCTCCTCCACCACTAACATCTTTGAAGGCCGTGATTTGACGGCTGGTAACCGCACTTCATGCGCATAATTTTATCACTTACCGAGATCTGCTTCGGCAGAGTACCACACCCAGTAATGGGTAAAAGACTTGATGATATATTTATTTATTTTTTTATTTTTATAAATACTAATTACTTTTGTGTATAACGTTATTTATAAATATTAATAAATTTCTACTTACAATAATTAATGGATCATTAAAAGGAAACAGAGTTGGACACGAATTTACACATTTTCAGAACAGGATAATTAGATATGTTCAATGAAAGTACATAATTAAATTGTACTATTTAAAGAAAAAATATCTACAAATCAAGTGTTTATAATTTTGTTTCCTAGTTAAAGTAGTAGAAATTATATTTCACTTCATAAAAACTTAATTTATTTATAAATTTTGATGTTGCTTCTCAGGGGTCGGCAACCTTTAGAGGCAGAAGACTCAATCATGCCCCTCATAATGATTTAAAATATTTTCAAGAGCCATAAAAATATATTTACACATAAGGTTCATATATGTTTTTTTTTTCTTAGCCACTTTCAATAATATCTAAAATATAACAAGACGAGTGAATTTTTTATATGAAATTCATAGCATATTACATAATAAGTCAGGTAAGTGATGTTTTCTGACGTATTATGTATACTATTTTTCCTGAAATCGAAATCAATAATTAATGATAAATAATTAAAAATATTTAAATTATTTGATATGAATTGTAAAGACAGCAGACTACGTAGCTAAGGTTACAACAACAAAACAGTCAGGTAAAATACAAAACAGTTACGTAAAGTCTTTACCAGACTTTTTTGTACTTTACCAGACTGTTATTTTTGTTGTAACCTTGGATACGTACTTTATTTGACTGTTTTGGTAAAAGCTACTATCCATACTAAAATTGGTTAGGAAAGTAAGCACTGTCTTGCCGGTTTCAGGAAAAATAATTATAACAACAAAAAATCTGCGATATAAAATAACTTAAGCTCAAGAAACAATAAGGAGACACATTACTCTTCCCTCTGTTCTTATACGAGTAAAAGAAACTTAGATTTTTAATAGTCTAATTTCCTAAACCAAAATATGAGATGTAAAATTCATTACTAAATTTGTGGCTCCCACAAGCATCTTTGAGATTCGTTATTTAACGGCTGGTAATCGCACTTCACTCGCGTAAATATATAACAAAGAGTTAGGGATGGCAAAAATATATCGACGTTTTTTATACATCGATGTATTTGATTGAAACATCGATATTAGTACTTCGATATATCGTTATTAATGAATTTGTTTCGATCTATTAAAAAATATATACTGGCTGAAATAATTTGTCAAAATCTTGGATCGAGAGGAATAGAAAGCTTTGTAGGAAAATTATAATACGCATGCGCTGGGCTTAGCTAAATTTTGTACATGCTAAAATTTCAATATTTATTATATTAATGTTTTCAATTGAAAATAATTCAAATATATAATAAACAAATATTTTTTTCTATTACAAGCAAATAAAAAACTTCAAAACATCAATATTATTAATTTAATTAAATTCTAGAATTACAATTACTTTATAAATATTCACTTATCGATGAAAGGAAGTATATACAAACACCACGCAGAACAATTTTTCTATAATCATATCTATCCTTTTTTAGTTTTCGTAGATAGCGTATTTATATTTTTTCTTCTATTTTGTGTGTCTTTATGCACAGAGTAGATTAATCAATTTATATATATATATATATATATATATATATATATATATATATATATATATATATATATATATATATATATATATATATATATATATATATATATATATAGATGTTTTTTATGCGATACATCGATGGCTGGTAGAGATACATCATATGATGGAATACATCGATATGTGAATTACTTATATAAATTACTTTTGCCATCCCTAAACCGAGTACCATACCCAATAATGGATTTATTTGTTTTAAATTATAATATAGAACATTATATTACTAATTTTGATTTTGTTATGTAAATTTTGAAATATATCTCATTCGTAAATTTTATATATTCAACTATAGTTGAAAAGGCCTGAAAATAATATCATTATGTTAACAATGAATATTCAAAATTAAAAAAAAAACTAAATTTCTAACAAAATTCTAGATGCATTCAGTTTTATATTGCAGTGTCGTGTAGTTAATACTATGTTTATTATATTAAGATAAACCTAACAAAAGAACAAAAAACTGAAGATAGAGAAAAAGCAATTTTAATATTATTTTGGGCTAGTATTTCAATATCCTAGCAAAGCAATAAAATAATAAATATAGCATCACGCCTTTTACCCATTACTGGATGTGGCATCTTAGTAAGTGAAATATTTACGCGCATAAAGCGTGGTTACCAGTCGTCAAATCACGACCCCACAAATAAAAGCGAAGGAAAAGCCACAGAGGAGAAAAATTTGTCGGCTCCGGGAATTGAACTCAGGTTCTCATATCCGCAGGCCAAATTGCTCCCGCTAAACACTCCTAATACAGTTAATATAAATTTCATAATTCAGTTGAGATATTTGTTATGTATTTGACAGATAAATTTATTAGGAACTTTGTTAGGCGATTAAAATACCGGCCTTAATAATATAAACAACAAAAAATTAATAAACATTGTATTCATTACTGAGTATGGCGCTATGACATATCAGATATATTTTTGCGCGTGAAGATCGAATACCAGCCGTCAAATCCCGATGTCCCAATGTTATTAATGTAGGGAAAATTACAGTCAATTTGAAATAAATGCAAAGCACATCTGTAAAGTTGTCCTAAGAGAAAAGTTTTTTCTTTTGTGAATGTACAATCTTGCTCACCCCTGGCGCAGACATTTAATGTGATTAAGGACAGATTGATATTTTGGGTTTGCGACTATTTGACTTGAACATTTTTTTGGCTATGGTTGGTGTGGGTCGGATTCAGAGACGACAGTTTTTGTTTGTTTTGTTATGGGATGGGTTAAGTTTTATGACTTGAGATATTTTTTGCTGTTTGAATTTATGAACTGAAATTGCGGATGTATATTTTTGTTTTTGAGGTTATGTTAGTTTTCTTTTTTAATGTGACACTCATTTAGTGTATTTTCTGACTCGGTTACATTAAAATTATTTATTGGTTCATATTTTCTTGTTATTTTTAAATATATCTTTATGCTTCGTCAGCATAATAAAATATTACGATTAAGATTTAATATCAAGAAAAACATAATTTTTAGTTAGATTTATTTTATATTATTTAATCAATTATTTCTTCATACGCTATCTCTGTCGATAAAGCAGTAAATATATTTTTTTATATTGCGACTGTTTTAAATACTACCACATGCTACCTATATTTCATTTTTTTCTTGCTTTTCTTTAGAATGAACCTGTATTTTATCGACAATACATTGAAATCATCCACGAAATGTCTAAACAATGTGTAGAAACCCAAATGCAAAATTATATTATTTACCAGTTAATTTTTATGTTTTCCGGCGTATGGCCGTGTTGTTATCGTTACATTCGAATCCAAAAATCCCGAAGTCGAATCTCAATCAAACTTAAATATAAGGGTAAGGTGAAAAGTTCTCGGCCTGACAATGAAAGACTGCGATTTTCAATTAAAAAATGATTTTATTTTTCTCTATACTCTCCGTTGACTTCTACACACTTAGTCCAGCGTTTCTCCAACATCAATATTCCTTCCCGGAAGTGAGAGTCTGGAAGGCTGTGAAAATATTCATCTACGGCCCTCTCAACTTCTTCATTGGACGCGAAGCGCTCCCCAGAAACAAATTTCTTCAAGTTTGGGAACAGATAGAAGTCTGAGGGTGCCAAATCAGGAGAATATGTGAGATGGCCGAGCAAATCGTACCCCAAATCCCGCAGTTTTCCCATCGCCAACGCACCCTTGTGTGCAGGTGCGTTGTCCTGGTGAAAAATATTTTTTTCTTCTGCAAGCCAGGCCTCTTCTCGCGAATTTTGGCATTCAGTTGGTCAAGAAGGTTGGAGTAATATTCGCCTGTGATTATTCTGCCTTTTTCAAGGTAATCAATGAATAGGATCCCTTTCGCATCCCAAAACACGCTGGCCATGACCTTTCCGGCAGATACGATCGACTTCGCTTTCTTTGGCGCTGAACCACCGACTTCCACCCACTGCTTGGACTGCTGTTTCGTTTCTAGCGTGTAGTGGTGGACCCATGTCTCATCCATGGTAACAAATCACCACACAAAATCGGTCAGATCCGTATTGAATCAGTCCAAACATTGCTGCGAAGATCGTTTGCGCCTTTGCTTTTGATCGGCATTCAACAAATGCGGCATCCATCTTGCGCAGAGCTTTCGCATCTCTAATTCTTTGTGCAAGATGTTTCGCACCTTTTCTTCCGATATCCCTACAGCCTCAGCTATCTCACTCACCTTCATTCGCTTATCGTCCAACACGATATCATGCACTTTTTCGATGATTTCCGGTGTGGTGGCGGGTTTTGGTCATCCTTCACGTCATCTTCGAGGGACGTGCGACCACGTTTAAATTCAGCTGCCCACTTTTTAACGGTTGACATGGAAAGAGCAAAGTTCTCGTAAACTTTTGTCAACTTCGGATGAATTTCCTTAGGGGTTAATCCATCCAAAACGAAGAATTTTATGACCGCACGATATTCAAGTTATATCCATTTTAACGAAAAACACGCAAGACGTCTACTTCAAAAATTCGTGTAAACAAATTACTTGAGAGAAAAAGTTGAAACTTATCATACGAACTAATAACACGTGCACCCAGGCAGGTAACACAAATTTTTGCTGATTGGAACGCCATCTCTGTGTGAGGCCTAGAACTTTTCACCTTACCCTCGTATGAACTAACACACTGCGGCTCGATGAATTCGGATCCTGTACTGTAATTAAAATTAAGTTCATGTTGTACAGGGTAGCATAAATAAATAAATAATTGTTATTTACAATATAAGTGGGATAAGAGCATCAGTAAGGTACTTGTGCGCAGAGCTGGGCAATACTTAATTACTAAAGTACTTAAGTATCAATTTTTCGTATCTTCTAGTACTTAATACTTATACTGAAGTATATTTATTTTTGTGTTACTTAATACTTGAAATTTGTAAGTACTAAATTTCAGCTTGTACTTAAGACTTACATTTTTGGGTAGTAAATGTAAAACATATTGAAGTACTTTTCAAATAATTAAGTACGTCAATATTACTAAAATCACAAAAAGTACTTAAATATTTCTAAACATTGAAATACTTTGAGTCTGCGGTTAATGCAGATGTGAACGTGAGGAGCACAGACATCTATATTTTTGTTTTTTGTTGTTGTAATAATATATTACATATTACTTTATGAACTATATACATTTTTATTTATGTACCTATACATTAGTACAGTAGTATTACATATATATGTTTATTTTTATGTATATAAGACTGATTTTTTTGTAATTTCCGACTACATACTAAATTTTACATGTACCTATTTATTTTGAAATAAAAAAATCTTTTTATTTTTTAATCATGTTTTCAAAATGTATATTTAGAATATGTTGTTATTAAAATAAAAATAAATAACAATAACAGAAAAACAATTTCATATGAATATACCCGATACTGGTACTTGCAAAATACTTATTTTTAAGTACCTTGTTCTAAAAAAACTGGTACTTTACTTCATTATTTTCAAACTGTGCTTGTAAAAGTACTGCAAAACAAGTACTGACCATGGTTAGTCCTGGTACTTATACTTAAGTACTTTGGTCCTGGTACTTGCCCAGCTCTGCTTATGCGTGTAATTACACAAGAATCTTAATGATGCATTCACACGTATATCATATAAAATTTAATCTACGACCACGAAATAAATTAAAATTAAACAAAAATAATTTTGAATTGCCAGTTCTCATAATTTTTTTACATTTAAACATTTAAGTGAAACCATGATAACTATCCTTATGAGTGCGATAAGTATTTTATTAAAGCACTAGTGCGTTAATCAAATACTTATATCACTTAAAATGAATGCGATAAGTGTCATTTATCGCACGATCCTAAATAAATAATGTTACGAGTAGAACACATTCTTGCTGAGGTTCGAAATTTAACGAACACGTGCTCCACACACGCGAGCCATTATATTCTATTTTAGCTTAAATTATTCCTAGATTCACAATAATTAGAATATTCAACGTTTTCCTGGCAAGGCTCGCTTCGCTCGTGTTTTCACCAAAGAAACTCCAAGCCCGTAGAATTTGACCTAACTAGTAAAACATCTTCAAGTGTTTATTCGTACATGTTGGATCGTAGCGATGAAAGTATGAATTTAAGTTGGTACTATCATGGAAGCATTTATGCCAGATTTGAATGAAATGTAAGTATGCTATTTTTCATGTGTTTCTACGCTAGTATGCAATTTTTTTTTAAAGTTTACCGTTGTTGAGCTGAGTAATGCAAAGTTAAATTCGATCAAAAATGCATTGGATTTATAGGAACGGTATCTCGCGAGGCAGCTTACTGCGTAATAAATTCATATATTGTAGTTAGATTTGAACAAAAAACTAACACACAGCACATCATGTAAAGGTAAAGGTATGAGAATTAAAAAAACTATGCCTTACCGGATTAGTTTCAAAGAAACTGGCGATGAAAGTTGGATATTCTATGATTTTCAATGAAACCGTCAGAAATGCGTAGCAACGTTGCACTGGTAGACAGAGATGGTCGCACGAATGACAAAGCAAGAACTATGAAAATTATTATTTCGAACAGTAAAAAATATTAATTTTAATACAAAAAAAATATATTACACCATTTTGTATTTATTTATTTGTTGTTACAGTTGATAATAATTGCTTTGGTGCATTTTTGTTATTTTTGTTATGAACTGTCAACAAAATGTATCGATAATACAGTAATGTTTCGTACCGACTGGTAATATCATGCTGCTTGTGGTTCTCGCACTGTTGTCATAGCTTCTGCGGTATAAAATCTTATACTGCTATTGGTTGGCATGAAACATTCACTTCCAAAAATTTTGTTATGTTACTGAATTTCATAAACTAGTTAAATAGTTTTATTTAATATATTTAATGTTATTGTTAATTATACGATATTTACAGCAAAATGTTAATTCTGTTAATAACCCATACAATACAAAAGATGTAATTATTGTTTTTATAAACTTTTTAGGTTACCTATACTTTTGTAGGAGACTGTCATGATTAGAACCACCTTAAAGTTAATACTTTAAAATTATTTTAAAAATACGAACTTATAATTTACATTTAATTATCAAGAAAACCTGTATTATAACACGGTTAACTAATAAATAGGAAAGAGTACAAACAGCTTCGTCGATTAATGTTATTAAAAGGATTTTGCTTTCGGCTCCGGTTTTGTATCTATTTCAAATTTAGGTACAAGTTTCGGTTTTTTTCGGTTACCATCCACATTTGTCAGTATTTAAATTTCTTGTAACATTTCTTAATATAATTAGAACAATGGGCCTTTCAAGACTTTTTTGAATTTTTTGTATATTAATCTACGTCATAAAATTATTATACCCAAAATTTTTATTTTTTTTTAAACTTGTATTAAGCATAATAAAAATATTTAAACTTTCGAAACAAACGAATGTGACGAAGTTGCATCTTAGCTTAAAGAGAGACAGATAAGACAGAGATAAATAACACGTAACTTCACGTAACGTGTGTCGTTGTCAGTAGAATCCTCAGACAAAACATAACTAGACGGATAACAACGGCGTGTGCATTGACTTGAATGTTTATTTCTTCTTCGTCTTCCTCTCAGTAAAATTGAGCACCGATAAACGTTTCAGACAAAGCTCTGTGATTGGCTTAATGCAACTACGTAATTGCAATGAGCGTTTTAAATTATTCAACTTTAACTTTCATATTTCAGCAATAAAGATATTTATGGTATGATTTTATATTGTATTAAATATGATGTACGGTCAAGAACTTATTTTAATAAATATATATTAAAAACCTCTACCACTTGTATCCCCCATTGTTGGTTTATTAATTATATGTTGTGAAAGCTTTTGCCATATGATATTTTTTAAATTTTGAATGTTCGCGCTATAGTAAAATCTTATATAAAGTTCTAGAATTCTATATGACCAGCAGTCATAAAATATTTAATTCGAAGTCATTCATTTAAGTAATACACAAAGATTTAAATCCTGGCCTGGCACTAAAATGCGTTAACTAATCTATAGAAGTAATTGGATAGTTTACAAAATAGTCGTAAACTGAATATAAACCGGAAAAAATCACAATGGAAAAAACACAATTTGGCAAGTAGAGGAAATAAGAAAGACAGTACTTTCAGGATCAAACGTTTATTCTGCAATATTTACAGTATTAACTAACCTACTTGAACCAAAGATCATTTTCGCATCATTATACACTCGCGTTAGTGCGGCGAAACAAATTACGAGATAGAGTATCCATCGTCACTCAAAATATTTGGCAACGGCTAAATAATTTGTGTCAACCATTGTTGGCACACATACGTTCTTCGTTTGCGAGGACAGAAAAACAAACTACGATTCAAAAAAACACCGTTCATATATTCACCAATTCTAACACGACGTATTTATAAATACGTTAAAATATTATCTTCTGGTAACATTTTTACAGTTGAAAAATCTTTCAGTTCAAAATATTCAGATCATTGTACTTCTTACTGTATTTTTCGAAGTGTTTTTTTGTGGACGCACGAGACACATAAACGGAGAACATAAATTTTATGTGGAACCTAATAATATTAAATGTACCTGAAATAAATGATAGGTCCCTCAAACGCTACTGTCATTGTTTTGTCATAGTTTTACTGCAAAATTATTAGACCAAAATCAGTTTTAAAAAGTAAAAACAAATGTTGTCGTTCTTAACGTCATTTAATCATAATATATAATTTCATATAAATTTATATTTTTTACTAAAGTGTATACCTAAAAACTATGTTTGCAAATTTCTGACCGGATATTTTATACGAATTTCGAACCGAAAATTGTATTCCAAATTCGGATCGGATGTTTTATCTAAACATCGGATCGGATAATTTATCGGAATTTCGATCGAAGTCGATCTGACAGAGTTCTAATCCGATCTGAATTCGGATTTCCGATTGAATCGGAATACATTTGGGTATCATATTTTTTGCTCAAAATTATAGATTCTTGATTGGAATAAAACTTGACAGGTATAAATCACTATATGTCTGGTGTGAAGACAATAACCTTCACTTAAATATTAACAAATGTCAAGTTATTTCCTACAGTAGAAAAAAAATCTTCGTTACTCTGGCACTATAGCATCAACAATAACACTCTTTCAAGAGTCTACAGTACACAAGATCTTGGCGTTCATTTCGAGTCATCTTTCCACTATAATAAACATATATATGAAATCATTAAATCTGCGGTGAAAATGGACTTCATTGTACGAAATATATGACAATTTTCTAACATAGATGTTCAAAAATTATTATATAACAGCCTAGTTAGAACCACCTAGTTAGAATACGACGCCGTAATTTAGTATCCATACTACGAAACTCATATTTCTGAACTAGAAGCGATACAAAGAAAATTTCTGAAACATCTAACTTTTAAATGCGACAAAATTTGTCCAGCGCAAGGTTGTGATAATAGTATCTTATTAGATAGATTCGCTTATATTTCTCTACAAGATAGACGTAATAAAATCGCATTTGGATTCCTTACCAACCTTATTACGAACAAAATTGATTGCTCTGAGCTACTTGATAACCTGAACATCCTAGTTCCTAGAATAACATCTAGAAGTAGCAAAATGTTTTACACTCAGTTTTCAAGAACTAATGTATCTCAGAATGCACCTATTAATGTAATTTGTAATGTTTATGATACTCATTTTACTGATCTGGACTTATTATTTTTGTAAAATGTATTTTGTCATACATCTTGAATTTCATATTACTTTTGTAATATTTTTTGTTATATTTTATCATTTATTTTTACACGAAGTCTGTTATTTGCTTGTACTAATATGCTTCTCTTTTTATATTTTATATTTGTTTGTCCTATAATTGGTGTATTTTTCACTGTTGGGCAATAAAGTTTATTATTATTATTTCTAAACATACTGATTTTTTATTACATTTCTTCCAATAGCTTTTGAATAATAAATCCAAGTTTTGAAATAATTTATTACTTTCAATCTTCAATCTTTAATTATAAAAATAGGTATGTTGGATTCCAAATAGTTTTGTTTGAGCAAGCAATCAGAAATTAGTTTGATATACTTTTTATCTGTGCATGCTTTGGATTATCATTTGTACAATTAGTTTGTGAATGTTTAATTGTGCGACTTGAACTGTAATGTTATATTTTAAATCCATATCAGCCATCTTTTATTATATATTTATTTACTATTTTCACTACAGTTTATTAACATCGCTAAACTAACTAACCAAAAACATTCAAAATTTGGCAAGGTAACTTGTATGCTCGCAAATACATTCCAATATATTTATGTTTACAAAAGTACTAAAACACTACGTTTACAAATATACTTCACGAGGCAACATTTAAGACAATAATTTTTAAGAAACTTCAGTAAGCAACTAATTTCAAATAACAAATTTATAAAGAGTCCACGGATTATTCTAATTTTTTTACATACTTGAGCAACAAACAATAGTTTGTGATAATTGTGGATGGCTGCTCGAACAAAGCTATTATGTCTAATTTATAATAACAATATGGAGTAGGTGGCACAGTGGTTATCGAGTCGGCCTGTGGATCCTGAGAACCCTGGTTCGATTTCCACTGCCGACAAAACATTTTCACCACATTAATACTACTCCTGTGGCTCCCCCTCTACTAACATCTTTGGGGGCCGTGATTTGACTACTGGTAACCTCCCTTTACGCTCAAAAATATATCACTTACCGAGATCTGCTTCGGCAGAGTGCCACACCCAGTAATGGGTAGAAGGTGATGATATATATATATATATATATATATATATATATATATTTTATAATATCAATTATACTTCGTTTTTAAAAGATCAGTGTTCAGGTGTTAACTTCAGACCAAATAAAAATAATGTTTTCACCTTAATTCTGTTGTTCAAATTGTAAATAAGTAGATAACACTTAACAATTATGTAACGTGGTAAATACACCGAAATGTATAATTTTATTTTTTTTTCCAAGAAAAGAATTCAATAATAAAATGTGGATTAACTCCCCAATAATCCGTGTGGCATCGGCGCCAATGAAGAAACATAAATAGATTCAAGAAAAAACTTGCGACAAAGACAGAGGTTGGAAGAGACAAGATACAAGAGACAAGAGACGCTACCTACGTGTTTTAACCTCGCATTTCGTTCAGGATGGGCTGTTAAGTCCGTGCAATGTGCTATTACTGTCACATCGTGTTACTGCGCTCAAAGTACTCATACATTCGTCAACAGCCACACTGCTCACAATCACAACTTTGTGATGTGAAATGCGCGTTTGCCATGGGGAAGTTTCATGAATAATTAGCTCTTGTATTTCAGATTCATTTTTGTATCTTCTACTTCAAATATATATGACCATATACAATGATATCTCTTATAAACGGACATCCATGGTGCCATCATTTTTATCAATCAGTACTTTTTGATGTGAAATGTGCGTTTGCCATGGAGAAGTTTCATGAATAATTAGCTCTTGTATTTCAAATTCTTCTTTGTATCTTCTACTGCAAATTTATAAGACCCTGTATAATGAAATATCTTATAAACGGACATCATTTTTGTCAATCACAATTATGTGATATGAAATGCGCGTTTGCCATGGAGAAGTTTCATGAATAATTGGCTCTTGTATTTCAAATTCTTCTTTGTATCTTTTTCTACAAATATATATGACCATATACAATGAAATCTCTTATAAACGGACATCTATAGTGCCATCATTTTTGTCAATCTCAACTTTGTGATGTGAAATGTGCGTTTACTATGAAGAAGTTTAATGAATAATTAGCTCTTGTATTTCAAATTCTTCTTTGTAGCTTCTACTGCAAATTTATAAGACCCTGTATATTGAAATCTCTTATAAACGGACTTAATTTTTGTCAATCACAACTTTGTGATATGTAATGCGCGTCATTAACTTTTGTATTTCAGATTTTTCTTTGTATCTTCTACTACAAATTTATAGGACCATATACAATGAAATCTCTTATAAACGGGCATCTATGGTGACATCATTTTTGTCAATCACAACTTTGTGATATGAAATGTGCGTTTGCATTGAAAAAGCTTCATGAATAATTTGCTCTTGTATTTCAAATTTTTCTTTGTATCTTCTACTACAAATTTATAAGACCATATACAATGAAATCTCTTATAAACGAACATCCATGGTGCCATCATTTTTGTCAATCTCATCTTTGTGATGTGATATGTGCGTTTTCCATGAAGAAGTTTAATGAATAATTAGCTCTTGTATTTCAAATTCTTCTTTGTACCTTCTGCTACAAATTTATAAGACCATGTACAATGAAATCTCTTATAAAAGGACATCCATGGTGCCATAATTTTTGTCGAACACAACTTTGTGATATGAAATGTGCGTTTGCATTGAAAAAGCTTCATGAATAATTTGCTCTTGTATTTCAAATTTTTCTTTGTATCTTCTACTACAAATTTATAAGACCATATACAATGAAATCTCTTATAAACGAACATCCATGGTGCCATCATTTTTGTCAATCTCATCTTTGTGATGTGATATGTGCGTTTTCCATGAAGAAGTTTAATGAATAATTTGCTCTTGTATTTCAGATTCTTCTTTGTAGCTTCTGCTACAAATTTAAAAGACCATATACAGTGAAATCTGTTATAAACGGACATCCATGATGACATCATTTTTTTCTATTACAACTTTGTGATGTGAAATGTGCGTTTTCCATGGAGAAGTTTCATTAATAATTAGCTCTTGTATTTTAAATTTTTCTCTGTATCTTCTACTACAAACTTATAAGACCATATACAATAAATTATCTTATGAACGGACATCCATGTTGCAATCATTTTTTCCGGTTAGTAAAAAAGAAATAGAAATGATGAAAATATGTATCATAATTTCTTTCTCACATACTTTTTCTGCTTTTTCTTTTTCATTATAACTACAGCAAAAAGTAACTTACATATCTAGTGTTTCCTTTTTTTTCGAACATATGAAATTCAATGTCATAATTTTCATTAGGCGATATCTCTTTACCTATTAATTTTAGAGCAGAAATGTAATGAAGAAATATGTTGAGAATAAAAAACTACATCCAATAAGTATTAAGTTAATTGTTTAATTAATTCTTGTGTACGAGTTATAAGCAAAAGAAAATACATAATGTAATGCAATTATCAGAGTGCCATGAGAAATAGAACAATAATTATTTGTTTGTTGTTTCTGACATATGTGATAGATTTGGTTTCTTTTTTATTTTAAATAATAATAATAATAATACGATTTATTCCCAACAGAATCCAATTACAGGGAAACATAAAAAAATCAATAACAATAAAGTAAAGTAAACAAATAACAGTGAAGGTATACAAAAATACATTAAATTTCTATAATACGAGTATAAGGTAAAACAAATTACAAAAATATGTGCTGATACGCGTCTTCTGCATTGCGGTACATCAGGTGGATCGGAGACTGGCCGAGGATGTCCGTGTTTGGCGTAGGCAGATAAAATGTCCTGGAATATCTAGAACTAGTCCTAGGAACATGCAGAGAGATACATGACAATAAGTATGGGCAATCAATTTTATTATTTAATAATGTCAAAATTTTGCAGTCTGTATTTTTCTTCTGGTAGTTAAACAAGGTATATTGTGACGTTGCAGCAAGATGTTGTTATCAATACCACGTGCAGGGTATTTGCCATCCATTCTGAATGACAGCCATTTTAGGAAACGGCGGTGTATACGATTGAGAGCTGATGACTGATACTCATGTGAGGGATACCAAATAAGGAGTGCGTATTCCAATTTGGACATAACGAAAGCACAGTATAACATTTAGAAAGTTTTTTTTTTTTTTATATATTAAATATTATTACAACTAGTCTTACAGACTAACAAGCAATTTTATTTTAACTTAATCTTCTACTTATATTTTATCTAAGATAATTAACCCATTGGCTTTTCTTAGGTACTAACATTAATGAATAAATATACTTGAAAGTTGAAATATCAATGAAGGGTTTAGTAAAACGAATGATAAAGCCGAGAGTTTTGCTAGCAGAATTGCAAATATCATTCGTATGTTCCGTAAATTTTAAATTAGATGAGAAAATTACACCTAAATCTTTGGTCAATTCTAACTTTTTTAGGACAGTGTTGTTAATATTATATTGAAACGTCATGGGATTCTTACGACGAGTATATGAGACAAAGCAGCATTTATTGGGATTCAGAAACAGTTTGTTATTATCACACCAAGTAACCATAGAAGAGTCAATATTTTCCTGCAACAATTCGGCCTCACTTCGTGTATTAATTTCATGAACAATTTTAATATCGTCAGCAAAAGCAAGAACACGACAAGTGAATAACTGAAGGAGTTCATTAATGAATAAAAGAAACAAGAGTGGGCCTAAATTAGATCCTTGAGGTATCCCAGACGTTGGAATATACTGAAACGAAGAGAAACCATTGTAATTAACATAGTTAATACGGTCTGTTAGATAAGACTCACGGAGGTTGACTAAGGTAGGAGATGTGCCAAAGTTACTGATTTTTTGAAGTAATAAACCATGATCAATTGAGTCAAATGCTCGGGAAAAATCAGTATACATAGTATCTACTTGTCCACGAACATCAAGAACTTCTGATACGTATTGAGTGAAAGAAGCCAGATTAGTTGTTGTGGATCTACCTCTCATAAAACCATGTTGATTTGTCGAGACTAACGACTTAGTGTTAGCATAAATACAATTGTAAAGAAGTTTCTTGAATACCTTTGCAAAGCTATATAATAAAGAGACCGGCCTATAATTTTTAATTGAAGATTTATCTTTTTTTTGTGGACATGTATGACCATAGTTTTTTTCCATCTATTGGGAAATTGATGTGTTTTGATAGCTAAATTGATAATGATAGAGGACTGGCTAATGCAGAATGACAGTCTTTAACTACATAACAGGGTATTTGGTCTTCACCTGCAGAGGTTTTATTTGGTAATTGCGACATTATATAAATGAGATCATTTTCTTGAATTTTACTTATATTAAAAGGCAAATGGAACGAACAATCTTCGGCAGGATGTGAAAGAGAACTAGATCGAAAGAAGCTGTAAAAATATATTGCGAATGCATCAACAATTTCTTTTGGTGTATTGTATTCAGTTATATCGTCTGTAAGATACGAGTAGATCCCTGTTTGTTATTAACAAATTTCCAAAATTCAGAAGGATTAATTTTGATATTAGCTTCAATCCTTTCCAAATATAGTTTATTAGCTGCCTTAATTTGTTATTTAATTATGTTTCTTAACCTCTGAAATTCGTTTAAGTAGTGAACATTCTTGCATTTTAGCCATTTTTTCCTATCATATTCCTTAATTTTTATATTAAATTTAATTTCTGGTGTGAACCAAACAGGAAAATTTGTGGTAACAACCCTTGACTTCGGAACAGATTTATTAATAATATCATAGATAAATTCGTAGAATCTACTGACAGCATCATCCACATTATTGAAATCATTGAGACAAGAATGTGGAGAGATCATCAAAAAGCTGGTAGAAATTAGCCTTACGGAAATTATACCGTACATTATTGTTCGATGAAAAATCATTGGAATCTGTAATTATAAATATGGAAACATTTAATCTTGAAAAAAAAAATTCTGAATTGGTAAATTAAAAGAAATATCAAATTCGTCAGATTCAACATACAAATAATTATTGTTTTATTTCCCATGGCAGTCTGATAACTGCCTTAAATCGTGTATGTTCTTTTGCTTCCAACTCGTAAACAAGAAATAATTGAACAACTAACTTAGTAATCGTCTGCTCTAAAATTAATAGGTAAAGAGATATAGCCTAATAAAAATTTAACATTGAATTCCCTTATGTTCGGAAAAATAGTAGACATCCGATATAATTAACGTTCATTCCATTAACTATTTAGAACATTATCTAACTTACACTTGCTGAAATAGATCACATATTTCTGACCAATCAATTAGCGATTTTTTAACAGGTTTTGAAAAAGGCAACCGGATTTTTATTAAAAAACCATTTAAAAATTAACTTCCTTAATTTCGAATAGCATTTAAGCAATTTTTCCTTCAGTTTGGCACTCTGCCGAAGCAGATCTCGGTAAGTAAAATACTTATGCGCGTGAAGTGCGGTTACCAGTCCCCAAAAATGTTAGTGGCGGAGGAGCCGCAGGGGTAATTTAAAAAAAAAAAAATAAATATATCATCACACCTTCTTCCCATTACTGGGTGTGGCACTCTGCTGAAGCAGATCTCGGTAAGTGATATATTTTGCGCGTGAAGTGCGGTTACCAGTCGTCAAATCACGGCCCCCAAACATGTTAGTGGTGGAGGAGCCACAGGGATAGCTTTTTCAAATTATGAAAAAAAAATTTATTTGGTAAAATTTTTTTGTCCGCTGTGGGAATCGAACCGATGTTCTCAGGAGCCACTGGCCGACTCAATACCACTAAGTCATTACCCCATGTATATATATAAATATAATTTAATGTAGTATTCTTACAGAAGACCATTACCATTAGATATTCAGTTTAGTTTTTATCGGACAAATATTATTTACGAAAATGTTATTGCTTTTAGGATGAAAAAATCGCAACATCGAAGGTGGTGAATTTTTTTTTGTCAAATTGCTCGGGTTATTTCACTGCAAAGCCACCAAGTTCGATTGAAGGAAATCATTTACCAAACGGAGAATTTTATTAAAATTATAACATTTCTATTCACCGTTTCCAAGGTAATGAAGGTAGGTAAATGTAAGTTTCAAATACTTTCAGATTCAGGAACTAAATTTCCTAGCAATTTCTTTTTATTAAGCATGTTTATTTTAAATTTGGTAGAATCATTTGACAGATGCTGAATGTATCAAATTCCTTTAAAAATCTCATATACCTATACAAGTATAAATTATTTCTATGAAACTGGTAAAAATCAATAAATACCTATACAGTGAATATTCAGTGCATTGTCAATTTTTAGGGTCATCTATAACAAAATCTGAAAAAAAATATGAACATACAAATAACAAAATATAATTATGCTGCGTACTGCATATACGTATGTATTTTAATTATGGTTCAATTTTCTGATATTTTAACTTTAATAAAAAAAAATTGATAAAGAGAATTTTGAAAACCATGTACTAAACACTCGATTGAGTTACATTTGTTAATCATTACAAATTTCATCGCCATTAAATTCCAATTATAGATCATTCAAAAACATTATTGCACACTGGGTTGCTGAATCCATGGCGCTCTGCGTTACTTTCTCACACTTTTTACCAGGATCTATTATGATTATAGGATAGGTGGCTCAGTGCATGGGCGTCCGCAGGGGGAGGCAAGGGGGGTGCGCGCCCCCCCTTGGATATTAACTAGGGTGGTGACCAAGACCCTCGAAATAGGACTTTAACATGTAAAACTATAATTTTTTAATTTCCTGCTTCCTTATATATTTGCAGCAAAAAAGCTTGAAATAAAAGTGCATCTGAAATTAATTTTGCATACTTTGTAACGACACAAATTAGATTTGAAAATGATGAAAATTGCCTCAAAACTATCGATAGGCATGAAATTGAAACAAAATTAAACATATGTTTGACGTTTTATTTGTCAAAATAAATGAAATAATAAATAAGGAATTTATTCTGACAGTTTTGACAGATTGCACGACAAACATTTATTTAATTTTGTGTCAATTTCATAGCTATCGACAGTTTTCAGACAATTTTAGTCATTTTCAGATCTAATTTGTGCTGATACAAAGCATGCAAAATTAATATGATATTTTATGCCCTAAAAATATTAGAAAATAAAAACTGTAAAACTGCTAAATCGGAATTTATTGAAGAAATGGTGTCAATTTATGGAAGAGTTATTAGAAAATTGTCCTTCCTCTTCAATTCAAACCCAGACGACAAAGACTAGTAATTTATTTCACAAATTTAAATATTTTTTATCCATTTGTTATGTGTATTTGTATTTATGTTATGTAAAAAAAAATATTTTAGAAAGTTATGTAATCTGAGAGTTTTTTCTGACTCGCCCCCCCCCCCCTGGAAAAATGTCTGTGGACGCCCATGGCTCAGTGATATTGAATCGGACTGTGGATTTGAGAATCTCAGTTCGATTCCCACAGGCGATAAGTAATAAATAAATACACCATCACGCCTTCTATCCATTATTGGGTGTGGCACTCTGCCGAATCAGATATCGGTAAGTGATATATTTTTGCACGTAAAGCGCGGTTACCAGCCCTCAAATCACAGCCCCCAAAGATATTAGTGGAGGGGAAGCCACAGGAGTAGTATTAATGTGGTGAAAATGTTTGTCGACAGTGAGAATCGAACCAGGGTTCTCCAGATCCACAGGCCGACACGATACCACTGTGCCACCTTCTCCATAAGATTGAGTGAAGAAAATCAAAAAAATTGCCTGCGATAAACTAAACCTCAAGTCGTATATTTTTCATTCGTCGTTTCCAATATAATGGAGATAAATAAAAGTTTATCTGCATACAAATAGTTCTCTTTCCTGTTTATCTGATGCCAAATGACAAAAGTTATGTTTCTATATATAAATTTAGCTCTTTTATATAACAATAACTCATTTTTAATATTTATTCATTTCATTTACCCAGTAATGGGTAGAAGGCGTGATGATATATATATATATATATATTTAGAACCTCCGATAATACAAATTTCGGTCTTATGCAAATATTAGTACTCATTGCAACATATTAGCATTATATAAGTCTAATTATTTATCTGCAATTTTCACGTAGTGATATTTGAAATCTAAGTTACGAAAATAATCTAAAAATAAATGCTGCACGATTACTACCTCGTGTTAACGAAAGATGAACCGTAACGATAAAAATTATTTTGTTTTCTTTGACTGTATACCCAAGACAAGTTCATAAGTTTTTATTATCTTTTTTATGACATTTAAATAACGTAGTGACTAACCTTCAAAACTATTTTATATTGAAGATTTCAAAAAATATAATTTTAGAACGACAACGACATCTGACGGCCACATTAAATCATGCTCTATAACCGTTGATTCATACAAGATTTTGTCTAATTTTGATAAAAACAAGATTAAAAAAAACTAAAATGTGTACAATTTCAGTTTTAAAGAACTAAAAATATTACAAAATGTATTATTTAAGTTTATATATCAAGTGATATTGTAAAAACCGTACAAAAAGCTGAAGAAATGTAAGAATTGTGTTTATTAAAAAGATAAATTATCTTATTTTTGTATTTCTTATTTCGCAGCTGGTTAGTAATTTTATAAAGGTAAAATAGATGTAAATGATTATGAATGTATGATGAATAATAATAATAAATAATTTAGATGTTTGAATTTTTGCAGTACTCTTTCATTGTCTCATTGGTTCAAGGTGCTCAACCATAGTAGAAATAAATACCTGTCATATGGAAAGCAAAGTAAATGTTTTAAATATTATTTATTACTTCATGGATTAAATAGTATTTTTTAATGATTTTTTGAGAATAGGTCTTGGGCAGTTACGTGACGAAGCCAATCTTAATAAAACTTGAAAACAACGTGTAAAATTTTTGTTTTGATGTTCATTTATCAATAAAATGTCTCCTAAATTATCTCTAAAAATAATAATTTTTTTCAAAATGTCTCCCAAATCGTCTATAAGACAGTAAATTTCCCACAAAATACCTCCAAAAATGTCAAATTGTCTCTAGGACAGTCATTTTTCTAAAATATCTCCAAATTTTCTTTAATATAGTAATTTTTCCAAAATGTCTCCCAAATCATCTCTAAGACTGTCATTTACTAAAAAAATGTCTTTCAAAACACCTCTAACACAGTCATTTTCCTAAAATGTTTCCCAAATTATATTTAAAATAGTTATTTTTTCAAAATATCTCTCAAATCGTCTCAAAAACAGTAATTTTCCTAAAATATCATTAAATTTTCTATAAAATAGTCATTTTTTCAAAATGTCACCCATATCGTTTCTAAGACAGTTAATTTCCAACAAAATGTTTATCAATTGACACTTACGTAAACGTCAAACATTTAATTAATTTTGTTTCAATTCCAACGTCATCGATAGTTTTCAGACAATTTTCGTCATTTTCAAATCTAATTTGTGCCGTAAAATTAATTTTGTTTAATGGTTTAAATGAAGAATTTTATACCCTAAAACTTTTATTTGAAGCCTTTTTGCTTAAAATATTTAATGAAGCAGAAAATTACGAAATTATGATTTTACATGTAAAAATCCTATGTTCGACAGTCGCGGTCACAACAACGTGAGAATGATTTTACGCTAGAGATGGGAATTCTAGTTCATTTGAGTATACTAGTTCATTCGTTCTCGTTCACCAAAAAGATTAGTTCACTGAACTAGTTCATTAGTTCACTTTCGTTCATGAAATTTTGAAGACTATGATGAACGGAAATCGTATTGTATTGTGATTCACGAGCGAGAACAAGTGAACTTTTAGGATCTGGTTCTAGTATAATTTGACAGCAGACAGCAGAAGCAGAGTGGTGATCATAGCAACGACCACGAACGAATGAAGTATGAGTCTCGTTCACTCGTTCACTTGTTCTCCGTTCCCCGCTTTTGATTCAACCTCAGTTCAATCTAGAAAAATATGAATTTTTCTGAGTGTTTCGAATTCCATTAGGAGTTAATTATCTGTACTTAAATAAATAAATAAAATCACGCCTTCTATTCAATACTGGCCGTGGCACTCTGCTGTAGCAGATCTGGATAGGTGATATATTTTGCACGTGAAGTAAAGTTACCAGCCGTCAAATCACGACCTCCAAAAATGTTAGTGGCGGGGGAGCCACAGAGTTAGTTGTTTGTCGGCTGTGGGAATCGAATCCGGGTACTCAAATTCACAGGCCGACTCGATACCAACGTGCAGAGTAATAAATAAATTATAGTTATTTGATGCTATTCGTTTATATTAAACTTCAAAATTCAAGTAAAAACATTGCTTTACTTATTTGTGATTAAAGTACTGAAGTGCTATCTACATTTTTAATAAAAGCAGTGAAGTTATGAAAAACTGGTACGCAGATAATCAATTAATTATAAATAATAAGAAAACCAATTTCCTTCGTTTCCATAATAAAAACGCAAGTAACTTGCGTCAAACTTTAGATAATAATCCAATACAACAATTTGATAATTATGAGATTTTGGGTTTTATATTGGATAATAATTTAAATGGTAAAATAAATAAAATAAATAAATATATCATCACGCCTTCTACCCTTTACTGGGTGTGGCACTCTGCTGTAGCAGATCTCGATAAGTTTTAATGTGGTCAAAATTGTTTGTCGGCTGTGGGAATCAAAGCCGGGTTCTTAATTCCAAAGGCCGACTCGATACCACTGAGCCACATAATTGGTAAAGATCATTGTAAATATCTAATTTAGAATATGCTTTCAAATTAGACTCCTAAAAACTATAATAACTCACGATCACGTATTAACTTTTTATCATACTATAATCCCTAATTCTGTATCTTGGAGATCTCACTTTAAAAAAATTAAAATCATAACAATAGCATATATATATATATATATATATATATATATATATATATATATATATATATATATATATATATATATATATATATATATATATTAAGTAATTGTATTATAAACAAAAATAAAATTTACTTGTTTGAAAATATAAATAATCAAAATACTAAAAATAAAGGTAATATATGGAAACCAATGGCTAGATATAATGGACTCTTACACATATTTCTTTACATTTTTTTTAAGAAACTACATGTTAAACTATGACGATTAGTAAAAAAGCATGTAGAAAATTGTTTATATAACAAGAGATACGATTTTTTAAAGTTTTGCACTTAATTTGATTTGTTCAAAACGTGCATATAATAAACGATTGAATTCTTAAAAAATAATTTTTACTATGTTGAAAATAATATTTTATAATAGTTGAAAGTCCAAGAAAACGAAATTAAATTATTGTAATGTATGTAAAAAGGTGACTTTTTATTTTTCTCGAAAAATATTTATTTAATCATCAATATCTATTTTAGCGCCTCTCAAAGTAATCCCCCTCAGTTATAATACACTTGTGTCAGCGCTTTTTCCAATCGTTGAAGCACATCTGATATGCGCTTTTTGGTATGGCCTTAACCTCTTCCAGCGATGCGGTCTTTATTTCCTCAATCGTGGCAAAACGCCGTCCTTTCATGGGTCTTTTCAGTTTTGGGAACAGGAAAAAGTCGCAGGAGGCCAGGTCCGGTGAATACGGTGGCTGAGGCGTGATTACGGTGTTGTTTTTGGCCAAAAAATCACGATGCTCATGCGACGGTTATTTTGGTCAAAATTTAGCAATTTCGGATCAAACTTCGCTGCCACACGTTTCATGCCCAAAACATCCGAAAAAATTATATGGTATGAGCCATCCGATATGCCGACATCTTCAGCAACTTCTCTAAAATTGATTCGACGATTTTCCATAACAATTTTCTTTACCGCTTCAACATTTTCAGCGGTTGTTGACATGCTGGGGCGTCCAGGGCGGGCATCGTCATTAACATCTCCTCGGCCTTCTGGGAAGAGCTTGTACCACTTATAAACAGTTTTTTTGTTCAAAGTAGATTTGCCAAATGCCACGGTCAACATTTCAAGTGCGTCGGAACACTTCATTTTATTTTTCATACAAAATTTAATACAGATTCTTTGATCCATATTTTTCGATTGCAATAAATCACCAGGCACACCAAAATACGTCTAACCTTTATATCTGTCAAAAGCAAAACTACAAAGTAACATGTGTATCAACATAACAAATAAAACAAATCGAGAATCTAATATACGTAGCCCGCGAAATTTGAAAAGTCACCTTTTTTCGAACAAACCTCGTTACAGCGTGTTGAACATGTATGTACCTACTAATAAACGAGGAACAGTTTGAAAAAACTGTGCTGAGATGTCACAGTTAGTTCAACTTCGCATATGTCTCTTATTGATCGCGCGAAAATATTTGTGGCCAATGAGAACCATCCGAATTTGTGATGTCACTATATTTTTAATCACTTGTATTTCTGATGTAAAACATTATTTTTAACTAATTTTTTCACTAATAGCCGTTATTTTATACATATTTTATGTTTTTATCTTTCATTCTTGTTATTTCGATTATGGTGTAAGAGCCCATTGTTCTAAAAATTGTTCCGACTTCAAAGGGATAGACATTTATAATAAACTTCCAAATAACATTAAATGTTGTAAATATTTACCACAATTCAAGAGTAACTTGGAACACTTTTTGTTAGAAAATAGCTTTTATTGTATAAACGAATATTTGTAATTTTTTTTGCGACTAAACATTAAAGAAATAAAAATGTTTATTATTATTATTAATTAGCCATATAGACAAATAATTTATTCAAATGAAATATGCGCTTAATGGACCCTGAAATTGGTATTTAAATATAAATTATTTTGAAAAAGATTTTATTATTGTTATAAAATAAATATTATGTATTGAACATATTTTTCAAATTAAGAATTGAAAGTATTGTAATCATTTTAAAATGTGGAAAAAATAAAGAAAAAGGATTACAAAATTTCGAGGACGTAATTAAATAATAATTAAATAATTCTTTATACTTATAATAACAATTTACAATTTTACGTGTGTTCTACATTTTTCTATATTTTTTGTTTTTTTTTTTAAATAAAAATACTGATCTATGTACTGATATAAGTATATATATATATATATATATATATATATATATATATATATATATATATATATATATATATATATATATTTTAGAGTGTCCGTTATTTTGGCAAACTCGGAAATTTGATGCTCTCACCCTCTAAAACTACTCATAATAAATTTTAAAAAATTGAGCCGAAATCCCAGTTCTGTCAAATGACGTTAAAACGTGCCGCAAGAGGGCTCAATATTTGCACGTAGTTTAAATGGGAAAATTGATTTTTCCGATACTTTTATACATAACTTTTTATGATTTAGACCTAAAAATATTTGAAGATAACTACCAGAAAGCTTATGAAATAAACTTTCAGGCAGACTAAAATTCAAGTTATTTGGATAAAAATCAACGCCGTAGCGTCAATTGGAGTAATACGAAGTTTGAAGCATAAATACGGCGAATTTTAGTCTGCCTGAAAGCATATTTCATAAGTTTTCTGGCAATTATCTTGAAATATATATATATATATATATATATATATATATATATATATATATATATATTTATTACTTTCCTCATAAGGAGTAAGCATGAGTAATTTGATATGTTTTATGTTCGTCGAAGAAAGAAATTGAATGATAAGTGAATAGGAGTGATTGGATAGATGTGATTGAAAGTTTGTTGTATGTTAAATAATTTCGAGTGTAATAAATAAATGAGTTTATATAAAGTGATCCATGAATGTAGTTAAAGTGAGGGTGTTTTGTTTGGATGATAATATTTGACGAGGGCTGATTATTTGATGAATGTAATGAGTGAATATTTTATAAGTGTTTTTAGGGTTCATGTTACCCCATTTGATGGAATATAGCGTAAAGATATGTATGTGTATGTACTTTCCTCAGAATCCTCTTTGAGAAACTAATCCTTTTATTATTTAAATTATTCTCCTTAATGTTTTTAAATTTATGTACAATACTTTCAATCTTTAATTTATAAAATAAATAACATACAAAATATGTTTGAATTAATAACAATAACCAATTTGACATATATTTCACAATAGCAGATGCATAAATTGAATCATCTACTACAGTTATCTGAAATAATAATAAATAATCAGCAACAGTAGCAAACAAACAAATTTTTCATGGCTGTGTCACTTTTCTAAGAACATCCTGTATACATGTGTGATGGATACTGATGACGTAGAACGAATGACAAGTTATAGTGAAATGTTTGTATGTGTAAGTATAGTTCAACTTGTGAATATGGCGGGAAATGTTACCTCCGCAGTGATGACTGCCGGTTAGGGTTAGGCAGGGGGGACAACGAGTGTTCGCGGAGGTCTAGCTGTAAGACAGGACCGTATTTAGGCGGAATATCGTCAACACTTCAACTTAAATATTGTCGAAGAGGTTTCGTTTTTTCCGGTTATATTTTTATAGATAAAAACGTGGTTGCTTGATATCATTTGACAAAAGAAATTGACATGGAAAAATCTCAAATCGAACATAGAACGGTTTTGTCTATTATAAAATTGCTCGAATAGTTTTATACATAAATAATAATAAAATAATAATAATATATCATCACGCCTTCTACCCATTACTGGGTGTGGCACTCTGCTGAAGCAGATCTCGGTAAGTGATATATTTTGCGCGTGAAGTGCGGTTACCAGTCGTCAAATCACGGCCCCCAAACATGTTAGTGGTGGAGGAGCCACAGGGATAGCTTTTTCAAATTATAAAAATTTGTCGCGTGTGGGAATCGAACCAGGGACCTCAGGATCCACAGGCCGACTTCATACCACTGAACTAGCCATCCCATACATGGAGGTGAATTTATTTATGCAATACAGGAAATAATAATCATAATTTATTGATCATGGGGTGGCTAGCTCAGTGGTATAAAGTCGGACTGTGGATCCTGAGAACCCTGGTTCGATTCCCACAGGCGACAAACAATTTTCATAATTTCAAAAGATACCCCTGTGGCTCCTCCACTACTAACGACTTTGGGGGCCGTGATTTGACGACTGGTAACCGCACTTCACGCGCAAAATATATCACTTACCGAGTTCTGCTTCGGCAGAGTCCCACACCCAGTAATGGGTAGAAGGCGTGATGATATATTTATTTATTTATTGATCATGAAAATAAAAACTTAGCCTTAGATTTTTTACATTTAATTTAGATATTCTATTCTATACAAATACAATGTTAGTTTCTTCAATTGGCGATATGTCGCTCCCTATTGATTTTAAAGCAAAATTAATCAAATAATTTTTTTAGATTTTTGAATTCTGCCCCTAAATAACTAATCATATATTATTTTCGACCTTTTATGGGATAGATAGCTCAGTGGTATCGAGTCGGCCTGTAGACCTGGAGAATCCCACAGTCGACACACAATTTTTAACACATTAAAATTACCTCTGTGAGTCTCCCACACCTTTGGGAGCCGTGATTTGACGGCTTGTAACCGCACTTCACGCTCATAAATATATCACTTACCAAGATCTGCTAGACAGTGCCACACCCAGTAATAGGTGAACGGCTTTCTAGGCGCGCATGGCAAAAAAAAATTGAATTGACAATAAGGTTGCGATTTCTACTTTAAAATATCGTCAATGTCATTTTCAAGTGTAAAATTGACTCTAAATGTCATTACAACTACTTATTACATTTTTAATCGGCAACCAAAATAATGTTTCCACAAATCACTGCGAAATGCTCCATTCAGACACTTTAATGAATCTGTGCATCTGCAGTGTAAGAATTCTAACGGAACTTATTATTTAGCAATCGTAAGTGTTCAAAATTGACTACTTATGTCATAGAATACATTTGTTTGATTTCCACGGGTAGTTACAACATGTATTACAATAGTTTTTACTATATATATATTCACGATCAACTTAAAACTGCTGTAACTTAAAAGTTCCTGAAAGTCCCAGGTTGCCGCTTAGTGAAATTGTAGCCTTTTTCTCAAAGAATTGAGCCATCTTAATTCCAGCTGCGCATACTTGCGCCAAAAAAAATGAGAAGGTAAAACGTAAATGTTCTTTTTTCAGCTATTTAGGAAAATTAAATATATTCACACTCATTCAGCGCGCCTAGTTTCATAGGAAAACATGTGTCAAGACAGTAGGTGTTGCTTTTTTGTGTGTGTGCCTGTAAATTTAATGCTAATTCCCCCTCCAAATGGGAAAAAGATGGTTTTTTGGCGATTTAAACAAACTGGGGTATGGTGGCGCAATTCTGGCTTCGGATTCGAATTCTACGCGCCCAATTCCATAGGGAAACTTGCGTCTGGTCTCTAGGGTTTCTTTTGGTGAGCCTGTGTAGCCCATGCGCGCCTAAAAGCCCGTTTGGCCCCACTGTGCGGCGTGATGAAATATTTATATTTTATTTTACTTTTGCAACAAGTAAAATCAAGTGTTGTTTTATTAAATAATACTTCCAAAAACTATATAAAATAGTAATTGTAAGGTTTGCGCGAACTGTCCAGCTATTAAAAATTGCATTGCAATTGTTTGTAATTTTGTTTAAATTTCACGACTGTCACTATAAAGGAACACTTTAATAAAAAAAATTTTTGTCGAAAAAAGTATAAAATAAAATATAATTATTGATTTAAACGGAGAATTCAATTATCTACCAGTTTTAAGTGAAACATTTTGCTGTAAAATCAATAAGGAACGACGTATCACTATATGAAAAAAATTACATTGTATTTCCTATATTGCATAAACCAATTCACCATCCGGTATATGAGGTAAATGAGGTCATCCTACTAGAAAATAGTGACTGTTTTGCAAATTATACAACTTAGCTTATTTCAATAAAAAATAATATTTCTTAAACATTTAAAACTTTTCATTAATATTTTTTTAATTTTCACATTGATTACATGACGTCACTTGTTAATAAATATTCAGCACGATCAAGTCATGTAAACCAGACAATATTTTATTTGAAGTTCATATACTGGATTTGCACGATTATATATTATTGTTTACATTAATACATAATTACAAATATTATTTTTCTTGTTTATTTGAAAATTTGAATATTTTAGAACTACGCTACTTTGTCACAATATATATACTTCAAATGTTATTTAGTAGAACATCTAACCTAAAAATATTTTTGTGCTGAAACTATTGAATAGAACTAATATATTATGTTTCAAAAATTATGGTGATATGTACGTTATGCTACTTATTTTAAACAAAAAAGGGTGATTAGATACTTATTGTAAACAAGTCCGCTAGAGGGCAGAACATGTGTTAGTGACGTTCGTCGCTGACGTCATACGAGAAAAATTTGAAATTAGGTGTTAAGGTGAAGCATTCCGCCTGAAGTTCGTTAGCTAACAATTTATTATTACGTAAGTAGGGTTTCTTGTGGTCCTAACAAGAATGTGAATCTGTATAGAATAGTGGAAGGGATATTGGCGCGCGTTTAAAAACTATACAAACTTGAAGATTTTCAAGAAAATTATTTTAAACCGCAAGAAATATTTCTATATGATAACAACACAAAAACTAAAATTTAATAAAATATAGTATTTTATTTGATATTATAAAAAAAAAATTTACTTACAATTTTATTTCAATTATACATAATCATATATAAAGTATATTATTTTATAAGGAGTTAAAGTGATACTTTTTGTGCACTCGTCCATCAACTACAAATGAGACACAAAACGTCATTTTCACTCCACATAAAATATGCTATTTTTTTCTTCAAACACCGGAATATTTACCCATTATGTCATATAATTTCTCTGCCACTCGTGAGCGGCAGGAAAACATTTTCTGCCGCAGGTAAACTAAAGAAATTCCTTGATTTTAACGAGCATCAGGAAGCGTATTTGACAGAAAAATCAAACTTTAACTGTTTCTATAGATTCTGATATAGCATAGCTTTTTATATACAATTTTTCGCTTTCACCATTATGCCAGTTTATGCCACTTATATATCAATATATTCTAGAGTCATGACGAATTGGAAGTGTCATTTAATGAATGATTTATATGCATAAAAATATTTCCCAATGTCTATAAATGCACCAGAAAACCATATTTTCCGTCCCACTAAATTAATCAGGTTATTTGAACTCTTTTAAAATTTCTTACTTTCCGTGTTTCTGTGGCATATTTCTGATCGACATGCTTCTTTCTTGTCGTGAATCAATTATTTCTGGAGCAAGTTCTTTTACATAAAATTTCTTTACTGTTGGAAACACCCATTGAATAAACTCCTCATCAATTTTTATTGTCTGTACTTCTATAAACTGAGGTGTCCAAATAATAAAATCTCATTTCTTTCGTCCAATTTTATTTTAATGAAGTTTTTGAGGTTAGAAATTAATTACTTTCTATAACCGTATAATTAGATACTTTTATGTTGAAAATATCGTTTATTGAAAGATAAATAATACAGTTCAATATTCCACATTATCCAGTTCCACTAGTATGCTCTCCTAAAACTGAGAAAATATTTTATTATAAAAAAGTACCCATGACTTTGAATATTATAATATAATATAACACGAAAAACAAAACTAAACATATTTCAAACCACAAATTCTGAAATATTCATTTCATGTACATAGTGTAACATTTTAAAATATAACATGAATCATGACAGCTATCAAAACGCCAGATCATTTTTGCGCTGAATGTACACCAAAGCCTTCTTCAATAGATTAAAATGAGAATTTCGCAAAGTAGCTAGAACAAATTCAAATTTCAAAAAAATATTTCATATATTTAATCTCATCCAAATGAACAAACAAGTAGAACTACATAATCTTCAAACATTCAGCTTTTTGTTATGTGTATGAACAAAAATATTTAATCTTTATAATACAAATAAATTGAAATTGAAGTGTAGGGGAGCATGATATCAAAATTTTAGATCTAATTTTCTCAAAAATACTAGGAACGATTTTATTTAAAAAATTCTGTACATTTAAGAACTTGGTCCTCTATTACTCAGAAAAATTTTATCCTATTTGAATTTACAGTTTTGGAGAAAAAACAAAAAATACACAAAAAAGTCCTGTTTTGAGCTATTTTTCGCATATTTTATTTTTTTTCTCCAGAACTGTAAATTCAAATTGGATAAAATTTTTCTGAGTTATAGAGGACCATATTCTTAAATATACAGAATTTTTTTATTAAAATCGTTCCTAGCATTTTTGTGAAATAAATTCAAATTTTGAGTGTAATTTCTCTCAACATGTGTACATAACACTAAAGCTACGTTTCGACCTCTTAACATAGTCTCTCTTTTAGTCTTTGTTTTTGTTTTTTTGTTTCTGTTTATGTCGGAAACATTCCAGCCATTTCCAGCTCTTAACATAAACATAACCTTCATTCAATATTCGAGTGAAGGTTTGTTCACTTAAATGAGAAAATAATTGTATAAAACTATTTGAAATACTTTAAAAATTATATAAAATTATTAACGAAGAACAGTAATTACTATGAAAATGAAGCACTAGTTTAAATAATTTATACAATTCCAAAATAATTTTAAAAAATTGAGGCATTATTGTAGTGAACCTGCCAGAATATATCAAATACAGCAATTTAAATTTCGAAAAAATGTTTTACGTAAATAAAATATTTTCTTTGTTCTGCTTTTCATATTTATTTTAATACATTTCCACAAAAAATGACAGATGAGAATGAGAAATAAAATATAGAATTGACTGTCTATTGCAGCATGAGACAGCAATACCGCAGCTATCCCTCTCTACAGAACAGCGATGAAAGATTATGTCGAAAGTATGAAGTTTGCAAACTTTGTGTTTATGCGCAGTGACAAAGTCGAAGACTAAGACTAAAACAGTAGCTGGAAACGCTCAGCTGTATTCACATATGACAAACTCTCAAGGTTATGTCGAAAAACTCAAACGAAGACTATGTTAAGAGGTGGAAATGAGGCTTAATGGTATCTAGATTATTACCATACTTTGAAGTTTTGGCTTCAATATTATATACAATACTTAATAAGTTTCATTCATAATAAGAATAATATTTCGTTTCAAAGAGATCAAGGCAAATCAACGTTCTGATACTAGTTTCAGAACGCATGCTTCATCTTAATTTAAAAATACATATTTCAAGAGAAGACAAAAATAGAAAAGTGGATAATTATTTATTTATTTATTTATTTATTTATTTATTTGTTACTCTGCACAACAGGAACTTAATCCCAATTACAGTAGTTTATAAGTAGTAGAATCTGAACCACTCAGACACAATCGTGTTTTTAGGAATAAGTTGAAGTCAGTGAGATTTGAACGCATGATCCCTTGTTTTTTACTTAAGAAACCCTAGTTTTACCGTGCTTTTTATCCACCGGGCTACGACTGCAATTATCAGTAAAGAGAGTGAGAATAAATTAGAAAATAATTCTCCAGTATCTTTCTCAAACTTGTTGCCATTTGGCAATAGCCACTCAAGCCCTACGGACAATTGCCTGGCAACAAGTTTTCGAAAGATCTGTCAAATTATTTTCTAATTTATCGAACTCTCGAGTTATATTCAGTTAGATTATTTTTTGACTTAGCTGTTGAGACCAATTCATCCAACTTAAAAGATTTTGAACTGGGTCCATATCGATTGATTACTTATTAACGTATTCTTGGAAGTTGTTTCCAAAATTTGTTGGTGTATTTCTGTATCTGAAATGGAACTAAATCGATTTTTTCACACATTTTACTTGACGCGTTGACAGTTTTAAATAATTATTTAACAACTACCTATCATTTGTCACAAACAAAAAAGCACCTACAGAGATTATTCCCGGGAATAATCACAAGAGCTTTATTCTCAGTATAATAATGACAGGATTGGTTAAAACGCAGACACGTGACATATAATGAAGCATTTCATTTGTTTTGAGAAACGAAAATAATCAATATAATTGTAGAAAAATTTCTGCTTGAAACAGTATCGCAGTAAGGCAATTAAGTTGTTGTAAAAGTAAATATTTGAAAAATTAAAATTAACGATAATTTTAGTTATGATCAAAATATCAGAACAATATTAAAACTAAATTGTTCACTATAATAAAATACCTCCTTAAACCAAATATAGGCGTGTTTCTTTGGATTGTGATTGTGATTTTCTAAATCATGATTCCTTTGATCGTGATTGCGTTGAATCATGATTAAATATGATACTGAAAAAAACATCGAACAGGAATAATGCTTCAAATCCAACCCGATCGACGCGATCCTATAGTATGAACGTTAAAATAACTGCAAACGTCAAATACACAAACTAACCTATTTTAAAATTTCATAAATGAGTGTCCATGTAAGCCATTTAAAAATTCTTGCAGAAGCAGCCAATTTCCCTTAATTCCACAAATAGAGCACATAAATTTATCATCAGACGCCATTTTTAAACCTTCGATGTGAATCAGTCAACATGAATCATAGAAAAAGTATGATTCAGAAGGGTAGGGGGATTGTCGTTTCGTGATCACAAAATGAAAGAGTAGGGATAACGAATAACGAACGAAGAAACATGATTCTTCATGATCATGTTAAGTTTGATCACTTTGATTACGAATCACAGTCCAAAGAAACACGCCTTATATTGTAAATTTAAATTATTTTGCTCTGTTAAAAAAAAATTAATGCATAATATAATAAATATAATATTAAAAGTTAAACAGTTCTCCGTCGTATAACAAATTTAATTAAAAAATCTTGTATTACCAAATATCTTAAAAATCGACAACAAAAGATTTAATTCTTTCAACGAGTTTCATGACGAAAATTTCAATTTCAAAGTAGTAAAAGATAATATTATTATTACAATACCTTTAAAAACAATCATCCTAATCGTATGAGAAAGACGAGTGACGTCAAATAGGTACTTTATCAGTATCGAACCATCTTATTTATTTATTTATTTATTTATTTATTCACACATTTAAGGTACAGAAAACAGTCACAAATGACGTGGTAACCTATACCTGGATATAAATATTTATAATATTAATAGCAAAAAGCTGCATTAAGTACAAAAACAAAAAAATATATATCTTAATACAGTACATTAAATTTATATAAAAGCCTAAATTCCCATATGCCTAATGGTAATGAATTCACTGGACAAAGCCTTCAACAAGCCATTGGCGTCTAAGATTTTGAATCAAAGGGGCATGAACCCCACAAATAAATATTAGTGCTTTTATTTAAAATTGTGTGAAATTCACTTTCAAAAACAAGTGCAGGGGCGACACTCCCTTCGTTTCTTATCTTTTTTATTGAGGTTTAACTGCAATTGTGTGGAATTCACTTTCATAAACAAGCATAGAGCGACACTCCCTTTCTTTCTTATCTTTTAATTCGTTTTCATTTCTTACGTAGAGTGTTTAACTGCAATTGTGTTCCATTCATTTTCAAAAACAATCGCAGGACGACACTCCCTTCATTTCTTATCTTTTTGGTTCATATTCAGTTTCTGCATTGTGTGGACTTTTCTTTCATATACAAGTTCAGGCTATCGCCTTCATCTTTTCTAATCTTGTAGACTCGTTTTTAATTTCGTTATTAGATTCGTTGTTAGGAGTAAGCGTGAGTATTTTGAGATGTTTTATGCATATGTTATGTACGTCCAAGAAAGGAGATGAATGATAAGTGAATAGAAATGATTGGATAGATTTAATTGAAGGTTTGTTGTGTGATAAATGATTTCGAGTGTAATAAATAAATGAGTTTACATTGAATGATCTGTGTATGTGGTTAAAGTGAGGGTGGTGTGTTTGGATGATAATGTTTGACGAGGGCTGATTATTTGATGAATGTAATGAGTGAATATTTTATGAGTGATTTTAGAGTTCGTGCTACCCCATTTGATGGTATATATCGTGAAGATATGTATGTATGTATTTAAAATTAGTACTTTTTTTGTTTAAATCCTGTATATTTAAATCACTGGGATGCAGTCATATTTTTTGTAATTTTGAGTTTGAGTTTTGAACTAGTGAACTCTTGCTTGTGCGAAGAAAGTTGTATTCGTTAAACCACAATTAAGGCTACGAGATTTTCAAAATATCTTGACATATTTGACAACAAAACTGAAGTTGCTTTTTTTTTTCTCTATTAAATGTTTTTAAATTATTTTAGACAAACAAATTTGACAGTAATACAAAATTAAGCTCTATGTTTTAGTTTCCGTATTTTCTATTTAAAGCAGTTTTTTTCTAAAATAATTTAGAAATGTTTGAAATATAAAATTAGCCGAATGAATCTTTTGGAAATAACCATCTGTCAGGTAAGTATATATCTAACTATATTTACGACCCCCAAAGATGTTAGTGATGGGGGAGCCGCAGGGGCAATTTTAAATTGGTGAAAATGTTTGTCGGATGTTGGGATCGAACCAAGGTTGTTAGGACCCACAGGCCGACTCGGTACCACTGAGCCACTACTCTATTAAATGATTTATAATGGGGGATTCAAGTGGTAGAGGTTTTTAATATATATTTATTAAAATAAGTTCATGACCGTACATCATATTTAATACAATATAAAATCATACCATAAATGATATCTTTATTGCTGAAATATGAAAGTTAAAGTTGAATAATTTAAAACGCTGATTGCAATTACGTAGTTGCATTAAGCCAATCACAGAGCTTTGTCTGAAACGTTTGTCGGTGCTCAATTTTACTGAGAGGAAGACGAAGAAGAAATAAGCGTTCAGCATTCTACGATTCTACCAATGACGTATAATACTAGACGAATTATGCCGTATTCAAGACAATGCAAACGCCGTTGTTATCCGTCTAGTTATGTTTTGTCTGAGGATTCTACTGACAACGACACACGTTACGTGAAGTTACGTGTTATTTATCTCTGTCTTATCTGTCTCTCTTTAAGCTAAGATGCAACTACGTCACATTCGTTTGTTTCGAAAGTTTAAATATTTTTATCATGCTTAATACAAGTTTAAAAAAAATAAAAATTTTGGGTATAATAATTTTATTACGTAGATTAATATATAAAAAATTCAAAAAAGTCTTGAAAGGCCCATTATAAATATTATAAAAATATTAAAGTAAAAAAAAAAAATGTTCATAACTTAGTTAAAATATTTAAAATTTCATATAATATTAGTTTATGTTTTTATTTTCCTTGTAATATTGTTGGTTGTGGAGATAGAACCAGGGTTCTTTGGATCCACATGCCGACTTTATACCACAAAGCCATGACCCCATAGATATAAAAATTATTATTATACATATATACTCACCGAGAGTACCACCCTCAGAAATGGATAGAAGGCGTAATAATATATTTATATATTTATTTATTTATTTGAATTATAAATAAAAATAAATAAATATATCATCACGCCTTCTACCCATTACTGGGTGTGGCACTCTGCTGAAGCAGATCTCGGTAAGTGATATATTCATATAATCACGGCCCCCAAACATGTTAGTGGTGGAGGAGCCACAGGGATAGCTTTTTCAAATTATGAAAATTTGTCGCCTGTGGGAATCGAACCAGGGACCTCAGGATCCACAGGCCGACTTCATACTACTGAGCTAGCCATCCCATTAAATTATAATTGTAAATATTACAGAAATGTTAATGTAGCCAAACTAACAAAAATATATTTACAAATAATTGCAAGTACTTAATATGTAAATGATTTTGCCCCCAATAACTTTTCGCAATATACGCTTGTGTGCCACGGCTGTTATACTAACAAATTTTCTATTTCACCTTCGCAACATAGAATTTCATATCATATTATGTTTTATCTAAAATATCCGTTGTCATTTTCTGGTCCAGTGCGCAAACATATTGCTCGATGCCTCGATGTACTCGTATTAACTGCCCAGGAAACAGGAATACAGAAATTATTTTATTTATAAATTATCAAAATTTGTTCTGTTTCCGAGCAGTGGTTAAGCATTCGTGAATTTCACAGTGGTAATGAAAAATTGCTTTTAGTTTTTGTCTAGTTGAAATTACAAACATTAGGTAGTTCAGCAAAAAAAACAGATTGTATTTCCAACATAATATATATCTCATAGTCTGTTGAATCTACCGTTTATTACTTGATTCATATTTGTTTTTAATTACTTATCGGGTATTCACGGCAAAGTATTACTTACATATACGCATTGGGAAATAAGAAAATAAGTTTCTCCATCAACTTTGTAGTCCTGAAAATATTAGAGAAAAACATAAATTAAAAGTTATAGAAAATTAAATTCTACATTTAAATCAGTCAATTTAAATTATGCAAAAAAACTGAATTAAATATACTAAAATCTCTGAAACTGTGCATGAACGGCGATAAAACAAGAACCAAATTATACTTAATTTTGTTCTCTTAATGTATATTAATATACAATGGTTTGTAAAAAATTGTTCATTACTAATGCCAGAATTAGTAATTGAAAAATTATAAAATAAAATGAAGTAAAAATAAATAATAACAATAACAGAAAAAAGAGAAATAGCCATGAGACCTAGCCGGGATTCGAACCTGAACTTTAGACCTTGAAATAATTACTAACACGTATTTTTATTATTACAATTGCATGTAATTAGAATAATTAATAATTATATAATATGACGCTAATTTAAATATATTAAATGAAAAACAATAATAAAAACTGTAATATAATTTAATTATAATAATACATTTAATATATAATACATTTTATATAGATTACTTTACTATCAAACAATCTCGACTTGAATTACTGCAATAGGATGCGGGCACTCACGTGACACTGTGACGTTTTGTGACGTAAAAACAGCTGTTCGGGCAAAGATCACTGCGCCACCTACAAAATGAACAATTTTTTTTGGGACGGGATTTGAAAAGAACCGTTCTTTTCAAATCTCGCCACAAAAAATAGATCATTTTGTATGTGTCGCAGTAATCGCAGCCCAACAAGATTTGAAAAGAACCGTTCTTTTCAAATCTCGCCACAAAAAAATAGATCATTTTGTAGGTGGCGCAGTGATCGCAGCCCAACAAGATTTGAAAAGAACCGTTCTTTTCAAATCTCGCCACAAAAAAATAGATCATTTTGTAGGTGGCGCAGTGATCGCAGCCCAACAAGATTTGAAAAGAACCGTTATTTTCAAATCTCGCCACAACAAAATAGATCATTTTGTAGGTGGCGCAGTGATCGCAGCCCAACAAGATTTGAAAAGAACCGTTCTTTTCAAATCTCGCCACAAAAAAATAGATCATTTTGTACGTGGCGCAGTGATCGCAGCCCAACAAGATTTGAAAAGAGTGATGAGTGATTTTAGGGTTCGTGCTACCCCATTTGTTGGGATATAGCGTGAAGATATGTATGTATGTATGTATGTATGTATGTATGTATGTATGTAAATCAATGATTTAAAAAAAAATCTCTTGATTTAAATCATGATTTAAATCAATTTGATTTAAATCTCTCAACCCTGGTTATAAACATTAGATGCAGTGCATTATTAATTGTAAGAATGCAAGTGATCGTAGATTTAAGTTCATTTGCTTTAATTATGAATGTTAACTTTTTATAGAAGACAGTTATGTTGTGTTATGTTACATATTTCTAACAATAAAAGTAATTATTATGTCTGTCACTACTGACCTCAACCACTGTCACAACCGTCCTTGGGGTGTGGTCGGTTGTGACACTTTCTCTTTTTTCTTTTAATTTGATGCTATAACTAATACAGCGTATTTAGGGACAACATTTTGGTATTTTTACGTAGACAAAAGTACAAATTAAGATTTAAATTACTTTTCTCGCAGCTAACTTGTAAATTAACAAAATTATTGGCGATCAAACCAAAATTGTCACATCCGTACCCAGTCTTCCCTACTACCTTAAGGGAGCCAAAAACAAATTGAGATTTGTCCAAAAAAAGAACACACCTATCCATAATTAATTTTTTATCTTTGTCTAAAATGAGATTCCCTCCCTTTAGAATATCACCCTAATCTATTGTATTAATTATACCTTCATTGTCATGACAAATGACAACAACTAAAATTCACTCACACAAAGAACAAAAACAATTTAAACATATTATTTGCAATGTTGGATCGACACAATATCGAACATATAGATAATCGACAATTGCGTTTACGTATGTTACCAAACGAACAAATGGTTGCTAAATGCTGATGACAGAGGCTTTGCGGAGTTCCATCCCCTTGCCCCTGTACCTAGGTTTGGTGTGGTGCTTTACCCTGCAGGCTGCATGTTGTAAGATGTGGGGTAGTATGTACACCAGGTGCGCATACATGGACAAGCAGTGGCGTGCGGGGATGATTTCGCTATTTTTACTTAAGGTTCAAACATTCGGCCTAAAATAGGTTTCACAACAATTTGTGTTTTTAACTGATATACAGTTGTATCATGTAACACATCTTTAATAATAAGCGACGTCGATAAATTTTACTAGCTTTGGCAACACCGGTTTTGTCTTGACGTTTGTCAAATTTGTATTTATATGAATAAAACTTTGACAAACGTCGAATTAAAACCGGTGTTGTCAAAGCGAAAAGAAATGATCGACGTCGCTTATTATTAGCGATGTGTTACATGATACAGCCGATTGATATTTGATTGAAAAAATCGACGCGAAAATCATTGCTAGGATATTGATACGTATTTTATAGTAGCACAAATTATGCGAATTATAAACAACATATTTTTTGAATGTAAGATGTAAACCTAATCTCAATGCATGTTATCGTTTCTAACAGCTTCTGTCAAAATTTAAATCTACTCGTTCATGTTTGTTTTTACTAAGTTAAAGCAAATATCTCTCTCGTAAAACGAAATCTACTTCTCACATTATAAATTTCAATACATTACTTCTTATGTTTAAAAAAATATATCTCATCACACTTCTTACCCATTACTGGCTGGTATACTGCCGTACCAGATCAAGGTAAGTGATATATTTATGCGCGTTAAGTGCGGTTACCAGCCATCAAATCTCATGTAAATAAATAAATAATAATACACAAGAAGTACTGTATTTACTTTTAAATATTTGAAATAAATATATATCATCATCATCATCACGCCTTCTACCCATTACTGGGTGTGGCACTCTGCCGAAGCAGATCTCGGTAAGTGATATATTTTGCGCGTGAAGTGCGGTTACCAGTTGTCAAATCACGGCCCCCAAAGATGTTAGGGAAGGAGCCACAGGGGTAGTTTTTGAAATTATGAAAATTGTTTGTCGCCTGTGGGAATCGAACCTGGAGACCGATTCTAATTCGTAGCAACCAAATATTAAGTTGAATGACGTATTTTTGATGACGTCAGGCGACTTAGTTAAATTTCTAGGGAATTTATTTTCTACTGTTGGTTACAAAGATCAGACTATATATTTTGATGTGGTATTTCTGAAAAACTTGTTCCCGCTTTTTGTGATTGTTTATTGTTAACAAGTCCACTTCGTTGATTGAAATTGTAACTATGTTTCTATATTTAGTATTATTTATTAAAATAACCAAACTTTTCAAAACACGGCACTGCAAAATATACGAATAGGACGTAGCGACTGAGTTAGCGACTGGTTCAAAGCAGTTGCTAGCAGTAAGTCGCTACAAAATGTCTAGTCGCCAATAATGACGTCACACGTAAGTTACATTTTATCCCGCAAGGTGGCTACACTATAGGTAGCGACAATAAATGACGTCAAGCCAGTCGCTACAACTGGTTGCTACGAATTAGAATCGGTCTCCTGGGTTCTCAGGATCTCCAGGCCGACTTCATACCACTGAGCTAGCCCCCCATATTTGAATTAAAAGAATGTCTAAATTATGAAAATATTTCAAAAATGCTAGTTGAGTGTAAAAGACCAACACCTCAAAATTTTAAGTATACTTCTCTCGAAAATATTAGACATGAGTTTAATGATTAAAATTAGAATATTTGTAAGTACTTATAAGAAAATATGCGAAGAAGTCAGTTTTTGAAGATATTTTCATATTTTTTACTCATAATTACAAAAATTAATTTAGATTTACTGTTATTGATAAATATCTTTTAGCCATACTGATTTTTTTAATTAAAATTGTGTCGGTTTTTGAGCCGATTTTCTTTTATTATTTATATATAAATTTCATGTTATCTAATTATAATATTGTCAACATTTGTAGTAAGAATGTTAAATAGCTTCAAAAAGATCCAATTAGATCATATTTCTTCAACATAACTTCAGTATGAAATCTTCACCTTAAACTTACACCGTAGTTTTTTAAATAAAAATTAATAAGTTTATAGGATATTACATAACAAGCATCGAAAGTGTAAGATAACGTGCGAGTGTACAAATTGAAAAACGAGGCGCGCAGCGCCGAGTGATTTAAGTTCACGAGCACAGTTATCTCATTTTCGAGCGAATTATGTACACTATTTTTCAGACGACCACAAAATACATACATATCTTCACGCTATATCCCAACAAATGGGGTAGCACGAACCTTAAAATCACTCATAAAACATTCACTCATCACACCCATCAAACAACCAGCCATCACCAAACATTTTCATCCAAAAACACCACTCTCACTTCAACCACATTTATAGATCACTCCATATAAACTCATTCATTTATTACACTCGAAAACATTATCACACAACAAACCTTCAATCACATCATTCCTATTCTCTTACCATTCATTTTCCTTCCTCAACGTACATAATATATGCAAAAAAAAATCTCAAATTACTAACATGTACTCCTAACAACGAATCTAATAACGAAACTAACAACGAATCTACAAGATTAGAAAAGATGAAAGCGATAGTCTACACTTGTATATGAAAGAAAAGACCACACAATGCAGTCACAGAAAATGAGACAAAAAGATAAGAAAGGGAGGGAGCGTCGCCCTGCGCATGTTTTTGAAAGTGAATTTCACACAATTGCAGTTAAACACTCTACGTAATAACTGAAAACGAATTAAAAGATAAGAAAGGAAGGGAGTGTCGCTCTACGCTTGTTTTTGGAAGTGAATTCCACACAATTGCAGTTAAACACTCAATGTAAGATCAGAAAACGAATAAAAAAGATAAGAAACGAAGGGAGTGTCGTCCCTGAGCTTGTTTTTGAAAGTGAATTTGACACAATTACAGGTAAACACTCTAATGAAATTGCCTGTAATTACCACAAAATATTTCTAAAAAAAGTTTACAAGAACAATGTTATTACACTTTGACAGCTGATGCGATTTTGAAGGTCAGCGTTGACGTTTGACGTTTGACGTTTGAGGTTAGGTGCTGTACTAACCGTAATATCAAAATATTAAATAATGTTAAAATATTAGTAAATAAACAATTATTAATTTAAAAAAATAAGATTTATCTGTGCAAATGTGTTAAAAAGTCTGTCAAAACTTCGACTTAAATAATAATACAAATTCTTTTCATTAATTTTATTATTTTCTTTCATCGTAACGCCATCTGTTGTCAATCAGTGGAACTTCACCTGATATGTTAGAAGTGTGCGTTATACTAACATATCAGTGTATGTTATGTACGACTGAAAAATATATTATCACGTCTTTTATTCATTACTGAATGTGGCACTCTGCCGTAGCAGGTCTCGGCAAGTGATATAATTATACGCGTGAAATGCGATTACCACTGCCCCAAAGATGTTAGTGAAGTCACAGGGGTAATTTAAATGCAGTTTAAATGTGGTAAAAATTGTTTGTCGACTATGGGAATCGAACCCAGGTTTTCAAATCCACAGGCCGACTCGATTCCACTGAGTCACCTACCTCACCTTAGTTTCTTGTATGGCATATTTAAGATAGGTAAAATTTTTTCACGCTATGTGGTGGGGGTATCATGAACCCTTGAAACGTCACTGAACATTTATTTATTAGTTTCATTTCATCCAGCATATAATTTTCAATTTATTCGCATTCATAATTCCGTTCATACAAACATCTTTCTTCTATAATTTTTATTTATTTATTTGCTATTTTTCACAACAAGAACTTAATCCCGAATAAAGAACAGTGGGCCTACAGCTTATATTGGAATATGAACAATTCAAATACAATTGTATTTTTTTCGGATATAAGTTCAAATTGGCGAGATTTGAACGCAGAACGTCTTGCTTGTTAACCTACCTATCTAGATAGATTAACATCAGTCAGTTCAGCTAAGTCGGTATCACAATCCACTATTTCCTAGTTGATCTAGTTGGATAAATGATCGCACCATACTGATGAGTCCGGAAGGACGAAACGCGTCTATGGTTAAAGCTGAACTGACCAGCCGTTTGTTGATGACCTGAGAAGTTGATGCAAACGTGCTGTAAAACCTCTGTGGAATTACGAGACAAGTGATGGAAAATTTTTTCCTATTCTTTCTTATTTAGAAAGTGAGTCAGTTTGAATGTATTTTTTTAATAAATAATAATATAAGAATTTGTTTATTGACAAAATGTCTGATGGTAATTATTAGAATGAATTTTTGAAAATAAACAAATTCTTATAATAATTTCACCCAGGGAATATCACCCAACGCATACTAGGTTGTTGACTTGTAACGAATTGACGCAACCCATGTCACTTTACATTTCTTCAACTAAAGATGAAAAAGCATGAGTATTAGCCGAGTGTTTGTAGCTCAATTGGTTAGAGCAGTCACCATGCGAGTGAAGGGTTCTGGGTTCAAATCCCGGCGAACGCTATTTCTTATAAATAATAATAGTTCAGTAAATGTGGTCAAAAATGAGGAAACAGCAAATTTATTCAAATTATTTTTATTCATAAACAAGAATTATAAGAATTTGTTTATTGACACAATTGTCTGTTAGTAGATATTAGAAATAATTTTTGAAAAATCAATGAGTGTTCGCCGGGATTTGAACCCAGAACCCTTCACTCGCATGGTGACTGCTCTAACCAATTGCACGAAAAAGCATGTGATTCGCCGAGTGTTTGTAGCTCAATTGGTTAGAGCAGTCACCATGCGAGTGAAGGGTTCTGGGTTCAAATCCCGGCGAACGCTCATTGCTTTTTCAAAAATTATTTCTTATAAATAATAATAGTTCAATGTGGTTAAAAATTAGGAAACAGCAAATTTATTCAAATTATTTTTATTCATAAACAAGAATTATAAGAATTTGTTTATTGACACAATTGTCTGTTAGTAGATATTAGAAATATTTTTGAAAAAGCAATGAGCGTTCGCCGGGATTTGAACCCAGAACCCTTCACTCGCATGGTGACTGCTCTAACCAATTGCACGAAAAAGCATGTGATTCGCCGAGTGTTTGTAGCTCAATTGGTTAGAGCAGTCACCATGCGAGTGAAAGGTTCAGGGTTCAAATCCCGGCGAACGCTTTTTCAAAAATTATTTATAAATAAGAATTGTAGATAGACCAAATATACACTAGATTATTTTTTGGCGTTTCTCAAAACCAGTAAAATGCTTCATTGTATGTCACGTGCCAGCGTCTTAACCAATCCTGTTATTATTATACTGAGAATAAAGCTCTTGTGATTATTCCCGGGAATAATCTCTGTAGCTTTTGTTTTTGTTGACAAATGATATGTAGTTATCAAATAATTATTTAAAACTGTCAACGCGTCATGTAAAATGTGTGAAAAAATCGATTTAGTTTAGTACAGAAATACACCAACAAATTTTAGAAATAATTTCCAATAATACATTAATAAGTAATCAATCGATATTGATCCAGTTAAAAATCATTTAAGTTGGGTGAATCGACCTCAACAGCTAAGTCAAAAAATAATCTAATTAAATATAACTCGAGAGTTCAATAAATTAGAAAATAATTTTCCAGTATCTTTCTCAAACTTGTTGCCAGGCAATAATCACGAAAGCCCGTAGGGCTTGAGTGGTTATTGACTAAGTTTTCGAAAGATTTGTCAAATTATTTTCAATTTATTCTCACTCTCTTGTTATATTATTACTGATAATTAATATAATTTTGTCAGTCGCCCATTCTGGGTTTTTTTTTTTTTAATGAAACGGATAGTTTAACATTGCGCATTTAATAGCTTATTTTCCCCTTTCCAACATTGCCATGATTTCTCTGCTTTTTCATTTTCATTATTATTTTAAACTCATTAAATATTTCTAATAATATCAACAAATTTTGATAAAAATTAATCAAATTGCATGTCCTCTTTATTGCTTCAATAATATATAAATTCATCAAACTTGATCTAATTCACAGGCTACTTGATTAAAATTAAATAATTCATATTTATTGATTATGTTCAAGTAAACATGGCATTATTAAATCAACTTTTAAAAACAGTAAATTTAACTATTCCTTTCATTTATGGATGACTGAAAAAAATTATGTGAATTATCTAGTGCAAATAGGTCTTAATGTCTACAAATCTTATTTGAAAATTTGCTCTATATAGACCATTATTTATAAATTAAAATTAATTGTAAAAAATCTACATTTTCACTCAATTATTTATGCATTTGTATATTTTTTAACAAAAACATATGGGGTAATGGCTCAGTGGTATCAAGTCGGCCTGTGGATCCAAAGAACCCTGGTTCGATCCCCACAGCCGACAAAACATTTTCACCAATTTAAAATTACCCCTGTGGCTCCTTCACCACTAATATCTTTGGGGGCTGTGATTTGACGGCTGATAACCGCACTTCACGCGCAAAATATATCACTTACCGAGATCTGCTTCGGCAGAGTGCCACACCCAGTAATGGGTAGAAGGCGTGATGATGATGATGATATATATTTATTTCAAATATTTAAAAGTAAATGCAGTACTTCTTGTGTATTATTATTTATTTATTTACATGAGATTTGATGACTGGTAACCGCACTTCACGCGCATAAATATATCACTTACTTTGATCTGGTACGGCAGTGTCCCAGCCAGTAATGGGTAAGAAGTGTGATGAGATATTTATTTATATTTATTTAAAAATAACATTTATCTAATTTAACCGAAGTCTTACAACTCTTATAGTTTTCTAAACAAGACCGGCTTTACGTATAAGCAAAATAAGCAGTTGCTTAGGGGCCCATCGGAGGCCCCGAAAAAAAAATTCATAAAATGTTTGTATTTATAAATTAATTTCCAATTAAATATTTTATTGTATTAGAAAATTTTATTTAACAAAAATTAATTTAAAACATATTTAATAAATATCAAATTAATCTAAATATTTAATACATATTAAATTCTTTTCTGAGTGACGACATTAGTTCATTGGTTTACAACTTATAAAAATTCAAATGATTCGCACATTTATATTTTTATATTATCAAGAGCTTTATTAAATTCACCGGGGAGTTTGATTAAATATCGCCACTGTCTTTAAAAAAAATGAAAAACAATGTATTTAAATCAGAAACGCTTTAAGATGTTTTGTGCTTCTAAATCTCAATGGTGTCCCTACATATACATAGTGGAATTTTCTTACTTTTAAATTTAGCGAATTTATCAATAAATATTCATAATCTAATGACTACATTTTCTATGAACGTCAATGCAACAGACTTAAAGATTTTTTCAAATATGTAATTTACTGGCGTTACATATTGATATTGTAAAAAAACAAAATTATTTCTACATTCGGAAATGTAGATTGTAACTCCCTCAATTAATAATCTGTAAATGTGAACAAAAAGCAAACCTTGAAAATTTAAAACGTAACAGTTTTATTTTTGAGATCTCTGAAATTCTAAGGCCCCAAGCATATAACTTTTGCCTCGGTTTGGTCCACAGAGTTACGGCAGCCTATATTATATTTGTTTTTATTATAATAATAAATAAGTGGCAATATACTTCCCGTCGCCAATGACAACTTATTTATAGTAAATATTTTACTATAGATAAGTGTTCTTGACACACACAAAATTATATCCTATATCCTATTAATTCCTATTATTTGAGGACAAAGCCATTATCCTTTAAACTTCAAAACAAAGTTAAATTATTATTATAATTAAAACTGCTTGAGTACAGTTAAAATGGCTACTTTACTACTTTATTCAGCTAGTTTGTAAACAAATAATTCTTGCCAGAAATACATTCCATTTTGTATTTTCTGTAAATAGAGTATAATGGCTCGCGTTTGACCGAAGTCAGTTCAATGAGCTAAAGCCCGGTAGTATTCAGAGCCGACTTTAGTTCTGAATTGAATATTAAAATATAAGAAGAAATAAATATATAATCACCTTTTACCCATTACTGGGTGGCACTCTGCCGAAACATATCTCGGTAAGTGATATATTTAAGCGCGTGAAGTGCGGTTACCAGCCTTGAAATCACGGCCCCCGAACATATTAGTAGTGGGGGAGCCACAGAGGTAATTTTATTGTTGTGAAAATGGTTGTCGGCTGTGGGAATCGAACCAGGGTTCTCAGGATCCACAGGTTAACTCGATACCACTGAGCCTTCTACTCCATAATAATTAAAATACTGGTACATTAAATCACATTTAAATTTTTAACAGTTTGTTTCCAGTTATTTTAATGTTTTAAATTAAACATTTAATACAAACATAGTTCTTGTTTTATTACAAAATTTAATTCTTTGTCGCATAAAGTACAAGGTCATACGGCCGTATTAAAATGTTTGTCATGATAATATTACATTTCTGGCGTCATTAAGGGGTTTTACTACCCAGGCGCACTGAAAAGGGAACCTTTTTTGAAAATTTTTTTCTTGATTACTAATGAATGGATTAAAATGAAATTTTGTGACTTTATTACACATGTATAAAGGTATATAAAAATATTTTTTATTTAAATTTACGATACAAAATGGCGTCCTGGCACTAGGTAACTTGAACAAATGTTTTTTTTTTAGGAGTAAATCGGCGTGCACTGTACGTACACCACCTAGAGCAACAAAATAAATTTTTCCGTAATCTACATTAGTTTTTCTTTGGAAGTACCTAAGATTATAATTTTTTTTTGAAAATTCACAATTTGCCCTCCATTTTAATTTTTTTTCTCATTTTTGGTAAAAAATCGAAATTAAATTGTTTATTGCAAATGTATTTATTTACCATTCTTAAAAATCGTGTGTACTTCGAAAGATACTCTAGCTAAGAAGCTATAGTTAAAATTGAAAGTAAATCCGATAAAAATTGAGCGAACTACGCTGCACGCCAATTTGAAAAACATAGTTTCGAGAAAAACGCGTTTACTATTTGAAATATTGAAAATATAGGCATGCCATTTTTTTACCTTTGCTATCCCAGCACCATACTGCCCTTCCAAGCATGCATTTCGCTCTTCAGCTTCTTTTCTAAGCAACGTAAGGTCTTCCCGAGCTCTTTGCCGATGATTCGATGCATAGCGGCCTATTCAAACATTTCAGAGCGCTTAAAAGCATCTCAAAAAATAGGCTATAAAAATTGTTTTTCATAGCTTGTCTCCCAAAATAGTTTTCGAATATCATTTTAATAGTTTATGCATCATTTAAGCCAATAAAAAAAAATTAAAAAAATTGCTGGGTAGTATAACTCCTTAAAACCAATATAATTGTGAACAAAATCATCCATTTTTATTTGCAATTGAATTGTATTCCTGTTGTTTTTTTTCATATTAAATAAAAAAGTATTCTTGCCTTGTTTTTAAATATTGTAAATGTTAGTATAGTCACATTTTTGTTCTAGTTGTTCTTAAAAAGGGCTCTTCTTAAGATATACAACCTACAAAAATAATTATGAAAATGTATAAAATAAATAAATGTATCATCACGCTTCTTTAAGCATAACTGGATATGGCACTCTGACGTAGCAGATCTCAAAAAGTGATACATTTATGCGCGTGAAATGCGGTTTCTAGCCGTCAAATTACGGTCTCCGAAAGATGATAGTGAAGGTGGAGCCACTAAGATAATTTTAATGTGGTCTAAAGTTTATCGACTGTAGGTATCGAACTCGGATTTCCAAATCTGACATTTAATTTATTTTTGAGAATAAAGGCATATTAAAAACTCGCAATTGATTCCTTTCTTGATTATAACAGTGAAATCTCTCATAACGAATATCTCTTTTGAGTGAGCTCATCTAATGAAAGGACATTATTTTTGACATCATTCTCAATGTATATCGAAAGGATGAAATCTCTGTTTGTCGAACTCTTCGTTCAATAAAGGTGGACATAAAAATTTTTCCCGTTTATGAGAACAATTACTTGTACGCAAAAGTTTCCTAAATTTAATCCTCCAGTTGTCTCTACGATTTCTCACCCGAAAGAAGTGATATTAGATTATATTATTATTAATTAGCTATATTTGTTTTATCTGAAATAGATCTTGTTCATTATATTGAGTTGTATCTCAAAGCAATGGAGTAGATTGCCCAGTTGTGTTTCTTACTGTGAATTTGAAATGCCGAGTTTGATTCCCACAGTCGAGAAACTGATTTTCACAAAATTAAAATTATCTATGTGGTTTTTTTGCTTCACAATATATAGCCGTGATTTGACGGCTGGTAATCGCTCAAATAATATTCACTTACACAACTCTGCTACGGCAGAGTGCCACGCCTAATAATGTGTAAAAGACGTGATGATATATTTATTTGTATTTATTTATGTGTCTCAAATTTGTCCAGGAATCAATTATGCTACCAAATTACATATGACAATACTAAACATAATTTATTTAATACAAACTACCTAATTTTAGTATCATAAATGAAAGAAATTATTGAAAATATGAAAAGATGAAGAAGTATACGATTTTTTCGAATGATTTAAATTTATTTCTCTAATTTATGCATACATACATAAAATCACGCTATATCCCATCAAATGGGGTAGCACGAACCCTAAAATCATTCATAAAATATGTATTTATTAAATTCATCAAATAATCAGTTCTCCTCAAACATTCTCATCCTAACACATCACTCTCACTTCAACCACACTCGTAGATCCCTCTATATAAGCTCATTTACTCATCACACTCGAAATCATTAATCACATAATTATCCTTCAATCACATATATCCAATCACTCCTATTCCTTCGACGTACTTAACATACGAGGATGCGCAAAACATCTCAAATTACTAACGCTTAAGCCCCATTCACAACACGAAATTAGTGGTTAGTGTTAGTAGTTATGGAGCGTTAGAAGTTTAACATATGTATTCCTCTAGTAGCGGTCACAACAACGAACTTAGCCCAGCGCAGGTCTTCGCTAATCGTGGTTAGCGTAGAAGTTTGTAAATTTCAAACTTTTAGTTAGTGGTTAACGGCACAGCCAATCAAAAACGAGGAGTAAAGTGACAGTTCGTTTTCTCAGTTTGAATTTTACGTAACGAAAATGAATCGAAGCTAAAAAAAAAGTTGTTACTTGCAACTTTAATTTTGCAAATGAAAAGAAATAAAAAAAACAAATAGAAGATGGTGGGTTCGCCCAATCAACCAAAACCGAACAAATCAGGGAGACTGGGATAATTTAATCCAAGAAATGAGGTCATATGATGAATACATGTTCTTTAATTACACCAGAATGACCATAGCTCAATTTGATTTGTTGTTAGCACTTGTAGGACCAATTTTAAAGAAAAATGGAAAAAAAACAGTTCTACCAAATCAGAACTACAGACAAAATACCAGAACTCAAACAAACAAAACTAACTATTTGTCAAAATTTTAAGTTGACAACTGTGACATCTATTATAATTTCTTGTAATATCTATAATTTTCAAAAATATGCACTACATTACCGGCAGAAACATAAATTCTAAATCATTAATTTGGGACATTGTGAACGATGTATTTTAATCTGTAACTACTAACTATAACCACTAACCATAACCACTAACACTAACTACTAATTTCGTGTTGTTAATGAGGCTTTACTCCTCTAACAATGAATCTAATATCGAATCTAATAACGAATCTAACAACGAACCTACAAAGATTAGAAAAGATGAATGCGATAGCCTGCGATAATTTATGACACTAAAAGGTAATCTGTATTACTTAAAGTGTGTGGATAAATCTAACATTGTCATATGCCATTTTGTAGCATAAAGCTATGTTTCGACGTCTTAACATAGTCTCTGTTTTAGTCTTTGTTTTTGGTTTTTTGTTTCTGTTTATGTCGGAAACATTTCAGCCATTTCCAGCTCTTAACATAAACATAACCTTAATTCAATATTCCAGTAATAACTTAAATGAGAAAATAATTGTATAAAATTATTTGGAATACTTTAAAAATTATATAAAATTATTAATAGGGAATAGTAATTACTATTAAAATTAAGCACTAGTTTGATTGAAATTGTACAATTCCAAAACAATTTGAAAATATGATTAAATTGCAATTATACTTATAAAATCAAAAGAAATCAATTTTAAAATGACAGCGACCAAATAATTTCTTTTAAACATGTTAGTTTTGTTGTTACTATTAATCTAGTAATTTTTATTTTTTTCACAGTTGAAATTGTCTATTATTCTATTGTCTATATTTATCGTATTTTCAACACAAACCTAATGACATTTGATAAATACGGCATAGAATTGACAGCATAACAAGAGATAGCATTACCGCAGCTAACTCTCTCTTACAGAACAGCGACGAAAGACTATGTCGAAAGTATGAAGTCTGCAAACTTTGTGTTTATGCGCAGCGACAAAGACAAAGACTAAGACTAAAACAGTAGCTGGAAACGCTCAGCTGTATTCACATATGACAAACTCTCAAGGTTATGTCGAAAAACTAAAACTAAGACTATGTTAAGAGGTGGAAACAAGGCTTAATTGTTTATCGGATGCTTGCAAAAAAAATTCCATGTAAAAGACTTGATGTATAATACTTACGGTGTGTAATTAAATAGGTATTTGTTTAATTAGGACAACAAATGCAAGATTTTGAATGAGTAATAAAAGTAATAAAATATAACGAGGCCCAAAGTTGCATTTTTGTCTGAATTGAACATATTATTTTTTTATTCACGTATCTACCAAATTTCGCTGATCTATTTAAATTAGAATGAAACAAAAACACTTTTTATACAAAGTCCAATCTTTGTAACAATCAGGGAAGGTTTCTTCACCAACCATACTTCACCATCACTCTCTGACGTCTCCACTAATGAAGCTGCATATATTACTTACAACTTTGTAATAAATAAATATATCATCACGCCTTCTACCCAATGCTGGGTGTGGCACTCTGCTAAAGCAGATCTCGGTAAGTGATATATTTTTGCGCGTGAAGTGCGGTTAGCAGTCGTCAAATCACGGCCCCCAAACATGTTAGTGGTGGAGGAGTCACAGGGATAGCTTTTTCAAATTATGAAAATTTGTCGCCTGTGGGAATCGAACCAGGGATATCAGGATCGACAGGCCGACTTCATACCACTGTGCTAGCCATCCCATAACTTTGTAATAGATATGTTAAAAATGCTATAGGCAAATGCAGCTAAGCGTTACACCACCTAGCGGTAATTTTTAGAACTACTATATACGGGACTCATTTTGAACTGTATTATATATTAGATACAGATATTTTGAAATATTTTCGGTGTGTTAATAAAATAATCATATAGAACGATTATTACTGCGTATCAGGATGTAAAAAACCATCCAGATGTATCTTTTCATGTATTGCCAAAGAAAGAAATATAAAAAGCAAAATTTGAGACAAAATTTAGGTTTGTCGAATTACTAGATAAGCATGCAATATGGATTATGCGATTAAAAATAGGGGAAAACAGTTAACCCGCGTACGATAGTATGTTCCCTACATTTCACAAAAAAATATTACTTTATTATTTCAACTTTTTCAGTAGTAAAAGAATGCTATTTCATGAATGTTTACGTTACCATCGATACGTCTTAAGAACAAAAATAATATTTTTACTACAATTGTCATGGTGATAATAACCTTTATTACTTCATACGAAAACTGGTATTTTTAGTCATAATGAAACAAATAACTATTTTTTTATGGTAAGTAGTTAATCAAGTAATATGTAAATAGAACTGTTGCCAAATAAAAATTTTCACTGTACATCTCAAACGAAATGCAATACCTATGAATTTGCTAAAGGCAAAGAAACACGATAAACAAATTCAAAATAGTGACAGAATTTTGAGAATGAAAAAATCCATTGAGATGCAAAATTTCGGACAAAGTGAACATTAAAACGCTACGCATAATAATGCAGAAATAGAGAAAGATACAAATACAGTAGAAGAGACAGAAACAGTAGATACTATAATAAATTTATTAAATAATCAACCGAAAACGTTTGGAGATTCTGAAGTACACGTAAATACACCGGAAAGACTTACTGTCGTATATTTAATAAATACAGAAAGAGCACTTAACTATTTCAGGCTAAATTCAATAGATTTAATATATAGTGTAAATAAATTCAATATAAAAGAGAGAGTTATTTTGTGTTTTATAATATTAAAGTGCGATTTAAATTTTGTAGTTTTAAAACGTCAAAAATCTATCCTGGATACAGTAGTTCGCGAAGTGTTCTAGATGGCGCAGCGATCTTAATTTTATTTGCCTATCATTTGTATTAAACACTTAAAAGTACACTCTTAAGCATTAAGCAATACAATTATAATGTTACCACTACTATTTTGTAATAAGTATTTCTACTTGATTCACAAATAAATATTATTATTATTATATAGAATATTTGAAGCCGGTCCTGTATGTCTGAGGCCGCATTTCCATACGCAGCGAGTACGTGAGTTGGCGCATAGTAATAAACAAATAAGAAAGTAAAAATCAAATTCCATCTCTAATAATGTAACAATTCATATGGTACGCCACTGGAATAATCTTTTGTCCATGATAAACTTCACGTTGTATTGTTCCATGGGCATCGGACGGACTGCGGGCAGGCTTCGGGCTTCAGGCTTCGTGCTTCCCTGGCTTGTGCCGCACCGATCTAACTAACTGTTTGCTCTGCACCCTAACTGCACACACACACATACACGCACATGGTCAAATATTGCATGAGTACGTCACACGTGTGACTAGTGTGAGTAGACAGAATGCTATCTCATTTTATCACGTTAGTAAATGCTCATTAAGATTATTTTTATGTTGATATATTTTATTTTTATGGGTAAAATTGAATATAATTATTTATCGATTGTTTTTATGTGGTATTACCTGAGTAGGTAAACAATTAATTTTGTTTAATTATACCATACATTTTTCCATAAAAGAATTTTTATTTTAGGTGCATTCATTTATTTATACTCTGTACAACAGGAACTTAATCCCAATTGTATTACAAGGTCCGGACTCACCGAATCTCAATGTTGTAGTTCATATATTTTTTTTAGCTTAAATTACACTATGTAACAAGGTTTTCTGCCTAACTTTCTTAGTACTTCAGTTCGGTTTCTGATACAAAATCATTCAGGAAAATCATAGTCGCAAGCCAAAAAGTTTGCTTTGCGCCCAGAGCGATTTTTTTTAGAAAACACAAATGTTTTCATGAATATGCTGAATTAACTCTATATAACCATAACTTAGTACTTGTTGTTTCTGACTAAACTTATAGAGAAATGTATGGAGAAGTCAGCCAAAGTGCCTAAAGTAACATACAAACGGATTTCTGAAAGTTATAGGCCTAAAACTTGAAAAAAACCCTCAAATTTCATGAAATTTCACCTAAAAATCGGCAAATAAAAAATCGTAACTCAAATTTTACGGACAAATATTGATGTTTTGCTATTTGTATCCCTAGAGTAACTCATTAAGAAGCGTTATATGCTATTCGTTGGTTATAACTCACTTGTTCTTGTCATTTAAACACATTTTGCGAAAAAATCCCAATTTGCGGATTTGAAAGCGACGATAAAACTATTTATTTAGTGTTGAAATCAAAAAGTATTCATTTTTAACTTTCAAGAGCCGAAAAGTTCACGTATTTTCATTGAAAAATAACAGAATGGTGTTAGTTTGAAAATTTAGACAATTTCACTAAAATGACGATAATTTCGATTTTTTTGTTATTGATTTGAAAAAATAAACTCCAAGTTAATTGCTTACATTTAATAAATGATTTTGTTTCAAATTTGTAAATAAATAGGTACTCTACCGGTCGGAATTATCAATACAGTTTAAATTTTGACAGCAATGTTAATAGAGATATTTCATAAGTGATTCTTTGTTTTCTTTTTTAACTATATTCACAAAATAATTGTGATTGATAATACCGACCGTTAGAGTATTATCATCTATTTGTACATTTTAACTGATCCTGAAGTCCCTGGTTCGATTCCCACAGGCGACATTTCATAATTTGAAAAAGCTATCCCTGTGGCTCCTCCACCACTAACATGTTTGGGGGCCGTGATTTGACGACTGGTAACCGCACTTCACGCGCAAAATATATCACTTACCGAGATCTGCTGTAGCAGAGTGCCACACCCAGTAATGGGTAGAAGGCGTGATGATATATTTATTTTATTTTTTAAATAATACTTAAAGGGTAACATTAAAATTTGATTCCAGACTACAGCTATGTTGAATTTATTTAAGGTGGTACTATCATGGAAGCATTTAACCCGGATTTTAATAAAATGTAAATATATTATTTTTCATGTGTTTCTACACTAGTATGCATTTTTTTTTTAAGTTTACCGTTAAGTTGAGTAATGTAAAGTTAAAGTCGACCAAAAATGCATTGGCGTTATAGGAACTGTACCTCGCGAGGTAGCTTACTGCGTAATAAATTCATATATTGTTATTTTTTAACAAAAAACTAACACACAGTACATCATATAAAGATAAAGGTATGAGAATTAAAATATCCATGCCTTACCGGATTAGTTTCAAAGAAATTGGGGATGAAATTTGGATATTCTATAATTTTCAATGAAACTGTCAGAAATGCTTGGCAACGTTGCACGGGTCGACAGAGATGGTCGCACGCGTAAACAGAGATGGTCGCAGGCGTAGACAGAGATGGTCGCTCGAATGACAAAGCAAGAACTATGAAAGTTATTATTTCGATCAGTAAAATATATTAATTTTAATACAAAAAAAATATATTACAGCATTTTATATTTATTTATTTGTTGTAATAGTTGATAATATTTGCTTTGGTGCATTTTTTTCACTTTTCTTATGAACTGTCAACAGGATGTATCGATAATACAGTTACGTTTCGTACCGACTGGTAATATCATGCTGCTTGTAGTTCTCGCCTTGTTGTCATAGCTTCTGCTGTGTCAAATCTTACACTGCTATTAGTTGGCATGAAACATTCACTTCCAAAAATTTTGTTATGTTTCTGAATTTCTGAACTAGTTAAATAGTTTTATTTAATATATTCAACGTTATTGTTAATTATACGATATTTGCAGCGAAATGTTAATTCTGTTAATAACCTACACCATACAAAAATGTAATAATTATTTTTATAAACTTTTTAGGTTACCTATACTTTTGTATGAGACTGTCATGATAGAACCATCTTAAATTACAAAAGATATTAGTAAAAATGAATACCTATCATAGTTAAATTAATTTACAAATGTGACAACTATCATCATGTATACTCATTTTCCATACGACATCTAGTAGTATATTTTAAATATTCACGTCATTACTTACATTCGTACAGTTTAAATGAAAGTAGTAGAAGAAGAGAGACACGTTCTACAAGTGTAATATGTATATGACAAAGACGAAGATATATATTTTCTTGTTATTTTTTTATTCGGAACATCACATTTAAAATAAACTGTACGTGTTCCTATATCCAATACTGGAATAACGGTTTAAAATCAAACTTTCGTTAAAAATATTAAGTTACAGACAGATTTATAAAAAATATTAGCCACTACTACTATTTTAGTTCCAATTTTAACCCCGTTCCTAATGGGGTGGCTAACTCAATAGTATGAATTCGGCCTGTGGATCCTGGTGCGATTCCCACAGGCGACAAACAATTTTTTTTAATTTAAAAAGCTACCCCTGCGGTTCCTCCACCACTAACATCTTTGGGGGCCGTGATTTGACGACTGGTAACCGCACTTCACGCGCAAAATATATCACTTACCGAGATCTGCTTCGGCAGAGTGCCACACCTAGTAATGGGTAGAAGGCGTGATGATATGTTTATTTTTATATTTAATAATTTTAGTACTAAGTGTTAGGGCGACAAAAATTCTAAATTTATAAACAACCTTTTTCTGTTTTATAAATAGTTCTAATATCAATCATTTCGGAATAAAAGTGAGGTTAGTGAACCCAAATTCAAATCCTCTTTACGTAAAAATAAATCATTCACTGTAATTTTTGCTCTTACTGGAATTGATAAATATAACATAGGTTTATTTATTTTTTTGCATCCTTTTAACATAATTAAAACAAAAATAAAAATTTGAATACTACTGCACAATTAATCCCATAGTTTGTAAAACACACTTTACAATACATACCTCTAAAAATAAACCACGCTCTCCAAGATTCAATTATCAATTTAATTTAATTTGCAAGTACTCTTTTGAACTGCTACATATTCCTTTATTTATTTTATTTAATTCTCATAGTAATTACACTCGCTTATTGGCTACCTTACAATGAGCATTACACGCCAATCAAATCAATATCATATCGATTTGGTAATGGTGATGCTTACCCAGTTTTTATTGTTTGTCTACAACACCGCAGCTGGGAACAGCACAGCTAAGCTGTGCACTTGAGTGGATCTGATTTATGATCTATCGTATTGGTATTGTAGATAGAATGATAGTACTGTTAGTACTGAGGAAGATTTCAATGAGCTATTTGTCTTATTTAATCACTAAACGTATCCAGGAGCTCGTTATGATATAGAAGCATCATAATTGCCTCTTAATTTATCGTCAGATAAAGGTATCTACTGTTGAGTGGCTCAAGTACCTGATGATAATTTTGAGTTCAAGTTTATGTTGTAAATATGAGAAATAGATCTTTGTGAGTGAGTTCAATTCCTATTATCTAAAATCTCAGCACATTTCAAGTCAGCTGAGATAAGATATAGAAAAAGTGTTCTTTGCACCGTAAAAATTGGTTCCATTTTTAAAAGAAGCCTTGTTCTCAATCAGCGACTATTTGAATTAATTGTGAAAGAAAAAAATTACTCAAACTGATATCAATAATTATTGTCAAGAAAAAATTCAGCTTATGTCGGAATTTGAACACGGCATTATTTCTTCCCTCAAATAATAATTTTTCGCAATTAGATTTTTGAAGAAGTAAGAATACATTTCTCAAGTTGGCACTAAAGGCATCATTTAACCGAACTTGTAATTCTTATAGTTTAAAAGTTAGCAATAGTGACTCATTGAAATCTGTCTTTTTATTTCTCAAACATATTTAATGGGTACATAAAATTTTAGATAAGTATATCTGCGTTAAAACTGATCTTTTTGCAATTAAAACAAATGTAATAGTGTTGAAAATGAAATTTTCTAAGCAACCTGTGGTATAATAATTAAAAGTTTCATTGAGAAGTCGATAGCAAAATCAAATTTCCATGTAACATATGAACACGTATGTGTTTCGGAAAGTAAAAAACGCACATCGTGACATATGCCATTTGATTGTTATGAATTGTATAAGCTTGTCCCCACTCTGATGAAGCTTTAGTCCAATCCTGGTAAGCGAGCAAGCGGGCAAGCGCCGAACGCGCATTTGAATCGCTCGTCGACTAGTCTGACAGCTGCACACTATACGACAAGCTAGCGTTGAGCGTGTGTGAACAAACACCATCGAGTGAACACACATCGTAGTCAGCTGACCACAACGGCAACGGCAACAGCAACAGCAACAGCAACGGTAGCAGTAGCATTCAGTATCCAGTAGGCAGCATACAGTATAGTGCGTGGTGAAGATGGTAGTGTAAAGTTAGTGCAGTTGTAGTTGTAGTGAAGGAACGAAGGAAGTGTCTGTGTAGAGAGTCGAGCATTTCTATAAAAATACTCGGCAAGTCACGAACATTAGTAACAGCTGCTCATATGCGTCCAAGCTGGTCGGTCGGTGCTAAAATTAGTCGTAGTGGTTGCCGGTTGGGCTACGAGCACGAGAGAACGACGGGAACGACGAACACGAGAGCGAGTACGAATAGTTCGGGAGTCAGATCGACTGCGCGCGTGCTGTGCTGGTACTGGTAGAGTGTGGCTTATAGCACTAGACTAGCACGGTAACTAAAGCAACGCTGAACTGAATTGAATGTTAAACGTTCCTCTTGTTGAGTGTTCCGAGTGTTACTGTTAAACTGGAAGGCAGCAGTCTGGTGGAGCCGCAGATCATGCTGATGCCGGGGGCGAACATCGGCGCCGCAGGAGACGCCGAGACCATCGTCGGCGGACTCAGCAGTCTGGGCGTGCTGGGTGCTACGGGCGCCATCAACGGCTCCACGGTGCAGCAGAAGGACACCACGTGGACCAAGCTGTTTGTCGGCGGCCTACCCTACCACACCACGGACAAGTCTCTTCGTGAGCACTTTGCCGTCTACGGCGCCATCGAGGAGGCTGTCGTCATCACGGATCGCCAAACTGGCAAGAGTCGCGGATATGGATTCGTAAGTTACATTCAAAAAACATTAGAGAAGAAAATAAAAAACATATTGAATAGAGGATAAATTATATTTTTAAAATTAATACATAATTATATCGCAAAACTTGTTTTAGTTATTCGAATTTACTTTAAAAATATGTTGATTCCACTCAAAATACAAAAAAATCGTTCCAAGAATTTGCAAGTTCATTTAACCGCTTCTAACCTCAAACCATCACGCGGCTGAATTATACATGCTTGCCTACTGCCTCTGTTATTGAGACTTCAAACAATTGCGTACACAATCAAATATTTATTATGTCTCAATCATTTATTAGATCTCCTTCATGATCGCGGTTCTAAAAATAGTGGAAATTTAAGAATGCGGCCTAATAGTCGTAGAAGGTGACTAAGTGATTTTTATTCTAAACAAAATACAGCATTTCAGTATTTTTGCAATGAATCATCAATGAGCAAAACATAACGAAAGAGTTAAAATTATACATTTGTGTTTGTGCTACCTGCTACATAAATAAATCTATTGTTGATCATTTGTAGTACTCTTAGAACTTCGCAATTATTTAAAAATAGGATACATTTGGAAAAAAACTTTCAGAAGTTTATTGAGTTTACAGAAACATAATAAACAGAATTTGAATAAAAAATTGTTTTAATTCAAAAACATATGACTAATTTAATATATATTGTAAATTTAAATTATTTATTTACACTTGGACAAGTTTTTAGTACAGTCATTCCTAAAAATGCAACAATGTGTCACCCTAAATTATGTTTTAAAAATTATTTTTTTATTTCTACTACTTACCTATAAGGAAAATCATTACTAGTACTCAAATTACTTTCAAAATATACGTACATTTCATATATGTTTATAGAATATTATTATACATAAAACAATGTTTAAGCAAGGTTTATTATCATTGCTACTTAAAACATAATAAATATGAAAGTTTTTGTACTGTTTCGCACAAATAAATAATGATAAATTACGAACTATTTGACATAGCGGATAAAATTAAAATTCAAACAACTGTATTTCTACAATTTTATTTAAAGGTTGACATTTCTATACATTCGTCTCGTCGGAATCGCAATAAAATTTAAAATTAATTAAACAAACATTGCTAATTAACAAACATCACAGGAAATAGTTCACTATTGTATCAAAATATAAAATTATTGTGTAATATTTAATAAGATGAGTGTTTATTATTATTATTATTATTATTTTAAATTTAAAACATTATAAATGCAGGCATCATATAAATATAGTAATAATATCAGTCAAAAGTAAATAGTTATTTAAACATATTTTTATATAAAATTCCAGAAATATTTATTGAAACTGCAGGGCGGGAAATATAGTCAAGCTGCTGAGCAAGTGGCAGAGATGGTTTGTGGCCTAAAAAAATTTTTGTTTAATCTCAATAAAATCATACTTAAACTTTCTCTGATATTCGGAAATTCGTAGATGGCATGATTAGACAGCGGGCAACAAATATAAAAATATAGATGTAAAAGACGTAAAATATTCATATTTATTTTCTTTTATCTACAGCTAAAAAAAAAAAAGAAAATTTTATTTTATAGGTTTTAGTGCGTGGCCCGAGCTGAAAACTGGCAAAACTAGTCAAACTGAGGTTTTAGTGCCACATGTGGCTTTTTTGTAATTGTTTGTGGTTCTTACAATAATTAATTTTTATCATAGGATTTTTACTTTTCAAATTATGGAAGAAAAATGTTCAAGAATACATACAGCAATCCAGCATTGAGATTATAAAGAACTGTAGAGGTCTAAAATTTCAGATAAATTAGACAAAAGTTCTAAATTTAACAATGATTTTGTTTTCTACGAAATTGTCACTTAGGTAATGGAAAAAATGTAAAGTTAACGATTTAAAAAATATTATTTATGTGTAGTAGCTAAGGAATAAATTTGGTTTGTGCTTTCTTAAATCGAAAATTTATTGAGAATTTTCAAAGGTACTTAAAACAATTTCTGTCATTCGTTTTTAAGTTTCTGGTATGAATTTAAATGTTTACATGGAGCCAATATTTAAAATAATAATATTGAAATATTTCATTAAAATTAATTTAAAACTAAAATAAATAAAAAAATAAAATAAAAATATATCATCACGTCTTCTACCCATTACTGGGTGTGGCACTCTGCCAAAGCAGCTCTCGGTAAGTGATATATTTTTCGCATGAAGTGCGGTTACCAGTCGTCAAATCACGGCCCCCAAAGATGTTAGTGGTGGAGGAGCCACAGGGGTAGTTTTTTTTAAAATTATGATAATTGTTTGTCGCCTGTGGGAATCGAACCAGGGATAATAAAAAATTAAATAAAACTATTCAGTTTTTGAGTTGTTGTTCACATTTTTTTTGTTTCATCAAATAACAAATTTTCATTAATTATTAAATAAAATAAAATAAATATATCATCACGCCTTCTACCCATTACTGGGTGTGGCACTCTGCTGAAGCAGATCTCGGTAAGTGATATATTTTGCGCGTGAAGTGCGGTTACCAGTCGTCAAATCACGGCCCCCAAACATGTTAGTGGTGGAGGAGCCACAGGGATAGCTTTTTCAAATTATGAAAATTTGTCGCAATAATAATATTAATTGCAATTTTAATGGAAAACGAAACCTATAGTTTATGAAAATTGCGGCAATGAAATGCTTGTAGATAACTACTACTATAGCCATTTATACTGAACTAACTATACCCCCACCACGGTACAACATCGCTCAAAAGTGAACATAAATATGTTAGTTTTTTTAATATTTATTAATTTTTTATTTAAATAGAAATTTGTTTAAATATCACAGTATACCGAAGTTACAATAATGCTGAAATAGTTTCTTTCGGCCATATTGCATAAAGCAACATAAACGAAACGTATCTAATTCCAGGTAGGTATACGATAACTAAAATATATTTTTGTATCAACGGTACAGATTAATTGTCTAATTTGAAGAGTGGGGGAACATTTGAGGTGCACCCCATTCACTTACCTTCCCCTTTACACTTGCAAAACCTTTGACGATACAAGATTTATTGTCGTTTCATGAAAGCTTAGTATTTTATATCATTGCGATCCTTATGTTCCAGGTGATTATGGGCGACCGGCCGTCAGCGGAGCGAGCATGCAAGGATCCCAACCCGATCATCGACGGGCGCAAGGCCAACGTCAACCTCGCCATCCTGGGCGCCAAACCGCGTGGTAACGTGCAAGCCAGTAAGTCACAACAAATTATATCTTTTTTTTATTATAAGCAAATTTGCGGTTTTAATTTAAGGCTTTAACAATGTAATCTTTTTGGCTCCTGCGCAGAAGCGGATTTAAAATATTTCGGGCCCTAGGCAAAATATTTATTTCGGGCCCTTTAATATTTCTTTATATGCATATATATATATATATATATATATATATATATATATATATATATATATATATATATATATAAATAAAATAAATAAATAAATATATCATCACGCCTTCTACCCATTACTGGGTGTGGCACTCTGCTGAAGCAGATCTCGGTAAGTGATATATTTTGCGCGTGAAGTGCGGTTACCAGTCGTCAAATCACGGCCCCCAAACATGTTAGTGGTGGAGGAGCCACAGGGATAGCTTTTTCAAATTATGAAAATTTGTCGCCTGTGGGAATCGAACCAGGGACCTCAGGATCCACAGGCCGACTTCATACCACTGAGCTAGCCATCCCATATATATATATATATATATATATATATATATATATATATATATATATATATATATATATATATATATATATATATATATGCATATAAAGAAATATTAAAGGGCCCGAAATAAATATATATATATATAGATATATACAGGATCGTGCCTACGACTCTCGAACATAGGGATTTAACATGTAAAATCATAATTTTGTAATTTACTGCTTCCCTAATTATTTTAAGCAGGAAAGTTTCAAATAGAAGTTTTAAGACATAAAATTCTGCCTCTAATGCATTAAACAAAAATAATTTTACATGCTTCGTAACAGCACAAATTAGATATAAAATAACGAAATTATTGATAGCCATGAAATTGACACAAAATTAAGAAATGTTTGACGTTTTATGTGTCAAAATAAATGACAATAAATAAAGAAATTATTTTGACAGATTAAACGTCAAACATTTATTTAATTTTGTTTAATTCCATGGCTATCGATAGTTTTGAGGCTATTTTCGTTATTTTCAGATCTAATTTGTGTTAAGAAGCATACAAAATTAATTTTGTTTATTGGATTAGATGCAGAATGTTATGTCCTAAAACTTTTATTTGAAGCTGTCTTGCTTAAAATAATTAGGGAAGCAGGAAATTATAAAATTATGATTTTACATTTTAAATACCCATGTTCGACAGTTGCGGTCACCATCCTGTATATATATATTTCTATTATTTACATTAAAAGCTTGTATCCGAGCCCTAAAATCTTTGGGCCCTAGGCTATTGCCTCTTTAGCCTAGGCCAAAGTCCGTCTGTGCTCCTGCGCCTTTTTACCTTGTGCATCTCTAATTTCAAACATTGAAATCTGGAACCTATTCTACGAGATAATTGTCACCATAATTCTGAACATATTTAAAATATTTTTAAAATAAATAACGTAATAAATAAATATGTCGTCAAACCTTGTACCCATTACTGAATATGGCATATTTATGCGCGTGAAGTATGATTACCAGCCGTCAAATCACGACTCCCAAAGATGTTAGTGGAGGGGAAGCCACAGGGGTAATTTTAATGTGGTGAAAATTGTTTGTCAGCTGTGGGAATCGAACCACTGAACCACCTACCTCAATTTTCTGTTACACTAACATATATTTTTTCTAACTGAATCGATTATGACTGCTCCTACGTATAATTATATAACTTTATTCTGGATATCACTGTATTCATTTTTCTATCTTAAAGACAAGATAGCTCACTGGTATCCCGTCGGACTTTGAGAACTAAAGTTCGATTCCCATAGCCTGCAAACTTATTTTCACCACATTAAAATTATTCTTCTAACTTCTGCTCCACCAGAGCTGGGCAGTAGCTAGCTACTAGCTTAGCTACGTTTACCTTAGCTGTAGCTTAGCTAAATGTGAAAAAATATAGCTATAGCTTGTAGCGAGCTATGTTTTTTTTTCTATTAGCTTAAAAATATTGTTATAACAACTGAAGTTACTTTTAAAGCTACTTTTTGTAGCCTAAAGCTACTTTTTGTAGCTTAAAGCTACCACTGTTCATTAAAAAATGCCTATTAATTTTTGTTTTGTATTTGAATTGTACCTTCTTATTATATAGTATAAAATCTATAAACATATTTTATTTTTCAGTTCTGGTTAATCTATCCTAGTTTTGTATTAAATATTAGATGAACTAAACATTGACTGTTTAGGAGTCTTCTGTTAATGTGACTGTTAATTTATTCCGATATAAATAAGAATTATAGCAAATTAACAATACATTTGTCTATTTGCGATTTTTTACATTTATTAACAATCATTATAACAAAAGACTGATCAACTGATCATATGACAATGGCAAATTTAATAAAATATAAATATATCATCACGCCTTCTACCCATTACTGGGTGTGGCACTCTGCTAAAGCAGATCTCGGTAAGTGATATATTTTCGCGTGAAGTGCGGTTACCAGTCGTCAAATCACGGCCTCCAAACATGTTAGTGGTGGAGGAGCCACAGGGATAGCTTTTTCAAATTATGAAATTTAATAATTCACAATAATTCAAAAAGTAGCTTTAAAATTTAATAGCTATTTTAATGAAAGCTTTTAGCTGTAGCTTAGCTATATTTTACAAAATGTAGCGTATAGTTGTAGCTCAGCTACTTTTTAAAATCATAGCTGTAGCTTAGCTACTTTTTTTAAGTAGCTTGCCCAGCTCTGCCCTCCACTAACATTTTGGAACCTGTGATGTGACGGCTGGTAATTGCACTTCACGAGAATAATTATACGATCACTTACGCGATCTGCTACGGCAGATTGCCACATTTAATAATGTGTAAAAGGTATGATCATACGATATATTCATTTATTTTGAAGGTAAAATTATTCTCATTTTAGTTGTTGGTAACGCTATATATAAGGACAAAAATTTATGGGATAAATGTGATCACAATATCGAGTGGTTTTACTATGTTTTCCTATTCCTTAACCACGTGTCAAAATATTTCTTTAAAGTAATAAAAAGAAATTTAAATTTAGTTTCCCATGGGATGGCTAGCTCAGTGGTATGAAGTCGGCCTGTGGATCCTGAGGTCCCTGGTTCGATTCCCACAGGCGACAAATTTTCATAATTTGAAAAAGCTATCCCTGTGGCTCCTCCACCACTAACATGTTTGGAGGCCGTGATTTGACGACTGGTAACCGCACTTCACGCGCAAAAATATATCACTTACCGAGATCTGCTTCAGCAGAGTGCCACACCCAGTAATGGGTAGAAGGCGTGATGATATATTTTTTTTTCCCATTGTGTTAAATCTTTATGCTCTATCATGAAACTTACAAATTTATATAAATAAAATATAAATATGTCATCACGCCTTTTATCCATTACTGGGTGTGACACTCTGCCAAAGCAAATCTCGGTAAGTGATATATTTATGCGCGTGAAGTGCGGTTACCAGCCGTCAAATCATGGCCTCCAAAGATGTTAGTGGTGGGGGCGCCACAGGGGAAATTGGTGAAAATGTTTTGTCGGTTGTGGGGATCGAACCAGGGTTCTTAGGATCCACAGGCCGACTTGATACCACTGAACCATTACCCCATACTTACAAATTTAAGTGATAATAATTTAGAAACTGTGTATTAAATGTTGAGCTTCTCCCTTCATAAGAGTTTAATGCCGGCCCTGCACGCAGTCAACTGGATCCGAATCTCGTACTTTCAAATTTCAATTACTTGTTGTTGATTTTCTAGCAATTTATTTTACTTTGTGACCTCTGCGATCAACACCACGAATGCGCAAAATACCTATTTCTGTTTATTTACTTTGTCCTAACTTTATAATTGAAGGGTACAGTGCAAAAAGTATCCAAGTCCAAATTTTTAAGTTCTGAGATATTGGCATTTTAAATTTTAAATTTTTATACGAAACTACGAGCCCTATCTCACATCAGTTGACCCGAATCTTATTTTTTCTTTTGAATTTTGATTTTGAAGTTTTATTTCTCGTGTAATATGTAAGAGAATTAATTGAAATTTTAATGAGACATATATTAATATATTGTTAATACACAGATAAAATTAGAAGACAAACGATGCACACATCTTGGAATGACAGCCATTGAAAGATGAAGTAAACATTTCTGTAGTAACTAAATTTTTTTTCGTTTTATTTAAAAACTGTATAATAATAAAGTTTGTTTTAAATATTAATTAACATTGATTTCATAGGTCAAACTGCCTATAAGATAATAATCATTATAGTTTATTTGTGTGTTGAATTAGTTTTTTTGTAAAAAAATAATTGCTAGTAATACTGTTATACAGATTGTGTCTAAGGAAATTCAATGTTAAATTTAGTTTAAGATGTTGAAAATTTATTATAGAGTTGGTGTATTTGGTATTATTTAATTTTTAACGGAAAAATAAAATGCGGGTCAACTGACGTGAGACAGGACTCGTATTATTGCAACACTAGAGCTGCGATAATTAATATAAGTATTTCATAGATGATCATGCTCAGTTTTAATGTCAAATTAGTGGTAAAATACGTTACATAATTCTTTAAAAATATATAATCAAAATGAACTGGACATATTTTTAATTTAAAAAAAAACTATCATTGTTGACAATATTAAAAGAAAGGACCATAGGCTTATCTATGAATCTTTACATATCAATACAAATCGTGATATAAATATAAATTATCAGACAGATGCATATAATAAATTAAAATATGCCCGTAATTTTATTACAAATTTTACTAATGTATAATCAAGTAAATTTTTTTGTATTGTTTTTTATGTTTTATTTTGACACCATTTTGAAATTTCGTTTTTTGTTTTATGACAATTTTAATTTTTATATTTTATATTGGCTAGCACAGTGGTATGAAGTCGGCCTGTGGATCCTGAGGTCCCTGGTTCGATTCCCACACGCGACAAATTTTCATAATTTGAAAAAGCTATGCCTGTGGCTCCTCCACCACTAACATGTTTGGGGGCCGTGATTTGACGACTGGTAACCGCACTTCACGCGCAAAAATATATCACTTACCGAGATCTGCTTTAGTAGAGTGCCACACCCAGTAATGGGTAGAAGGCGTGATGATATATTTATTTATTTATTTATTTATATAAATACTTTATATTCTGTTTCTACTTTTTACTCTTCATTTTTTGGTAATTATTATTTATTATATTACTATAATATTGTTACTTATTTGATTTATTTTAGAGCTGATGATGAGTGTGTTATACATTCGAAAAGTCCTATAATAAAAAACGTTTTATATTGGATCTTGAAGCCTTTTTATTTATATTTAAAAAATATTATAAATTAACAGATATTCATGCTGGGTTGCAAGAAAAAATAGAGGGCTCTTTAGTTAAAGAATTGTTTATTTAGCACAAGTATCAGTAGCGATTTTCTGAAATTTATTGAACCGTTAGTTGCTAATGAACCAATAAAACTTTTATGCAATCCAGCGTCAGTCTTATTAATAAAAAAATAAAGAGTATTTTTATACGTAAACATATTATTTTAGGGATTCTTGCACTGATTTAGGTAAACAAAAATCGTGACACACATTTAAAATCTTAAGCCTCATTACGAAATTAGTGGTTATGGTTAGTAGTTATAGTTAGTATTTATAGTTAGCATTTGTGTTGCATATATGGTCGTTCACAATACCAAAATTAAGAGTGTAGTTAGTGACATTATCGGTACCGTAGAATACTGATTTTAATAAAATAAATACTAGTTTTGAAAGAGACGCTAGATGCCAGTTGAATCTTTACATATTTTTGAAAAATTGTATTGTATTGTTGCTTATCACAGGCTTATATCTAAAGATATCTACAGATTGGTTATTTCGATATTTGTTATAATTATATAAAAATGAGCGAAGAATTATTTCTTAACATGATTGAAAATATTAAATATCTATATGATAAAGCTGACCTCGAGTTCAATAATATTAAACAGCGGGATGAACAATGACAAATAATCGGAAAAACATTTAATACAACAGGTAATGTAATAATTGTAATTATATATAAGTCAAATTTCTAATAAGTTTTTGTAATACATTTTATAGGATCAGAAGCTCAAGTAAAATTTAAATAATTTATATCAAAATACGATCGAGAATAAAATATAGACATAAATGTAAACAAAGGAGAAGGCGCTGCGTTTGATCGTTTGAAATGGCCTCTTATGCCACATTGAAGATTTTTTTTAATTGAACATTTCTCAGCAACGAAGAAGTTAATAGTAATTTCTCTTTACGATTCATTATGTTTGACAAACAAAAGCATTTATTTCAAACGTCAAAATTCATTCGCGTTTCTTATTAGTAGTTTAGACAAGATGGCGCTAACTACTACCTATAAGTTTGGAGCTTACAAACTCGTGTGTTAACTGAAATGAACGCTAGGCAGTGTGAAGCTAATTTTGCTGTTGTGAACGCTTCTGGAAACCGATTCTAATTCGTAGCAACCAAATATTTAGTTGAATGACGTATTTTTGATGACGTCAAGCGACTTAGTTAAATTTCTAGGGAATTTAGTTTCTACTGTTGGTTACAAAGATCAGACTATATATTTTGATGCGGTATTTCTGAAAAACTTGTTGCCGCTTCTTCTGATTGTTTATTGTTAACAAGTCCACTTTGTTGATTGAAATTGTAACTATGTTTCTATATTTAGTATTATTTATTAAAATAACCAAACTTTTTAAAACACGGCACTGCAAAACATACGAATAGTACGTAGCGACTGAGTTATCGACTGGTTCAAAGCAGTTGCTAGCAGTTATTCGCTAGAAAATGTCTAGTCGCCATCAATGACGTCATACGTAAGTTACACCCTATCCCGCAAGGTGGCTACACTATCGGTAGCGACAAAAAATGACGTCAAGCCAGTGGCTACAGCTGGTTGCTACGAATTAGAATCGGTCTCCTGCACTGTTGCGCATGTCAAACTCTAGCGTTAGCTATAAATGCTAACTATAATTACTGATTTCGTATTGTGAATGAGGCTTTATACTTAGAGAAATCTTGGCATAAAACTGTTTGAACCAATAGAAAGAGCGGAAAAAGTTGTACAGGAAGAAGATTAAAACTCGAAACCGAGAAAATGTGACATAGAGATTCATTGCACTGTACCCTTCAATTGTTACAATTCATGAATATTATTACTGAACTGAATTTAAAACTATTTTGTGTTCTAAACAAACAAAAATATTCCAAATCAATACAACTAATTACAATTAATCCAGAATTCACTATTTATTTGCAAAGTAAATAATCATACCCACGTGTTTTAACAATTTTAATCACAGTTCAATGAAACAACATTTTATAAATCTGGCTTACATTTGTTTATTTGCATGTTTATTTCATAGTTTCACCAAAATGTTGAAGTTGCTATTCATAATTACAGAGAATTAAATTTACTTCATTATATTGATATTGGTGTAGCAGTAATGTATAGTCTTTTCAAATTATCATTTACAGTTAAAATCATATATTTTCCATTGTCAAATGTTTTCAAATTATTTTATATGAAAATGTTTCAAATAAAAACGGTAGATTAGTAAGCCTGTGTAGCTTTTTTTGAAGCATTTTTCTTTAATATAATAAAAAATTTGGTAGCATATGTAAAAGATAGTTTGAAAATACTTAAAATAAAAGGAATACATCATCATACCTTTTATCCATTACTGGGTGTGGCACTCCGCTGTAGTAGATCTCGGTAGGAGATATATTTTGCGCGGAAAGTACAATTACCAACCGTCACATTACGGCCCTGAAGATGTTTGTGGTGAAGGATCCAAATGGATAATTTTAATGTGGAGTAAAGTTTGTCGGCTACGGGAATCGAACTCGGGTTCTCAAATTCATATGTCGACATAATACCACTGAGTTATCGACAACAGTAATCAATAATAATTTTTTTCTTATTCCTTTTTTTTATTACTTCTTTTAGTACAATAATTTAATGAATGGGGTGGCTAGCTCAGTGGCTCCTCCACCACTAACATCTTTGGGAGCCGTGATTGGACGACTGGTAACCGCACTTCACGCGCAAAATATATCACTTACCGAGATCTGCTTTGGCAGAGTGCCACACCCAGTAATGAGTAAAAGGCGTGATGATATATTTATTTTTTTATTTATAATTTAATGAAAAATTATATTAATAAAAATAAACTATTATTCTTTAATCACGTAGCAGTTTAAATTTAATAAAAATTATATTTGCATTATATTTATCTTACGACTAAATACTAATTTGTGTAAAAACACAAGAATATGATTTCTGTACGAACTATACATATATTTGCTCTTTCACCCTATGTCGCATACACTAATGACCCTCACGTTATAAACTCGCATGAGTGAATCTATACAGGACCGTATTATCTTCCAACTTTGTACAAAATTCTATTATTCATATTTTATACAGTTAACTAAATTGAATACTAGAATCTCATTATTTTGTGTTATTCACTACAGCGTGTTCTAATTTTGTATACCACCTTTGCCATTTTAATAATATAGCACAGTAATACTTATTTATTTGTTATTTTTATTATGAAGTAAATACCTATTTGATAACATATTAAACTATGGAGGTTCAATTTTCAAAAATTACTCTCTGGTTCGCCTTTCTCTAACATGTTTGGGGGGGGAGCTGGGGGGTGCGCGTAAATACGCGGTTGGCAATGAGCTCCTTTGTCGTGATCAAAATAGATAAAATTATTGACAAAAAAATTTTTTTACCTGTTTTATATACCTAATAAAACACTTGTATAATAAATAACTATTATTATACTTATCTCGGGAAATTATCTTACCAAATATTAGGTGACCTTTCAGATTTTCTCTAAAAAAAATAGCACTCAGTTTTTTTTTTTTTGCTTGAAGCAAAAATAATTCAAGCCTACATTATGTAAAACCCCTCGTATTCCAAATTTGGGACACACCATTCAGTTAAGGTAGTACTAGTGTGACGGTAGCGCTATCGGCGAAACTGACGCTCAAAAAAATATAAAAATTGAATAAAATAAGTGTTTTATACCTATTATGATTTGAATATCATGAATTGTTAACAGGTTGTTGGTCTAATGAATTTTCAAATATCATACCACCGTGTGGTGATGCCATTATAAATTGGAATTCTTAATTTTTCGTTAAAAACAAGGCTTTGCATGGCTATATATCCATTACTAAACGATAAAAAATTTTCTTCTTCTGATACAATATACATGGATAGTTCTAGAACATCATACGCGGTTGGCAATGAGCTCCTTCGTCGTGATCGAAATAGATAAAATTATTGACAAAAACAAATAATAGGCGTAATTATTACTATATAAAAAAAAGAATAAGTTTCTAGGATTGGTGGTTCAGTAGTATCAGTAGGCCTGTGGATCCTGAGAACCCCGGTTCGATTCCCACAGCCGACGAACAATTTTCACCACATTAAAATTACCTCTATGGCTCCCTCTCCACTAATATCTTTGGGGACCGTGATTTGACGGCTGGTAACCGCACTTCACGCGCATAAATATCACTTACCGAGATCTGCTCCGACAGAGTGCCACACCCAGTCATGGGTAAAAGGCGTGATGATATATTTATTTATTTTTTTCATATTTCCGGAATTTTTTTTAGGGTATTTCGTAGGGAATCCCTCAGAAAATTTACAAAGGAAATATTTCTGGCAAAAAAATTATTTTATTTAATTTATTTCAACTTTTAGAAGTATTGTAGGTTCAAAAATAAAATAAATATGCAAAGTAAATTTTAAAAAATATTTAGTAATATTATTCTTGTTGAAAAGGAATACACTTGTTACATGTTTGTAGAATATGTTTTGTCGTTTTTGTTACATTTTGAACAGTATACACTAAAGTACAATGTTTGCATTGATAAACTTTTTTCGACTCTTTATGTAAACTGATTTAATATCATTTTAAAATTCATCTTTTTTCCACTCATATTAAAAATTCATATATAATATGTTAAAATCTAACATCACAAAACATTTTTTCGATTCAAGTCAGAATGTGTCGATTGCTTTTGCAACTGCGCGAGTGGTCATTGCGAGAATATTTCCTCATTTATTTCCGGGAATTTCTCCGTTTATTTCCCATGTTTAATTCTCGGCAAAAGTTGCGGGACGTAAAATCGTGTTTGGAGGAATTCCGGGGTAATTTCCCAGGGAACGAAAAAATTTCCTGTGGGAAGTTTGCGGTATCTATCACTAATTTTTGTGCTACGAGTAAGAAATGCGAAAGGAACTAAAACTTTCGAATACATATTTTATAATTATTATATTAATTTATTTTCTTTTTTGTAATTTTTACTGTCAATAAATCTATAAGTCGTATCAAAAGTTGCCAAAAGTGTACTTCAATATAGGCCGTATTTATTTGGGATTTTTAAAGTAACCTGCAGGTTACTTGGCACACTTTAAGTAACCTGGAACTAACCTTAAACTGACCCTACTGCCCCAGCTATTTTAGCGGGTTGGTAGATTCAACCCGTTTACTATCTAATCAACTTGTGTTCCTTGTTATTCGTGGCGGCATCGCGATTTGTAATAGTATAGAGAGGTTAGGAGTTATTCTTATGAAAAACGTAAGTAATTTTATAATAATATTTTGAAAAAATATACTAAAATATTATTTATGCAGATGATGGAAGAGCAATATGCATTATGTGTTTCTTGCAATATAAATCACAGAGGATAATATTACGACACATTATTGCGACTCCGAAATTCATTATTTTGATAGTGCTGATGACAAAATTATAAAAAAAAAACAGACCCTGACGTTATTTGCTTTTTGACTACATATAAAAATTATAAAGATGACTCAAAACATCCAATTAAAAGCGCAATTTAACACACAAACAAAACTATGCAGATGTCGCTGCGAACATGCATTCAGATTTTAAATTTACCGCCAGTGTTTACAACTGACACTAGTAGTATATTCCGAAAATGAACCACGGTGCGGTTCAATTTTACCACGGTTACGGTTAGAATGACGTCATAACGGAACACTTTCACGATGACAGTGGTCACTTGACAGATGAGTTTCGAAATGTGAAATTTATTTAATATGGAAAAATGTTTATATTATAAAAATATTGTATTCTGCATCACACCTGTTTTAACTTAAATATAGGGATAAAAAATAACACAAAGAAAAAAGTAAATACGAGCTTCAGAACAAATAATAAATTCATCTAATATGAATATATACTGTTAAATAATAAAAATACATTTTGTATCACATGTTTATTTATCAGTCATCATAAAAATATAGTTTTATAAGACAAAAATCCACAAACACTGCAAAAGCCGCCAAACACGTTTCAAACTTGTCAACAACAGCTGTGAAGTAACCAAACTAACCGCCGCTCGAGCACGGTTAGTTTGGTTATTAAAAACTAACCACAATTTTCAAAAACCGTGTTCCGTAATGAAACCGGTTACTGAAAAAACTAACCGGTTCATTTTCGGAATACACTATTAATGCATCATTTATTTGGAAGTAACACGAGTTAGTTCTAAGTCAGTTCAGGGTTGGATCAAAATTTCCCAAACAAATACAGCCATAGTAACATTATTTGTAATTCTATTTTTCTGGAAATAATTCTTATGCAGCCCTAACAATATTTATATCGTTGAAATAAAATCAAAATATATAGATTACTATTTAAAAAAAATACACAAATACACGCAATAACGGTAAATCGTAGAACTAATATCAACGCCAGCCGGACAAAACTTTCCCCACTGCAATGATCGTCAGTATGAATCGTTCTGTATAGGTTTTAGACGGCGTACTTGTAAATTTGACCAAAAACAAGTAGAGTTGAACAACAATTTACAACCGTGAGAGGAGTGTCTTCGGAGGTCGCTACTATTGTCGTTACATGCAGTGTCAAAAGTTGGAATAAAAAATGGAGGTTTATTTGAATTTATGAAATAATAAGACAGAGTGTAATTCTTTCCATTTATAAAAATAGTATTACCCATTAATAGGGTAATGGCTCAGTGGTATCGACCTGTGGATCCATAGAACCTTGGTTTGATCCTCACAGCCGAAAAAACATTTTCATCATTTTAAAATTACCCCTGTGACTCACCCACCACTAACATCTTTGGGGGACGTGATATGACGGCTAGTAACCGCACTTCACGCGCATAAATATTTCACTTACTGAGATCTGTTTCAGCAGAGTGCCACACCCAGTAATGGGTAAAAGGCGTGATGATATATTTATTTTATTTATTTCATAAACATAGCAAATCAAAGGAATTATTATTATAATGCATTAATAATATATATATATATATATATATATATATATATATATATATATATTATATCATTAATAAATTTGCATAAATGCACATGTCGTACATGGTGTGGCAGCCAAGTGTTTTCACTGAGATTGTATATTTCAGTTTCGCGCTAAAATAGAGACACGCCATTCGTTTACATTATTACACTGATTTCAGTTGAATTATATGGCTCATAAAACACTAGTGTTTTATATTCCATAAAACACTGTAAACAACTTGTTACTTAGTAACCACTTCATGATCTACCGTATTTTGAGAAACTGAATCAACATAACGTTACGACCAATCTTATTTGATACCTATAATTATGAGTTGTGCTCAAAAAAATATAAAAATTGAATAAAATAAGTGTTTTATACCTATTATGATTTGAATATCATGAATTGTTAACAGGTTGTTGGTCTAATGAATTTTCAAATACCATACCACCGTGTGGTGATGCCATTATAAATTGGGATTCTTCATTTTTCGTTAAAAACAAGGCTTTGCATGGCTATATATCCATTACTAAACGATAAAAAAATTTCTTCTTCTGATACAATATACATGGATAGTGTTAGAACATCATACTAGTTTTTCAAATGAAACTGCAAAATTTTAGAGGTACACAAACCAAATATGTGCGATTCTGAGTGATGATCGCCATAAGCCCCGTGTATAAGAACTCAACTTTACAAGCGAATATATTTGTTCACAAACGATGAATGTGTTTCATATTTTAACAGGATGCGTATGACTATCCAATGTTTACGTGCGCCAAATTTCATTCGAATCTGCAAAAACAATTTTCATGCTAGTACTACCTTAATACTTGTGCTTGCTGCTAAACAAAAAAAAATTGTGGGAATAAAATTATAGAAAATATCAGAACGTCTAATGCCTTTACCTGTGGTAATTTGGCATCTAAGAATCTCGAGGCCATACAGTTTGATAAGTACTACTACTAACAAACACTGAATGAAATACTAAATACAAAACTATTAATTTAATTATAGTTTTATTTTCAATATTGCAAAGTATATTTCATATATTGATTGTACCATTGAATTATTTGATCTGAACATCACTACTGCGTATTTTGCAGTACTTATTTGACTGTATCTACGCATAAGTACTGCCATCAATTACAACCACTGTGCCACATTATCAAAACAGGTTGTTGAATTCTATTCGTACTATAAATGATATTAATTATGTATGCATAGCAATTCCGAGAAACTGATTGAAGTCATTTAGTCAATTAATTAGTGATATTAATTTACAGTTAATTTAACCAAAAATTAATCTATCATTCACAGGTTTCCAGTCTTTTATAATTTAGCTTCATTATTATAAAAACATTAACTAATATTCTTAACTAGTAATTGGAACATTGCGTCGTATTTTTATTGATAAATCTAACAACATAAAAGATTTTCAAGGAACTTGCATGCGCATCATTAGTATTTACTTTTATATTTATGGGAAGAATGCAAGTTTCTTTGTAAAAGTTTCTGATTTCTGCGAAATGATGAATTCAAAATAATCATACGTACTTAAATTAACGTATTTGTATGAACAGACAGATTTTTTGAAAATAATGTCTGGACTCCTAGATTTTCAGTACTTTTGAGAACTTTTCAAAAATATATGTCATCTTACCAGTTGTCACTAGATCAGTGTACTCAAGGTCAATTCGGAGCCTTATTACGTCATATCAGCTATAACTTCTAAATTCTAAAACATATATAAACTGATAAAACGGTTCATTATTAATGAATAAAAAATATAATAATTTGTTTATTCATTAATAATGTACTTAATCCTTTTTACAACATGACTTAATAATGAATCCAATAAGATTCAAAACGTCGTCTTTTTCATAAACTAATAAAGTCTAGATATCCAATCTCAAGGGAAAAAAAATATTTTCCCTTACTAAATTCTAATTCGGCCTAATAAACTCAATTTTAAAAAGATTCTTAAGATAACATTTAATAGAGACTTATAATTTTGACGTCACAAGCAGCAGACCCTCCTCCACACAATTTTGTGTGGAACAACAAATTTGTAGAAAGAGCACAAGGTTACACCATGCCGAGTCGATCAACTGCTTTCTCTTTTCAGCACTTCTTCTCCGCAGATATCCAAATTTTTTTGACGTTCAACTTTTGGATCACGTGATGAACGTCAAACTGTAAAGCAATAACATGTTCGCTACATAACAAATTATTAAATTCTATTTTACTCACTAGATGGCAACCGAAAAACTTGAATTGTATAAGTCCCTATTATATTATATGCAATCTTTAGTTGAAGAAAAATGTAAAGTGACATGGGTTGCGTCAATTCGTTACAAGCATGAAAAGGCATGAGTATTCGCCGAGTGTTTGTAGCTCAATTGGTTAGAGCAGTCATCATGCGAATGAAAGGTTCTGGGTTCAAATCCCGGCGAACGCACATTGCTTTTTCAAAAATTATTTCTAATAATTACCAACAGACAATTTGTCAATAAACAAATTCTTATAATAATTTCACCCAGGGAATATCACCCAACGCATACTAGGTTGTTGACTTGTAACGAATTGACGCAACCCATGTCACTTTACATTTTTCTTCAACTAAAGATTACATGAAAAAGCATGAGTATTCGCCGAGTGTTTGTAACTCAATTGGTTAGAGCAGTCATTATGCGAATGAAAGGTGCTGGATTCAAATCCCGGCGAACGCTCATTGCTTTTTCTAAAATTATTTCTAATAAAAAAAATAGTTCGCTACAAGCTACAGCTATATTTTTCACATTTAGGTAAACCTAGCTAAGCTAGTAGCTAAGCTACAAAAGTAGCTAGCTACTATCCAACTCTGCCTGCTATAAATAAATAAAATAAAATTTGGAAACACATTGAGTATTTTTGAACCACATTACTTGCTGGAGGCGTTTAGTTCCTCTTGCTTATTCGTATGTTCAACAAAAACATTATAACTTCCAGCAAGGAAACACTTTCTTAAATGATTTACAAACAATCAATTAACAAACACATTTCGACCGCGATAACCCCGAGCATGTCCGATGTTTCCCGAAGCTAGCCGAACTAAGTGTCACTTCAGGTAGAGTTGAATCATCAGTTCGCGTGTCGTTCTGTCCAGTGTCCACTGATAGCACGCTGGACAGACACAAAGGCTTTCACATATACATTATTATAAAGCAAAAGCTATATGATATATTACCACGAGGTAGCGTTAGCGTTGGCGTTGGCTTGCACTGTGCCGAAGCCGAACTAACAATTATGTTACTGCTTGCTTATCAGTCGATATACGTGGACTTTTATAGCCCAGGGTTTCTCAACCTTGGGAATATACCATTTGGAGATAAGAATGTTATGAAAAATGCAATTAGCTGCTCGTCAAAATTATGCTAATAAATACAAACAAATAAATATGTCTGAGTCGATCTTAATAGACTTTTTTGCAATGCAGAATCGAATTTCCCAGAAAGCTGAGTTGCAATTTTGTTTCTTGTATTTATTATAATGAATGTTCAATAAATATTTTTGTCATAGGTGGCTTTGGGCTATGAAACACATATCTGTTCTTTATTCATACAATTTAAACTTATATAAAACATCAAACGTCATTCAAAATGAGGTTTTTATTTCGTTGCCATTGTGAAAACAGTAAACATTTTATTGTAAAACAGTTAAAAAATAAGTTTCTGTTTTACTTTAATTTATGCAAATAAATGATGAAGTTTAAAATTAAATTGCATGAATAAAGTACAGGCATGCGTTTCACAGCCCGATTCTAATTCGTAGCAACCAGCTGTAGCCACTGGCTTGACGTCATTTTTTGTCGCTACCGATAGTGTAGCCACCTTGCGGGATAAAGTGTAACTTAGGTTTGACGTCATTATTGCCGACTAAACATTTTCTAGCGACTTATGCCAATGGCACACTGGTCGAGGAGCAAAATGAGCATCGATGAGTTCCTCGATAACACAACAGAACGCACCCGTCATCGATGAAAAATAGAGGCGCCGCTATTTCCATCGAGGAGCCTCGATGAAACGATTATTGTCTCATTTCACACGTATCTTTGTGTCTGATTTCACGTTAGCGTGGGTTGTCATTTTGTTTTTGCTTTGTGCTAATATTTCGTGTTTGCTTATTTTTATCAGTATTTTAGTTTTATTTACTATATTTTCTTTTTATATTAGTGTTTAATTTACTTTTTATATTTAGTGTTTAATTTTCTTTTGATATTTAGTGTTTACATTCTTTTTATATTTAGTGTTTAATTAGTAACACCCAGCAAGAACTGCTGCATCTCTTTCATCCTCACTCGAACTCATATCATCACAAAATATTTCTTTTAATAAAAAAACTGTATTTTGGATACACAACCTCCAAAAACAATAAACTAGGGAAATATCAATTTAAAGACCGACGGAATAGGAATATTTCACTGATATTATTACCAACGTAACTTTTTGTTGTCAGAGAAATTCTTTGTATTTGTCATCGATGAAACAGAAAACCATGATTGACGAGTGCGTTCTGTTGTGTTATCGAGGAACTCATCGATGCTCATTTTGCTCCTCGACCAGTGTGCCATTGGCATTACTGCTAGCAACCTGCTTTGAATCAGTCGCTAACTCAGTCACTGCGTCCTATTTGTATGTTTTACAGTGCTGTGTTTTGAAAAGTTTGATTATTTTAATAAATAATACTAAATATAGAAACATAGTTACAATTTCAACCAACATTGTGGACTTGTTCATAGGTCGTGTTCGAAGTCACCTTTTGACATTTAGGATTTAGGATTTGGGGAAAGAAATTACGAATTAACATAAGTACAACTTCGATAGTATGCTACTAACGACATCTGCAGTCTTTAGGTTGAATTGTTTGACATTTACATGTTTAGATATGAATAATAATATTTTTAATACTTTTTATACTTACACACAAAATACGATGCCATTTTTTTCTTCAAAAATGCTACAGCACATTTGACAGCCTTTAATTTAGTATGTACCAACTTCAAGGCGTAGTGTGCTCTTTCAAATCCTAAAATCTAATTGCTAAAACCCTAAATTATGACGTCATTTAGGGCACACAAATTTAGGATTTGGTATGTTAGGGTGATAAACGTGCAACACCGAACACAGCCTTAATAAACAATTAGAAATAGCGGCAACAAGTTTTTCATAAATACCACACCAAAATATATAGTCTGATCTTTGTTACCAACAGTACAAAATAAATTGCCTAGAAATTTAACTAAATCGCCTGACGTCATCAAAAATACGTCATTCAACTAAATATTTAGTTGCTACGAATTAGAATCGGTCTCCAGGACGAAAAGACTTATTGAAAACTCGTTACACAGAAAAGTGTATTATGTATTAATAATCATATTGTTTTTAATTTAATTTCATCTTGGCTATATAAAATACAAACCCAAGCAAATAAGTTGAATTGTCATTTGACACAGAAATACCTGTTATTGCCTTAATATAGCATATTGATTAGGTTCATTTTAGCAATGTTTTTAATATGCTCAGAATTTCTAATGAATTTTTTTACGATACTATTTATCAAATTGTTTGTTAAAAATAGGTGAAACATATTTATTAATGCATTAAACATGCGCGTCAAAACTCAGGAAATTATATTCATGTTGGATTTCCATTCTTTTTCAAATATCACGAAAACAGAAAACACTTGTATGGTATGACGAAATACGGATATTATGAATATATATATTTCTTTTTATTTGTACTTAAATTTGTGTCGTTCATAAATTTGTTGAAAAAGTAACAGAAATTATCGGTATTATTTTTATTATCGTCATTGGGAACATAAAAGTATATTCTAATTTGTATAATTAGATAACCAGGCCTTGTTAAATATCAAAAATAATTAACGACGTTTCTTCCATAAATTCTAATAATTATCAAAAAACAAACATGTTCTTATTATTTTCCAGTTAATTTTACAGAAAATAACTTTAATGAAAAGTTGTAACGAATTAAATTCAGCGTCTAAAGCAGTGAATATATTTCATTTTAAAGAAAAATAAAACAAAAATCATCTTGTTTCCAACTAGGCTTTATTTTGAATTTAAATTTTAAAACGGACGACGTTTCGGACCTATGGACGAGTCCATTTTCAAGTCAAAGTAATATTAATTAAATGAAATACATTAACACTAATACTATTAGTGCTAGAAATGTTAAATTTATTTGTCTAAAGTTAACATTGTTAATAATAAAATACTACTTGTGTTAACAATTCCAGAGTCGTAAAAGAACTGTCAATTTAAAATTTTAACTCAAAATAATTAAAACTTTACCATTAATATTTCATTTTATTAACTTAGTAACTTTAAAAATTAGATTTAAAATACCTTTTTCATATAACAACTAATCATTTATCAAATATATACTTTCAGAAATTCAGACACTAATTATTTATATTAGCAAACAATATTATTACCTACTGCAATGAATAAAATCAAAGTCTAAATTTTATTATGTGCAATATGTTCCATACAATTTCATAATTCTTTGAAGTATGTTCTTTTTACATTTTAATTGTCGTGTTTTTTGTTTGACATTGAAATGTAAAAAATCGAAAGTACCTAATGACGTGTAAAAAAGGTTGAGCGCCACTGATATGGGGAATTCGACATTGAACGTCATGTAGTGTCTTTATTGTGGTCATTCTAGCTTTTTATTTTACCGGAGCACTTAGGTATATCGTATGTTCGTACATTATGTAGTTTACGAGCAAATATGCATTATCTGTAATTTAATAAAAGCTCAATTGTTTATTTCTTAATAACAAATAAAAATAACCTATTTTTCTTCGTAGCGTAATAATGCAAATTTATGTTAAAGCTTGATAATACATTTTTAAAGATGATTTAGGTAATAACTGATGCAGTAATGACTTTATTTTGCGTCAATTTATAGGTGAAGTCAATATCAGTCAAATGCCTGCTTTTATTATGATAACACATCAGGCGTATTAGAAAATTAGTTATGAAAGCGCATAATAAAGTAGTTGAAATTATTATTGAAATGATGCAACGTCACGTCAATTAAGTGTGAAACATTAAACTAATAGAAAATAGAGTTAATGTTTATTTTCTTTGATATTAAATTAGTAACTTTACTTATGAAATAATAAATTAGAACTTCTGAGACGAGAGGAGGGAGATTGGTTTATTTTAAATGTGTCGATGGTCACGTCATTACTTTCTGAATCAAGAAATAGTACCTTTTCATAATAATTTTCACCACTCCTAATACTTTGAAAATATATATACGAGGTGTGGCTATTAAATAACGAGACTGATGCTGTTTTCACATTTTATTTTGATTCCATACCTATTTACTTATCACTTTCAATATACACTCCTCCTCTATCCCTACAATGCTCCATGCAAATCTGCCATTGTTCGAAACAGTGCTGGAAGTCTTCTTCTGTCAGCTTCTTCAGACGCGTGCCGATTTCTCTTTCAAAGCTCAAATCTTGTTGCTATTGTCCTTGTCCTTCCTCAGTACGGGTACTTTTTTCAATAAATTATAAGTTTCAGTAGCAGTTTTGCCAAGTTTCATGTGAAATTTCACAACAATTCGTTGCTCTAATGTTGCACTTAATATTTTTTCGGCGAAACAAAAAAACAACTCTAATTAGAACGAATGCTACGGCTATACGGATTTGTTTACAGAAGCGAGAGGTACTGCATTCGAAAGAGAAAGCTTCACGCTAAAAAGCTGACAGTCGCTGGTGTGTGTATATATATATTATCACGCCTTTTACCCATTACAGGGTGTGGCACTCTGCCAGAGCAGATCTCGGTAAGTGATATATTTATGCGCGTGAAGTGCGGTTACCAGCCGTCAAGGCACGGCCCCCAAGGATGGTTGTGGTGGAGGAGCCACAGGGGTAATTTTAAAATAAATATAAATGTATCATCACGCCTTTTACCCATTACTGGGTGTGGCACTCTGCCGAAGCAGATCTCGGTAAGTGATATATTTATGCGCGTGAAGTGCGATTACCAGCCATCAAAGCACGTCCCCCAAGGATGTTAGTGGTGGGTGAGCCACAGGGGTAATTTTAATATAAATATATCATCACGCCTTTTACCCATTACTGGGTGTTGCACTCTGCCGAAGCAGATCTCGGTAAGTGATATATTTATGCGCGTGAAGTGCGGTTACCAGCCGTCAAAGTACGGCCGCCAAGAATGTTAGTGGTGGGGGAGCCATAGGGGTAATTTTAAATTGGTGAAAATGTTTTGTCGTCTGTGGGGATCGAACCAGAATTCTTTGTATCCACTTCTGATGTACTTCTTTCTCAATAATGTCATTAAATTTAAATCTTTAGAATCTAGGTTTTCTTTCATAAACTGAGTACTTACAGTAACACCCAACTATATAGCTCAGTTTTTTTTCAATTGATTTATGATACAGGGAGCACATTAAGGCACCTTTAAGTAAATTTATTAGCACTAAATGATTCATACGTATCCACTTAGGCACATATGTGACCGCGGTTAACAAACTATTTATAACTTCGGAATTTATTTTAAAAATCATTTCTCCAAACATGCTCCCAACATGCATTGCTTATATCTGTTTTTAATTTTGAGTCTAGACAGCTAATTTGCTAATTTTATCGTACAGCACTTCAATGACATATCAGAAACGTGGAAATAATTATAGTTATTATAGGAGATTGATATTCCTTTTTGTAATTATACCCTGATTATTATTTATTTATTTGTTACTCTGTACAACAGGAAATTAATTATAATTACTGTACAAAAGACATAATTTATACGAGCCCTGCGTCACATCACTTGGCCCGATCTTTGTTTTTTATATTTTATTTTGCAGTTTTATTTTTTGAGTATGTAGTACGTAAAATAATTGTCAGACGACCACGTATGAAAGTAACCATAACAACATCATAAATTACTACGGAAAGTTGAATATAACGTACACTGATATGTTAGTATAACGCACACTTCTAACATATCAGGTGAAGTTCCACTCATTAGCAACAGATGTCGTTACGATGAATGAAAATAATAAAATAAATTAAGACTTTGTGTTATTATTTAAATCGAAGCTTTGTTAGATATTTTAACACATTTGCACAGATAAATCTTATTTTTTTTGAATTAATAATTACTTATTTACTAATATTTTAGCATTATTTAATATTTTGACATTACGATTAGCACAGTTAGGTATCACCACACCTAACCTCTAACGTCAAACGTCAACGCTAACCTTCAAAAACGCATCAGCTGTCAAAGTGTAACAACATTGCTCTTGTAAACTGTCTTTAGAAATATTTTGTGGTCGTCTGAAAAATAGTGTACATAACTCGCTCGAAAGTGTGATAACTGTGCTCGTGTACTTAAATCACTCGGCGCTGTGCGTCTCGTTTTTCTATTTGTATACTCGCACGTTATCTTACACTTTCGATGCTTGTTATGTAATATACTATAAATGAAATTTTAATTTGACATATGCTAGTATGTTCTTAATACACCAAATTTGAAGTCAATCGATACATACATCTTGGAATGACAGTCATTGAAAGAGGAAGTAAACATGTCTGTATTAATTAAAACTTTTTTTGTTTTATTCAAAAACTGTATAATAATTTAGTATGTTTTAAATAATAATTAAGTTTGATTTCATCTGTCAAACTGTCTACAAGATGACATTCATGATGTTGAATTCGTTATAAAAAAAATTATAGTAATACTGCAATACTTTTTGTGTCTGTAGGGTGTGTATGATTTAAATCGCGATTTAAATCACATGATTTTTTTTTAATTAAAATCTTTGATTATGTGGTATCGTGTCGGCCTGTGAATCCTAAGAACCCTGGTTCGATCCCCACAGCCGACAAACATTTTCATCAATTTAAAAAATTACCCATGTGGCTCCCCCACTAACATCTCTGGGGGCCGTGATTTGACGACGTAACCGCACTTCACGCGCATATTACTTACCGAGATCTGCTTCGGCAGAGTGCCACACCCAGTAATGGGTAAAAAGGCGTGATGATATATTTATTTTATTTATATATACTTTGTACCGTCCTATTAAAAATCATGTGAAAATGTTAAGTACTTCAAGTTCAATTTATTTTGTATTGTACTGAATACAATTCTTGAACAAGATAATATTTACACGTGACAGCCTCGTATTCGATAAAGATCCAAATAAGTAGACTAGCGTTAAATTTTCTCAAAAAACAATTCGTTGGTTTTGGTATAAATTTATGTCACAATTTTGAAATATCAAATTATATCGGTTCTTTTTTATAGTGATATTTCATTCGATGCAAACTTAATAACAAAATTAAATTGCCTCGAGTGGTGATATAACAGACGCAAAAATACAAATAATTAGTATTATGAAAAGTGTTACAATTTCTTCAGCAAAAGTAGAGCTCGTTTTCTCAACTTTCAATTTAGTGCATTCTAAATTAAGGAAACAACTACTAGCCACAGGAAAGGCTGCAAAACTAGGTTTTCTATTCAAAATACTAAATTAGAAATCTCTATGTTCGTAATTCAATTTTTTTCTTAAGTTAACAATTTTTTACAATTATTGTTACTGTTGCTGTGAACATTTAATTTGCTTTATCTGTTACATTTATTATTTCAAAATGATATTTCGCTGTATCTTTTCAATATTTTTATAATTTAATCACAAAAATATTTAACATAAAATACTCATTTCATAAAATGAAATTAGTTATAATTATTAATTATTAAGTTAAACTGTTGTATGTAATGTAAAAATATGAAATGTATATTACAATTTGAGTTTATTATTTTTATATTGTTGAAACTTTGAATATTTTTATTAATCAATGAAAAGTACAAAAAAAAACATTAATTTCGATATGCGACTCAAAATATTATTTGATATAAATCAAGAAAATCTGATTTAAATCAAATAAAGCCAATTTTTTATATTTTTTTAAATAGATTTTTTCACACCCTCTCTAAGATATATTTAATGATAAATTTAATTTAAAAAATGTTGAAAATTAATTGTAAGATTTAGTAAATATAAGACAGCTTCGCTTTTAGTGTTATCTAAATTTTTAACGAAAATTATGAACCAAATGATGTGATTCTGGGCTCGTATCGTGTAGTGCAAACTTGAAGCACTCAAATTTTGTTGGATATATGAGTATATTAAGGAAATCAAGATTCCTAGGCGTAGACACCTACAGAACGTGAAAGTGTGGGTGCACTGTAGCCATAGCAATGACTAGTTATATTATTTAAACATTCCCTACAGGGGCGTGCAAGGAGTGCAATGCACACGGGCCCATGAGCTAGAGGGCCCACGAGCCAAAGTGCCAATGGGGGCCTTGTTTTCATTAATACTTACCTTATGATAAATTAGTACAAATGAAAATTCTAACGTATTTTTAAAACAATTGCACTCTTCAGGTAAACTTTAAACTAAATATTAACAATACAAATTATACAAATTGATAATATGTATGTCAATAGGATGCGGGCACTCACGTGATATTGTGACGTAAAAACAGCTGTCCCGTGAAAGATCACTGCGCCACCTACAAAAATAAACTATTTTTTGGGACGAGATTTGAAAACAACCCGGTTCTTTTCAAATCTCGTCCCAAAAAATAGTTCATTTTTGTAGGTGGCGCAGTGATCTTTCACGGGACAGCTGTTTTTACGTCACAAAAACGTCACAATGTCACGTGAGTGCCCGCATCCTATAGGAACCGTTCGCAATCAGGGTAAGAGTTGGAATAAATGAAATCAAGTAAAAGACCGTTGTCTACGGACAATTCAGACTTGTTCAGACTTGTGTCGCGACAGTCGCGTATTGTATGCTTAAGCCAACATTCAATTTGTCTATTGCATTTAGTTTTTTACATTTAAAAAAAGAATTAATATATTGAACAATTTGCGAGCTCCTATTTCTAAATGTAGGGAAAAGACAATTAGATCATGGAACACAGAAATTAGAATTATTAGGTACATACATATATATTTCCTGGCAAGTTGTTTCTTTAGGCATTTCACTTTAATTTATTAATTTTGAATATTCAGATTGCATTTTAACAAAAAATCATTTTAATTAATTTTGATTATCATAAAACTAAAACAACTTTAATTTGAAATTTTTTTTCGAATAAGGCACAAAACATAAATTTAAAAAAATAAAAATGACATTTAGAACTTAAAATGAGGTGAGAGAACATTAAAATTTTAAATAATACAAGGAGTAAGGAGGCGCCCTTTAATCCCAGTGGCACACCGGCCCACAAAGGTCTTGCTACGCCACTGATACCCTACAAATAATATTTTACTATAAGTGAAATTCTAAATGAAATCCTAAATGAAATCCTAAATGAAATCCTAAATGAAAATTGCAATAGAATGCAAAATACCTATTATCTTATGTAACTTGGTATTGGCATTGTTTACCGCATATTTTTGATTTACAATCTGCTAACAGTTTTTTGGAACACGAAATGAGTTCTCCACTACTAAGGGATTCAACTCGGTTCTACCTGTAATCGAGTAATTGAAGAAAAGTTTTACTATTCGATACCCGGGAAATTCCTATCGATTAGTCGGGTATTTCTTTAAATAATATTTAAACTGTTATAAAACGTTAACATAAGCGAACATCTGGTTTATTTGTATACTATTTTTGCTTTGTGTTGTGTACCATCGATTTTTCTTAAAAAAGGTTTTTTATAGCCTTTCCGTTAAGAGTAGGTACTTGTTTCCTGTGCCTAAGTTTCCCTAACGGTTAAATAAAAAACACTTTCACCAATATTTAAAGAAAATTAGATTCATTATTTATAATAATTTACAAGTTCACATTCACATCTCACCAGTATTTGGTTTTGTAAATATTTAATATACAGAGTGATCAAAAGGAATTGTTACAGTTGGCAATAAAAAAAACTACTTGAAATTGGTAAGCCTGATACATAAATGCATTTCCTGTTGTTGACAGTGACATTTAAAATTTAAATTTGAGTATATTTATTATTACATTTATTTCTAAAGTATTTCTATTACTTAAAAAGTCAAAATTCTATTAGCTGTCAGACTCCTGACATAACCTACTTGTATTTATTAGAAATGTCAAATAGCATTTCCGAATAAAAAGATCTCTGGAATTGTATTGCCAACTATAACAATTCCTTTTGATCACCCTGTATTACAGACGCTGTATATGAATGCAAAAAGATTGTCTGTTTACAATTTTTTCCAAATAGAAAATATGAATATTGTAAGTTTTTTGTTATTAATTTTATATTTGATTTAAATATAAGTTTCATTTGCATATTATTTATTAATAAAATTTATCTAAAACAATAATTTTATTTAAAACAGCGACTAAGAAAAATATTTGTAATCTTTTCCTTCTAAAGGGTATTGGGGTACTCGGGTAGTTTCTACTTACCCGAAGAATCGAATAGTAAAATTCTTCAGGTAATTTAATCCGCTATTCACAGCCATTGCTTTCCTGATTACTTTACAGGAAAATATTTCAAATAAAAGTAAAAATTCTGCATCTAAATTAATTAACACATTTCATTTTGCTCATGGGATAGATGACTCAGTAGTATCGAGTCGGCCAGTGGATCCTGTGAACCCTGGTTCGATACTCACAGCCGACAAACATTTTCACCACATTAAAATTATTCCTGTGCCTTCCTCTCCACTAATATCTTTGGAGGCCGTGATTTGACGGCAGAGTCCCACACCCAGTAATGGGTAAAATGCATGATGATGATATATATATATATTTATTTTATGTTATTGTTCTTACTTCATTACTGTTAATATTAATTTTAAAAGTTGTCAAAAACTGATATTATATATGCTATGAAACTGGAACAAATGCAAACCAATGTACCCCTACATAACGTTTAACTGTCACATGCATATTTTAAGAGTAACTAAACAACTAAAATGAAATATTTTGATTTATATACAGAATTTAAATCTCTGCAACTTTTATTTGAAACTTTATCCTGTAAAATAATCAGAGAAGCAATGGTCAGAGCTGGGCAAGCTACTTCAAAAAAGTAGCTTAGCTACAGCTACAGCTATTTTTTTTTAAAAGTAGCCTAGCTACAGCTATAAGCTACATTTTGTAAAATATAGCTAAGCTACAGCTAAAAGCTTTCGTTAAAGTAGCTGTTAAATTTTAAAGCTACTTTTTTAAATTATTGTGAAATAATTAAATTTGCCATTGTCATATGATCAGACTTTTGTTATAATGACTGTTAATTTACTATTATATACATAAATATCAAAAATAGCAAATACCATCTAGCACCTACTGTGTATTTTTGGTATTAGAGCCAGTTAGAACCGGCAACAAATTATTATTTTGTGTGAGTTTAGCTTGTACGCATGCGTACTTTGTTGACCTTCTGCTTAAAAAGTAGCTTTAAGCTACAAAAAGTAGCTTTAAAAGTAGCTTCAGTTGTTATTTTTAAGCTATTAGAAAAAAAAAGTAGCTAGCTACAAGCTACAGCTATATTTTTTCACAGTTAGGTAAGCTACAGCTACAGCTAAGGTAAATGTAGCTAAGCTAGTAGCTAAGCTAGTAGCTAAGCTACAAAAGTAGCTAGCTACTGTCCAGCTCTGGCAATGGTTGCAATAAACTTATTTCCTTTCGCCTATGGCGTAGTTTTCATGACATATCCTTTATCATTTTTAGACTTTGATTTGAAGGATTTTTGGCAATGATGAAACCTCTCATGAGCAATTGTCAAACCGGAATCTTATTTATTTATTTGAAACTTTATACTGTAAAATAATCAGAGAAGCAAGGGTTGCAAAAAACTTATTTCCCTTTAATTCGCCTATGGCGTAGTTTTCATGAGATTTCCTTTATCATTTTTAGACGTTGATTTGAAGGATTTTTGGCGATGATGAAACCTCTCATGAGCAATTGTCAAACCGGAATCTTAATATATCCGTAACCCATTAGAAATCACCCTCTTACAAGCTATCACCAACCCTTACACAAAGCCGTCCTCAGACCAGGTGTCACGCAAGACTCTAACTAGGCCCGGTGTGCATACTCGCACCTTCATATCCCTGGGCTGATTGTTAGGGTAGTACTGAGTGAGAGGTACTTCTCATTTCGACCAGTACCATTTCGTTCTCCTAAAATTTACCTGCCCATTTATCAAAAGAGATTATCTAGAATTTCGTTCTCCTAAAATTTAACTGCCCAGTTATCAAAAGAGTTTAACTAGAATTTAGCTAATTCTAAATTTTGGATTTATCAAATTAAGCTAAACCATATTCCCAACAAAGTTTAAATAAACTTTAATATAATCTTCTATATTAAAGATAATATATAACTTTAATATAATCTTCTTCTATGGGATGGCTAGCACAGTGGTATGAAGTCGGCCTGTGGATTCTGAGGTCCCTGGTTCGATTCCCACAGGCGACAAATTTGAAAAAGCTATCCCTGTGGCTCCTCCACCACTAACATGTTTGGGGGCCGTGATTTGACGACTGGTAACCGCACTTCACGTGCAAAATATATCACTTACCGAGATCTGCTTCAGCAGAGTGCCATACCCAGTAATGGGTAGAAGGCGTGATGATATATTTTTTTTTCTTACCATTTAGTTTTCGGAAAGTGAATTCAATTAACTTTTTTATGTCGAACTAGCATAAGATTAGCTAATCCAAAATTCAGAATTAGCTAAAACTATTTGAGAATGGAGCTGTAAAAGCAAAGGATCATTTTAAACATCTCGTAAATAAAACCGTTTTTATGACGAGACGACACTGACCACTCCTTTTTATTGTACTATTTTCATGTACTCACTTTGAAGTTATTTACGTTGCTTTTATTTGCCTTTCAATGAATTTTGGTTCGGTTAATGTTATCTAAAATACTAAAATAAATAAATATATCATTACGCCTTTTATCCATTACTGGGTGTGACACACTACAGTTACAGATTTCGGTATGTGTCATATTTATATCTGCGCGTTTTATGCTTATCGTTGTTACGTACGCACATATTCATATTTCAAACAGTTGCCATAGACAACATACGATATGAATGTCATATCTCACTGGTTCTTACTAAAGACGATCGATACATTGATACTTTCTTAATAAAAATACTAGGAATATTCTTGTTAAACTAACCTCATATTGATAATACTATCAGTTGTGCTTTTGATAGTAAGTATCGAATGTGACTAACGGTTCCAATATCGGTTGTGTTTATTGAATGTGACTATTGATTGTGACTATCGAGTATGACTATCGGTTGTGACTATCGGATGTGACTCTTATGGCCGTTTGCACCACTACCCTTTAATTTCTCGGTTTAACTAAGCTGTGTTTAAGCTAAGTTATGGTTTAAATTTTAAGTGGTTTGCATGGGTAACATCTAACTGCGGCTTACTTAAGCCTTAGATTTTATGACAATATATTTTAGGAGTATTATACACTGTATGAATTTAGAAATTTTTGTATTTTCCCCTAACATTCTAGTAACTTTTGGTACTTTAAAGTTACACAATTTTATTTCAAATTCGTTTTGACATTTCATGCACGACAAGTGAGTTGTGTTTTCAAATTAATTATTGATGTTTTGGTTGTATTTTGGTGTACATAATAAATATTTCATTATGAAACACACTATTAAAATAAAATATTTTTTGTAGATGGCGGGAAAAATATGCATATGTCATTTCTAGTAAATTATTACTTACAAATTATACGGAAATTCTAATTGATGTAATACTGAAGTTAATAAACTATATACATTTTCTCTCTTCAAACAAAATCATTTAAAATCATCATCATCGAACCTATAAAATTATTTACTTCTTTCTTATATGAATATTTTCTATAGCTGTTATGTCTTCTATATCATTGTCCATATCGTCAATATCAAAAATGTCATTCATTTTCAAAGTAATTTGGAAGAAAAATACATTCACATATTTTCTTTCAAGTTAGTATCCGGCAACTGTCACCTAACTGTACTGTTAAGTCGAAGATGCAGTAGGGTTGAAGTTAAACTACATACGGACTGTTTTAAACCTAACTTTAGTAACTGTGCAAACCGCTTAAAATATAAACCTTGGTTTAAATGTTAAACGGTAGTGGTGCAAATGGCCATTAGTTGTGCTATCGTTAGTGACTACTATCGTTAGCACTATTTTTAAAATTAGCGATAGCACTATTTTAATACAATCGATTGTGCTGTCATTAATACTATTTTTAAAACTATCGATTGTATAGTAATAGTGCCGACTATCGATAGACTATGTACACATCAATAATTTGTTGATTTGTTGTCGAATTATCGAGAATTTTTCACCACTAGTTGTTACGGTACTGGGATAATAATGTAGAATAGTAGTTAAAGAAACATAAATTTATTATTAAAATGTAAATTAATATTTTAAAAATATCGTACTCCTACAAAAAATATTGTGTACTACTTGGATGGAATGTCGATTTATCACACATGTGGAGTAGATGGCTCAGTGGTATCGAGTCGGCCTGTGGATTTGAGAACCCGGGTTCGATTCCCCCAGCCGAAAAACAATTTACACCACATTAAAACTACCTCTGTGTACCTTCCTCCCATCTTTGGGAGCCGTGATTTGATGGCTGGTAACCGCACTTTACTCGTTATATATATATATATATATATATATATATATATATATATATATATATATATATATATATATATATATATATATATATATATATATATATATATATATATATATCATTACACCTTTTACCCATTACTGAGTGTGGCATTCTGCCGAAGCAGATCTCGATAAGTGATATATTTATGCGCGTGAAGTGCGGTTACCAGCCGTCAAATCACGGCCCCAAAGATGTTAGTGGTGAGGAAACCACAGGGGTAATTTTAAATGTTTTGTCGGCTGTAGGGATCGAAACAGGGTTCTTTGGATCCACAGGCCGACTTTATACCACTAAGCCATGACCCCATAGATATAATAATTATTATTATACATATATACTCATCGAGAGTGCCCAGAAATGGATAGAAGGCGTAATAATATATTTATATATTTATTTATGAATAGCAGCATTTGTCTCCAGATCGTGCTGTAAACTTTCTTACTCGTGCGAAAAGTACCATCCCATGCTTGTTGCAATTTTCATCTAATATGATATCATGTAAAACATGTAACTTTTGTAATAAAAATTAAGTAACAGATTCGGCGGGATCTCTCTGTCTATACGCGTATGTTGTACAACAAAAAATTGATCCCAGTTATAAGAAAACTACAGTTTCAAAAGTAAGATTAATAAAAATGAAAAGTGCAAATCTCTAACCTATGAAACAAAAGGGCAATCATAGTATAAATGCTTATCTATTTTCCATGTGAGGTTCTACATTTATATATTTAAAGTTTCGAATTGTTAACTTTCGGATAAGTTGTTTTCATGCAGCTTAATCCGGCGATCGCAAACTTAGGGTGAATTGCATGGAAGCAAATTAATCTAGTCTAAATTTAACAATAGAAACGCAAACCTGTAGCATTGCATCAAAACAGACAAAAACACTTCTATCAAATATCTAAATATTTGGCAGCTCCTAACTTCAAATCGAAGTCGTTTTAAAAGCAGAATGAAGCTATGAACTAAAAACAATTTATGCTATGTTTTACAGTCAACTAAATTTAGAAATTAAATCATTCAATTAGATTTAAAATATAAAACAAATTCACTTTAAAGTCCGCGTTTATCAGAATAAACTAGAAAGTTAAATTATTGATATTTTTTTGTTTAATTTGACATATTTTTGATTTCTGTCTTATATTTTACCTAAACATTATGGAATATAGAATGAAATATTATTATTTAGTATTGTATATAACGCGTAAACAATTATTTTTAAATAAATGATCACCAGATTTCCATTATTGTTAAATGTCCAAGGACGAACGAATTTGATGGTGTAGTAAACCTTGCCAGAGCAAATAGCAAATTTAGACTAAGATCATAAATTATCTGGCAGTACTTATATCATAAAACCTAGTCTGTCAGAATCTATTAGATAGGTATCGTAAAATCTGGAGTTACTTCGGTTTCATGCAATCCATTCTATATACCCCGTTTCACGTAAGAATTCAGTAATTTGAAATATATTATTAAATGAAAGAATATGCGTAGGTTGCCATTTTTAATTAGCTATAAAAACGTTAAAATGTAGACAAGTGTCTATAAAACAATTTTGTAAATATAAATAAAGTTTTTATTTACATTGATTAGTAAAGAGGCCTCTGTGCATTCTTACGTAGGATAAGGTATAGTTAATCCAGTATTCATTTGGACAAAAACATTTTATATCTCTTTATAAAATATGCTGCTATGAAAATATTTGGATTGATGTTAATTTCAGGCAAATTCTCTTCGCAGTTTACAAAATATATCTAAGAAAGCACAAATTTGTTTAACATGATTTAAATAGACAATTGGTTTATTTATTCAGTCAAATACGAGTAGGTACACTGCTGGACAAAAAGGACACTTATTTTTTTTAATGATTGTCGTTATATTTAAGAAAACGGTGAATAAGACAATAAAATGAAAGTGTAATAATAAAAAAACAAGAACATTTTAATTAGATAAACATAATCTAACGTCAAAAATGCAACTTATAATTTAACAAAAATATGAAATAATAATTACAACATTAAACAATTCAGATAGTGTGTTTTAATAAGCCAAGGTAAAGTAGTCGTCACCTCGACTCTTCGGATTCAGCACTGTATCTTAGAATCTTGTTTTTGCTTCGTTTAACTTCTTAACAATTTGTTTTTTTTATTTGCACTTTGCTGATTCCGAACTTCGACTTAAAGTTTTTATAAAATAATTATTTCTTTGTGTTGCTATTTTTACCAACTGTTTTTTTGACCTGAAGATGGTTACATCCGTAACCGAAACGTTGTCAACTATATTTAAATAAAATTGACTACAACTTAAGCCTAAGTCCTTTAATTACTATCCTACATTAAACAATTCAAGTTAAATTTATGCTTAATGAATAGCAAGTATTCCCTCCTCGGACCTCGATAATAGCTTCTAACCGGCGTGGAGTACTGAGAATCAAGTTAGAAATAACATTTTCCACCAGAAGCCCCCGTTCTTCCACAACTGCTTAACGTAGATCGTCAATTGTTTCTGGAACGTTTTCGCGGTGCCTGATACGTCTTTTTTTGTTTATCCCACTGGAGAACTATGGTGGCGAGAATCTTCCATAAACCGTTTGTCTATTTAAACAGTGTCAAACGATTTTCAACTTTCTTAATATCAAACGAAAAATTTTCACAATGGCAATAGCCTCACAAAGGCATTTAAAAGTACATAGGTTTGCATTTAAATTGTTAATCGTCGCATGTTGAGTTATACAATTGACGTCACGTCGAGGAGAGATGAAAGGGAACCAAAAGAGACATCTCGCACTAGTGCGAGTTAGTTGATAGACCACGACTAACCAGAGCCTACTTTTAACAAACGATACAAAGTAAATGGAATGCTAAAAATATGCTCTAGTTGATCATGGTCTGTCAACTAGCTCTCTCACTAATGCGAGATATCTCTTTCTGTGTTGTTCCCTTCCACCTCTGCCCGGCGCACTGTGGGGCAAATCGGGATTTTTCTGTTCAAAAATCAGTGAGACCTTCATATCCATTGGATCTGGATACATTAAATTAAAGGTAATTAAATTCCCTACACATCTGTCGAGGCAGATTTTTCAATTATTCTGTCAAATTTTATAAAATAAATATATCAAATATAAATATATCATCACACCTTCTACCCATGACTGGGTGTGGCACTCTGCCGAAGCAGGTCTCGGTAAATGACATATTTTGCGCGTGAAGTGCGGTCACCAGTCGTCAAATCACGGCCCCCAAAGATGTTAGTGGTGGAGGAGCCACAGAGGTAGTTTTTGAAATTATGAAAATTATTTGTCGCCTGTGGGAATCGAACCAGAGTTCTCAGGATCCACAGGCCGACTTCATACCACTGAGCTAGCCACCCCATATTAATTACATAATGCCAAAAAAATGTAAAAAATATTAAAAATTTAAACAATGAAAATTGATTATTCTTATATTATTTTTATATATTACAGCAACATTACAGATTTTATAACGCTATTGACAGATGTCAACTTTATATTATGTTGAGAATAATTACAATACGGATTTAATGAATAGATTAGAAATTGAATTAGGGTATCTTAAGACAAGGAATCCGTATTGTAATTATTCTCAACATAATATAAAGTTTACATCTGTCAATAGCTTTGTAAAATCTGTCATGTTGCTTGAATATATATAAAAATAATATAAGAATACATAATTTTTATTGTTTAATTTTTTTATATTTTTTTACAGTTGTTTGAGAGTTTATTATGTAATTAATAAAATTTGACAGAATCATTTCCAAGGGCGGATCCAGGAATGGTCCAAGAGGGGGGAGCCATTGATTTTTTTTTTTTTTGATCAAACAATAAGTCGCATGCGAACGGGATTCAACGTACATACGAACAGAAGCAAATATATTTCTTTAGAAACAAACATTTTCGCTTGTTAAACAAATATATACATAACTCTTGTATCGTTTATTTACACATTGCGATAACAAAATAAAATAAAATAATTTTATTTTTACAATCGAATTTTAGTTTCACTCAGTTCTGTCAGAATAATAAATTTATCACTATTTACATTTTTTCCTACAGTTCAAGGTTTGTCGAATATAATCATGAAACTTAAAGAAAATCCCGACTACAAAAAATGACCCAAGGGGGGGGGGGCATGGCTCCCATGGCCCCCCCCCGTGGATCCGCCTTTGATCATTTCAAAATCTGCCTCGACAGATACGTAGGGAATTTAATTACCTTCAATTAAAAAAACAATCCAGATCCGATGGATATTAAGGTCTCCACCGATTTGCCCCACTGTGCGGCGTGACGTAAGCATTTGAAATGTATAACTCGGCATTGGGTCTGAAATTGGCATTTGAATATTGAAGATATAACTCGGTTTCACATGGCTTGTGTCCGTATGTCCGATCTGAGAGTGTCCGAAATGTGAACTCGCCCTCAGCGGCAGCGGTGATTATAGTTCTGGCACCCTCGCGCGTCGCGCGTGCTACTACCACACCGCTACATCGCTACACCGCCGCACCGGACTTCCGTCGTTCTCCTGGTTTCCGGTGCAAGGAAGTGCGCCATGTGTACGCTGTTTAGCTGTTACCGGTCGGTGATTCGATTAGAGTCGCATAACGTACGCACTCACACTCACAAACTGCAGGCGAGCACCGAACACCGTACACCGTACACGCATACAGATCATTATGTGGGGAATTGTGGTGTTTTTGTGGACAGGTAATGGTTTTTTTATATGATGACTATTGCTTACACCAGTGGTATTCAAACATCAAAGCCAATCCGCAATTTAATATATTGGGTGACATTAGCAATCATATTCGAATAGACAAACCTAGGGGCACCAAAGAAATATGAGCACTTAAGGTGGTTCTATCATGACAGTCTCATACAAAAGTATACGTGACCTAAAAAGTTTACAAAAATAATTGTTACATTTTTGTATGGTATAGGTTATTAACAGAATTAATATTTCGCTGCAAATATCGTATAATTAATAATAACATTGAATATATTAAATAAAACTATTTAACTAGTTTATGAAATTTAGTAACATACTAAAAATTTTGGAAGTGAATGTTTCATGCCAACCAATAGCAGTGTAAGATTTTACACAGCAGAAGCTATGACAACAAGGTTAGAACCACAAGCGGCCAGTCGGTACGAAACGTAACTGTATTATCGATACATCCTGTTGACAGTTCATAAGAAAAATGAGAAAAATGCACTAAAGCAATTATTATCAACTGTAACAACAAATAAATAAATATAAAATGCTGTAATATTTTTTTTTTGTATTAAAATTAATATATTTTACTGATCGAAATAATAACATTCATAGTTCTTGCTTTGTTATTCGTGCGGCCATCTCTGTTTAGTATCTACCTGTGCTGTGCAACGTTGCCAAGCATTTCTGACAGTTCTATTGATTAGCATAGAATATCCAACTTTCATCGCCAATTTCTTTGAAACTAATCCGGTAAGGTATGGAATTCTTAATTCTCACACCTTTATCCTTACATGTTGTACTGTGTGTTAGTTTTTTGTTAAAAAATAATTACAATATATGAATTTATTATGCAGTAAGCTGCCTCGCGAGGTACAGTTCCTATAACGCCAATGCATTTTTGATCGACTTTGGTCGACTTTAACTTTACATTACTCAGCACAACAACGGTAAACTTTTTAAACAAAATTGTATGCTAGTGTAGAAACACATGAAAAATAACATATTTACATTTCATTATAATCCGGGTTAAAGACTTCCATGATAGTACCACCTTAAAAAAGAAACTGTTAAATTGTGAAATTGTTGTTCTGAGACGCTGAACTAAAATTAGAGAATTCTGATTCCTTAGTGCAGTACATTATTTGTAAGTTGAGTACTTTGCATGGAGTCCGCCATGTAGGTAGAATTTAGTGTTTTTCATTTCAGCTGGCTGGTAACTACTGCCTAGTATTATAAATAAATTGAAAAACTTATATATGTTTGGTTTTATAAATTATTTTTATGTAAATGAACATTTTTATGAAATCGTACAATAATGAGCAACTTTAGCGCTGCAAAATCGTAGTAAAAAGTACTACTTTAGTTCTGATTTTTTTTCAACCAATCATAGTGCAGCCGGTCCTCCGATTACTGCCAGATAAGTTAGACAAGTATTACTAACTTAAATAAAACTACCCTAAATATGATGTACTAAATTTAATATAATTCTTTTATTTAAAAAAAAAATATATTATGCTGAGCTGGGAACTACTTAAAGTAAAAGTACTGGAAGTAGTACTTTAAGTATATCATATACTTAAAATACTTTACTTAAAATACTTTTGAAAATTAGTATTCAATACTGTACTTAAAATACTTTTTTTTCATGCAAAAGTACTTTAAATACTTTCATGTACTTAAAGTACAAAAAAGTACTTAAAGTAAAAAAAAAGTATTTAAAGTAATTTATATACTTTAAATACTAAATACTTTGCGCATGCGTATAACTACTGCGTAATTTGAATCATAAAGGGCACATCGAATGTTATACTGACAACATGAAAAATTTATTTTAAAATATATTATGAAAATGTAATGCATAAAATTTAGTACGATACAAGTGTGTTATGATATCGTTTGTTTAACTTTTTAGGCGTGATTATTATGTATCGTAACATACTATGTAGTATTATAAATTATAAGTAATTATTTTCTATATCCGTTTGATAATAGACACTTTTTTACTCATTTAAAGGCCAGTTTTTCAATCACCGATTAATGTTAATCATGATTAAATAATAATGGTAACCATAGTTTCCATTATTGTTTAACATTAATCAAGAGTAAACCGGCGATTGAAAAACTGGCCCTAAGTTAACTCAGTGAAATAGTGAGATCATTATTTCACTCTTTTTGTTTGATTGAAAATATTGTTATAATATTCATATAAAATTGAAGAAAATTTATTTCTTAATATAAATATCAATAACCTAGTTGTTGTATATTATATATATAAACCCTTTCATGTTTGTTATAGCTGCTGAATTCCTTACTTCTATTTAATTTTGAATTGTAAATTGTTAAAGTATCTTTCATAATATTATTAATTTTGTTTTTAAATTAAATTCTGTATTAAAATAACATATTTGTTAATTTTACTTAGTATTTAGTACTGTAATTACATTTACCGATAAAAAGTATTTCAAGTAATACTGGTATTTAGTATTTAAAATACTTTTTTAGAAGTATTTAGTATTTAGTATTTAAATACTTTTTTTGAGTACTGGTCCCAGCTCTGATATTATGTACACCTCGTCTATAAAAGACGTTTTGTGAACAAAATATATACCTAATTAATTTTCGAAATGTTCTATGTACATCGCAATCTAGAAATGTGCAAAAATATTGTTACATACATACATATCTTCACGCTATATCCCATCAAATGGGATAGCACGAACCCTAAAATCACTTATAAAACATTCACTCATTACATTAATCAAATAATCAGCTCTCGTCAAATATTCTCATCCAAATACACCACCCTCACTTTAACCACATTCATAGATCACTTCATATAAACTCATTTATTTATTACACTCGAAATCATTTAACACACAACAAACCTTCAATCACATCTATCCAATCACTCCTATTCACTTTTCATTCGTCTTCTTTCTTCGACGTACATAACATATGCATAAAACATCTCAAATTACTCATGCTTACTCCTTCTGAGGAAAGTAATAAAAAAAAAGAGAGATATATATATCAGTTCTCCTCAAACATTCTCATCCTAACACATCACTCTCACTTCAACCACACTCATAGATCCCTCTATATAAGCTCATTCACTCATCACACTCGAAATCATTAATCACATAATTATCCTTCAATCACATATATCCAATCACTCCTATTCCTTCGACGTACTTAACATACGAGGATGCGCAAAACATCTCAAATTACTAACGCTTTCTCCTCTAACAATGAATCTAATAACGAATCTAATAACGAATCTAACAACGAAGATTAGAAAAGATGAAAGCGACAGCCTACATAGTTATATGAAAGAAAACTCCACACAATGCAGTCACTGAAAATGAAACAAAAAGAAAGGAAGGGAGTGTCGCACTACACTTGTTTTTGCAAGTAAATTCCACACAATTGCAGTTAAAACGTTGTTAAACTGTTAAAACTGATATTTTGTTAAAAAAGTATTTGATTCAGTAATTGAAAATAATTTTATTATTATTATATTTTATTTTACTTATCAATAGTTCAGTATATTTTATTTTTACTGATTCATTTATTTATGCTACTCTATATAACAGAAACTTAATTCCACTTAAGCTACATTTCGACGTCTTAACATAGTCTCTGTTTTAGTCTTTGTTATTGGTTTTTTGTTTCTGTTTATGTCTAAAAATTCCAGCCATTTCCAGCTCTTAACATAAACATAACCTTCATTCATTATTCTAGTAAAGGTTTGTTCACTTAAATGAGAAAATAATTGTATAAAACTATTTGAAATACTTTAAAAATTATATAAAATTATTAATAAGGAACAGTAATTACTATTATTTAGCACTAGTTTCATTAATTTATACAATTCCAAAACAATTTAAAAAAATTGAGACAATTTTGTAGTGAACAAACCAGAATATTTCAAATATAGTAATTTAAATTTTAAAATTGATTTTTATATTATTAATATATGATTAAATTACAATTATACTTATAAAATCAAAGAAAAGAAATAAATTTTAAAATGACAGCGACCATATAATTTCTTTTTAACATGTTAGTTTTATTGTTGCTATTAATCTAGTAATTTTTATTTTTTTCACAGTTGAAATTGTTACTATTTTTATTCTATTGTCTATATTTATCGTATTTTCAACACAAACCTAATGACATTTGATAAATACGGCACAGAATTGACAGCAAGGTTACCGCAGCTAACTCTCTCTTACAGAACAGCGACGAAAGACTATGTCGAAAGTATGAAGTCTGCAAACTTTGTGTATATGCGCAGCGACAAAGACAAAGACTAAGACTAAAACAGCAGCTGGAAACGCTCAGCTGTATTCACATATGACAAACTCTCAAGGTTATGTCGAAAAACTAAAACTAAGTCTATGTTAAGATGTGTAAACAAGGCTTTACAGTACAGGGTCCGCTCTCACCGAGCCGCAGTGTGGTAGTTCTATTTTTTCAGCTTGAATGAGATTTGAACTAAGGATATTCGGATTCAAATGCCGTAACGCTAACCACATTATCGTACTGCCGGAGATAAAGATCTAAGTAAGTGAAGGTAGAATATTTAAAAGAAAACAATTCCAGCTAAATATTGAATTGTACGCCACTGATTGTACTCAGTAATATTTCGCAATGTTTTGCAGATGATAAGAACAAATGTGAACTGCATAATTCATGATAACAAAAGTACAAGACGAGGTGGCCGAGTGGTTAAGGCGTTGGACTGCTAATCCAATGTGCTCTGCACGCGTGGGTTCGAATCCCATCCTCGTCGAATTATTTTATCGTACTAGAAATTTTCGAATATTTTCAAAACTAAATTCAATATATCTAAATACATAATACAATACAAATAAAGGTAATGCTTAACAAGCAATTTCATAAAAGCGATTAAATTTGGAGTAAACAAGTTTAACATTTAAAATTATTAAAATTTACAAAACAGAATGGGTTGTTAAAAATTTGGAGTTATCTTTAGTTTTTCAAATATTATATTACGATGTATTAACACTCTGTGACATAATTATCACATATTTTTATGATTTTATGCATTATGCAGATAAAATTGGAACTAAAATATACCATTTTAGTTAGTAGCGGCTAATCTATTTTATGAATTTGCCTGTAAAATTTTAAATGTTATTAGACAGAAAAAAACACAATTCAAATACTCTTTCTATATTATTTTTATTTATTATTAACAATAATGAAATAATAAATTACTTTTTCCCACACCTGTGCGATTTCTTTGTTATTACGTAACTATTATTGCCTTGGTTACGTATGGAAAGTAGACAAATGCAGAATAAGTGCGTTTCTGTAAGCAAAGAAACACTAGTGCCGAAAGAAATTTATACTTTACGCAATTGTCAAAAGAAAATATAAGTGAGAGCGATTTAAATTTCGCGCCAAGCATGGAATTTCATATTTTAGGCACATACGCTTATCGAAGAAGAAGAAATATGCAGTGATATGTTTTGATTGTTATTGTCAAGAATAGATTCAACAATTACCTTTGGAGATGTATATGATAAGGAAGAATCACTCAGTGTAGTATTCCAATCTAGACGATTTTGAAGAAATTATCTTGAAATTAGTGAAATATTTTGAAATCACGTAGAACAATGTGCAAGCAATCAACAAACCATAGCAACGCCGTAAAACATCGTTCTCGTGTAATATCAATATTTTAGTGATTTTCTAAATCGCACAGTTGTAGAAAAAATGTGTACTTTATTAGCCCCATTTGGGTGTGACTTCATTAAAGAACTCAAACCAAATTTCCATTAGGTTGCTAATTTCAGTTTTAGACAACAGTTATTTTATATCAATTGTTGTAAATACTGAACTGTCACTGCTTGTAATGCTTATGAATGTCAATCACTGCTTCCAACATTCAAATAAAAATAAAATATTCCTGTTCAATGTCTCTAAATTAGAAAATGATATAACACATATTTTTAAATATGTTTTGACAAAAGAACCAAAATATAAAAAAAATAGTTAAGATACATGTTTCATAAGACGGTTTAGCCAATTAGAAAACTAGGCGAGAGCTGGCCGTTTTCTAATTAAGATGCGTGCGCTAAAATTGTGTCTTATGAAATTTATATCTTAATATTCCATTATTTACTTATATAGATCAGAGCTGTATTATAACCCTATTGAGCCCTAGCCATATAATTATTAGTGGGTCCTTTTTAGAAATGTAAACAAATATAAGAAAACAATCAAACAAATATTACCAGCTGTAAATGCACTCTCATACAGTTTGTCTAAAATATCATGAAGAGATTAGTTAAATTTTAATTAAATTACCCCAGTCAATTACAGTACGGTGTGTTGCTAGCATTACGGAATTCGAATCCGAAGATCATCAGCTCGAATCCCACTCAAGTTAAAAACATATGATGTCTTCCACATTCATCCTTGGCGTTTCCGACCTAAACTCCAAATCGTGCGTCTTCGACCCATGTACCTGTCAGGGTTGTTCATATTTTACCCACCCAAAAAAACCCACCTGGGTTTTTTTAAATAAAACCCACCTAGAAAAACCCAAATAAACCCACTAAAAAACCCATTTGGTTGAATGGTTGAAAATTCACCCAGGGTAAATTTTAAGATAGAGTTAAATCTCGGAACATAAACATCTTTTGTATATTTTACAGTGTAATAATACATAATCTCTTTACAAAATAAAACGTTTAACTTAAATTATCATTTATTACATCATATCACATTGCATTACTTTGACAAATGTCAATATCAAACTAGTTTAAGACCAAATATTATTTGTCTCATATTATGTTAGTATTACAAAAACTGATGGATACCCAATGTTTTTACTGGCGAATTTGAAATATAGTTTTAAATTAAATAAGTATGACAATAACATAATAGAGCGTATTATGTTTTTAATTCGCCATAAAATAAATATATTTTTTTGCAATTATTACATAATAGTACAAATATTTTGTTTTAATGTTTAGTAGTATACAATATACATTTTAAACATTATATACAAAATTAATCTAGAATTAAATAACTTGAATTAAAAAGTGTATTTGTCAATATTATAAAAAACCCAATAATGCCCAAATAAACCCAAAAAAAACCCAAAAAAACCCAGTGGGTCGGGTTTTTTTTAATAAAACCCGGGTTTTTTTCAACCCTGGTACCTGTGCATGAGTGCTGATTTGGACCACGATTCCTTTTTGGGGTTATGTTACCTGTGTCCAATCTAGGGCACCATATGGGCACTATATATTTTATCGGAAGAAAGAAAAAGATTAACAAACAATGACAAATTTTCGCGCTACATGCTACAAATCTCTTTTCTCCACTTTTTTTTAAATATTCGACATTTGGGTTATATTAATATACATGCACTTCACTCCCAAAATATATCACTTATCTGCTGCGGCAGAGTGCCACACATATTTATTTATTTATTTTAGAATGTACCTGTCGGTTTAAATCTTTGCTTATGATGAATACGAAAATGTTTAAATTGGTGTCAAATCTAAATTATTTTCTCATACTTATAAATTTTGCTTAGTCAATTCGGTCGAATGTTTAATTTAATTATTGAATTTCAAATATTTTAACCTTTCTAAATATAAACAGTGTTCCTATGGTGACCTACTTAGATCTCACACACAGGTAACAGAACCCCAAAAATGGATCTTAAACCAAATTAGCATGATAATAACAATTCAATAAGTGTAACGCTTAATTATAAAGCTCATAAATTAAACTACATTTACCGGCAACGGCAGTCGAGCGGCTAGCATAGCAGTAGCTTGGTATTGCACGCCGTAGGTCGCGGGTTCGAATCCCGCCTAAGGTATGGATGTTTGTGTTGTGTTTGTATTTGTAAAAATATCAACAAAGGCTTGGTAAATTATTCTATGTGGAGTAGAAGCCAATAAATATGTACCGTATTTTTCGGACTATAAGACATAGAAAAATGGTCTCAAATTTTGGGTGCGTCTTATGGTTCGAAGGTAACATTAAAATATGTTTTTCAATAAATCGTCTCTAAATTCATTTAAAAATTTAATGAGAAGAGTGGAATAAATGGATGGCGGTGCCAAATCACGATGTCACCGCAACAGGACGTATGAAACAAACAACAATTTCAGAACTTTGTACCTGGGTGAAAAATTCATGGGAAGCTGTGAAAGAAGAGACGATTATAAAGTCATTTAAAAAATGCGGAATAAGTAATGCTATAGATGGTACTGAAGATGGCGCAGTTTTTAAAAGGAGTGACAACAATAGTTCAGACGAAAGTAATACGAACGGTGACATTGACGAGACGAGGGATAGTACCGAGAGTGAAGATGAACTGAATATTGCTAGTACGAGTTATGTTAACAATAAATCAAAATTATGATCCGAAACTAACATTAAAATACATTTTTCTAAAAATCATCTTATAAATTTGATGTGCGTCTTATCGTCCGGTGCGTCTTATAGCCCGAAAAATAAATTTAAAGAAAAAAAACTGCATTTAGGTAACGATTCATGAAATAGTTTTATGAAATTGAGCATTATTCTTAAATTATTGTGAATATGTAAAGTTAGTAATGGATTTTATTTTATTTTTATTTTATGGGATGCTAGCACAGTGGTATGAAGTCGACCTGTGGATCCTGAGGTCCCTGGTTCGATTCCCACAGGCGACAAATTTTCATAATTTGAAAAAGCTATCCCTGTGGCTCCTCCACCACTAACATGTTTGGGGGCCGTGATTTGACGACTGGTAACCGCACTTCACGCGCAAAATATATCACTTACCGAGATCTGCTTTAGCAGAGTGCCACACCCAGTAATGGGTAGAAGGCGTGATGATATATTTATTTTATTTATTTAGTAATGGATTTGGAAAGCTATGACTTTTAAATTTCCTGGCTTCCAGCATTTGCATATTTTGTCGAGGCATAGAAACGGCCTTTATAAACATAATCGGCTGTATCATGTAACACGTCGTTAATAATAAGCGACATCGATAACTTTTTTTAGCTTTGGCAACATCGGTTTCGTTTTGACGTTTGTCAAATTTTTATTCATATAAATACATATTTGACAAACGTCAAGACAAAACCGGTGATGTCAAAGCTTGTAAAATTTATCGACTTCGCTTATTATTAAAGATATGTTACATGATACAGCCGGATATATGTTAAAATGTTTTTGCGTATATATAATGTATAATAAATCTTAATGGGGTAATGGCTCAGTGATATCAGGTCGGCCTATGGATCCCAAGAACCCTGGTTCGATCCCCACAGCCGACAAAACATTTTCACCAATTTAAAATTACCCCTGTGGGTCCCCCACCACTAACACCTTTGGGAGCCGTGATTTGACGGCTAGTAACCCCATTTCACGCGCATAAATATATCACTTACCGAGATCTGCTTCGGCAGAGTGCCACACCCAGTAATGGGTAAAAGGCGTAATGATATATTTATTTTATTTTATTTGTATTGTTTATTTCGATGGTAAATTAAATTATAAATATTCGGCAATATCATCAAGAGAATTAGCAACATCATTGGCATGAGGAGTTAAATTTTGGTATTATAAACTTGATATCTGTTATAAAAGTATTGCTCGCAACCGTACTTTACGTTGTAATTTACTCGTAAGATGTGAAAATAATAGTAATAGTAATATTGCTGAGACACGTCGAGAAATGTATATAAGAAAACAATAATTCTTGAATATTTTCAATTAGTGAAAAAAACTTTACCATTATCTATGCTACCTAAATTGATTATATTTCTCGATTAATGAGATAAAAAATAAATTATCAAGAAATGTACGAGACGAAAAAAGCTGTCTGTATGTTCTCTAAAATTTGCTTATCGACGACAGTTTCAAGTTTCAATAATTGAAATGAAGATCTCATTTTACAACTGCAGCAACATAAATTAAAATTTTCTAATTTGAACCATAGGAAAACACGTGTTCTTACTTGTGACTTTTGTTTCTATTGCGCAGAAGTTTGCGCAAGGTGGCTTCGAGGCCAAAAGCCAGAAACGCCAACGTCGCGACGATGTGACACCACAGACGCTCACACGGACGCGGTGACATATTGCGACTGAACACTGAGCAGTCGTAGTGTCGTCTTGGCACAAAACCAAAACTACGACATTCGATGGCTGCCATCAACCTACATGATGTGATAGTTGAATATAGGAGGTTACAGAGCCTGATTAAAAAATTTCTTCATTTTATATTCATAATACAAGAGTGATCACACAATATTAGAAATTCCTCATCTCTTCTCCAAATTCAGAGCACATGTAAACGAGATACAAGAAGTAGAATTTGCATCTAGTACAAAAATACACTGGTGACAATTTTTTATTTCCAATCTTGGCCTAAAAATATGTTATTTGTTGAAAGGAGGGTTGTAGCGTGCAAAAGGGGATTATCCTAATTTCGCGTACAGCCTTGTTAAAATAATTCGACGAGGATGGGATTCGAACCCACGCATGCAGAGCACACTGGATTAGCAGTCCTCGGCCACCTCGTCTTGTATTTTTGTTATCATGAATTATGCAGTTTACATTTGTTCTTATCATCTGCAAAACATTGCGAAATATTACTGAGTACAATCAGTGGCGTACAATTCAATATTTAGCTGGAATTGTTTTCTGTTAAATATTCTACCTTCACTTACTTAGATCTTTATCTCCGGCAGTACGATAATGTGGTTAGCGTTACGGCATTTGAATCCGAATATCCTTAGTTCAAATCTCATTCAAGCTAAAAAAATAGAACTACCACACTGCGGCTCGGTGAGAGCGGACCCTGTTCTGTAAAGCCTTGTTTCCGCATCTTAACATAGTCTTCGTTTTAGTTTTTTGACATAATCTTGAGAGTTTGTCATATGTAAATATAGCTGAGCGTTTCCAGCTACTGTTTTAGTCTTAGTCTTTGTCTTTGTCGCTGCGTATAAACACAAAGTTTGCAGACTTCATACTTTCGACATAGTCTTTCGTCGCTGTTCTGTAAGAGAGAGTTAGCTGCGGTAATGCTATCTCTTGTTATGCTGCAATATACAGTCAATTCTATTATTATTATTATTCATATGTCATTAGATTTGTGTTCGGAATACGTTAAATATAGACAATAGAATAAAAATAGTATTAATTTCAACTGAGAAACAAATAAAAATTATTGGATTAATAGCAACAACAAAATTAACAAGTCTAAAAGAAATTATTTAGTCGCTGTCATTTTAAAATTTATTTCTTTTCTTTGATTTTATAAGTATAATTGCAATGTAATCATATTTTAATAATATAAAACTCAATTTTGAAATTTAAACTACTATATTTAAAATATTCTGGTTTGTTCACTACAATAATGTCTCATTTTAAAAAAAATTATTTTGGAATTGTATAAATTAATTAAACTAGTGCTTAATTTTAGTTGTAATTACTGTTCCTCATTAATAATTTTATATAATTTTTAAAGTATTTCAAATAGTTTTATACAATTATTTTCTCATTTAAGTGAACAAACCTTTACTAGAATAATGAATGAAGGTTATGTTTATGTTAAGAGCTGGAAATAGTTGGAATTTTTCCGACATAAATAGAAACAAAAAACCAAGAACAAAGACTAAAACAGAGACTATGTTAAGACGTCGAAACGTAGCTTTAGGCATTAAATTCTTGGATATTTAAGTACAATGTGGAATTACTAATAGCTCAGTGGATAATAGCAAGTGTTCGCGAGTTCAAGCCTTTAAAGTAGTGTTGCAACGAATAGTAAATCTGCCGAATACCGAATACCGAATATTCGGCAGGATCGAATGTCGAATAACCGAATATTCGGCGAATATTCTGCATATTTTTTACGCCGTTGGTGACTGACCGAGTAGAATTGTGCCCCCGCCTCCTGCATCACCCATCAAGAAAGTGTGTTGTGACAAGTTTGTTTGCTTATTATTGTGTAGTTTAGATCGCACAGCTTCACAGGCATTGTTTCAACGAACTTATTGTTTTTGTTGATTTTTAAAATAAAGTGTGCAATATATTATGGCTTCTACAAATAATAAGAAGTCGTCTGTATAGACATACTTTAATGACACTGAAAATCCAAGAATAGTAGAATATAAATTGTGTCATACGAAGATTTCACGTGGAGGGATAGGAAGGCAGGCTACCACATCAGGAATTTAGAATGTATTTTTTATATTAATGAATAAATAATTCAATAAAAGTTTGTATTTGTTTCCTTTTTAATTAATTAAGTAACTAAATTAAGTACTATCGTAGTTCAAGTGTTAGCTGTGATATTGTCAAACTATTCGGTATTCGGCCGTATAGAAAACTAATATTCGGCGTTTCGCCGAATAGTGGAATAGTTGCCGAATAAGCAGAATACCGAATAGTTGCCTAATATTCATTGCAACTTTACTTTAAAGTAGAGACAAAACAATTTCTGTTTCTGAAAGAATCGTCCAATTTTGTTTAAAAGTCGCCAAGTTATTATGAGTCAAAAACCTCCAAATGCACATTAAACTTCAAACATGCAGAACTCTGTACCAAATCATCGTAAAAACTTCATCCTTTGCGTTGTTTACAGGGAATTGAATATACTTTATTGCCCTGATGGTGAATCGAGCCCACAATTTTTTTTAGTTTCGTACAGATTGTCAAAGATGGACGTTTTTTCCACTAAAAACATTTTTTTCTTCTAGGGGGTTGAGGAGGAAGAAGCGGAAAAAGTTAACACTAAGATCGCACGTATCCCCTTAAAATAGACACTTTAAACTTTTTTGCCCGCGAAAATTCGTCCAAATTAGCTAAAAATTCGCCAAGGTATGACAGTTTGAAAATTAGGAAAATTTCACGAATTTCAAGTGTTTCGTTTTCTTTGTCACCAGTGTATAATAAAATTTGCAAATAACATTGAGATCTGCTATCAAAATTTAATTCTCTTTTACTTTTATTTTTTGTAGTTTTTCTTAAATAAATTGGCAAACAATAACAGCGGCAACACAGATTTTACATTTTACACCTGGTATAAATTTGCAATCAAGTTTAATTATTTATTTATTTATTTTACTCTGCACAACAGGAACATAACTCTAATTACAGTAGAGAGCCCGAACTCACCTAGCCGTAGTGTAATAGATCATACCTATATATTTAGCTTGAGTGGAATGCGAACTCGTGATCTTCTGATTTGAATGCTGTAACACCGTACTGCCGGACTAAAGTTAAACTAACAATTAAAATCGACTGAATATCAATAGAATAAATTAGGTATAATACTTCTATGCTGTTATTTTATATGAAAACTGAACTATTTTCAGTATTTTCGTTGACACTAACAGCCTAATTCTCAAAAGAGTTTTACCTAGAATCTAGCTAATCCTGAATTTAGGATTTGTCAAAATAAGCTCCACCGCATTTCCCAAAAGTTTAAATAAATTTGAATGTAGTCTTCTTCCCATTTAGAAAGTTAATTGAATTAACTTTTTTAAATCGGACTGGCATAAGATAAGCTAATTCAAAATTCAGGATTAACCAAAACTTTTTTGAGAATCTGACTATTAGTGCATTATTGCATTATTTACAAACTAAATTCGGACGAATGAAACCGCCAGACCCGGACTTACAAATATTGAACTCTATATCGGAACTATATGGTATCGAATAGAAATGTAGATTTGAAAACCCGGGCCGATAAAAATTACTCCTGTGGTACATTTTTGGGGCCCGAGATCTGCCACGGCAGAGTGCTATACCCAAGATAAAAGTTGATATAATTTGATCTTTTTGAAATATATTTTTTTTATAATTGAAACATATTATTTATTGTAAATATTCTTGTAGTGAAAATAATTATAAATGTCTTTAATATTTTTTTTATATTAATAAAAAAAATATATTATTTATTATTTCAGATCAGATTTAATCATAGATCACACGATCCTAATAAAAAAAATACAGTTTAGTTTGAAATGAGGCTAAATCTGATCAAAATGTCATATAAATTGAGCAGATCTTATAAGAAAAATAATATGAAGAAATATTCTAAAACAAACAATTACAGGCTATTTTATTTGAAATTACTGTTTTATATAAAAAAAGTGATTTAATTTTGAGAAAATAAGAATTTTATAATATATCATCACTCCTTTTTACCCATTACTGGGTGTGGCACTCTGTCGAAGCTGGTCTCGTTAAGTGATATATTTATGCGGTTACCAGCCGTCAAATCACGCCCCCAAAGATGTTAGTGGTAGGGGAGGCACAGGGGTAATTTTAATGTGGTTAAAATGTTTGTCGGCTGTGGGAATCTAACCAGGTTTCTCAGGATCCACAGGCCGGCTCGATACCACAGATCCACCTATCCTATTAATTTATTGTTAATTTGAAAATTATTTTTTCTTATAAATATAATATTTTCAAATTTAATATAATACTGTGAATCTTTAGTTTATGAAATGTATGTAATAAATAATAAATTTAGTTTGTATAAATATTAATTTTTGCTGCGTGAACGAAAGATTCCGAATTTGATTTGGTTGAAGTGCAAGTGGTGTGTCGAAATAGGAACGTTTGACGAAGAATAATTTTAGATTCTTTGTTTAATTATTTCGTTAGAACGTTTACTTGCAATTGTGTGGAATTCACTTTCGTAAATAAGCGCTGGCAACACTCCCTTCCGTCCTCATCTGTTTAGTTCGTTTTCAATTCTTACTATGGCCGTATTTATTTGGGATTTTTCAAGTAACCTGCAGGTTACTTGGCACACTTTAAGTAACCTGGAACTAACCTTAAACTGACCCTACTGCCCCAGCTATTTTAGCGGGTTGGTAGATTCAACCCGTTTACTATCTCTATCTAATCAACTTGTGTTCCTTGTTATTCGTGGCGGCATCGCGATTTGTAATAGTATAGAGAGGTTAGGAGTTATTTTTATGAAAAACGTAAGTAATTTTATAATAATATTTTGAAAAAATATACTAAACTATTATTTATGCAGATGATGGAAGACCAATATGCATTATGTGCTTCTTGCAATATAAGTCACAGAGGATAATATTACGACACATTATTACGACTCCGAAATTCATTATTTTGATAGTGCTGATGACAAAATTATAAAAAAAACAGACCCTGACGTTATTTGCTTTTTGACTACATATAAAAAATATAAAGATGACTCAAAACATCCAATTAAAAGCGCAATTTAACACACAAACAAAACTAAGCAGATGTCGCTTCGAACATGCATTCAGATTTTAAATTTACCGCTAATATTTACAACTGACACTTGAGATGCATCATTTATTTGGAAGTAACACGAGTTAGTTCTAGGTCAGTTCAGGGTTGGATCAAAATTTCCCAAACAAATACGGCCATTGTGTCTAACTAAATTTGTGTGGAATTTATTTTCAAAAACAAGTGCAGGGCGACGCTCCTTTCCTTTCTTATCTTTTTAGATTCGTTGTTAGAGGAGTGGGCGTTAGTGAGTTGAGATGTTTTGAGCATGTGAAAAATGTACATACATACATACTTATAACCATAACATCACGCTATATCCCATTAAATGGGGTAGCACGAACCTCTAAAATATTCACAGAACATCCACTCATTATATTCCTCGAGGATTCGTTCTTCATCAAACATTTTCATCCCGACACACCATTCTCGCTTCAACCACATTCAAGTTCTTTTCGTAATCGTACTTACTTTGTACCTTTATTTTACTGCAGTAAAAGTGTCAATATTTAAATAAATAAATATATCATGCCAAGTATGGCACTCTACCGTAGCAGATTTCGCCATATTTTTGCCCGCGAAGTGCTGTTACCAGTCGTGAGATCATGAACCCCGTCGATGTTAATCGAATAATATTTATATACTAATACAGATTTAGTGTAGGGCAGTATTTCTTATCTTTTCTGGCGCGACCCAAATTGAGCTACTGTTCCTTGTATTTGTGATTTTTGCTATTCGCAGGATAAATATAAATTTAATTTTAGACAGGAATCAGGAACATTGCATTAGCACAAAGCTTCTTAAAACGATCGCCATGGTCACCGCAAATATACACTACCTACATACTGAAACGTACTTTGTATTTGTTTATAATGACATTAATAAATTCATAATAGTCTTATTATGTGCACAATCATAATATGAGATTACTATGTATTCACTTATATAATCCTGTATAATTGTTTCGGGGTTAAATGGCCAAATTTAAAACATGTATTTAGGGCCTCAAAACAATAGTCTTCAATAGTGTATTCCGAAAATGAACCACATTAACCATGGTTAGTTTTTTCAGGAGACCGATTCTAATTCGTAGCAACCAGTTGTAGCGACTGGCTTGACGTCATTTATTGTCGCTACCAATAGTGTAGCCACCTTGCGGGATAAAATGTAACTTACGTGTGACGTCATTATTGGCGACCATGGGCGTCCGCAGGGGGGGCAAGGAGGGGCGCGCGACCCCTCTGGATTTTAACTAGGGTGATGACTACGACTCTCGAACATAGGACTTTAACATGTAAAACTATAATTTTGTAATTTCCTGCTTCCTTAAATTTTTTAAGCACAAAGCTTGAAATAAAAGTTTTAGGGCATAAAATTCTGCATCTAAACCAATAAACAAATTTAATTTTGCATACTTTGTAACGACACAAATTAGATTTGAAAATGAGGAAAATTGCCTCAAAACTATCGATAGGCATGATATTGAAACAAAATTAAACAAATGTTTGACGTTTTATTTGTCAAAATAAATGAAATAATAAATAAAGAATTTATTCTGACAGTTTTGACAGATTGAACGTCAAACATTTGTTTAATTTTGTTTCAATTTCATAGCTATCGATAGTTTTGAGACAATTTTAGTCATTTTTAGATCTAATTTGTGCCGATACAAAGCATGCAAAATTAATTTCGTATTTTGTGCCCTTAAACTTTTATTTGAAGCTTTTTCTTTTAAATAATTAGGAAGCAGGAAATTTAAAACAATATGATTTTACATGTTAAAGTTCTATGTTCGAGAGTCGTGGCCACCACACTGTGTATGTATATATAAATAAAATAAAAATTAAATTATAAGTTTGAAGATAATAAATTCAAGCTGAAACTGAATTTCCAGCTGTATTCTTATGGCCAGCTAGTGACATGTTCCCTATCGTAACGATTGAGTAATCTAAGTTTAAGTATACACAAACACAAAATATTAGAAAATAAAAACTGTAACACTGCTAAATCGGAATTTATCGAAGAAATGGTGTCAATTTAAGGTAGACTTATTCGAAAATTGTCTTTACTCTTCAATTCAAACCCAAACGACAAAGACTAGTAATTTATTTCACAAATTTAAATATTTTTTTATCCATTTGTTTGTGTATTTGTTTTTATGTTATGTAAAAAAAATATTTTAGAAATTTATGTATATCTGAAAGTTTATGCCCCAAAAATTTTATTTGAAGCTTTTTTGCATAAAATAATTAGGGAAGCAGGAAATTACAAAAATATGATTTTACATGTTAAATCTCTATGTTCGAGAGTCGCGTTCACCATCCTGTATATAATATATATATATATATATATATATATATATATATATATATATATATATATATATATATATGGGATGGCTAGCACAGTGATATGAAGTCGGCCTGTGGTTCCTGAGGTCCCTGGTTTGATTCCTACAGGCGACAAATTTTCATAATTTGAAAAAGCTATCCCTGTGGCTCCTCCACCACTAACATGTTTGGGGGCCGTGATTTGACGACTGGTAACCGCACTTCACGCGCAAAATATATCACTTACCGAGATCTGCTTTAGCAGAGTGCCACACCCAGTAATGGGTAGAAGGCGTGATGATATATTTATATTTATTTATTTTATATATATACATATATTTTAAATATGAAAAAACATTGGGAGTAGAGACAGCGTATACAATTTTGTAACAAGACGACGATATACCTTGGGTACACAAATACCTTAATACGGTTCTAGAACACTGATCCACGGGCAATAGTTTGAGAAACACTGTTTTATAGGGATTCTTAAATAAGAATACGCGCATATTGGCGAAAATTCGAACTACGACAAAGGTACATTTTGCTACTATTTTAATAACTAAGTACTTAAAAAATAAATCAAAATAAATGGTAATAGTACTAATATTTACAATAAACAGGGGACTATTATTACAATTAACTAATATTATACTAAAAGATCTAATTTATACTAAGAAAAACTTCTATTAAAAGAACCTATGTTGTATGTACTAAAATTTGTATCTAAATGTTAAACAACAAATGAAACTAATATTAAAATTGCGGCTAACGACGACAGAACTAGGTTCTATAAAAATTAAGAAAAAAAATTAAGAAAAAACAAAGAATTGCAAGTGACAGTAATTATAAGCTTATGGAGATCAAATGAAAGTGTACTTTTTTTCTTAAGTTTGACATATCGTGATGAACGTCATCTTTTAGTAGTTGAATACCTCAATAGCGTGGTATGTTGTATAACATAATAGTAAATAATAATTGTTTTGTTTCAGGTTTTCCCTTTGCTGGAATTCGTACGGGATACCCTGCCCTACTCCCCGGCCAGTATGGGTAAGTACCAAACTCAAATGCAAACTTCCCCAGAACCTACCAGAACCTAGTCACACAATCCTGCCACCACAAAATGATTCTTGTCTTCTCTGTCTATTCTCCATGTAATTGTATATGACTATCAGTCTATATCTACTTATGTATTGTCCTATGAAGACGACCCATGTTGATACGCTGTTCTCGATCATTTTGCAGACCAGCAATTGGCTGAGAAGTGTCCCAAATATTCAGGGGATCACCGATCGTTTTACCCCAAAACATAAAAATGTAAAAATCTATATTTATATCGTGGCGTGGCGTGGCGTGGTATGTGTGTTGTATGCTAGTGCTAGGCTCAGCACACGGTGAAGGTTTTACTCATTTCATCTTCAGTGGGCTCAATATTTGCTAAATGAACATATTAACGGGAATAATGATTAAAGAAAAAACTCATGTTCATTGCTCTAATTACACTATATATGATTAAATTTCACACATATATAATATTACCTCCTTTGGCTTTCCAAAGACCAATATAGTCTATAGCAGAGCTGCAGTATCCAGGAATGTGTAAAAAAATCTTAAAATTATTTAAAATATAATTATTAACCTTTTAAAAAATCAGTATTCCTATAGAATATTAATTTGATAAAATCTTGGCTTCTTCGCATTTTATAATTGTCAAAATAATAATTCTATTATTACTAGTGGCCGTAATTTATATATTCTACATTTCTCTCATAAATATTCAGCTTGAGTCAAAGATAAACAAAATTATGTGTTTGCTATTATACGATTGCTAATCCATCGTTATGAAAGACTTCTTGAAGGGCACTTAGTTTTGTATATGTATTGTCATATAAAAATCATTTTTCCCGTTAATTAGCGAGCCTTACTTACTGGATATTGAGCCATAATTCAATGCTTGATGGAGATTTGCACTGACCACTGACCTTTTATTATGCTACATTTGATAGAGTTGTTGCTAGAGATTAATACTAGATATTGGTTAAGCATCAAAATTTATTTATTATTACACTTATAGAACTTTAAGTCATTTGATAAAAGTTAACTTTCGATTATTTTCCATTTCAACTTGTAATTCAACACTTGGATTAAAAAAAAAATTATTCACATTCACTTGACATTTTAGTTATTGGAAGTCATTTTACTAACTCAGTTTCAATACTTGGTGGAATTTATATTCGTTTGGCTTTAAATTAATTTCTTTTATATATTCATTATTGTTGAAATATACTTAATTATTAGGTAAAATATTATTAGTATTTTTACACAAAATTTGATAATATTTTCATTAATTGAGTACTGAATCATGGGGTAATGGCTTAGTGGTATCAAGTCGGCCTGTGGATCCTAAGAACCCTGGTTCGATCCCCACAACCGACAATACATTTTTACCAATTTAAAATTACCCCTGTGGCTTCCCCACCACTAACATCTTTGGGGGCCGTGATTTGACGGCTGGTAATCGCACTTCACGTGCATAAATATATCACTTGCCGAGATCTGCTTCGGCAGAGTGCCACACCCAGTAATGGGTAAAAGGCGTGATGATATATTTATTTATTTTATTTGAATCATGACTTAATATTTTTTGGTGATTTTCCTTTTAAGTGTTGGGCCTTAAACTATAACTCAACATTCGCTCTAATTTTCAATTATTGATTGTTTAACCTTAGCTCAAAATTTCAATAGTTTCACCTCTTATTTAAAATACGAGTTATTGAAGTTTACTCTTATTAACCATTGTTAAACCGTAGCTAAACAGTTTATTTTTGCTCATTAAACTTTGAATCAAAGATCGATGTTTGGTGCAGTGTTTTTCTATTAAATGTTGAATTTACGGTCAAAATATCTTGAAATTTTCTTCGTTGTGTGTTGAGCCATTGTGCGTACGTGTACGCATGTGACTTTTGAGTTTTACGTTTTACTTTTTTTTCATTTTGACTACTTGTTAGTATTGACAATAATAAATATAGTGTTGTTAATTTTACGCGAGAATCTGTTACCGTAAACACTAATTATTAAGTGATATTTGAAAAATTCTCAAGGAAAATATGAAGTTTTAATGTTTTTAAAATTTTTTGAGTGACTTTATTGTTAAATAAATAATATTGTAACTGATCTCAAATTTTATTACACAAATTTTTAATAAACTATTCAATTTAAATATCAGTTATTCTCAAGTATAATAATTTGAATAAAGTGCTGACTAAAGTACTAATTATTTGGCGGAAATTAAAAATATTTATTTGTTCTGAAATATTTATGTAATACAATTGAAAATCAAATGTCAAATATTGACATTAAAGTAAAGATTTAAATGAATTAAACCCAATTTTTAGTTTATTTAAGTTCACGTATAATTATTACAATCTGTTTAATATGAGAAGGAATAGTTTATATTTATATCTGTAACAAAATATATCAATAACATTTTAAAATTTCATATTTTCACGCAAAACAATATCGAGAAAGAAAACCATTTTTAAATTCACAACACTAGTTTGATTAAAAAGACTTAATCCTCTAGACACGGTCGTGTATCCATCAAAGTCAAAGAAAATGATAAAAATGTTCTATTTATTGCTATTTGGAATTTAGAATATTGAAACGTGAATGGTTGAACGGTTGAACGGTGTCGTGGCAATACTTATCCAGTCTAATATTATCGACCTGTAGTTTATGACACACATTCAGAATTCAGAACTCAAATTCCCAGTTGAAGTTGCATAAGAGTATTTAGTAACACGAATGCTACACTCATAGGTTATAAGACGTCGGACGACCGTGTCTAACGTAAACTGAAACCGAAAGAGAATGTACTCGCACTCGAAATGGGACACATGCCTAGCCGAGTCCCTGTCGAGGTGTTGAGTCCACTGGCAGCCATCAGTATCAGCAAGCACACGCTAATGTAAGACCTCGCGCGACGTGATGGTCGGACACACGAGGTTTACATTCGGTGATATGCTCTCATTTAATGTTTGCTGTGAGGTTTTCGTTTTACTTTTATGCTGACTATCTTACTATCAGCGGGTGTCGTGCCCCCAGCTCTGCTATGAGACAACAACTACCGCACTTGCAAATTACTTCTTAACCTTACTTTTCACAAATTGTTTATTTCTCCTACCATCGATCTTCGTTGATCGGCATCTTCCACGAACTGTCACTTTGCTCTATCTTATCATATACTTCATTTTACACTCAAAATTATCACTACTTTGCTCTTAGAAGCATAATTACTATTACTGTCTTGAAGACACAACAAGCACATCAAAGTTAGCATAGTTCTAGTTTGAGTAATCTTTATATCACATCTAATTCAAGTATAAAAACATTAAAATTGTTCACAATTCTAATAACCAATTTGTCGTTTTTAAACGATGTCCAGCTGTTATATATTTGCATTCAAATTGATTCAGTATCGGTATATTACTATTATTTCAATTCAAATACTTTTTGTAGCTACGTATTTGTAGCTCTTCTTAATTGTATTCAATGTATTTATATAGATAATTATGAGTTCAAGACAATGACAACTTGGTTATAATTTTGAATGTCATTCATTCTGATTCCTGCTCATTCGTTCGGAAATCTTCTTGATTATTCGTTGTATGACAGTTCTTGTGTGAAAGATAGAAATAAGTAATTTGGTTGTATTTCTGTTAGAAAAGAAGTAATTGAAGTAATCGGTACAAATTGTCTGCGTAGTAGGGAAGGGGACCCGATAACCCATGGATGTTGTTATTTTACTACTTAACTCACACGTTCTTTCTGTCATAAGGTGTGGTGTTTTAGTTTTTTTTTAGAGTGAAGTACTATACCTAAGTATTAGTAGGTTTCTGTTGGTTACTATGGAGTGAATCACAGGGCACTTCACGTTTGATTTGCAGTTTTTTCAATGCAGTTTACTTACATTACTTACAGTTAAAATTAATATTTTTCGCGCATTAATTGATCATTGCAGATTCAGAAATACTTTCATACAACAATATTTCCTGGATAATTTTAGAATACCTAATGCACATTTTTATCTAACACTATTCATACTACCTTTTAATTTCAAATTCTATTACTGGATCGTAAATACATGATAATAAACTTTTTTAAATTATAAAGAGAAAAAATGCGATACCATCAGGATTTGAACCTGAGAGAGAAAGTAAATTACATAGATACAGTAGCTCAGTTGGCAAGAACATTAGATCTGAGTTCAAAGGTCCTAGGTTCAAATTCTGGTGGTATCTCAATTTTTCACTCTATAATAAAATTTAATTTTGCCAATTTTTAAGAATTCACTTAAAAAAGCACTTATTATTTAATGAGCAAGTTAAAAATGCAAAAAATGGTACAGCGGACCAAAATATTTATTTTTGCGCAAAAGTTACAAAATTTTGAACAAAAAAATGTATTAAATTATATTCTGCATCTATATCAATTCACAAATTAAATTTTTCATGTCTAATAAGCCTTTAACGCTTCAAATGACTGTTTTGTTTAATATATTTTGTCGAAAATAATACGGAAGCTTTTGCGCAATGAAATCTATATTATGTATAAAGTAACATCCCCTTAAATGATCAATTAACGCAATGTAATTTGAGACTATGTCGTCACGTAGACTGTGATTGCGAAAGCTGCAGTTTGGCTCTTGATTTTGCTGGGCGCACTGTGAGTGACTCCGTAGGGACTTTTGCCCATGCTGTTGGTTGATGGTGGTGGTAATCACGAGGGATTTGCCCATTTGCCGTAGGTAACAGACAGTCGGTTTTACTTTTACGAGTGCTCTTGCAGTGTGTATGTCGTATGCTTGCGTCACGTGTTCTATACTTTATACTTAGGTGCATACACTGTTGTGTTCGCAGTTAGCTTTCGTTTTACTTTACTACTTTACCCTATATTCACTGATGTAAACATGTAGAACGCAGTATGTGCTACGGTTTTATTTGATGTACATAACCTTATTGGTGTAGAATAATGTTTGCTGTTTTGTTATTTTACATTTGACATTTTCTTTCTTGTATAGATTAATCAAATTTACAGTTATAAATATTATTTTTTACAGTACAGATTAAATTTGTTACCATTGGTATAGTTCGTTCAAGAACCGAAATTTCATCGTTTGCAATAAATAATGCAACTATGACATTTGAAAATAAACATTTATATTTCTAATATAAATCACACAAATTAGAAAAAATTGTTTATGCTCTACTTAATCAGCATAATCTGCCTAAAATTTTATGCCAGTGTAAGTATAATCTTAAATATGTTACCCTTACTAACTAGTAATCGTCTAACGTTATTCTTCGCTCTAAAACGATCCCAAAATATTTTTGCGAGAAGAGCTTCAAATAAAAGCATATTCTTCTAAATTAATATAGGAACTTGGACAACGAAAAATAAAGTTGGTCAGCTGCTAGTTAGTCACCCTTAATCGGTTGTTCATTAGCGGCCACTGTCTTTAATTACAAGGCAATGATATTGAATATTGTTTTACGGATCAAAAGATATGATTTATAAACAATTTAAAAGTAAATTATAATTTATACCAACAATACAATATAAAAAAATAAAAAATGAAATAATGTACATAAGGGTAAGTATAACATTTTCAAACGAATATAAAAAAATATCTGTATCTTTCCACTGTCTAACATTGCAAAATTTATTTAGAGAAAATTGCGTTAAATAAAAGATTCGCAATATAATTTTTTAACACCAGTATTTGAAATATTCTGTAAAATAATATAGGATCGTTAGACCGTCGGAATAGACGCTCATATTTGTATGCCATTATTGTCAACTTCTTTTGAAAATTCTGTACATACCTACCTAAAAGGTAAATCTGTATAAATCAATGATTTTCGAATCTAGAGTAATTGTGTTCAGTAGATACTAACTTACACAGTTATTAAGGTCAAAAACATGAAGTCATTTTCCGATTTAAGGACGAACTATACCGTTATCAAGTCATGCAAATCGACAAATAATAACTATTCTGTACTATCCGAAGCTCTTAAATAAGACATTTCACTAATAGCCTGTCAATCACAAACCTAATTTGATTATCGAAATACTCTGTTTAATTTTTCACGATGTTGGTACATTCGACATGATTAAAAATTGACGACGTTTGGCCAACACCAGGACTAATATTTTACTTGCACCTAACGTTGAAATGAATAGAATTGAATGCGGACAGCCTTCTATGAATAACTAAAAGCAAAATACGCAGTGAATAGATACTGCCCTACGTGCTAACCACAAGTATACTTATCTACATATAGGCTACCTACAACTATGTAGGGTAAAAGAAACACAAATACGAAAATGAAAATCCATATTGAAATGAAAGCAATTGATCGGTCAAGGTAAACCCAAAATACCGTTTACAATAATTGCTTTTCGTAAATATTAAACGTTTATTCGCGGGTAGTATTGACCCTAGCCGCTTCGGCTTTCAACAAGAGCGACCGTTCACACTCTTGGAAAAGAACTATTTATTAATATTTTTTTTTAGAAAACTTAAAACTTCATTATCAAGTAGAAATTACAACATTAACATTGCTAAAAAATTTTCCCAATAGGATCATGTAAGTTTTCATTGTTTATTTTACAAAAGTATCCCCTAATAATTTAGTATTTTTAAGAGTGCAAATATTTTCTTTGACATTCCATTAAATTAGGACACATTTTGTTAAATTTAAACAAAAATTTCATGTAATATGTATATAAAATCTAGGCGAGCATATCTCTAAAATAATTTTTTGTGTAGTTTTGAGGTTCTTCATTCCCATTTGAAGTCTGGTCGTTTAACGCGGTAACATCTGTATATTTGAAGTATATATAATTTTCCTTTTACAGATAAAAACTTTTATACAACTACTAATTATCATTTTATTTGCATTAGCTTAAATTATTCATGTTTTAGGAAATTTTTATGGCAAGCAATATACCAATTATGATTTGCACATCACTAAACAAAATTTTAATTCAAAAACAATTTTTTTTGGTATTATTGGCTGGGTGTGCGACTACAACGACATCTGACGGCCACATTAAATCATGCTCTATAACCGTTGATTCATACAAGATTTTGCCTAATTTTGATAGAAACCAGATTAAAAAAAAATTAAAATGTGTACAATTTCAGTTTTTAAGAACTGAAAATATTACAAAATGTATTATTTAAGTTTATATATTATTATTATTTATGGGATGGCTAGCACAGTGGTATGAAGTCGGCCTGTGGATCCTGAGGTCCCTGGTTCGATTCCCACAGGCGACAAATTTTCATAATTTGAAAAAGCTATCCCTGTGGCTCCTCCACCACTAACATGTTTGGGGGCCGTGATTTTACGACTGGTAACCGCACTTCACGCGCAAAATATATCGAGATCTGCTTTAGCAGAGTGCCACACCCAGCAATGGGTAGAAGGCGTGATGATATATTTATTTTATTTATTTTTTATTTATATATCAAGTGATATTGTAAAATTCGCACAAAATGCTAAAGAAATGGTTAAAATGATATAAACGTCAAACATTTGATTAATTTTGTTTCAATTCCAAGGCCATCAATAGTTTTGAAACAATTTTCGTCATTTTTAAATCTAATTTGTGTCGTTACACAGCACGTCAAATTAATTTTGTTTAATGGTTTAGATGAAGAATTTTATGCTCCAAAACTTTTATTTGAAGCTTTTTTGTTTAAAATAATTAGTGAAGCAGAAAATTACGAAATTACATGTTAAAATCCTATGTTCGACAGTCGCGGTCACAACAACGTGAAAATGATTTTATGCTTATTTTGTCCACCGCGATCGCTGCAGTCGATTTAGTTGTCCCCACCATGACTCTGCACCTAGCGAATACTTATTTTTAAGAAAATACCTACTTAGATTTACAATGTGTTTCAAAACTTATGTTTAAACTTTAAACCGTAAGTAAATATTATTTGGTAGGTATGTGGATTATGGAACAAAAATTATTTTTTTGAAATTCTCAAAATTAAATGCTGTTTATTCAACGTATTGTTTTGCTATCATTGATAACCTCGTTATTTCTAACAATATTAATAATTTAATAATAGTTGGACACATTGCAAATAGTTGGGTGTATAAATAATAAATGTTCAGTTGTGCTGTTGTACAATGAATAATTTAACTATTTATAATGTTTACAATTATAACTTAATTATTAATATGATTAGAACTAACGAACATACCAGTTGGAGCTAAACTGTTTACTTCGAGTAAACTAAACCTAATTTTGCGAATTAAACAAAATAATCTTTTTTTCACCCAATAAAAGACACCATTATTTCAACTTTTTCAATAGTATAAGAACTATATTTTACGAATGTTTATGATGGTATGGATACGTCATCGTTTTTTCGTCCTAGGACCAAAAATAACTACTACAGTTTTCATAATGATAAAAATAATTTTGTCAATTTGTTTCATTTTAGTTTGAATAAATCTGCGAACTTTCTAAATAAGTAGGTAAAAAAATAATATTTTTAATCACACTAAAAACACTATTTCGAGTCTGGTAATATTGTCAGACTCCGGCAACCTTTATTACTCGACCTGAAAACTTGCACTGTTTACCTAACAGTAGACGGGTATACCTGATTGGAAAAGAAGATTTTGTACAATGTGATGTTGAAATAGGGTATTTTAAGAAAGGATACATAGTCCGGTAAAGAACATAAATATTTATCACCTAACTGTTTATTTGTTCGTCAAAGAAATGTTGGTAATGTCCCAATGTAGTGGATGGAGCTGATGAAACCTCAAAAAAAATTTTACAATTTTTCCAACTTAAATATGGGAAATTTTAGTAGTTACCTTATGTCGAAGTAAACAAGTGGTACTAAATGAAGACTATGCACCCGAATTCCTATATTCTTTCCACACATATGACGTGACTAATAAAATTTCCCATATTTAAGCGGGAAAATTTGTAAAAAATTACATATTTAAATTATTTAACAACTTTTCCGCTTAAATATGGAAATTTTATTAGTCACCTAATGTGTTAGATAAACCATAAAGACTATGAGCTCGAACTCCCATATCCTATGTACTAATAATAATATTTTTGAAGAATGCATTTAATCTGGATCGATCGCACGAATAATACATTTAGATATTAAGTATGAACAATATTCAACATTTATTATTTATACGGAAGTACTTAACAAAATACATTTAAATATTGAACAAAAATATGTATATCTGCTTATTAACTAGAAAGTATCTACACATTTATAGGTACCAACCTACTTAACAAATGGTAATCATGTTATCAATTATGCAAAAATGACTAAAGGTATTAAAAATATTAGCAAAACATGACATATTTTCTAGGTTAACCGCTATAGTCTGATGAAAACCAAAGTAAAAATTATCTATGATTACGTGATCAACTTAATATTTTAAATAGAAATTGATTGAAAATAATATTTATGTTGATAACGGGTAAATAAGCTGCAGTGTGCATGACTAATACTCCAGTCGAAATTATAAAAAATATATCCTGTTTTTGTTAACAATTTCTGTTTTATCATAACAGTAATCTTATTACAATATTACCCACTTACAAAGTAATTAGGGATAACAACAACAATGTGATGCTACTTCTAGAAAAAGTTTAATAAGTAAATGACATTTGAATTTCGAAGTCTCAAATTTCCACTGATCACAAATACTAGTTCGGTATTCCTCCTGATTTCAATTCGCTAAGTACTTAAAAATATTGTAATTATTTGGTAACAGGATCGTCTCTAAGGTAGTATGCAGTTCATTTAAGCCTTGTTTCCACGTCTTAACCTAGTCTTAGTTTTCGACATAACCTTGTGAGTTTGTCATATGTGAATACAGCTGAGTGTTTCCAGCTACTGTTTAAGTCTTAGTCTTTGTCTTTGTCGCTGCGCATAAACACAAAGTGTGCGGACTTCATACTTTCGACATAGTCTTTCGTCGCTGTTCTGTAAGAGAGAGTTAGCTGCGGTAATGCTATCTCTTGTTATGCTGCAATATTCGGTCAGTTCTATGCCGTATTTGTCATATTTCATTAGGTTTGTCTTGGGAATACGATAAATATAAACAATAAAATAAAAATAGTAATAATTTCAACTGAGAAAAAAATAAAAATTACTGGATTAATAGAAACAACAAAACTAACATGTTAAATAGAAATTATTTAGTCGCTGTCACTTTAAAATTTTTCCGACAGAAACAAAAACCGAAAACAAAGACTAAAACGGATTATGGTAAGATGTGGAAACGTAGCTTCATTGATACTTTTATAAATATGACTTTTGGATTAACTACGGTCTTTATTTATTTACTAGGGAGCCTATAGCTTGAAGTAGAATTGATACATATGTGTTGTTTAAACATAATTCCTAAATATTTATTAGGAGCAATTTTCTTAGAAAATTTAACCTTAGACGTAGGTTTCGTGTTCGCCTGTGGATCCTGAGAACCCTGGTTCGATTCCCACTACCGACAAACATTTGCACCACATTAATACTACTCCTGTGGCCTCCCCTCCACTGCCATTTTTGGGGGCCGTGATTTGACGACACTTCACGCGCTAAATGTATTGCTTACTGAGATCTGCTTCCACACCCAGTCATTGAAAAAAGGCGTGATGATATATTTATTTATTTATTTTTTTACGTATAAATTCATATTTTTCATAATATATAATTAGAATAAAAAAGTACTTTTGTTCACATGTATTATCAAATTTGATATACAATAAAAAGAAATAGTGACTGATACCAACACAGAACTGCATAAAACAGAATCCATTTTAGAATTATATAAATAAGTCAGCATTATCTCCAGGTACTTGTCTAGTAGTCTCATATGTAAATTTACTTTTGTGTGTATTTTTATAGTTATAGTCAATTACGAAATGACAAGCTTTTAAATGTCTAGGTATATAAATTAAATGTTTACTGCTTGGCTGATAAGTATACAGTTACACCATAAAATATTTGTTTACGCGTATCTTCTTTTCTGCCATCGCCTGACATTCAACTCTAGAACGAACAAAAAACATTCCCCAGGGGTTCACAGTTTTTATTCTATAATTATCCTCGAGACATGTGCCGTAGTTTTTTCTCTGAAAAGCCATATTTGTTGCTACGTTCTGTATAAGTATCCCCCACAGCACCAACACACACACTAACACAATCGATAATCAGCATCCACAACAATACCTTGGCGTCGCTTACGCAGTGCGGATTGAAATCTACTGGTTTAACGATCGGCGAAGGCGTGTTCAGGCGGATAACACACTCCCATTGGATAATCTGGCCTGGTTGCGCACAAATCCGATCCGTGTCCAACAGCGGCGGCTGCGGACGGCTGTGGACGGCTGCGGACGGCTGCGGACCCCCATGGGCGGTCCTTGAGCTGGGGGGGAGCCACCGCTAGTGCACCTGTTGTGACGTGGCCGACAAGCGGCCAGAGTGGGGGACGTCTTGGATTAGCTGCGTGATGAGAAGGGCTGCGCAGATTACGGATGGGGGTGGTTTATGAAGTGAAATATTGTGGTTTGTGATCATTAAATGTTCACTTGACAAATGTGGGGTATTTTAGCCATAAAAACAAAACATTTATTTACACTGCCCCTCGAATACTTAAATTAACTTAAATTCTAGACGATAATTTGAAAATATTTTGTTATAAATCGAATACTACTGTAGCCCTGTTGCGTCACAAGCAAAAGTTCAAAGTTCAACTTATACTTACATATAACGTGTCCAACTGGTTCAGATTTCACTAGCTCCTAGCTCCTCTATACTGTCTTTGGCATAAATTGATTAATATAAGAATCACAGTTGTTCCAGCATATTAGCAGTTTCGTTTTTTAAGCAAGTTTTTACGAGTTCAAACCTGCCTCATTTCAACTTGTAATAAAAAAAATACAACTGCGTGTTCAACTGGTTCGGATTCTAGTATTAGTATAGATCTTTAGTAATTCAGTATCTTGTATTGTAATTAAAATATGAAATATTTGGAACTTTTATAACATAATAGCCTATGCATCATTAAAGTGGACACTTTAAACTTTTTCGTCCCCGAAAATTCCTTCAAATTAGCTGAAGTTATGACGGTTTGAAAATTGGCAAAATTGTATATATATATATATATATGTGGTTCCTGAGAACCCGGGTTCGATTCTCACAGGCGACAAACAATTTTCATAATTTCAAAAACTACTCCTGTGGCTCCTCCACCACTAACATCTTTGGAGGCCGTGATTTGACGACTGGTAACCACACTTCACGCGCAAAATATATCACCGAGATTTGCTTCGGCAGAGTGCCACACCCAGTAGTGGGTAGAAGGCGTGATGAGAGAAAGAGAGAGAGAGATATATATATATATATATATATATATATATATATATATATATATATATATATATATATATATATATATATATATATATATAAAATATAATACTATTTATACTATTTATCAAAAAGTTACCATTGTGTCTTTGTTGTGCATTGTGCTTTAATAATGTAGATTGGAAATCAATTTAACATCACAAATTAGACCTACCAAATAAGCTTATTAATATAGTTGACATGCACCGACCTAAATGCACACATCATTAAAAAAATAGTGAATTGTTTATGGCCCTTTCGACGACGCGAGGTGTATAAAGAACCGGTAAATTTTTCGTAAGCATTGAAAACAATATTAAAACATCAACAGCCTGTCCACATTACTCCTCGTAATAACCTTGCAATGATTGATGACCCTAATATGATGATGAACAAAAAGCGCTGTGTTAACAAAAAATCAAGCATATGTCTCTTCGAACATTCGAATATGAAACTGTTAGGTATGGTAGACACATGTCATACATAAAACATGCATAATTTTTTATATCTTAGTGAAATAGTATCGTACATTCAACCTAAGCGTAATTACCTGAAACTATAGGTACTATTTAAATGTGGTACCGTTCAAGTCTTACTGATTTTCATACGGTTTAAATGAAAAGTAGTATGAGCACGTGCTCAGGACGCCGAGATGATGGAGCACCAAAATTACCTATATAATTATTACAAGATTAAAAAAATTGCTGTTTTATTTTTTTTAAATGTGAATAAATGTAGAACGTTAATTTTGCTAAATGAATATTTTATATTTCTCAAACATAAATCATTATTTGATTAAAGTAGTAGTACGTTTATCTTTTCTAAAATATCTAATAATTTAATAACACAAATTTAAGATTTATGAGAATTTAAAAATTAAAAAATATAATTTATCGATTTTAATAGATATCTTTCTCCACTGCGAAAAGTGACAATTCACTTAACCACCATTTTTAGAGAATACTTTTTTGTGCAACTCATTTCTATTTTGTTTTTGCAGTAACCTCTCAATATTGTATTTGTAAATTTCCAATATCGATACTTGGTGTGGTGTCAATAGTAGCGTTCGATTTGCAAACAATGTCAATTTTTTACAAAGTAAAAAATTGACATTGAAATAAATAAATAAAATAAATATATCATCACGCCTTCTACCCATTGCTGGGTGTGGCACTCTGCTAAAGCAGATCTCGGTAAGTGATATATTTTGCGCGTGAAGTGCGGTTACCAGTCGTCAAATCACGGCCCCCAAACATGTTAGTGGTGGAGGAGCCACAGGGATAGCTTTTTCAAATTATGAAAAATTATTGAAAATGTACATAAAAATTGATCGTGTCAGACGGGCTTAATTCTGGAACATTTGACACTTTTTTTTATTTATTTATTAAATGTATTCATGGTAGTTTGAAAATACGTAGAGCTCATATAATTCATGACGGATTTTAGATCACTGCAATAGACATGAATGTGTATTAAAAATTAAAATCTTAAATATTTATATAATAAAACTGTTTGAATTTTCTTAAGCAATAAAGCAAATATTTGCCGTTATTAATGTTGAAGAAGTCTGCTGCGGTATGTTGCAATTAGGTTGTACCTAATATTTAACTTGCACTGCACATTTTGTTATAAATAAACTTGTAGACATGCTTAAACGCGTATAATTAGCACGTGCAGTCATTCTGTAACTTCTAGTTTTGCTTTTCCTGGCTATGGGATGGCTAGCACAGTGGTATGAAGTCGGCCTATGGATCCTGAGGTCCCTGGTTCGATTCCCACAGGCGACAAATTTTCATAATTTGAAAATGCTATCCCTGTGGCTCCTCCACCACTAACATGTTTGGGGGTCGTGATTTGACGACTGGTAACCGCACTTCACGCGCAAAATATATCACTTACCGAGATCTGCTTTAGCAGAGTGCCACACCCAGCAATGGGTAGAAGGCGTGATGATATATTTATTTTATTTTATTTAGAAAAAAACACTGACTTTATGTTACACTGATAAATTAAAAAAAATATTTGTATTGGCAAATCATTACTGTCTTTGTTCTGGCAAAAACAATTTTATATCATATCACAAGCAAAAAAAAAAAAAAATCAAAAAAATTCTTTAGAATTTTTAATAGAGGAGCGGATCCAGAAAAATTCATTTAATACACCAAAACAAATTCCATTCCTATCTATTTATCAAATTACTTTTGTCTTTGATCAAACCAGTTGTCTTCTTCTATGATATGTGTATAGTATATACTGGATGTTAAAAAAATGGTTTTTACAAATTTCTAGGCTTAGTAGAGGAAACTAAAATAAAAACTTTTTATTATATAACATAGCGTTGGTTATGTTTTAAGGGATTATACTACCCAGGCGCATTGAGAAGTGAACCTTTTTTTTTGGGAATTTTTTTCTCGATTACTAATCAATTGATTAAAATGAAATTTTGAGACTTTATTATACATGTATTAAAGTATATAAAAATATTTTTTATTTAAATTTATGATACAAAATGGCGTCCTGGCACTAGGTTACTTGAACAAATGTTTTTTTTTTTTAGGAGGAAATCGGCGTGCACTGTATCAGTCTCCATACACTACTTAGAGCAAAAAAATAAATTTTTCCTTAATTTTTCTGTGGAAGTACCCTAGATTATATTTTGTATTTTTTTTTGTGAAAATTCACAAATTGGCATCAATTTTTTTTTTCGTTTTTTTAGCAAAAAAACGAATTTAAATTGTTTATTGCAAATGTAATTATTTATCATTCTTAAAAATCGTGTGTACTTCGAAAGATACTCTAGCTAAGAAGCTACAGTTAAAATTTCAAGTAAATCCGATAAAAATTTAGCGAACTACGCTGCACGCCAATTTGAAAAACATAGTTTCGAGAAAAACGCATTGCTATATGAAATATTCAAAATATAGGCATGCTATTTTTTACCTTTACTCTGCTATCCCAGCACCATACTGCCCTTCCAAGTATGCATTTCGCTTTCCAGCCTCTTTTCTAAGTGACGTAAGGTTTTCCGAGCGCTTATCGGATGATTCGATGATGAGCGGCCTTTTCAAACGTTTCAGAGCGCTTAAAGGCGTCTCAAAAAATAATCTATAAAAATCGGTTTTCATAGCTTGTCTCCGAAAATAGTTTTTGAATATTGTTTTGAAATAGTTTATGCATCATTTAAAGCAATTAAAAAAAAATGTAAAAAAAAAATTACTGGGTAGTATAACCCCTTAAATAGCCTGAAAAATCCAGGTACTTGTTCCAGGTATGGTTATCAAACTCAACAAATCTAATATGTGGAAAACTAACCTTGTATTAATTTTCTCCATTGCATTTTTAAAATTAACAGATCAAATTCGAATAAATTCTGAGATTTTTGAACGCGCAAAAAGTCATTAATGAGTCATTGATAGTCGTACCGAAAGAATATTATCGAACCTGGATAAAGTACCAAACTAAAAACATAATTTGAACCGCAAACAGAACTCGAACCGTATTTTGTTATGGTTCGGATAAACAAGTGTATTCAAGATAATTAAAAAACTAATATAAAATGCAATTAGTAGTAGGACGTCATTACAAACTTTTAAATTTTTTTAAGGTGATAAAATCTAAAACAAATTCTTGAAATTCTTATTTGCTGACAACTAAAATCGAAGTACAAATTTCTATGGAAACAAGGTAATATTATGAATTATGACATTCACAAATTTGAAGGTAATCGCATCACATCCGACTGTCCAATGTCTATTTGAGGAAATATTTCATCGATCAACCAGTCTCATGTACAAATATTAATAAAGAAATCTTAGTGAAAATACGTTACATGTGACTACATCCAAGATATGAAAAGTTCCCAAACTTTTTCTTAGTAATTTTTCAAATTGGCGCCAAATTTATTTAGTTATTTATTTGCAATAAGCAGAGCTGGGCAAGCTACTTAAAAAAAGTAGCTAAGCTATAGCTATAGCTACAGCTATTCTTTAAAAAAGTAGCTAAGCTACAGCTATAAGCTATATTTTGTAAAATATAGCTAAGCTACAGCTAATAGCTTTCGTTAAAGTAGTTGTTAAAGTTCAAAGCTACTTTTTTAAATTATTGTGAAATAATTAAATTTGCCATTGTCATATGATCAGTCTTTTGTTATAATGACTGTTAATTTACTATTATGTACATAAATATCAAAAATAGCAAATACCATCTGGCACCTACTGTGTATTTTTGCGTATAGAGCCAGTTAGAACCGGCAACAAATAATTATTTTGTGTGGGTTTAGCTTGTACGCATGCGTACTTTGTTGACTTTCTGCTTAAAAAGTAGCTTTAAGCTACAAAAAGTAGCTTTAAAAGTAGCTTCAGTTGTTATTTTTAAGCTAATAGAAAAAAAAGTAACTAGCTACAACCTACAGCTATATTTATTCACAGTTAGCTAAGCTACAGCTACAGCTAAGGTAAATGTAGCTAAGCTACAAAAGTAGCTAGCTACTGCCCAGCTCTGGCAATAAGGCATTAAATTCTTTGATATTTAACTACAATGCGGAATTACTGGTAATAGCTCAGTGGATAATAGCAAGCGTTCACGAGTTCAAACCTCGCTGACTTCAACTTATATAAAAAATACGGTTGTGTTCGATTGCTTCAGTATCCATTATAAGCTGTTCTGAAAAGTAACAAATAAATAAATTAATTAAGAATTGATCTCCTAACAAAGTTCTTAATAAATTGATGTGTCAAACAAACAAAAAATATCGCATCAAAATCAGTGGCGAAATTATGAAAATTATATTAACCGTTAGTTTTTGATGTGCAATTTTTTTGTAATTAAAACCTTTGTGAAGAAATAGAAATATCGCCTATACAACCTTCTGGACAATTTTTGCTAATTTGCTGTGAAGGATAATTGTTTAGCATCCCAAGGGTAATTAGATTAAAGCACAGGTGGCAACATGCGGGACGTGGGGGTTGGAAAGAAGGTCAAGAAAAATTAAATTTTATTCTTACTTCGACCTTCAAAAATTAAAACTAGTAATTACAACATGAGCTTATAAAATAAATATATCATCACGCCTTCTACCCGTTACTGGGTGTGGCACTCTGCCGAAGCAGATCTCGGTAAGTGATATATTTTGCGCGTGAAGTGCGGTTACCAGTCGTCAAATCACGGTCCCCAAAGATGTTAGTGGTGGAGAAGCCACAGGGGTAGTTTTTTGAAATGATGAAAATTGTTTGTCGCCCGTGGGAATCGAACCAGGGTTCTCAGGATCCACAGGCCGACTTCATACCACTGAGCTACCCACCCCATGAGCTTATATTATTGTAAATAAATTTTAGAATTGGAACAATAATGAAATTAAGATTTGTAACGTTTAATAGCAATTGTCTGTTTTCCAATGTCAGCTCGGAATATAAATTCATTGAAAATCTTGGCAGGATTAAATAAAGCCGTGAGATTCCTATGTGTATTTAAAATGCATACTGTATTCAATCTCCACTGGCCCATTATACTTCTCAAGTATTATTTTAGGCGTTTTAAGACTGCAGAAAAATCTTTCAGCAATTTGATAAAATTTACATTTTCTGGTAATATGTCTTTTTTACATGTAGATTCACAAAACGGATTAGCGCTAACACCGTTTTTAATATTATCTATAACTCTATTTCAAATTAAAACAGATTAAAGAAATAAACTAAATTTGATGCTAATTAACTCTCTTTTTAACTCAAGTTATAAAAAACTTGAGTAAAATATCTGTGTTGAACTTGCATTGTCTTTATTGATTTGAACAAAAGTACAAAATTTTTTCACAACATTTCGAGTATTTGTAATCTACACTCGTCTTCAGGTGATACTTATAATAAACTTGTTTCATACATTGAAAAGAGAGTTAAAAACGAAATAAAAAATGGTGTTAGCGCTAATCCGCTTTATGAATCTGCCTGTTAAATATTTGTCTTTATTGACTAGCCTAATAACGCCTTCTAAACAATTAAAACTGTGAATATTTTATCGAGAATTTTTAATAGTTTGTTACTGTACATTGATGCATCGGACGTCGTACGAGAACTAGCTTAATATTTTGCTTAAAATTCCAAAAAAGTAAACTTAAATATTTAAAAATTGGATTGGTGGTTTAGTGGTATTGATTCGGCCTGTGGATTCGAGAACTCGGGTTTGATTCCTACAGCCGGCAAATAATTTTCATCATATTAAAAATCACCCCTGTGGCCCCCTCCTCACTAACATCCTTCGGGTCGTGATTTGACGACTGGTAATCGCACTTCACGCGCAAAATATATCACTTATCGAGATCTGTTACGGCAGAGTGCCTTCCCAGTAATGGGTAGACGCCGAGATTATATATATATTTTTTTTTATTTAAAATCGGATAAAAATGATAAATAAATAAATATAAATATATCATCACGCCTTTTACCCATTACTGGGCGTGGCACTCTGCCGAAGCAGATCTCGGTAAGTGATATATTTATGCGCGTGATGTGCGGTCACCAGCCGTCATATCACCGACCCCAAAGATGTTAGTAGTGGGAGAGCCACAGGAGTAATTTTAAATTGATGTAAATGTTTTATTGGCTGTGGGATCGAACCAGGGTTCTTTGGATCTACAGGCCGACTTGATACCACTGAGCCATTACCCCATAATAAAATCATAATTGGAATTAAATAATAAATATTTTTAACAATATTTTAAATTAAAATTTTTAGTCATATTACGAGTATTGTCTGAGCAGGGAGATGGCAAAGATACTCAACTCCCTAGAGGCCTATGGATTGAAGCGCACAGTGGCCGTATTTATTTGGCACATTTTAAATAACTCAGAACAGTTCCTCAACTATCCTACTGCCTCAGCTTTTTTAGCGGGTTGGCAGGTTGAACCCGTTTCTACCACTTTACAATCAATTTGTATTCCTTGTTACTCGTTTTGACTTGGTGGTATCGCAATTTGTACTTCGGCAGATGTCATTTAGAACGTGCATTCAGGTTTTGAATGTATCGCCAATTTTTACAACTATCACGAAATGTTTCATTTATTTGGAAGTTTGGGCGTTCAACAAATATATAAGTAACAGCTATACAGCGATGAATTCAGTAACTTAAGGTAGTTCAAGCGTGAAAAACATTTTTACAGATCCGAATGAAACTCAGCGCACGTAAACTTGGGATAGTCTACGCATCCTGTTAAAATATGAAACACATTCACTGTCTGTGAACAAATATATTTGCTTGTAACGTTGAGTACTTATACACGGGCTTATGGCGATCGTCATTCGGAATCGCACATATTTGGTTCGTGTACCTCTAAAAATTTACAGTTTCATTTGAAAAACTAATATGATGTATTAGAACTATCCACGTATATTGTATGAAAAGGAGAAAGTTTTTTACCGTTGAGTAATGGATATACAGCCATGCAAAGTCTTGTTTTTAACGAAAAATTAAGTATCCTAATTTATAATGGCAAGATCACACGATGCACGGTATTTGAAAATTCACTAAACCAACAACCTGTTAACAATTTATGATATTCAAATCATAATAGGTGTAAAATACATATTTTATTCTATTTTTGTATATCTTTGAGCGTCAGTTTCGCCACTTGACGACCGATGTCGCAACCGTCACACTAGAACTACCTTAACTGTCAGATTACGTAAAGTGATCTTGGTCGCTACATTTTGAGAAGCATCGCCAGAGACAATTCAAGCCCTGAGTGACTTGAACTACGAACGGGCTGCACAACAACCCAGCCGAATACCATCAATAATGTATGCTAATACAGCCGAAGTAGCAGCGAATAGAGATAACTGTTGTAGATTAGACCAGTGGCAGGCGACAGTGACCGTAATAACGAACTAGGAACTACATACGAGTAGAACTTGTGTACACTGCAGACCGACAACACTGCCCCTTATATTCACTATCACTGTCTACCTGCCCTCTACTGGGGAGAAGATGTAATAACCTGATAAAAATGCGCTTCGCAATGGAAAATTAAATTAGTCATGTTTAATTTTGTTGCTACTTATTTGTCATTTGCGTAACAATTTATTCCGTAGTATATTACATTGCAACAGAGGCTTACACGGGGCAAGATACATTCGTCGATAATAAATAATCATAGAAATTGTGGGAGTTAAGTACTTTTAAAATAGTGCTTATACTAATCATTCAGATTATAAAGTGTACAAGGTTTAATTTACAAATTAAAGCCAGTGGGAATTTTTACATCAAACTTCTCTAGATGGCAGCGATGTTCCGGTCCATCATATTTTGAAATTAGTAATGTGAATTGACACTACAAAAAAAGTTGTTTTTAATTTTTCGGTGATTATGTGATTTAAAAACATGAGAGGAATATTCGATCAGAGCCTGGAATACTAGCGTTACGTTGTTTATACTATAAGCTCCTATTGACTAAGTCATATTAACGAAAGTAAATCAGGTTCTGTTTCCTTCTCTTTTCAACATGAACTAGTTTAAATAATTTAATTTCTATATATATATAATATATATATAATATATATATATATATATATATATATATATATATATATATATATATATATATATATATGTGTATGTATATTATATATATATATATATATATATATATATATATATATATATATATATATATTATATATATATATATATATATATATATATATATATATATATATATATATATATATATATATATATATATATATATATATATGTAGATAATATATATATATGTAGATAATATATATATATGTATATATATATATATATATATATATATATATATATATATATATATATATATATATATATATATATATATATATATATATATATATATCCGAATCACCCAAACGCAGACGTATATTTTATATGTTGAAGTTGTACTCACGAAGCATTTCTTTTGAGGCGAGTATTATATCCACGGAATTACGACATTCCTGATATAGAATTGACTGAATAACAAAATTTAATCGTCTTTCATTATCTTCTATTAAAGCAACTGTTAACTAACAGTGAGGTAATTTTTTTTTGGATTATTATCCAGTTGCATCCATTAAAGACTTAAGTATAAATACATTCAAATTAATTTCAGAACGATAATTTCAGAACGATATCTTTTACAAAACTGTTTTTACTACATTCAAGAATACATGATATATAACTTTGAAGACGTGCACACTTGATATACATATTGACGTGAAACACTTTTTTTGTAATAAAATACTTGTATGTTTATATTTTATATGTAATCAACATACTATAAACAAATTTTTAAAATGTAATATAGTTAATAAATCTAAATCTAAAAAATAAATTTTAAATTTGGTTTAAATTATTAAAACCAAATAAAAGTTTCATGTGATATGGAATAATTGATATTGCTGCCAAACATTCAATATACTTTTATTTGTTTAAACTAAATTTAAAATTTAAGTTTCGTTGGTACAACTGGCCATAAATTAATTGATTATAACAGATTTAATCATCGGTTAATATTAACCAAGATTGATGAAATTGAAACCGTATTCTACGTTTAAATCTACAAAATAACAACATAGTTGATGAAAGTTACTTTAAGCTTTTAGGGGGGGTGGGGGGTGAAAATATAAATTTACTTATAAATAGATAATAAAAAAATAACTAGTACTTTGTTTTTATCATGAAAAGAAAAAAAATAATAGTATTTATAAATTACTATAAACATTGGACATCGCACATTTTCCGTTATTAAGTGTTTATAAAGAATTGTATAGAAAAATGTTACAAATAAAAGATACGGTGCATATAATTTTTGACCGCCTTTATTTGAAGCATGTTTTTTCTAAAATCATCTAGAATTGTTTGACAATAGAAAATATACAATACAATAATTTGAAAATGCTATTAAGCAATGTATAAGCAACAATCATAGCTTGATGATAATATATTGAATTTATCGTAGTTATCTAATAACGTAGACAAATTATATCAGCTGTAGTAGAGAGTGAAATAATTTTTGTCGAAAATCCTTTAATTATGTATAATTACCGTTCTTAAACTATATTTTCTACAGGGTTATACTTACTCACACTTTCGTCTCTCTCGTAACAATTTCGTGTACGTGTCGATTTAATCTGTTATCTTGAATGAACACAATTTGGTTTTCAAACGTATTATTGTGGGCTGTATACTGTATAGTACATATTTACAATTTTTCTTCGTGCAACGGAAATACATAATTGAAGGGGGAATAACTGATGTTTTTAAGTGTCACGAAACGGATTTAATCATTTTGTATTCATCTACGATTTCTAAATTATTTCCCCTAGTTCGACACACAATACAGGTACTGATGATGTTTTTTTATTATTATTAATTGAAATGAAAGTAAAATTTTATTTATAGATAAATCAAATAATATACAAACTTGAGTTTGCTTGGATATGTATTTTTTGCTCTGTGAACATTTAGAATCAAAGGCAAGATTCAACCGAGAATTGATTTTCCATCTAATCCGATAGTATCAAAAATATCTACAACATGAGCTGGATTCGAACCTTTACCGTATGGTGCAACGCTGCAGCTACTATTAAAAGTTCAAGAGCAAGCGAAATAGCCAATAGTAAATAATATATATATATATATATATATATATATATATATATATATATATATATATATATATATATATATATATATATATATATATATATATATATACAGGGTGTTTTTTTATCTTGAGACAACAATCAAAGTTCCAAGTGTGGATAAATAAATATATCGAAGTAGGTAGCCAAGTTTTTGAGCACTTGTTGAAATGATTATTTAAATCAAGCACCCCGACGGTGAGAGGCAAGGGGACTCACCTGAAACAAGCACGCCGTTGGTGATTACAAGCACCCCCGATGTTATAGCAATTTTAAATTTGTTTGATTTAAAATTTAAAAGTAACCTCCCTCCCCCCGCTCTCTATCAGTGGTTGGGGGATGCTCACTCTTATCAATAGATAAGATTCTTAAAAACACCATAATGTTTTTTCACCCCCTGGTGCAATTTCACTGGAATTGCGAAAAATTTTATTTTCTACGATTACAACGCCATCTACTGGAAAACAAAAAAAATGTTTCAAACAAAATGTACGTATTTTTTTGCGGAGAATTCGAATCCGCTATAAAAAATAGAGGTTCCTATTTGAAATTCGCAAGTTGACCCACCCCCCACCCCCAGGGGGTAGAGGTGGCATGTCGAGATTGGTATCATCCAATAGGCCCCTCTGAGACAAACAAATTGTATTCGAAACATTTTTTGATACGATTCTTAGTTTTCAAGATATTTAGTTGTCTCAAGATAAAAAAAAAACACCCTGTATATATATATATATATATATATATATATATATATATATATATATATATATATATATATATATATAATATATATAAATTACCCTCTTACCAAGATCATAATGGTGGGGGAGCTAGAGGGATAATTTTAATGTGGTATAAAGTTTGTCGCCTGTGGTAATTGGATTCTACCTTTGAAATTCACAGTCCGAGGTATTACCACTGAGATATCTACCTTACATTACATTTAAACCAAATTCGTAAATTCTCTATTCATAAATAAATATATCATCACGCCTTTTACCCATTACTGGGTGTAGCACACAGTTGAAGCAGATTTCGGTAAGTGATATATTTATGCGTGTGAAGTGCGGTTACCAGCCGGCAAGTCACGGCCCCCAAAGATGTTAGTGGTGAGCCACAGGGGTAATTTTAAATTAGTGAAAATCTTTGTCGGTTGTGGGGATCGAACCAGGGTTCTTAGGATCCATATGCCGACTTGATACCACAGAGCCTTACCCCATCTTTTTATAAAATTAACTAAAAACTGTAACATAACTTTTAAATTGATAAAATATAATCTTAAACGTATAATAAAAATTTTTTCATAAATAATAAAAGAATATAGGTACTATAATAATTTTAAATTTTTAGGGTTATATTTATCACTTATCTGGAATAATTATAGCTTTCAACTGAATTTTCATTAATTTTTGTTTACGTTTATTTTAAATTTATTTTAATTATAAAATATACTAAATACGTCAAAATCAAATACACTCAAATATTATTTCAAGAATATGTATGAAACTTATTATCAAGATTACAATTAATTAATAAACGATATCAATAATATGTTCGACAATATGGTCCGTAAAACTGTTTTATTGTTGCTTTCTACTTTCTAGAAAATGTTTTCCGTAACACATTTAATGTCCTAAGTATGTCTTTTAATCAGAAACCACGACTTAAATTCCTAATTCAGTAATTGCAATTTTATCCAATTGTAATAAAAGACCATTTATTTTATTACATGAACTTAATGAATTACTATTTTATTATCATTCAAATGCATACAACTTAAGTAATTAGAAATAAAGCTTCTTCTATAATTCAAAGTATGTAAATAAAAATTCAATATCCTTTATTGGCGAGAAAGTTAATTTTGTAATAGAAGTATTAAGATAATTCTGTACAAAGATCAGTAGATAAGATAATTGTTTTTTAAAATGATTTTTAATAATGTAATTGTTTATATATACGAGGTCCGTTCAGAAAATAACCGAAGATTTTGAATTACGCGCCAACGGAGATATGCGGTTTACGAGATAATTGTTATTTGAGTGTTAGTAGCGATTTTTGAATAGTGTGGTTTCCTGGAGCAACGATGCAACGTAAAATTTTGCGTGAAATTGGGAAACAAGCTTACGAAGATGATGCTCTGGGTCGTACGCAATGGTTGTCACGATTTAAAAGTGGTCGTCAATCAATAGAAGATTATCCTCGATCAGAAAGGCCTTCAACAACAACTGATGAATCCCACGTTCAGAAAATCAAATAAAAATGTGGATGAAAACATCAGTATGTATTTATTTAGCGACTTTATTGGTTATTATGGTTAGTCTCTTCCGGGGTTTCTGTTGTGCAAATACTTCTTTCATGTCCTTAAAGTTCTTTTAAATATTTTAAAGTTGTTTTAATATTTGTATACATTTTATAGGATTAATTAAGAAATTTTACGTTATACGATGTTTGAATTTTTTTAGATGTAGTAAAATTTTGTTCACTGTCTAAAAAATATTTAGACATCTCAGCTGGTTTTCAATTTACATTTAAATTTAAAAAAATTAACGGCAATTCTTAGCAAAATTGCACTAAAAATTGAGTTGCTCTATTTTCCGTGTATACGACGATCTCGGCATTTTGAGACCCCCATCAAGCTGAGGGCCCGAGGCTCGTGCCCCGTGTGCCCTTATGGAAAAGACTGTACTGCTCCTGGCGTTTTTTTTTTATTTCCGAAATTAAATTCTGTGCTGAAACGACGCCGTTTTCAAACGGGAAGCTATCCAGGACTGGTTTCATCATCACGCCTTGACTCATTACTGGCAGTGGCACTCTGCCGTAGCAGATCTCGGCAGGTTTCATATTTTGCGCTTGAAGTATGCTGTTGCCAGCCGTTAAATCACAGCCTCCAAAGATGTCAATTGGGGGGAGGCTACAGGGGTAATTTTAATGTGGTAAAGTTTGTAGGGTATAGGAATCGAACTCGGATTCTCAAATCCAAAGGTCAATATGATACCACTGAACCAGGTACTCCATCCGAGGCTTTTAAGAATGTAATTACTAAAAAAGCATTTCTTTATTCCATTTCTCAAGATAAGAAAATACTAATGCTTATTTCTCCTAAGTGTCTGGAACCTTAAGTATACGCCTTCGTAATTATAAGTGCAATTATGGAATTAATTTAGGAAAAACATTTTCTTAATTAATTAATCAATACTGAAAGTTGGATTGAATCACGAATTAGATATGGACATGTGATACTGGAAATACAATTAGACATATATTTATGTCAGCAACATTAAACATTTTCTCTAGGCGTGTTAGTTTGACATTTGAGTTGAGTCAATAAATTTATATCATACATTCAACTTAAATTTTGCACTTTACGTATTCTACATAAAACATAAACAAAATACACAATAACAGGGTTAAAGATTTTGCCTTTTTTATTTAAGCCAGAAATTTCCAGTAAACATTAAAATACATATTCTTTGCTTTATACGAATAGACTAGGGATTCCCATCCTTAAAGAATATCATTCACAATGTGCGTGTATATATTTATAGCTCCTCTTTGTTTATACACAAAGTACAAATCAGTTTCTGGAGCAAAGATGCAGAGATGCAGAGATACCACCATTACCGAATAAACAGTATTTAATTGCTGCACGCAGTGTCTTAACGTTGTTTAGGTTAGGATACGTTTATAATACAATACGTAACTCGTAACTGGTGGACGTAAGTCGTAACTCGGCCCAGATCGGCAAAGTTCGAGGATGTTCGTGTGAGGTTGAAATGAGGAAGTTTATTATCAGGAAAATGAAAGGAAAACAATCGTTGTATATGTGACAAACATTTTTCGGATTATTATAATGATAATTTTGAAAATGTCTTTGTAGATTTTAATAGTTTCTATCGCACCTTTTAGAGACTCACTATCGAATAACATGTGTTTTGTTATTTTTTCTGAAACAGTTCTGCAGTTTGAGTGAGTTATCAACATTTTTAATGAAGTTGCAATTACAATTTTCTTATTTATAATAAAATTACAATCTAGTAAATATTTTACTTATTTTTATAATATTTATATAAAATTTAAATCGTTTTATACGAGAGTCGTTCAATAAGTCCTTAGAAAAAAGTAGAAAAAACACTTTTTTTGGGTAGATTTTTTTTTATTTTTCTACATAATCTCCTTTTAGCTCTATACACTTCTCTAATCGTTTTCCCAAATTTTTTAAGCCGTCCAAAAAGTAGGATTTCGGATGCTCCTCAAAATATGCCTCCGTTTGGGCGATGACCTCTTCATTGGTCGTAAACCTTCGTCCGCCAAGCCATTTCTTTAAGTTTGGAAATAAGAAAAAGTCACTGGGGGCCAAATCTGGTGAATACGGTGGATGTTGCAATAATTGGAACTTTAATTCCGTAATTTTGGCCATCGCAACTGCGCAGGTGTGCACAAGTGCATTGTCTTGATGAAAAAGGACCTTTTTGCGTTTCAAATGAGGACGTTTTTCTTTTATTTCTTCGCTCAGCTGGTCCAATAACGACGCATAATACGCTCCTGTTATCGTTTTTCCCTTTTCCAAATAGTCGATGAAGATGATTCCGCGTGCATCCCAAAAGACCGTTGCCATAACCTTGCCAGCCGATTTCGCCGTCTTCGCCTTCTTCGGAGCCCGTTCGCCTTCAAAAATCCACTGTTTTGACTGTTCTTTTGTCTCTGGAGTGTAGTAATGTATCCAAGTCTCATCCACAGTTATGTATCGACGCAGAAAATCTTCAGGATTACGACGGAAATGCGCCAAAACAGCCTCAGAGTCCACCACACGATTGCGTTTATTCTCCACTGTGAGCAAACGCGGCACCCATCTTGCCGAGATTTTTTTCACACCTAATTTTTCGTGCAAAATTAAAGCGACTGTGCCTTGTGATATGCCTGTAGCCTCAACTATTTCGCACACTTTGATTCGTCGGTCACTTAAAACCATATCGTGGATTTGGTCAATCATTTCGGGGGTAGACACTTCTACAGGACGTCCGGAACGATGTTCATCTTTTGTGGATGTACGGCCACGTTTAAACTCATTCACCCAATTGTAAACAGTTGCAAACACAGGAGCAGATGTGCCATGAACTTCATCCAACTCAGCTTTAATTTCTTTCGGCGTTAAGTCTTTTAAATACAAATGTTTAATCACCGCTCGAAACTCACTTTTATCCATTATTATAAACTATCAAAAGTTTTTTACTACAATTGACAACAACAATGAAACTACGTGACGGCTAAAGCTAAAACTCTAACAGTTGACTAGTTAGGAGTGCTGCTTACTGGAAAAATTCATTTTCGATACTAAGAGCACCATCTCTTGGATTTTCTAAGGACTTATTGAACGATCCTCGTATCATTGGAATTAGGAAATAAAATTTCTCTGCCCCCGGGTTTTTTTGATATACTTGATTAGGCCTTCTAAGAAAAAACATACATTCATATTTTTTAAATTTTATATAGATACCAAATGTCAAATAAAAATAAATAAAAGGAAAAACTTAGAATCTGTTGTAATTACAAATTACGAGTACCTACTACACTTATTTACTTACATTATTAAGAGTGAAAATATAAAAAACTATAGTTGCATGAAGTTGATATTTGACATTTAAAAATTTGTATCGGTTAACACATGTCAGTGAAGTATTTATAATTACAAACCTGAGCTACTTGCATAATAAAAGGAACTATATTTAAATTTGTTTGAACCCAATTATAACACATCAAGCTATGGACCTAGAACTCACCCTTCATAAAATAACAAACCAAGCTTCTGTCAATATCAAGCATGACAAAACAGATACAGATCCTGATATAAATATCCTCAACTGTTTACAGTACACGAAATACTAATTTCGTTAAATGTAGCGGAACTTCTAACTCTAATGTCTAATATTAGAGAAATACAAATTTTATCTTCATAATAATTTGGGAAATACTGGATTGGAAATTATTTATTGAAAATTTTAAAATAAAACAAAGTAAAATTAATGAACTATCTTTTAGAAAGAAAATTGTTAGAAATTATGGATTTTTTTATACAGGTGTGTTCGTGTTGATGTTAATTTTTAACTACATATATAAGGAAAAAGATGATAAATCTGTATAGGCTCAAATAAAATATGTACTCTAGTTTTAATAAATTCGTAGGTAATTCTAGGAGCAATTTTCTACAATTCATAAGACAACACATATTTTTTAATCTACGAGGTGTGGCTATTAAATAACGAGACTGAGGCTGCTACAGACGAAGTACGCATGCGCCAAACACCAGCGACCATCAGCTTTTTAGCGTGAAGCTTTCTCTTTCGAATGCAGTACGTCTCGCTTCTGTAAACAAATCCGTATAGCCGTAGCATTCGTTCTGATTAGAGTTGTTTTTTTGTTTCGCCGAAAAAATGTTAAGTGCAGCTTTAGAGCAACGAATTGTTGTGAAATTTCACATGAAACTTGGCAAAACTGCTACTGAAATTTATAATTTATTGAAAAAAGTACCCGAATTGTGAAAGGACAAGTCATGGTTACTCCATCAAAACAATGCGCTGGCTCATTTCGCAATGTCTGTCAAGAGATTTCTAGCCAAGTATAGCATCCCAGAGTCACCACCTTATTCGCCAGATCTTGCACCGTGCGACTTCTATCTGTTTCCTAAGATGAAATAGCAACAAGGTTTGAGCTTTGAAAGAGAAATCGGCACGCGTCTGAAGAAGCTGACAGAAGAAGACTTCCAGCACTGTTTCGAACAATGGAAGATTCGCATGGAGCATTGTAGGCATAGATGAGGGGTGTATATTGAATGTGATAATAAGTAAATAGGTATGGAATCAAAATAAAATGTTGAAACAGCATCAGTCTCGTTATTTAATAGCCACATGTCGTATTGACAAAACATACAATCCAGTCATTTAGAAACAGGGATATAAAAATACTGTAGATTACGGTTAATTGGGACACATCGGGATCAGAAAAATTTTCCTGCCCCAAATATGTAAAGTTCTACATAAATTAAGACCCCAACAAAAATTTAAATTTTATTATATTCTGAAAACACATAATATGTACATATTCTTTATGCAACTTGCACCCTTGATTACAGTTTTATATAGGTACATATTTGAATTTATAATCAGTCTCAAGTAATTGACATCTTTTTCCCAAGAAAGCGAAGCAAATTCTTATTATTTTCTCGATTTGTTTCTGTTTTTGAAGTTTGGCGCAAAATAGCGGTTGCCCAGATTACCCGATGGTTCAATTAACCCAATCGATTGTAATGTCGTAATAATTCATCTGGCCAACAAAACACGTTGGAATTAAATAATGGCGAGTTATACATTTAAAATTCTTATGTCACGCCGGGCAGAGGTGAAAGGGAACAACACAGGAAGATATATCTCGTATCTCGATAGGTTAACATCAGTCAGTTCAGCTAAGTCGGTATCACAATCCACTATTTCGTAGTTAATCTAGTTGGATAAATGATCCCACCATACTGATGAGTCCGGAAGGACGAAACGCGTCTATGCTTAAAGCTGAACTGACCAGCCGTTTGTTGATGACCTGAGAAGTTGATGCAAACGTGCTGTAAAACCTCTGTGGAATTACGAGACAAGTGATGGAAAATTTTTTCCTATTTTTTTTTATTTATATCTCGTATTAGTGGGAGAGCTAGTTCACAGACCATGATCAACTAGAGCATATTTTTAACATGCCATTTAATCTGCATCGTATTTTAAAAGTACTCTCTAGTTAGTCGTGGTCTGTCAACTAACTCTCTCACTAGTGCCAGATGTCTCGCCATTAAACAAATAGCTTCCTAGTAATGTACCAAATACGTGAAAATGTAAACCCGAAATCGATTCTTACAACCTACAATACATTTTCACCTCAAATAATTAACATTGGTGTACTTATACTTTTACTCATTGCATAAATAACAATTATCAGTTCCGGAAAACACTATATGACGAGAACCATTCCTAGGCATGATTATTTACTTTATCATTTACCCTGGCTTTTTGACAGGGCCGAACTCAGCTAAACTGGCACCTGAAGCAACTTTAAAAAACGGTGTCCTTTTACATAAAAATTCAAAATCTAGTATTTATTATTAGTAGTATTCCGTTTCTTAAACTTAAATTCTTCAACATACATTAGTATTTTGTAATCTTTTCATTTTTAATACACACAGGGCCGGATTTCTTTGTTGATGTGTTTGAAAATAAATATTTATTTTAAATATCCAATTGTTCTTCTTCCAGTCGCACTATAGGGTACTATTTCATTATTATAAATTATCACTTACGTATTTTCCAGTGGCGTGCAGTTCATATGTTACCTTAGACATATTTTAGGAATTGCACCATTTTCTACATTACAATGATTCAAGAAAGATTAAGTAGTTTATCGTTAGTGACTGTAGAAAAAGAATTATAAAATTTGTTATAACATGAAACAGACTTTTTGGAAACGAATTTGTAAATAATGGCGAAAGAAGAAGAATTAATATACAAATAAATTTGTTATACAATGAATACCGTCTATCCCGTACAATCATAATTACAAATAAATAAATAAATAAATATATCATCACGCCTTCTATCCATTACCGGGTGTGGCACTCTGCCGAAGCAGATCTCGGTAAGTGATATATTTTGCGCGTGAAGTGCAAAGATGTTAGTGGTGGAGGAGCCACAGGGGTAGTTTTTGAAATTATGGAAAATGTTTGTCGCCTGTGGGAATCGAACCAGGGTTCTCAGGATCCACATGAGCGTCCGCAGGGCGCGCGCCCCCCCTTGTATATTAACTAGGATGGTGACCAAGACTCTCGAAAATAGGATTTTAACATGTAAAACTATATTTTTTAAATGTCCTGCTTCCATAAATATTTGAAGCAAAAAAGCTTGAAATAAAAGTGCATCTGAACCAATAAACAAAATTAATTTTGCATACTTTGTAACGACACAAATTAGATTTGAAAATGACGAAAATTGAATCAAAACTATCGATAGGCATGAAATTGAAACAAAATTAAACATATGTTTGACGTTTTATTTGTCAAAATAAATGAAATAATAAATAAGGAATTTATTCTGACAGTTTTGACAGATTGAACGACAAACATTTGTTTAATTTTGTGTCAATTTTATAGCTACCGATAGTTTTGAGACAATTTTAGTCATTTTCAGATCTAATTTGTGCCGATACAAAGCATACAAAATTCATTTCATATTTTATGCCCTAAAAATTTTATTTGAAGCTTTTTGCTTTTAAATAATTAGGAAGCAGGAAATTTAAAACAATGTGATTTTACATGTTAAAGCCCGATGTTCGAGAGTCGTGGCCACCACACTGCATATGTATATATAAATTAAATAAAAATTAAATTATAAGTTTAAAGATAATAAATTCAAGCTGAAACTGAATTTCCTGCAGTATTCTTAAGGCCAGCTAGCGACATGTTCCCTATCGTAATGATTGAGTAATCTAAGTATACACAGACACAAAATATTAGAAAATAAAAACTGTAAGACTGCTAAATCGGAATTTATTGAAGAAATGGTGTCAATTTATGGAAACTAGTAATTTATTTCACAAATTTAAATATTTTTTTTGTTATGTAAAAAAAATATTTTCGAAATTTATGTATATTTGAGAGTTTTTTCCGGCTCGCCCCCCCCTGGAAAAATGTCTGTGGACGCCTATGAGGATCCACAGGCCGACTTCATACCACTGAGCTAGCCACCCCATAATAATAATTATAATAATAAATAATAATTTTGGAGTAGGTGTCACAGTGGTATCGAGTCGGTCTGTGGATTTGAGAACATGGGTTCAATTTCCACAGTCGACAAACAATTTTCACCACATTAAAACTACCCGTGGCTCTCTCTCCACTAACCACTTTGGGAGTCGTGATTTGATGGCTGGTGCGTATAAATATATCACTTACCGAGATCTGCTACGGCAGAGTGCCACACCCATTAATGGGTAAAAGACGTTATGATATATTTATTTAATTTATAATCATGCATACCCAACTCTAGAACTCACCGCACGCCACTGATATTTTCCAATGAATTCGAGTTTATCGGTTTAAATTTAATGTACTTGATGCATTCCTGCCTTCTTCTTAACCTTACTGTTAAAAAGGTAAGCGAAACAAACTGAACTATAAAAATAGGTACGTTCCACTCTAAAACTATATAATATTGGTATGTAATTCGCATATATTTTTATGTTCAATGTAAATTGTTTAATTCCTGGAGTTCTTTTGAGTCTATCGGTTTAAATTTTATTATTAAAACAAGCATTCGTGCAAGTTTAGAAAAAAAAGCGTGTTGTTATTGGTTCAGAATTTCTTAAAAGGAAGCAAATTAAATACAGTGCTAACTCGTGGTAAAACAGTAATTTCATTTTGCGTTTTGAAGTCGCTTTTCAGCCCTCATTATCTTTGTGTTTATTCATCTATGTTCTATGAATAGTAATATTAGCAATAAATTCTTTAAGAACAATATTATATTTAATAACTGATAAAAATAAAAATGCCATTGTGTAATTAACATGAATTTTTAAATATTTACTGCATATAAATGTCAAGTATCGCACCGGCCCTGCTCTGTGAATTATCTACAAGTAGTAATATTCAGAATAACGACACAATATGCAAAGTACAGTCGAAGCATATGAACTGGAACAACTGTGTAGCAGCTGTAGACGTGTAGACACATTCATAGGACATATGAGAAGCGGGGCTATTCAACAATCCGTAACGAGCACGGAAACAGGGGTGTACATTATGTTTATAACACCACAAAATTTTGCAGATTGGTATGATATTCAGAATGTGCATAAAATTTATAAATATATGCAATTTCAATTGACTTGGAAATTATACGTTCATCATTTTGTTTATTGTTTATAAATATTAATTCATATTTTATTTTTAATACTATGTAAATAAATCATTACAAAATTATACCTTCTGTATCATATCTCAATAAGTGAATTTACCAGCCGACAAATCACACTACCTAAAGATCAGGTTCTGGGTTCGGAGAAAACATATTTTTACTATATTTTTTTCATATATAAAAATACATATTTTTAGCAAAAATGTATTTAGGTACTTTAGGTACAGTCTGACCAAATGTTTACATTGTAAATTAGTTTTTTGTTACATAAAGGTTCCTACATACATAATATAATTAAGAATTATATTATCTATTCACATTTGGCAGCAGATTTCATGTTGTTTAACATACAAAAATCATTTCTGAATTTGATATTTAACATACATACATACATATCTTCACGCTATATCCCAATAAATGGGGTAGCACGAACCCTAAAATCACTCATAAAACATTCACTCATCACACTCATTACAATCAGCCCTCGTCAAACATTTTCATCCAAACAACCACCCTCACTTCAACCACATTCATAGATCACTCCATATAAACTCATTCATTTATTACACTCGAAACCATTATCACACAACAAACCTTCAATCACATCATTCCTATTCACTTATCATTCATTTTCTTTCTTCAACGTACATAACATATGCATAAAACATCTCAAATTACTCACGTTTACTTTTAACAACGAATCTAATAACGAAACTAACAACGAATCTACAAGATCAGAAAACATGAAACCGATAGCCTGCACTTGTATATGAAAGAAAAGTCCACACAATGCAGTAACTGAAAATGAAACAAAAAGATAAGAAAGGGAGGGAGCGTTGCCCTGCGCTTGTTTTTGAAAGTGAATTTCACACAATTGCAGTTAAACACTCTACGTAAGAACTGAAAACGAATTAAAAGATAAGAAAGGAAGGGAGTGTCGCTCTACGCTTGTTTTTGAAAGTGAATTCCACACAATTGCAGTTAAACACTCAATGTGAGATCAGAAAACGAATAAAAAAGATAGAAACACAGGTTGTGTCGTCCCTAAGCTTGTTTTTGATATTTAAAACATTGCTAAATTATTAAACGAACAAAATTAAACCATTTGCTCGAGTTAGATGCAGAATTAAATTTTCTAGTACATTTATTTAAATTATTTAGATATTAATAGGCTTTGAAATGTACTAGAGTAAACCCGGAGCATTATTCCGATTCGTGAAATTGTAAAAATATATATACAGAACGAGAAATTATTAAAAGTTATTGTGTAAGTTCCTGGAAATATTAAGGTATCTCCATTTCAGTTTATAAAAAAAATAATACAGTATTTTAAAAATATACCGTTTTTATTTGAAAAATACATTTGCTTACTCCCACCACTGTCATTTGTTTCTGTAAAATATAACGTAAACAAGCGGACAAAAAATTTATAACTATTTAAAAAATTGGTTGAACCTTTTAACTGAGACTCATTTTTCTGATCATGTTGTTATTTTTTTTTAATCGAAACATTTCAATAGCATTCCGGTTTGTGAAATATTCTATTTCGAGCCTTCAATATTTGTTAAATAATAAAAGGATTTAATAAAAAGAAAAATAATTGATAACACAATATTTTCTAAATACTATATAAGAATACTCATTTGATCAGGGAACATGAACAGTTCTGATGGCAGTGAATTGAATAAAACTTGGTTATTTTTGATCAAAAAATTATAATTTCTTATATATCTCGTATTCTTTTTTACCCATTTCTGGATGTGGTACTAAGCCGTAGAAAATCTCTGTACGTGACATATTTATGCGCGTGAAATTCAGTTATGAGTTGTTGAATTACGACCCCCAAATATGTTAGTAGTGGAGAAACCACAGGGGTATTTTAATGCGGTGATTGTTTGTCGAAAGTGGGAATCGAATCTGGGTTCTCAAATCTACAATCTGATTCAATGCCAGTGAGCTACCTACAACACTAGTTACTTATTTATAGTTACGTTTTATTTATTTATTATTTAAATTTTCCTGAACAGTTAGGCGTAATAAAAAAGAATGCAAACAAAAATTAAATCATTAATAAATTATTAACAAATAAAAATCTACATAGAAGAGCTTTTCGTTATTTGTGATTAAAATAATTTAATTAATTTTTTTTTAATAAAAGGAAACTGTAGTTCATTAAAATGCAATGAAATTGAAGTGTTTGTATCTTTTAGCCAAATATATAAAAATATATATATATATCATATATATATATATATATATATATATATATATATATATATATCATCACGCCTTCTACCCATTACTGGGTGTGGCACTCTGCTAAAGCAGATCTCGGTAAGTGATATATTTTGCGCGTGAAGTGCGGTTACCAGTCGTCAAATCACGGCCCCCAAACATGTTAGTGGTGGAGGAGCCACAGGGATAGCTTTTTCAAATTATGAAAATTTGTTGCCTGTGGGAATCGAACCAGGGACCTCAGGATCCACAGGCCGACTTCATCCCACTGTGCTAGCCATCCATATAAAAATGGTTATCCAAAAGTAAATTTTACGTACTAAATTGATTTTTAGTTCAGATACCAAAATTGAAAAGCAAAATTTAATAATTATGAAAATAAGGTTGATCATTTATTCAAATTGAAAGAAAACGCAGAAACAGAGTATTTCGATACACAAATACCCTTTGTATTAATAAATAAATGTGTAATCTGAAATAGGATATCGTCAAGACTATTTTGTAAGCTTGTAGGTATCGCGTTGATGTATTTAATTAAACTAAAATTAACAAAAAGCACTTATGTTTAACATTTTCGATGTTGTAATGAATAATACACATACTACTTTTAATTTAGGTAAAGATATAAATTAACTATAATATTCTAAATACAAAAAAAATAGGAACTATATCGATCTCTTTCATAATGTCTTTTGTTATATTTACTATTTCAACATGTTGAAATTGGTAAATATAATTTGACAGAATCAATAATGAAAGGAACAATTGTGGTTCATAACTCAAAATTTTTAGATTAATCTTACTTAACATGTTGTCAATTTTATAACTTTAAGAAATTAAAGTGGCGACAAACTTTTTCCGTAGGTTTATTCTTTGATACCCAATTTGTTATCTATTAGTACTACCCTTAATTAACATAAAATTTATTTTTCTAAGAAGCCATAATTCTTTTACATTTTTATTCAATAATTAAACATCATTTTGTAAAATTTAGAATGTATTAACTTATGTAATTTCTATTAAACTGAAAACTTCATTGTGAAATTGTCAAAAAACACCGGATTTAAGAAAATATTTCAAAATAATTTTATAATATTTTAACTAAATTGTACGCGATATAATTTTAATTAATAATTCTCTAAATCTAAAACACGGTAAAAATTTCGCATTAAAAAAATAGATAATTTAAAATTCCATATAATTGTAGAATATTGCATAATATTATTATATTTGAACATATTTGGGTGTTATTTCAGTGCATATTGCATGCCTATTTGTGCCTTTTTAGTACATATATAATCAATTTTCTAATTATAAAAATATATTCGAAATGATGTTGAAAATTGTTTTCTTTTTCTTCATGAAGAGCTTCTTCAGAAAACATAAATTTTATTTTAAGACACTGGTTTTGCTGCTAACGATATTCTGGAATATGATTTAACTTCATATTTCTATTTATCTAGCGTCAAAATTTTGTATCTAAACCAACACTAGTAAGTATCATCCCCACACCATCAGCACCAACATTTGCACGGGCCCGCCGTATTCAACAACGGGGGAGCTCCATTTTTGACAATAACGTTTTTTAACAATATATTGTTACAATATTATAGATATCCAATAGGAAAACATCAAAAATTGGGTTATGTACAGATTTATTTATTAATGCGACATAGAACGACATATAATTCATTATTCAAGTTAGTGAAAAAATATTAAATCTATAAATGTTTATATAATTTGTGCTATTTGTGTTAGATTTTGATATTTTTCACTTATCTGATTTATGAATTATATGTTACTTTATACTAAACATTGGTGAATAAATACAAAAGTACAAATTTAAAGATTGATAACCTTTTCTTGATTTGATTATTTTCGATTTTACCTCGAAAATGTTAGAATTTTAAGTAAAACAATTAACTAATTGGAAATAGTAAAGTCAAACGCGCTAATTTTAGGAAATAAAAATATGTTCATATAAGCACCTTACAACAGTACTCAGTGTATAATGATTAAAAAACATAATAGTCCTTGAATAAACTACTAATTGAACTAAACTTTATTCGGCAATCGATACCTAACTTTTCAAATTAGAGTTTAATAACAGTCAGGTTTGTGTAAGAAGATTTCAATAATACTATTGCATGAACTAAGTAAAGACCTATACATATTGCAGACATTTTGTTATAATGTGGCTGTATTACACACAACTTGTCTGATACAGGCTGTTCAAAAAGTGGAAAATACTTTGACATTTTGATGTGCTAATTCTTAGGCAAAAAGATAAATAAATATTGGTATCATTACGCCTTTTACCTTATGGGATGTGGTACTCTATCGTAGCAGATCTCGGTAAGTGTTATATTTTTTCGCGTGAAGTGCGGTTACCAGGCGTCAAATCACAGTCCCCAAAGATATTAGTGGTAGGAGAGCTATAGAGGTAATTTAAATGTGGTTAATTTTTTGTCTGTTACGGAAATCGAACCCGGGTTTTCAATCCATAGTCCGACTCGATGCCACTGATAAAAATTATTCGCAAAATAAAGGCCATGGTTCTTGAAGTGTACATTTTTACTGTCATAATTTGATAAATTAAGAATTAGAGCACTTTGTAAAACTGCTTAATTTTAAGAATCATAATTTAATGGTATGTAATATTACAGAACAAAATTAAATTAATTTATTTGTTATTCAACATCAGTTATGTGATTAAATAATTCATTATCATTTTATGGGGTAGGTGGCTCAGTGGTATCGAGTCGGCCTGTGAATCCAGAGAAGCCTGGTTCGATTTCCACAGCCGACAATCATTTTCACCACATTAAAAATTGTCCTTGTGGCTCCCCGACTCCTAACATCTTTGGGGGCTGTGTTTTGACGGCTGGTAACTGCACTAATATATCACTTATCGTGATCTACTTCCGTAGAGTGCCACACCCAGTAATGGGTAAAAGGTGTGATATATATATATATATATATATATATATATATATATATATATATATATATATATATCTCTCTATATCGTGCCGGCTAGTGGTACTAAAAATGTGCACTTCAAGAAACATGTCCTTAATTTTGAAAAAAATTAAATATGTATTGAATCAGCACATAAAAATGTATTCATCTTCAAAGTTTTTTGTTTACCTTTTTGTAACACCCTATATGTGATTTCTTCATTGGGACAGTCTTTACTTCTTATATTTAGAGAGCTAGGGTACAAAATGATGTCTCATTTATTCCAGTGACAAAAATGGATTTTTTAATAGATTATGTGATGATAAACATGAAAAAAGATATTAGATTTGGAAACGGGTGGAAACTATAGATGGCGTCGATGTAAATGCGCCGATTTTAAGGATGGTTGTTGACCAGTCCACTTTCAGAGCTTCTGTCACCAATGAGCAACCAGCAATAAATTCTGTCAATAATTTTTTTGTCATGTATTCGTTGTGAACAAGTAGTAATATGTCACACGACATCATAAAAATTGCTTACTTTGACCGGTTTTGTCGTGCATGCGTCACCGGCCAAAACTTCTGTCTATCATTTTTATTACTTAATTATACCAAAGTCTATAATTTAAACTGAAAATTAGCCTGTAAAAAATATGTCAACAACTACCCTTAAAATTCACATCGACGCCATCTATAGTTGCCACCCGTTCCCAAAACTAATTTTCTTTTTTTCATGTTTATTATGACATAATCTATTAAAAAAACCCTTTCTGTCACTGGAATAAATGAGACATCATTTTGCACCGTAGCTCTCTAACTATTAGTTACAATGAAATATTTGGAATCTTACGGAAATCTGACTGTAGCCTCGTCCTTTTCTGCTGGTTCGTTAATATTTTTATAGGTTAAGATTTCTCACTGATAGATGTGCCAAATGAAATTAAATGAAAATTCTTCAAGAAAAATATAATATAATTAAATTTCGTATATCCTACTTTTAACTCTAAAAAAAAAATTTGTTTTTGGTGTACCTATGTAGTTGGATAATTTAGCTATTGTAACAATATAAGTTCCAAAAACTAGTATTGTAACCTCCACCCCCAGGAACCATCTCCACAAGCACATACTAACCTCCACTTCTTGCAGAGTACCTCCGGGGTACGTGTACCAGTCGCCGTACCTGACCGCCACGACGCCAGGCAGCATCATGCCGCTCCCGGCGACGCAGCTGACGCATGCGGCCGCCGTCGCCGCCACCACGCAGTTCTACGAGTACCAGAACGCTGCGGCCGCCGCTGCTGCCGCCGCCGCGACGTACCCGAGCCAGTACGCGAACGGGTTCGAGGCGTATCCGTACACGGGAGCTACAGGTTGGTAGTATGTTTGAAGAAAAACTATGAAGAAGATTTTGCGAGGGTTTTCAAGCTTTTAATAACATATGTATAATATATTAATAACATAATAATCAAATAAAACATACTCGTATGTCTAACTGAAAAATTTCAATAAAAAGTATACCTGTCAAAACGGTTACCTTTTCGTGGTGACGATATTAAGTATACCGGGTGTCGACTTTTATTTTGTTATATAGGAAAAAACAATGTTTTTTTCTTTGTGATAGTTTCCTCCTTATTAATTCTAGAACAAAAATGTGAATACAAAAGTTATTCAGAATTCAAAACTGCATCCAATGAATTTATTTTATTATGTTCATGTCACGAGATAGTCATAAATTTAAATTTCCATCTTTAGACTATTTACAGATTGCGATCAGAAATAAAAGTAATAAATTTGACAAACCTGTCAATAGAAAAATTAAAATTACTTCTTTGATTTCCCATGGCACTATGTGAACAGCTCGAAGATAGAAATTTTAGTTTATATCTATTTCGTGAAAAGAACGTATTATATCAATCAATTTGGACTTTATGAATTGAAAGAAATTTTTAATTCTGAACATTTTATATTTACACTTTTGTTAAAAAATTATTAAGGAAGAAACTATCGCCAAATAAAAATTGTACCATTGTACTCGTACGAGTATTTGCTATATAAAAAAAAGTATACATCCAGTATCGGATCCAAAAGCACACTGAATCACTTGTCCCTATACCTTTTTCACTCCGTTAATATATCGATCTTTGTCACTATTATTATCTCACTCCATACGTCTAGCTATATCCCACGAAAATCTGCAATCGTCATTAGATCATTTAATATTTTTTCTTCCTTATTAGGTACTTACCAGCAAACTATAAGTAGATTACCACACTAAAAATATAATGGTGGAACCCCCTATTACGTCAATGAATTTGTTTATGATATAATACAATTCATCACTTTGTTTCTATCATTCAAAATAGAGGTGGGCGAATATAAAACTTCTCGAATTAGATATTCGAATTCGAATATTAATCATATCTCGATTATTCAAATACCTCGAATATTCGAATACTCCGAATAGTTATTTATTTAAAAATTGTGAAAAATAAAATACAAATTTATAATTATAATAATAATAAATTGATATTAATTAAATTATCATTATCATTTAACTGTAAAGTGGCAACTGTACAACTGTCAACTAAGTTCATTAAAATGCCGAAGACAGCGCTGTTTCAATTTCATGTGATATTCGAGATATTCGAATGTTCGCCATTGACATAAATATTTGAAGATCTCGAATATCGAATACTTGCAGTATTCGAGGTATTCGAGTATTCGAGGGTGGTAATCGCCCATCTCGTATTTAAATTTACATTCAGGCAGGTGTCGATCAAATCTCGATAACTTCAACTTCTATAAAAAATGCGATTGTGTCTGAGTAGTTCGGATTCCACTATAAGCCTTCCTGCTGAATACTGTAATTAGAATTAATAAATATATATTTTTTGTCAAGGAAACAATATATTTCGTTTATGTTCTTACGTTTATTATGGTATAAAAAAGTTAAAATTTAAATATTTTTAAATCGAACTATGAATCGATGCTACAAACGCTGCCAAATGAAAACCAGTGACCAGTCAAAGTGAAAATATAGATAAGAGTCAATTTCTTCCAGTTTAAATAAATTATGGATACAAAATTTGCATATCTCTAAATTTCCCACCTAGTAATAATAATTTTCAAGTTACCTACCTAATTTGTTGTTCAGTATTTAAATCTGTTTAGTATAAACACCTTTGAATGCAATTTTTATAACAAGTTTCAAATTCAGTATGAAGTATACATTACAGTTCCATATTTAAATATATTTTGTTCAGTATAAATGTCAAATGTCTACTATAAATGTGAATTATTATTCTATCAATTGATGGAAATAAATGCATCATTTAAACAGAAATTAGAAATTGTTAACTTATAACTTAAGTTTAATACTAATGAATATCTTGGAACAATTTTCCATTATTTATAAAGAATAAAATTAGTACTGCACCCTTTTGTGAAAGAAAATTAACCGAACGTTTATAAAAAGTACGTAACAAATAATTTTATCTCATTTAAAATTCTAAAAGTAAGTTAACCTAGAAATTTGTACGTATCAATTGCAAATAAGTCAAAACAAAATACAAATCGTCACTAAATATTTCATTCTTTCTATTTAAATTTTGGATTTGTAGACACATTTAATAACAATTTTTTTAATTCCAGTTAAAATTAGAAAAATATTTTAACCTGATTTACATTGTGTCCTTTTTGTTTTCAAACATGAACAAGAATAATCTTGTAAATTCCTTTGATGAAACAATAATAACAAAATTATCATTTGTAGTAAAACCAATAATTAAAAACAATATCTGCATAATGTCCAACTTAATGAGATGTTTATGATACATTGTTGTATATAGCCCAAGCGCAAATCTATAATGGAAAATAAAATAACATTGTTTAATATTGTGAAATAATTTTTCTTGTTTATTCTTTGATGACAAAGTGAATCGTCACAAAAATATATTTATCAATGTGCAACCTATTTATAAAACAGTAAAACATAAATTTAGTAAATGTAAGTGATATTTTGAGAAATAATATTTTTTACTTCTGTTCAGCAATAACTCTTTCACTCTTACGTATTTTTAAACGAAGTAGTATAAAAATGTTACACTAGTATAAACTAGATTAATATACGTTATATTTTTCGCCTATTCTGCTAGAAGGCTTATGAACTTCAAAGTACTACATTTCCTGACAGTTCGTTGTTATTTACAGTTTTATTTTCGAAGTATAACTTTTTCTTAACTATAAAAAATTGATTTACTATTTGTTAGATTATTTCTAGATATTCAGACAAGGTTAATGGTATTAATGTTTCTTTTTGAATAGATTAAACGAGATTTATTATTTTTTTAACTGGTAACAAGCGTATGCCAATCTATAATTTTATTTATTATAATATTGTATGTAATGACATGGCTAAAAAATTATATAGGATAATTAACAATTAAGTCTCCTTTAAAATAAATTATTAATTTAATTAAATAGGGGTGGCTAGCACAGTGGTATGACGTCGGCCTGTGGATCCTGAGAACCCTGGTTCGATTCCCATAGGCGACAAACAATTTTCATAATTTCAAAAACTACCCCTGTGGCTCCTCCACCACTAACATCTTTGGGGGCCGTGATTTGACGACTGGTAACCGCACTTCACGCGCAAAATATATCACTTACCGACATCTGCTTCGGCAGAGTGCCACACCCGGTAATGGGTAGAAGGCGTGATGATATATTTATTTATATTTATTTATTAATTTGTAGAGAATAATTCGGTCGAAGCGTCTTTTCAACTAGACTATGCTGATCTGATGTAATAACTTGATATGTATTTATTTTAGAGTAAAATTTAAATGACAATCCGATTAGTGTTGAATTCAGGGAATGGTCGGCGGTGAATTCCTCTCTCCTCTCCCGGAGAAATGATATCCCCCTCAGATGTAAAATTGGTTATATGAATTCAATACTACTAAATGATACATATATGAGCATCGAAATATGTGCACTCCTAAAGCTTTCATGTAAATCCGAGTCCAACGTATTCCAGTTGGGAAGACGCTTTGCTAGAGTTCAAATTCCTGCGTGAGTAGAATTTTTGTTCTAAAATAATAATTGGTTTAAATTAGTTGATAAGTATTTAATTTAAAAGATATTAAAAAAAAATCAAATATATCACTGTAAATATAAAGTTTATATTTCTCTCAGTATTTAACCTTGTTTTCTAGTAAACTTTAAATAATTGATCTTGATACATTTGTTTATGAATCTCATCATTTGGGCCATAATTATTTTCTCGTGAAAAAATAAATAATACTAAAAACGCAGGTATCTTACATTTACTAAATTCTACAATTAATTTTCAATATTTTAAAATAAATTTATCATTAAATATACCTTAGACATAAAATGTATAGTAGTATTACAAGCAAATTTTTTTTTTACAAAAAACTAATTCAGCTCTTAATTGGACTATCATGATTATCATCTTGTAGGCAGAGGTGGATAAAATCAAAGTTAAATATATTTTAAGCAAACTTTATTATTATACAGTTTTTTAATGAAACAAAAAAGTTTTAGTTAATACAGAAATGTTTACTTCCTCTTTCAATGACTGTCATGCCAAGGTGTATGTATTAATTGATTTCAAATTGTATCTGCGTATTAACAACATACTACTATATATATATATATATATATATATATATATATATATATATATATATATATATATATATATATATATATATATATATATCATTAAATTTTCATTTAATTCTCTTGCATACTACACGAGAAATAAAATACAAAATTAAACATAAAAAGAAAAATAAGATTCGGACTAACTGATAATGATGCAGGGTTCGTATAATACTCGTATAAAAAAGTGTTCGACTATGGAATAAAAGAATTGAGGACATAAACAAGGAATAGAAATGTGTATTGAGACATTTAAGGTACGAACACAGTACTATCACGTCACGTGAACACACACATATGATTTCACGTGAACTCTCAAATTGTTGAGACCTATGATACCCATATTGTTATGCAATATTATGCGATATTACATGAATGCAGCAAATGACAATAGTGTGTCTCCTAGCAACAATTTGACAGTTCACGTGACGTGACAGTAGTGTGTTCGTACCTTAAATAGCGCTTGAACGATGGAAGATTCTGCTTGAAGATTAACATTTCCTGGAATATGGACAGACAGGTCAAAATGGAGTCACCGATCCAGATTTTTCTTTCAAGAGCACGTTGATTTTAATCTTTATCATGTTGGCGTGCCAGAGTAATGATTTCCATGCGGATGACGATGCCACAGTACATGAATGCTATCTCCATACAGGATAATTTTGCCGAACAATTACTTTTGAAAATCCTTGTCGCACTTAATGATGAAGTTGTATATGGTTTCATGGATGGCGGAAGATTCCATATCCAAGAATGAGAACTGGAAAAGAGTCTCCGAGCAGCGGGATCGTTCGTTTCCGATGGTGATGATCTGTCCGTCAGCAATACGTACACTTTCCCCAAGAAGCTGGTATTGGCAGCCATTTTCTGTTAGAAGTTCAGAGCTACGCAGAATAATCACGTTCAGTTAGAATCTTCAACCGTTCCCAGAGATGTAGACGGACAATACACTCTGGATGACAACATTCATGACGGGTGTGTTGAAAATCTCAAACATGATTTTGATTATCATTTCTGTTTTCTTTGGGATTGAGGGAAGTTTCTGTTACGAGAACGTAGTATTTCGCAAGGGCGATTTAACTAAGTTCATTTGAAAAAATGTAGTGTCAAATTTGTTCATGCCATCCTAATAGGGACTTATAATTTTGACGTCACAAGCAGCAGACCCGAAGCAGATCCCCCTCCACACAATTTTGTGTGAAACAACAAATTTGTAGAAAGATCGAGGTGACACCATGTCGAGTCGATCAACTGCTTTCTCCTTTCAACACTTCTGCAACGGAGACCGACAAATTTTTTTGACGTTTAACGTTTGGATCACGTTAAACGTCAAACTATAAACCAATACCATGTTCGCTACATAACAAATTATTAAATTATATTTTACTCACTAGATGACAACCGAAAAATATGAATCGTATAAGTCCATATTGACAACTCCAGCGCTCTAACACGCCAACTAGCGGTAAAAAACTAACTTCTCGTGGTGGGACTGTTTCATTTATTGTGCATGTTTGTATGGTAAAAGTAGATGTTTTTTTAACGTGAATTTTAAATTTTTGCTATGAAAAACCTAAAAAAAAGAAAATCTAATACGAACTGTTGCTTTTACGGATGCAAATCGCTCTGAACTATTGCAACATATGATAAAAGAATCGTCCTCAGTTAATAATTTATAATACATACTCCGGCAGCAATTTTTTAACTTAAACATTACACTGCTAATTTGATATATTAATAAAATATTGTAACAGTGGTCAATAAGTAATTTCAATTTAGATTTTAATTCGTCAGTTAAATCATGTTCTTGTAGTTTTGTATGCCGGTCTATAGAAAATAAATGTAATTCGGAACCTTCAGAATATGCAACTAATATATTTTTGTATTGAGTAAATATTCGATGGTTACATTTTTGATAGTTGCATACGTACCCCCATATTTAGTATGTATTTTGTAACCACAAATTATATATATATATATATATATATATATATATATATATATATATATATATATATATATGCGAAAATAATATTATTCAAGCAAGGAATAAATGATCATGAGAAAAAAAATCTGCTTTTATTTTCTAATATTACGCGAGTTATTCAGAATGAAAAAAATATATACAATTTTCCTAAGAATGTGAAGACATCCAAAAATCAATTGCACAATACTTAATTTCATCGTCAAAATTAGGGAAACGAGCTTTACATTAACATATGTATTCTAATGTAAACAAACCATTTATCCTACCAAAGTTAGGCGAACCCAGCGCCTCTATAGTTGATCTGAGTTGTCAATTGGTGACGATACCGTATTTCATGGGATAGTTCATCTCCTACATAGAAATTTTTCTGTTGCCCTGGTGGTGGAAATAGTCAACAATGCTGGAGAATACAGCATTCTGAGTAGTTACAGAACCATCAGTAATTATCTATTTGGTATTTCACTGAGTATCACAAGCATTAGAATGATACAGTGGATTTAGGTTGTCTGGTTGAGACTTTGATTCATGTCTCTGCATAGAGCGTTTCCATTTACCATTTACATATGTATGTGAAATGAAAAAGTTTCTTGACATTGCAGTTAGATTAGATCAACTTTGCACAATTACCAAATATGGTCTTTCAATGCTGCGTTTCTGGAGGACACGTCACGAAACAAGAATGTACAACATACGAAAATCATGTTCAGGGCATTTTAGAACTCGTGATTAAATTGTTCGCTATGGTTATTGGATAGCACGTAGCTCTGATGTGAATATTGATATAGTTAACAGTAAGTAAATAATAATAAATTAACCATAAAGAAATAAATTTGGTCACCTAACAAAATTTATTTTTGACTAACCTCGTTTCACTCACATTTTTAAAATTAAATTTTGATGTCAATAGAACGTGTACCAAACAAAACCATAAAGTTGTATTAGCAAAATATGTATATTAAATTCTTTACAAATGAATCGAATAGGCACTAATTTTTATTTTTAACTAATAAAGACACATTTTCAAAATTTGATTCATGTAGAATATTGTTAGATAACTTTCTAATAAAGCTACAAAGATTTACTACAAAATGACTGAACGAAGTGTACCTAAAATATTTGTGTTTCAGATATTTTTAAAAATAAAAACATTAGTTACCAATAACTGAACTAACGTTAAAAAAAATTATTTCAGTTGATGAAAATTTCGGATTTAGTTTTTATAAGTTTGTTTATTTTATTTTTTAAGAGGTTCGATAACCCTTTTTAGAAGTAGTTTAATTTAATTTTTTTTCTCCATATCGCTACATTACTTATCACTTATAAACATTAGTATAAATTTAAAATACAAAATAATTATTATGAGATTTGAAACAAAAATTGTTTGTTCATGGTCTAAAACTATATTTTTCTTAAAATAATGGTTTAATTTTATTATATATATAGTTAATTTAAATGTTGCATGTGTAATTAATTTAAATGTTTTATAAGTATATTATTTTCAATATTAATAAAACATTTTGTTTAATAAATTGTAATTAGTTTAAGTTTCGCCGTTCTAGTTAATATTTTAATAAAACATTATGTTGAATATTCAACCCGTGACTTTCATTATATAGTGAAATATTCTGTCGAGAATAATGATTCCTTCTATAGACAATTATATACTTAAAAAAATCGAATATATTTATTTATGTTTATATTATAGTTTAACAATTTAAAACAGTTCTATACATTGTACGATTATGTGTGGTTCGCGCTCGCGTGTTTGATTTAGCCGCAACTTAAAAAATTTATTTCAAAATATCTGTTAAATTGTAATAATAATCATGAAATTTGTATTTAAACGTTACTGTAAACAATATGAACATTTAGATTTGCTATGGCGAGCTATATTTCTTATGTTAGAGCTTCGTTTTATAATAGATTTGGTATAGTCTTACTAAAAATGGTGGCTTATTTGAATATGTCTTATAATTTCTTTATTTATTGGGCGTAATTTATTAAAAAATAATGTTCCAATACTTCGTCATTCTCTTTGGTATGACGTGTTCTATTATTATGATTGTTTTCATGTATTTTTTTTATTCATACTACATTAGTAGTAATCTCAAATTTTTAATATTTTTTCAATTGATTTACTATTAAATATGAAAAATAAATTTCTTTCTAATAATACTAAAAATTATATATTTTGTAATTTTATTCAATTTATAAGCTAGATTGACGTTTATAAACCTTTTTTCCGTAAAATGGACAGGAGTGCAGAAAATTTAATAAAACTAATATCCCATGTTAAATCCTTATGTAGAAAAAGTTTGCCCATCCCTGGTCTAAAACCTTGACAACATTATTTATTAACTATTTAATCATTTTGTAAAATAACCTGAAGAAGATTATTAAAATATTATAACAAAGTAAAAATAAAGAAAATAATTTAAAGCCAAATTATTATTTTTATTATTTACTAATAAAATAAATTTTGTTCAATCTCTTTCAATTTGTAAATTTTGTGAGAAATGATATGAAACCATTAGTGATATTTGATCTTAGAAACGAAAGTACCCACTTCACATTGTAATTGTATGTGGAAATTCCTGTTGCTCATACACACATATTTTTCTTGTATGCGAACAAAAATAATTTGTCTTCGCAGCAATGCGAGTACTGCAGCCAAAATGTGATGCCTACAAGAACCTATTTCGGTACGAAATTCTGTCTTTAGTCCATTGACTAGTCAAATTAAATGACTACGCTGGCTAACAGCCATTTCATTTAAAAAATAATAAGAAATATATATCGACATTCTTCAGGCAAATATTGTACGATAAATTGGCATTCATATTGTTTGTTTACCAATTTATCGTCGTATATGTTCTTATTATTTATCTACTTCCGAAGTTTATTGTTTTTGTGTTTTACGCTTGCATTAAAAAGTTATGACTAAATAAACAAACACTGTCTTAAGCTCGTAAATAATTTATGTTCCTGATAATTGATTAACATATTCGAATAGCACATTTACAGTTTAAAAGCGTTAGTGTGAAAGACTATTATACAAGTAGGTATTTGGGAAGTTTATTCAGAAATATTTGACATTTATACTTATTAACTTTGATAGAATAATTTCATTTAAATCTTTTGGTGGGTACTTTGCTCCTTGGCTAATGTCATTTTAATATTACGATACTTCTATTGCCAAATAATAGGACGAGTTATCTGGTTTTAATTCGGAACATCATTACGTTATCAGTTGCAGTTGAATCTTACAAAGAAAGAATAAACGAAATATGTGTGGCAATATTTATAATTTAGGCTATTATTGTTAAATTATGTGTTTAGTTTTACTCGTTTCAGTTAAGTTATTTTTAAATTATTTTAAATAAGCCGAAAAGATATAATTTTTAAAAAGATTAAAAGGATTACAGGCTTAATTTGTTGAAAAGATGTACAAAAAATTGAAACACAATTTTTAAAACATTCTTTTATTCATAAGCGACGTTTCGGCCAAAATTCTGGCCATTATCAAGCTACAAAAAATATATAAAATTGTAAATTTATTTGAACAGTTGATTTGTAATAAAAACTTACCAAAACAAGAGTATAAAACTGAAGTTACATTGTACAATTATTAAAATTAAAACATGGTTCAAGAACCACTTAGTAAAGCAAAATTCATTGAGATGAACATCTCAATAGTCAACAGTGTACAGAGAATAAAACTCATAAATTTTTGTTAATAAATTAAAAATAAAAACTAACAGTACCAACATGTACCACAACGTCCATCTGAATTGTTTTTGTTTTGGTTAGTTTATAATTTAGCCGTCAGATGGACTTTTGCTTTACTAAGTGGTTCTTGAACCATGTTTTAATTTTAATAATTGTACAATGTAGTTCAGTTTTATACTCTTGTTTTGGTAAGTTTTTATTACAAATCAACTGTTCAAATAAATTTACAATTTTATATATTTTTTGTAGCTTGATAATGACCAGAATTTTGGCCGAAACGTCGCTTATGAATAAAATAATGTTTTAAAAATTGTGTTTCAATTTTTTGTACATCTTTTCAACAAATTAAGCCTGTAATCCTTTTAAAAATCAGTTAAGTTATGGTTATTGGTTTTAGAAAATATTAAGTATCGTGAGAATGATATGTTTGGTGTTGTGTTTGTGTTTCTAAACTAATAAATTATGGTCAAGTGTGTCTGGGTGTGTCTGAGTGACGCCGAATGTGGAAACATGTTGGAATGGGTGAGGGATGAGGAGACGTGTGTGAATGGTTAAGGGTGCATGGTGACTTTGTGGATGGTTTTGAGATAGTGTGTATCCGGCGAGAGACGAGAAAGGTTTAATCATTTGTAATTATATATTTTCAATAAAACTGATGTACATATTCACTGTACTTCGTCTATTATTATTATCCTGACAAATACATGAATAGAGAAGTGCAGAAGGAGCATTAATCACGGAAAAAGTTACATCGTATTTAGGCGACAATTATCAGAAGTGGATAGATTGTTAAATTGTTTTATATTCGAGATTGCGACAATTATCAGAAGTGGGATTGAACTCTAAGTGTCTGTGATTGTGTTTGTGCCTTCAGAATAATTAGTGCGTGCATCGGTTTTATTTTATCGTGTGAGTTAACTTTATAATTATATAACGATGGGTGCAAGACGTGGACAACAGGAAGCGGAAACGGAGAGTTGCAGCAGAGGTCGCAGCGGTACCTGCGTAGGTGCCAGGGGCGTACATCTGGGTGGTGTACGTGAGTTATTGCCGATGTTCGATCCAGTAAAGGGTTGTGATATTGGAGAGTATATCGCCAAGCTGGAAGAGTTTCAGCGCCTTTACCGATGGAACGACGTCGAGATTCGGCATTAAGCCCTGGGCAACTTAAGTGGAGTTGCAAGGAGCTGGCGAGACAGCGTCCCCGTAGGTGACCGGACCTGGAGCGAGTGGAAGAGGCTCCTGCAGAAAACGTTCCCGAGTCGACAGTCTGCGATGAGCTTGAGGTTGGAAGCTCAAAACTACCGTCGGAGATGCACTCAAGATGTACTCGAGTATGTGTACGAGAAGTTTGCACGCTGCAATCGTGCAAAAATGGAAGAATGTGAAACAATCGAGTGGATTGTTGACGGGTTAGATAGTTCGGAGTATCGTGTGTTTCTCGGTCCGTTGTTTCGGTATAAAACGGTGTATGAATTGATAGAGTCAATTTAAAGTGTTAATGATTTTGGAAATAAAGTAAAAAGTGACAGAGACAGAGTTAGGCGTGATAGAGACAGAGACAGTAACAAAGAAATTCATAAAGTCAAAAATGTTAAAGAAAATCAGCGAGAAGTTATTGTGAAATGTTACGCGTGCGGTGAAATAGAACATATGGCGAATAAATGCGAGAATAAAACAGACATAATGAAGTGTTTTAACTGTTCGGAGGATGGACATTATTCGCGCGATTGTCCTAAGAGACAAAGTAAGAACAATTTGTGTATTTCGGTCAAGAAATCTAAATTAGAAAATGTAAACTCTGTAAAATCGTGTGCGAAAATTGTGAAACCGTTGCCGAAGAGAAACCCGTGTCGTGGTGCGAAATTGCAGTTCGCGGAGGCGTCGAACAACGTAGTGTTCGAGTCGCGATCGGTGGAAGTGCCGCTGATCAAGTCGCTGGCGAGGATGTCGTCTGATTTTGGTGTGGTTGAGAATCACTATTTAGCTGAGTGCGACGATGTAGTGATTGATGCAGAAGTGACAGCATCGTCAGCAGAAGAGAAAAGTGTTCTAGCTGCCGAGGACGATGCTACCTGCAGCGGAAATAGCGCTATGTGTGAAAGTAGCGAGCTAAATTTTGGCGTCGTGTCCGATGAGGTCAAACGGAACGAGTTCCGAGGGTATTCCGGTGAAGGCACAGAGGCCAATGACGCCGACTACCAGAACGTCATGTTCGAAGACGTGGATGACGTGCCCGACGGTGTTAGCGACGAGGTAGTCGCAGCTGACAAGGCTACGTGTCACAATTTGGGGGTCATCAGTGAAGAAGTCGAGCGGAGCGAATTCCGAGGGTTTTGCGGCGAGGGCAGAGAGTCCACTGGCGTCGATTACCAGAATGTCGTGTCCGTAGACGTGGATGACGCGCCCGATAATGTTGACAACGTGGTGGTCGCGTTTGATGAGACAGATGTCGTCGTTACTAATAATTTTAATGGGAGTAGTGACGTGGATATGAGCGTCGCATCTAGTGAAATCGATGACTTCGATAGCGTGTACGATGACTGCAGCATGGAGAACGCGAACATGGACGATGCAGCCAGCAGCGCGGTGAACGAGATCGACAACGAGTGTGGTGCAGCCCACGACGAGGGCTACGTATCAGCTAGTGAAACTACTGTGAATGTGAAGTGTAGAGCGGATAATTTGGTGGATAAAACGTTTAAAGAGATTCATGTGGTTCGCGAGTGTTGTGAGGTGTGCGATAATAGAATGAAAATCGCTAATAAACATGTAAATGTCGCCCAGTGAAATTGTAAGTAAAGCAAAAAGAGTTACTGTTTGAGACATTTTCTTGTAAATTAGCTAAAAATCGAGTTTGTGCGAGAATTGATGAGGACATCATTCCATCAGGATAGCCGAATTGTGGCAATATTTATAATTTAGGCTATTATTGTTAAATTATGTGTTTAGTTTTACTCGTTTCAGTTAAGTTATGGTTATTGGTTTTAGAAAATATTAAGTATCGTGAGAATGATATGTTTGGTGTTGTGTTTGTGTTTCTAAACTAATAAATTATGGTCAAGTGTGCCTGGGTGTGTCTGAGTGACGCCGAATGTGGAAACATGTTGAAATGGGTGAAGGATGAGGAGACGTGTGTGAATGGTTAAGGGTGCATGGTGACTTTGTGGATAGTTTTGAGATAGTGTGTATCCGGCGAGAGACGAGAAAGGTTTAATCATTTGTAATTATATATTTTCAATAAAACTGATGTACATATTCACTGTACTTCGTCTATTATTATTATCCTGATAAATACATGAATAGAGAAGTGCAGAAGGAGCATTAATCACGGAAAAAGTTACATCGTATTTAGGCGACAATTATCAGAAGTGGATAGATTGTTAAATTGTTTTATATTCGAGATTGCGACATATGTTCTGCTTGTTTTTGATTGTACTTAGAATATAGTATGTGTAACGAGGTTTAGTATTGGCCCTACAATGGTGGTTGCTGTGATTTTAGGCTAACATATTTGAAATTATCTTTCATATAAATTTTAATATTAGGCTAACTATTGTGATTGATGTGTTTTTGAACTTATATATTTGAAATACAAACGAAACACAACATATACCTAACTGTAAACAAATCATTTGTCCATCATGGGTGACCATATTAATTTTTCATTCGAACCGGGACAAGGGCCGGAGCGAATGGGACGCCGGGACAACAGTCGTAAATCGGAGCTGTCCTGGTCAAACCGGGACGGATGGTCACCCTCACCCTACCATAACCGATGTTTATACTATCATACTAGAGGTCAATGTTTTTATTATCTGACGTTTGACATTAATGAATATTTTCGTGTATTTTTGTAGGAGCCGCCAGCTACATGCCGTACACATACGCAGCTTTACCGCAAACACCTTCTTTACCGACAGCCACCGCGGGAGCATTCCCCGGCTTGTCGTACCAGACCGCCACGGCTCAGGCCGCCAGCCTTCAGGAGGCTAGGATGCAGTGATTCCGTCTTCAGCGACAGCAGCTGTGAGCTACGGCCACAGCTAGGATCTATCTTCAACTTAATTCATTGTTACGGTTAACTATTTATTTCAAGGACTGGTTAATACATACTTTGATATGATACCTATGCAGGTCAGTCGATAATGCTGTGATTGTATAATTTAAAACAGCTTGCTTGTACGATTAGTGATGTTTATATAGGTACCTACTTCTGTTTTGTTTACGATTATTGTAAACTGCATTCATTTAGTTTGCAAGTCGCTACGTACAAAAGTACAATGTTACTAGGATATTTGTTAGTAATTGGTAAATTTTAACTATGTAACATAATAATAAAGTATACTAAACTGAAACGCGGAACTACGTGTACTATGGAATCAGTCACTAAATAGCACTAACGTAAGTTATGTCATTATCTTCATGACTCACATAAACTTACTTTAGATATTATAGGTAATAAGAACTGCATGTGAAAATGTTTATTGTTAATTCATAGAAGAAAATTGGCGGCTAAGCGGTAGGAAAGTGCTTATAATTGCAAAAATACGACTAGATTGCCTCTGCCAGATGGACATGTCTACATTTCTGTACCCATTCTTGAATAAGAATTATAACTAATTGAAATTTAAAAATCTAAAACAGTCCTTTTTATTTCATAGTTATAATATATGTCATTGTTTATTAAAAAATAACATATGTATGTCTCAAATTACTATATTTGAAATTAAATGTCAATTGTTTTTATATTCAAACAGTAACCAATCATGATTCCTCTGACGTGAACTAAACAGTAAAATTTTATAAACTAGATATATATTTCATTTTAATTTGTTCATATTCTTGACAATTTTATAGAAACTATATAAATTATTTTTACATTAATATAATCAGTGATATGACCACAATATCTTGTTGTGTCTTGATAATAACAAACCAGATAAAGAGAAATGTGAGACAGAATCGTAAGGTTGCAATAATTAGTAATGGCAAGGTGAGAATAATTTAGATAGAAATAAAAGTATAAAAGTGCTATTAGACCCGCGCTAGTCGTTGCTTTTACTTATAAGTAGTAACATAATTATAAAATAGTAGTTACCTACCTTAGAAAAACTGTTTAACAGTAAATTAATGTAATGTTTAAAAATAATTGCCAGTAGGCAAAGAGACTGTCGTCAAATCTCTTTTCAGAAATATTCGCACTTCCTTTGTTGTAATATTACTTCATAAAAATGTATAAATCTTACGGCTAATATAATTTAATAATTTGTCTTAATTTCTATACGTCGAAACGTAATCTACGATGGACGTATTTTGTTTCGTACGCAAATTCTCCTATCACCAAATAATTTAGACAAAAAAGACCCACAAATGATAGAAAAACTCAGACACTACACATAAAGTAGATTATATGATGAGCTACGTATAAAATAGATATAATATAAATTTTTAACATTGCATGAGAAAATTTGTAACTTGAATCAATTTCGAGTTAAATATTAAATTTAATGTAAAAAGGATGTAATAATTTGACCGTCAACCAAAAATTTTTTTTTTGAGAATATACAAAATAAATAGTTCAATCATTCGAAACAAATTTTTGTCTAAATAAATTTGCTGTGATTTTGTGAGCAAAACGCATCAGTCTTAGATATATTTTAATATAATCACCTAGAAAATAACTAAGGATTTATAACAAAGTTACCTGTGTCTCGTGTCCGATTCTGTGTAGTATATGATATGAACGTGTAAAGATTGCTCAGTGTATTTCTAGTCACTTAAATTGGCTGAAAACGCCTTTCCCTAGTCCGTCCAGATGGTTAGTGCATTTTGCTACCAAACCACAATTTGTATTACCTACATAATTTACGTTTCAAAAAGTACTCAAAATTCTTGTTAGATCGTTATATTTCAAGTATCAATTAGTTTATTAGATTATATTTATCCAGTGGCATATCTGGATTGTTGTAAAGGGGATTCTATTAAAAAATTTAATTTATTCATATTAATTACGCGAATATAAATAATAGACATTGACAAAGAGATATAAAACTCAGGAAAGTATGTCATTAATATCGCTTTTACGATCTGGATTTAAAAATATTGTTATATAAATTACAATTGATTTAAATTAAAACGCAACAAAAAATAAACATGTATATGCGTACGGCATTATATTATTAAATAATGCTGTACTTATATTTAGAACTTGGGTGAACAAAGTAGTTCATTTTTCTGCTGGAGACTCATAAACCTTTGACAATGAATAGTAACGTTTCTAATTATTTTTTATTTATGTAGATTACGACAAATTTTTGTTACTAAGAGAGATGCTGTAGAATGCTGGATATGCCATTGTATTTTTTGACAATACGTCTAGATAAAAAGTTTTTGCTCACTGTACAAATCAATGAAACAATTTATTGAAAAACTGAGTATAAAAAAACTATTGACAATATTTGCAAACTATAAAGATAACATAAAGTTATATTGTATCCTACATACATTGAACTAGTCATAAATTAAGATAAATACATTTAAAATTTGTATAAACTATAAAATTTCCATCGTCTTTAGTCAGAAATGATAAAAGAACCATTGATTTATCTAGATATATTTAAATTTATACCTATACCAATATATTTTATAATTAATTACAATATCAGCCATCAAATGTGTGTGTCTCTAGATAAGATACTTTGCCATTTGTCATTAAATGTGTAAATGTATCACTGTATCTATAGTCGTATCTACAGCTAAGAACCAATTTATCTTATAACATTCTAACAATTTGACAATATAGCAAAATGAGCTTTTTGAAATCACTGACTGGTAAACATTGACTAAAACGGATACAGGGCGAGTGAGAAAACTTCTGAATATTATATACTTAATTTTAATCAGTGACATGCAAAACATTTTTGTTTAATTACTTATTCTATGTATAATCTTTATCATTGGATAAATTTATTATTAATTTTAAATATAATTCGATAAAAAACAAGTAAGTTATATCTGAAAAGTGAAAACTGAAATATTTTTCATCTAGATAAACTATATTTAATTTATAGAGTATGAAATAAAATATTTAATATTTATTTTAGATTAAGTATTTTTATAAAGTATGTTAGTTCAAAGCTAAAGTTATATTATTATCTATATTCTATTATTTATATCCTAGTACCTAAAATAATTTGATAACATTGGATCATAATTGAAATCCTTGTTGTCAAATAAAAATGTAAAAATAGTTTAAAAAAAGTAGTTAGAATCAAAAAATTCCATCAGTGTACTAAATGATGGTTCAACTTAAAAATAAGTACTTAAACTTAAACTAACGGACAATTTTTAACGCTTTTTCATTACTTAAAAGACGCAGAATACTAAAATATTGCAAATAATATTATTTATTTCAGTTTTCACAAACCTCAGCTCTTATTTGAAAATAATTTGTCTGTCACTGATTTGCATATCTAGTACGTACTTACGATAATGTATATCTTAATCATAGGTAATTATTTATAAGTTATAATAAACATTGTTTAAATACATGTTTTTACTCTTTGTTATCGTTTATCCCCTTTTCACATACTATTTAAATATTGGATATAAATGTATATCTATATGGATGAAAAGGAAGAACTACATAAGTGTTGTTAAAATCATTTTAAATAAATAAATAAAAGAAATTTCTATTTATATCTTCTTTTATACTACCTATTTTCTACCCTTCATAAATAATCGCTAATTGTTTAATTAATAACTATTACAAATTAGTACGAATTATACACTACATTCAGAAACTTTAGTTGACGTACCTTGAGGGTATGCAAAAGGATTTCAAGGAAAACACGGCAAAATTGAATTTTTCATTTTACTTCATATTATTTGTGATTTTCAATTTGTTGACATTGGCATGGCAGAAGGATTTTCATTATTTCACATAAAATAAAAACATAAATTAAAAAATTATAGAATAAAATGAAGTTTTCTTGATTTTACTGAAAATATATTTATTATCTTATTAAAAAAATTTATATATAACATCGCTAATCTTTCCTGACCAATCCCGAATCTTCACCAGGCACGAATATCATACACAAAAGTAGTACCTATTAAGATTAAAATAAATAAATATATCATCACACCTATTAAATAAATATTATTTAATTTAATGCTATTATTTATTATTATGTAAATTAATTTGGAATATGGATTGGGTTAGGATAAGTTTTTAATTTTGCGGCTGAAAGTAATTCATATGTAACCTCAACCATTTCACCAAAATAAAATGTAAATAAAATATTTATATATTTGTTATATACCTTAAGTTACAGTTTAGGTTTATAACATAAACGATAAAAGAAAACAGAAGAACATTTATACCACGAAACTACGATTCTAAATTCAATTCCAGTATGTTTATTTATTTAGAAGAAACTAAATAGGAAATGGGTCTTATTTCATAGTTTAAAAATAAAATATACTAATAAATTAGTGTTAGGTGTATTTTTTTTCTGCAGTGAACTTGTTTTATGTAACAATATGCTAATATTTTTAATATATCTCTTTTGTACATAAATATCTTATCCGAGAATATAGTTAAGTTACTACCTTTTAAGAATCGATGAATTTTTTCTCATATCGAATTTACTTTTTCTCGTGAATCAATTTTTTTTTGGCCTAGTACTTCGTCTCGTGCAGCAAGCAATTTCCTGCATTAAATGCAAAGGAATTAATTAATTAATTATGTAGATATATTTATTTTGACATTGATAGAAGTCCAATTTTACTTTTTTATCACATTAGTCTAATAAAGTGCCATCCATGGACACTATCATAAATCATCTAGTTGTGCATTCGAACATAATAGTTATTTTATATGATTATGTACTAGTTAAATAAAATTGTAAATAAAAAATGCTTATTATATTAGAATATCAAATAAAACATGTTTAGTTAAATTTTATTCTGTTGACAATTTTATAGAAACATTTATTGTGTTTTGAAATATATTGCTTGAAAATCAACAATTCCTTTGTCTTTTGATTGGCCAGATTTACATTTTTCTCAGCGCCAGAAACATTACATACACGATAACAAATTGTTGTGTAACGGGACTTCCTGATCCCATGATTCATCGTAGCTTCAAATAAACGACTTATTACTGAAGAATTAATTTTTACTATTATCATTATGAGCAAAATTTTGTAAGAAAATATTGTGATGTTAATTTTGTACAACAAAATTTTGAAACTTATTCATATATAATTTTTTTTGTGGCTTATTGGCGGACCAATAGACCCTTACTTATAATTTTTAAGGGTGGCATCTAACGGCATTATATAAAAATCATTTATTTATAGTAAAATATATTTATTTTCTTGATGGATATTTATACAGTTTCACCACAAAAATATATAAAATTCGATAATAATTTCAAAATTGGGTGGTTGCACTTTTTTAGAAATAATAGAAGATTATGCAAATTTATTCACAGTAAAATAAAAATATATATTTTTTTTGTTCATACTTTTTAAAATATTAATACTAAAAATTATAGTGCTAAAAAAACTATCTCCCACTCTTTTCACAACATTTAACATACAGTTACTGAAATATAAATGGGCAAGCTGACAAAAAAATTTCGTATGCTCGGCATAAAATCAAAGTTAGCATTCGTTGAAAAGACATTCTTCAAGATCAACAATAGTAAACTAACTTTGAAATTGTGAAATAGGACTTTAAAAATGATAGCATATGAAATCACAGTTCCCTACTTTTAGTTCAGTGGTTACAGTTCAAAATCATATATAGTACAGATTTTAGCCGCTTGGAGGTGCTATCGCTATGTGATATGTGGTCAGATCTCAGACAAAACATTACTAGACGGAGAACAACGGCGTTTGTTGTGAAGTAGAATGGGTTAGAATAACTTGGGATGAGACGGGTGCGCGGCAAAGAGCTAGTACAAGTTGGTGTTATGCAGGTTACATTTTTGTTGATGACAGTTATCAGACGCGAGCATTTTATTTATTTAAATACAAAAGTGCGTATACAAAACACTTAATATGTCAAAAATTAACCTTTACTTTGATGTATGAAAAGTAAGTAATTGAATATAAAAATAATTACACAAATCAAAGTGTACTCGCTCCTGGCCGCGCACCCGCCTCACCCCAAATTACTCCAACTCTTTCTCCTTCACAACACTGCATTGACTTGAATACGGCAGACTTTGTCTAAGGTATGTTTTGTCTGAGGATCAGATCAATCTATTTTAAATCATGGGATTTATTTGAAAATATATGCATTTTTATCAATAGTTCCTTATTTATAGGAATTATTATATATTTTTTTTTCAATAAATTATGCTTATATTAGCAAATTAATGATATATAATATTGTTTTATAAATAGAATAATCTTGCAACCACCCTAAAATTTCCCAATTATCTATAATTTCTTCCATAAAGCTTTGTTTACTTTTGACCCACTTGGCTTTTTAATAACATCACAAATATAATTTCCCGCCTCGATGACTTTTTGTAAATCTACTCCAGTCTCTAGGCCCATGCCATGCAACATGTAGATTAAATCTTCAGTTGCAACGTTTCCGGAAGCGCCTCGTGCATAAGGACAGCCTCCCAAACCAGAGGCAGAGGAATCTATTACTGTTATTCCATACTGCAACATAAAAAAGTTTTTCAATTCTTAAACTCTTATTTAATCATTTTATTTATTTATTAACTTACGTCTAAGGCAGTGCGAATATTAGACAAAGCTTGTCCATATGTATCATGACAATGGATGGCTAATTTATCAGCTGATACTACACTAAGGACATCTTTAAACATAGCGTCCATTGTATCTTTAGTGCCCACTCCAATAGTATCTCCTAGAGAAATTTCGTAGCAACCTAATTCTAATAACCTTGCAACTACTCTTGTAACTGCAGAAGATTTTATGCTTCCTTCGTAAGGACATCCAACTACACAGGAAACATATCCTCTGATTCTTAAATTATTTTCTTTGGCTGCTTCTGTGACTACTTGTATACGAATTAGTGATTCTTCTGCTGAGCAATTAACATTCTTCTTTGAAAATGAATCGGATGCTGCACCAAATACGGCTATTTCTTGTACTCCAACTGATAACTATGTAAGTATAATAGATTATTTTTAACTTACGATATTTTTATACAGAGCATACCACATTTATTTCATACCGCAGAATTTAAACCTTGTATATTGGGAACTAGAACAGGGTAAGATATGTCAGGATGTTTTTCGATCCCAATAAATACATTGGTATTGTCTCCCATTTGTGGTACCCATTTTGAACTTACGAAACTGTAAACAAATGTTTAGTACAATATTTTTTAAGTAGTAAAATAATTTAAAATCAGTGAAATATTAAGTTTCAATAATAAATAACTTAGGATCACATGATATTTGTTTAATATCATTTTTTTCATACTATTAAATATTATTAATTCTTATTTAATTCAAATTTATTGCCGCAATAAATAAAATAGTGGCTCCCCCTACACTAACATCTTTGCGAGCCGTAATTTAACGGCTGGTAACCGCAAAATGTATCACTTACCGAGATCCTGTTACTGCAGAGTGCCACTCCCAACAATGGGTAAAAGGCGTGATGATATATTTATTTATATTTTTATATAATAAATTTTACTTATTGGAAATGTAAATTATATTGTATTGATCGTTTACTTCGCGTCCTTAATTCAATTTTGTCAATCTAAAATTTAAATGCAGATTTATCTTACCTTGTTACCTCAATTGTTTTGAGACCGGAATTTGACAATTTGTTAATAAATTCTATTTTGATATCAGTTGGTACAACAATTGTTTCGTTTTGAAGACCGTCTCGTGGACCAACTTCAACTATTCTAACTGCTGGTGCCTTTGAATTATAGGAATGATAGACATAAGTATACAAATGTAAGTAATATGGATATATTATGCTAATTATACTATTCATTTCAAATAAAAAGTGAGGTTAAGTTTAAGTTAACATGACTTAACTGTCAGAAAGTATGTAACTTAAATATCTAAGATTTTTTAAACATATATAAAGTCAAAATGTTCTTGAAATAAAAGCAAAATATCTGTTTTTACTTACTTTGGTAGAATATTGTTTGATTATTGATCCTACTGCTTTCAAATTAATGATTCGCGTTGAGAACATTTTGCTAGCATTTAATATTAAATTCAATATAATTCAAAAGTGAAACAGTATTATGTATTACTTGTCAAGGTTGAAAAGGTTATGTATCAACTCTCAAGTTCGACTGACAACCACATTTACTTGACTTCGTTCTCGTACAGCATTGCCAGATTTACGTTTGAAGTTGAATAAATTTTTTTGTTTCGTCCGTTGAGCTGTTGTAATACTACTTTTTTTATTGCAAGCTGCTAACACATGTGGGAATCCATCGTAAAGTAAATCTAATAATTTAGTAACAACTTTCGATTTCTTTGATCTTCAAACTAAATCTGGTAGACTTTAATTCCTCCCCTCAGGCTGTGGAACAATCAAATTTCAACCACTATTAATATATTATTATCTTTAGGTCAAAGTAAAGCAAGGAACTAAAAATTATACTTTTATTAATCAAAATGTGTTAAACAATATTTTTGTAAATTATAAAAATGATTATTTTAATTTAAGGCAAATATTAAAATAAAATCGACAACATGAACGGGCTATAAATTAGTAATAACAATACAAAATATTAAAAGAATATGTTAAATCCAGATTTTCAAATACCAAAATTTTTACAGACAAAATTAATCTTCATTATTACAATCATTCAATAAAACAATTGAACAAAGAAGATAAAAATTCAGGTAGTTGACTACTTTTTTCAGATCATGAACAATAAAATGAATCTAATTTATCATAATTATGGTTTCATTTTTCGACTTAACTGCTCTTCAGTTGCTAATTTATTTCTATACTCATTAACTTTATTCAGAGCTGTATAGAAGACATTTATTCCTTCAGACAACAAATTTTCCCAATTTTGGCAGTATGAGTCCTGATCATATTCTACATTATTCGCCAAAGCAAATAGAACGTTTGAGTTATCTAGCGCGATTTTTAGGAAATCATTAACAGACTTATGGTTATCTAGCATTTCATCTTCAAAAGCTTGTAATTCAGATATGGCTTGATGAAAATTCATTAACTCTTCAGAGATATCTTGTTTATTCAACGACTGTAGTTGCATAATATCCGAGTTGTTAAAATCATCTTTATCGTCGATAATTTCTTGTGGATCAATTCTGTCTGGATCGTCCACAACTAATTCTTTCACTCGATCAGCGTATCTTAAAGTGTTTAAAGTATGTTCACAAGATGCAATTCCAGGCGAAATCATTGCAATCATACAAGTTCTTGACTTTTCCCCAATGAAAGAATCTCTCAAAACTTGAGTAAGTTTACTAGCTCTAAATGGAAGATGACCGCCTTTACGGCCAAGAGCTCGTATACATTCTTTCAGAGCAAGGAGTGATTTGTTGATTTCGGCGCCCTCCATTCGAATTTGTCGATTAGCGGAAGACGTATCAGCCCCACGTTCGTTACCGGCAAGATCAATAAGAGAAAATTTACCATGGACTTTTGTAATTCCAGGCGTCCGTAAGCAAATCTGGAAGATAGCATGTGATCGGGAAGAATTTGAATTTGCAGATGTCTGCCCTGATGTTCTAGCTAGATTTCCGAGTTGAATTAACTTCAGAACTTCGTCGCGATTTTGTACAAGCTTTTCGGTTAAACCAACAACTTGTACTTGCTGTTTAGCGTCTTCCAAAATTCTTAATTTTTCTTTGTTAGCTAAAAGATCAAAAACCCGTCCACTGTAAATTTCAAAAAAGCTGGCGGAAACAACAAAATTCATCATTCTATATCTGGGATGATTAAGATAGTCAAAAACATCTTTTGCAACCAGTGCATAGATACCTTTCTGACACTCTTGAGTCTTTCCGTTGAAATCGCCTCCCATAGTATGAGTTTTACCTGATCCAGTCTGTCCATATGCAAAACAAGTAGCCATGCCGCCTTCGAAAACAGTTTTCACCAATGGTTGAGCAGTAAATCGATATACTAATTCATTTGTACAAGTTTCATCAAAAGCGTAATCAAATCGGAACAAATGATTCTCAAGATATTTTGTTAAATCTACTTTATTTTTAGGTTCATGAACGATGACTGTATCTTTAACAGGAATTGTAATAACATCTACTTCTTTTTTTGTTGCTTCTCTTTTATTTAATGGTCTTTTCCTAACGCAAACTGAAATTTGATGGTCTAAAATAGGATCATGTTCAGTCAAAGGCCTAAATTCTATGGTACGCTGATATTCCATAACCTTGTTTAAAAATTCCCAGTACGGATTTCCTGGTGCTTGCTGAAGGAACGCTTCTTTTTCTGCCTTTTCTTCAGCTTGACGTAACCGCCTTTCTTCTCGGTTCTTTTTTAGTTTTTCTACCTCCTTGACAACGTTACTCTTTCGTTTATCCTTTGAAGTTGTAGTGATTTTCGATGGCGCTGGTGGCGGCGGGGGTGGTACATTTTCTCGTCGATCTTGATCGTTTAATCCGTTATTGGCGACGATTGTTAACCGGGACTTCGTCTGGGCTCGAGGAAGATTTTTTGAATTAGAAACAGCGATGCTTTGTCGAGTGGCATTCCTGGTCAAAGCATGGTTGACTGTTTGTTTCGCGATTCCACTAATGTCTGAATCATTTAGCGTCAAATCTCTGTCGAGTTTACGAGGTTGGGAAGAATAAATATTAGATTTTTGGATAACAACAGTGGGTATTCGCTGAGGTACTGGTTCCTTGATAACTTGTGGGTTTAGTGCAGTAATGGCATCAATTGCTATTTCTTTGCCCTTTGTTTCGCCCTGTTCAAGCCATTCGACGGAGACAGTTCGGGTATCCCAGTTCACTTGATAAATTAGTGCTGCATGAACTCTGCCATCACTTCGCTCGATATTCACATTAGAGCCTGGTTGTATATTGTACTGTTCCTTGTCCATTTTATAACTGAAAAAATAAATACCTGTAGAATTTACATAAAAATTATAATCATTATTTAAAACAATATTTCAATTATTATATTAGAGAATCAACTGCATATTTAAAATTTACGATATAAATTTATATACATGACCAAATAAAAATAACATGAATATGTATGCAGATGGCGTTATTCAATATTCTTGATCACCAAATTAGATCAAATTTGAGTAGCTGTATTGCAACTTCATTTTATGACTAAATACGGTAAATGCCAAAGTTGAAGGTTTTGAACTAAACTTGAAATTATATTACTCACTAAATTCATGGACGCTACCTGAATGTTTTTCTTTTTTTAATTAATTATGGTCATTAATGATGAGTATATTAAAATAAAATTATCTAAAATTTTATTTATACATTGCTAAGGGTTAGTATTATATGTAAACATATTTAATGACTACAAAACAAGTTTTCTTTATTAGAGCAGACAACATTTTACAAGAACGCTGTGTACATCTAAAATAATTAAAAATTTAATATTTCAATCAAATTGTGCCCATAACAAACGCCTACGCAATTTTCTAAGTTTTGTTAAATGTATAAATAAAAGTGACAAGCTATTTTTTTTTTGACAAGCTGCTGTGCAATATCTACAATTTGAAGTAAACAGGGATAATATTTATCTCTCGCAAAAAATAACAAAAAAAGTTTGAATCATTAATGTACTTTATTTATCAAAGTTCGGAGAAATTAGAGAACAGATGTAAACTTGTCTGTTTTAGGTATGTGCACTCTGATACTTTGTTGGGAAGAACTCTTTCAGTTAATTCACTATTAATATATTTTCAATAATATTATGTGATTTATACAATAAAAGTATTCTGCAATTAAGTAAAAGTAGTAATAACAAGGAAATTATATATCTTTGTTCTATGCTGCCTACGCTACTTGAAACACCTACTTCCCTGTGTTTAATCTAATTATCGATATGAAACAAATATAACCAATACTTGAACTTTTAATTGCACTTTAATGTCATTTATTATTATTTAATAACATTAAATACAAGTTTTATCCGGGATCAACGGATGCAGCATGTATAGGTTAGAAATTTCACTTAAGAAAGACGTTATCAATTTACCGGTAACTTGTAACTGATATTTTTTATATGATTTTTATAAAGATATTGCTTACCGTAAAAACAGAGCACAATTCACACACTTATATTATTTATTATATTAACAATACAATTTCAATTTTTCACATAATTAAAATAACTAGTCTTAACGAAACAGTTTCAAGCAGGTTCATCTACTTTTAACATTTTTCTGTCTTTCGCGATTACTCTTTGGTTATTTGTAGGTAAAGTAAATAACAAATTATATATTTTAGTAAAATATACTAACGTACCTGCAATTTACATCTGTGTAGGTTTAAAATAAAGTCAGATGTCAGATTTAAAAATTATTTGTACATATGCGCATCTAACGTCAAAACTGTGAACTTCTCGTGGGTACAAATATAAACTTCAAAATGATGGACATATTTAGTTTATTTATAAATAACATTAAATATTAACATGTATTTAAACCTGTAGATCTATTCAAAAAGTGCTTATACAAATTTGATATAGTAAATATTTAATTGAAACTTATAAAAAATTAATGAATTATCATATGGGTTACAAGTGGCAACCCTGCACAATGCGTTCTTGTATCAGTGATTGTCAACTTGTTAAACCGTACGGATATTTTCATTTCTTATAATAAAACAATACATGTTTTGAATTATATTTTAAAATATTTAAAATTTCTCTATAATTTATTTAAAGTAGAAATATTTCGATTAATGTTTTAATTGCAAAGTATGTAATTGATATTGTTTTAGGCATTCTAGTTGAGAAGTGGTTGAGAAGTACTGGTATTCACTTATAGAGTATGTGCGAGACTAGAAGCAAATTTATTAATGGCGAACAAATGTCAATGTTAGAGGTTTGTTGTAAAATAAAATAAAGATGAAACTTCTGTACCGGCGAAGATAAACATTCTGATTAATTTAACTATACACTTGTTATATATACCAAAACGGTGAGTGAATATATCATTATAAATACTGTATGTTTATTAATGACAAGTGCTCTATTTAAATTATGATAAATTGTAGTTTACAACATGAAGATCAATGCTACTAGAATGACAACTCCAATAGAAGAAAAGATAGATGAAAAGCTTAAAGTTCGGATTGGAATGGTCACTGTTAGTGATGGTAAAAGTAGACCTCAATCTGTTCGTTTACATTTGTCCATGGAAGTTTTGAGGCTGCAGAAGGAAGAGCCTGTTCCTGTTGACCAGACACCTAGACCATTGAATTCGAAGGTTTATTGTTGTTACACAATTTTAATACACAACAGATTTTAAACTAACGAGTACATACATTGATCATTTATTACTTGTGATTGATTTAAAATCTATTCCAAATTACTGAAAACTATGTTTTATTGTTAATTTTAATGTTGAAAGCTGAAAAGTGTAATTGATTTCATTAGGAGCGAATGGTACAAGTAAGAAGACAGAAAGTCGGTGGATTAGGCCTGAGCATAAAAGGAGGAGCAGAACACAAATTACCTATTTTAATTTCTCGAATATATAAAAATCAAGCTGCTGATGCTACAGGCGAATTGTTCGTTGGAGATGCAATAATTAAAGGTAAAATCTGTGTTAAGCTTGCTTTTGGTGAAACAATAACTGTAAATATAATTTTTTTGTAGTTAATGGTGAATATATCACCGCTTGCCCGCATGATGATGCTGTAAATATATTAAGAAATGCAGGTGACCTAGTTGTTTTAACTGTTAAACATTATAGAGCTGCTACTCCATTTTTACAAAAACAAAGTAAGTACATATTTTTTACACATTTTGTATAACTTCCTAGTCATGGCGTAAAAAAAGTTGAAAGTTTTCATTTGTTTCCATCATTTATACAAAATCGATTAATTCAACGACTAATTATTGTTTATGTAAATTATGAAGCGGAGTTGTTTTCATAATAACATTGATTTGGCAATTAGGGTCATTAAACAGTCCTTATGGAATTTCAAATATTAATTAACTAAAACACTAACTGGGTTTAATTTTGCTTCTATATCCGCTAGGACTCAAACAATTTTTTATTAGTATTGTTTAAAGTAACTATTTATAAACTGATGAAATTGTTTAAAACGCTTATCCGGAAACTAAAAGTCCTGGACTCAAATCTCTGTGTTGGCCAATTTTTTCCTCTAAATAATATTTTATTTGAAATATGAATAAATTAGTGGCTCTGTAGTCAGCTGATATTCGATTTCTTTCATTTGTACAATATGTGATCAAGTATTTATCGGTATTACTTCTGTACTCCTTAAATTCTTTATTTAGTTTACAAATTTTGCATTCCGTAGAAGTAAACCTCCTTAAAATTCTACAATATAACAAAAACTGAAATCTCTAAAGTGTATCACCCTTTAGGTAATTTAGAAAACGATTTTTTATTTGATTATCGATTTGATATTCAAGCTATTATAATAATATCTAGCTATAAATATGTGTGTCCGGTAAACCATTTATATGTACTGGGGACTAAGTGAGCTTGACAGAATAATAATTGCTTAATATCGATTTGCCATTTTCGATACAAACGTAACAATAAAATTAGGTCAGTAGTAAAAAAGTTTGACACCTTTTGAAGATTATCATCACTTTTTGATGTAACTAATTTCATTTTATTGATCAGTTTACAACTTTACTTGAAAGAATAAAATCAGGACATTCATCCAAATTACTGAAAATATTTTTAGAATACGTTGTCTAAATAACTAATAGCTATATATATATGAAAATTATCTGCATTGAATTTGTATTTTGAAATGAATTGTTATATATAAAAAACATTTTTATAATTGCTATTAATGTATTATTAATACAATATTTTTAAATCTAAAATACTAAAAGTATGCAGTCATGTCGTTGCAACGAAACTCTTATAAACTAATTTAAAAGTCAAAAAGAAGATTATTTATTACTCTAATAACAAGATATATTAATTAAATTCACTCTTACTTGAAACATATATTTTCGAAGAATACATATTTATTTATCTCGCCACACAACAGGAAATTTACCTTAATTACAGTGCTTGAGACCTACAGACCCCAAACCAACCGAATATTGTATGATTGTCATGACTATCAGAGTTCACGGGTTCAGATATTAAATATAGAAAATACAATTGTCTGTAGGCCGACTATACTATAATAGGATGCGGGCACCCACGTGATAATGAACAGCTGTTTCGGGAAAATTCACTGCGCCACCTACAAAATGAACTATTTTTTGGGACGAGATTTGAAAAGAACCAATAGGATGCGGGCACTCACGTGACAGCTGTCACAGTGTCACGTGAGTGCTCGCATCCTATTGGTTCTTTTCAAATCTCGTCCCAAAAAATAGTTCATTTTGTAGGTGGCGCAGTGAATTTTCCCGAAACAGCTGTTCATTATCACGTGGGTGCCCGCATCCTATTGGCATTAATTTCGTGTTAAGCAGCGTAGTAAATAAATTAATTAATTAATTAAAAAAAAAAATAACAATTTAAGTTTTGTATGTTAACAAAAATTACAGTTCTTTTCGTTTTGTGTAGATAAGGAAGATGAAGCTAATCTAGAAAGTCCAACAAAAGAAGAAACACCTGACGAAACGAAACCAGCCACAAGTAGTCGTCCAAGTTCTTTGGTTTCCGAGACCGAACAGACCACAAGATGGGTGGACATCGTGACGTTACCGCTCATGATGGCATATGTGACGCGGTACATCTTCGGCACAGACAAACTCCGACCAAATGCCTTCGAAGTCCGCGGATTGAACGGTGGAAGCACTGGAATTATCCACTGTGACGATTCGGCGATTTTATCGCAGTGGTTGAAATATATTACTGACAATATTATTGGACTTACTCATCTTCAGGTTAGTGAAGACAGTATAAATAGTCAAGTTGATCTCACATCTCTATGAATTAACTCAAAAGAAAACTTTCATATGACCAGTTAAGATGTTTGCTGTTCTGTTCATAAAATGTTAATTTAATCCTTGTTACAGATGAAGCTGTACAATCGAAACTTCAGTGTATCTGACCGCATTGAATACATGGGTTGGGTGAATGAAGGAGTGCTGAACAACAATCATCCTTGGCAGAGCTACAAACCAAGATTCCTAGCTCTTAAAGGGACAGATCTCATGTTGTTTGATACTCCACCTGTAAGCACAATTTTGAAATATATGTTATTCCTATTGATACGCATAAGCTTTTTAAGTTTCATGAAGAAGATGAAATGCTAAAGATTGTAGTAGTTTGATAAATCTGAATATGTTATTAGCTATAAAATTTATTAAACAAACCAGTCCGATTTCTAAGAAAGCTTACATACGTTTTCTTCGCGAAAATTAACAAAAAACAATTTTGTATTGTTTTCTTTTTCCGGCTAATATAATAGTTTTTATTTCAGACATTTTTAATTAATTAATGTATAAATAATAACAGGATTATTACATTAGTTAGGTAGTTAGGTTTTGCTTTTACGAGGGTTGCTTTTTATATTTCGGGATTAGAGAAAACAAATAAATATTAATCATCGAAAATGGCTTTATTGCTTTTCAAAATATTCTCCATGAAGATCAGTACACTTTTGCATACGTGTGAACCAATTTTCGAAGCATGTGTCGAAAAACGTTGACCTCGCAATTTATTTTTTATGTTCGGGAATAAAAAGAAGTCATTGGGTGCCAAATCAGTACTATACGGCGGATGACTCATCAAATCGACGTTTTGAGTGCTCAAAAAGTCCCTTGTCTGAGCTGATGTGTGCGAGCTCGCATTGTCGTGGTTGAGAATGATCCGTCTTTGGCGATTGGTTTTTCTTATTTCTCCGAAGACTTCTGGCAAACAAATGGTTGTGTACCATTCAGAATTGACCGTTCTACGTTGCACCAATGGTACGATTGTGACAGGTCCAGTTTTTCCGAAAAAACGGGCGACCATTTGCTTCGAAGTGCTTCGGGCCCGAACGACTTTTGTTGGGTTTGGCTCGCCTTGGAAGACCCATACAGTCGACTGCTGTTTACTTTCGGGCTCATATGCGTAGATCCACGATTCGTCACCTGTCACGATGTCATACACATGTTTTGAAGCACCGCGATCGTATTTTTTGAGCTTTTCTTGCGACCAATTGACACGAGCCTTTTTTTGAGCGATTGTCAAATTATGTGGGATCCAACGCGAATAAATCTTTTTCACAGCCAAATGTTCATGCAATATTGAATGTATACTGGTCCCACTAATGTCCAAGGTTGCCTCAATCTCCCGATAACATGACGATCTTGCAGTATTAGTTCACGCACAGAATCAATGTTTTTCGGAACAACAACCGATTTTGGACGACCTTCACGAAACTCGTTGTTGAGCGAACTACGGCCACGATTGAATTCGATAAACAATGGTCCTTGATGGTGCTTCATCGCCAAAAATCGAATTAAGTTCATCGATGCACTGTTGTTGAGTTAATCCACGTCGAAAGTTGTAAAAAATAATCGCACGAAAATATTTACCATTTAATTCCATTTTTTGGCCGATATGAATTTTTTAAGTTACTGTAAACAACACAAATAGCGTTCGCACGTAAAAACGTTCTGAGTACGTATATTGTTAAAAATGTCAAACTTTGCTATAGAAACGTCCGTTGCCAGATGGCAGCATAAGGGTTGCTCAATCCCGAAATATAAAAGACAACCCTCGTATGAGAAGTGTTTGTAGATTAAGTGTAATTGTAAAATAATTTTTGTTTTCTCTTTATGTGTAGTTGAACATAGCTGACTGGAACAAGTGTCAACTGGTGTTCAAAGTGTACCAGACGATGTTTCGGGTGGTAAAGGAATCAGAAAACGTGGATGAGCGACAACACTGTTTCCTGGTTCAAACCTCTGGCCAAGACTCTAGATATTTATCTGTGGAGACTCGTCAAGAGTTGCTGCGGATTGAAAATGCGTGGCATTGTTCTGTTTGCACTGCTGTCATGAAACTTGGGGTATGTATAAAATTATTACTGTAACAAACTTGTTTATCGATTTTATCTACAATGGTATTTTTACTTATGTTGACATTGTACAGTTTTAGAAAGTCATAATTGTTATTCATTAAACAGTAATGATTAAAAAAAAATTGACCTAATTTTTAAGGAAATTTGGATCTCAAACAGCGGGGCTCGCAAATAATCGTAGTTACACAAATGATCTATTTTATAATTTACGTAATTAAAAATATGCATGGATATCAGTTATATCAGAAAGAAAAATAAATAAGCTGGTTGATTACCACTACTCTGATTTGCTACTCTAAACTGTTCATCATGTCGTTCCCATCAGTGATTTGTGTAAACGTAATATATTAATTTCTTATGAAATATATAATAGATATGTATTTAAAATATACTTATCAATTCTGTATGCAGAGTGTTTCAAAATTATTGCAAAAAAATAGGGTATGTATTATTTGATGTACTGATTACAACGCAAAAATATTTTTTCCAAAATTAGCAAAAATAATTGTGCATTATTTGAAGCAAACATTTTTCATGCCACTGGAGTAATGGGTTACAGTGATTTGTGTTTATCATTCGTACAGAAAAAAAAATTAATGCTATAATTATTTTTAGAACAAAACGTTTACAGTTAGTTGTAATGGTAAGACTGCCGGATTGACATTAGACTGGAATACAGGATTTTCACTACATGAAGCTGACTCAAAAACTCCTGTGTGGCAATACAAATTTTCTCAACTTCGTGGATCGTCGGACGATGGAAAATCGAAGTTGAAACTTCATTTTCAAGATCTAGACTCTAGGGCCATCGAAACCAAGGTGAGTTTGTAGTTTGTATTTAGGTAGCTGTCGTTTTAAAAACGAAAATTCGTAAACTGAAATCTTATTGACTTCCATTTACAACAAAAAATACATGCTCGGATTTCATTATAAGTTACAGGGTTTGTAGACTGCAGTTGAGAATAACTCCTTGTTTTAGGACGAAATAAATTAACTTTAGACTAAGTAGGCTCACTCTCGCTAGGGCACAGCAGTAACTTGTGTGCTTCACAAGACTGAGATCGTCGATTCGAGCCGACCTCGAGTTAACTTTTTATATATTATATTTTCCATTATATTTTTATGATGTGAAATTTCTTCACGCACCCCCACTCCTCTGCACCTTTGAGCTAGAGCAGGGATCGGCAAACTTTAGAGGCAGAAGTGCCAAACGTGGCTCTCATGAAAAAAGTTATCAAGAGCCATAAATATATTTTTACAAATAAGGTTCATGTATTGTTTTTCTTTGTTTTTTTTTTTCTTATTCATTTTGAAACAATATCTAAAATACAGGCTGTTTCTGTACCTCTGCACGAAACTTTAATGACATATATAATTTGATATACTGATTATAGAACAAAAATAATTTTTTTGAAATTCGCAAAAATTTGTTTATATCATTCCTAGCGAACATTTTTAGTGTCACTGGTTTAATAGTACATTTAATTATTTATAATTATGTTACTAATGAAATAAAGTAAACAAAACTAATAAAATTAAAGGTATTATGTAATTTTCAGTAACAAGTGAATGTTTTGATTGTTTAGTAGGTCAAGGAAAAAACAAAAATGAGGATATCATTTTTTTAATTTCACAGAATAAACTGCAACAACTCATTGCTACAATAATTGTTTAAAATTATCTCCTGCTGCAGCTATACAAAATGCAACACGTTGTATCAAACACACGTTACACGCCCGATGCATTGAATTTTGTGGCCTTATTATTTCCGCACATTTGTCAATAAATGTCCCCATAAATAAAAATCCAATGGATTAAGATCTTGTGACGTAGGAGGCCATGATACAGGTCCACCGCGACCTATCTACCTGCCTTCAAACACTTCACTCAAATGTTGCCGAACATTTCTTGTAAAATACGGTGGTGCACCGTCATGCATGAACCAAGCTTGTTGACGCACATTTAAAAGAACATCTTCCAATAATTCAGGTAAATTATTTTGAAGAAAATGTAAATAATTATTTCCGTTCATTCTGTTTGGTAGTATGTAGGGTCTAATTAATGTACCATTTACTATTCCTGCCCAGACATTTAGAGAAAATCTATGTTGAAAAGTACTTCTCAAAACAACATGCGAATTTTCTTGAGACCAATAATGAGCATTATGAATATTGTGAATTCCAGCTCTTGTAAAAATTGCCTCATCACTAAATATTATTTTTGCCGTAAAATTAGCATTTAAAGCTTATTGTTCTAACAACCACTCATAAAATGTCACTCTGAGAGGATGATCTCGTGCATGAACTCTTTCGAAATGAAAGGGATGAAAATTATAATCTCTAAGAATTCTCCAAACTGAAAAATGAGACACTCCACTCATAACACGAGATATTCTTCGCTTACTGACTGTAGGTTCAGCGGCCACAATTTCCAAAACTTCATTTTCAGTATTGTTGCGTAATCTTTGGCGGCATCCACCTCCTCCCGCATTTATCTGTAAGGTTCCCTCATCAGGAAGACGTTGTGTGATCCTCACAAACATCTGGCGATGAGGATGATGTCTTTGAGGATAACGTTGTACATAGATTTGCGCTGCTAATTCGGAATTTTGTGCCGCTTCTCCATACACTAACAGCATATCCACTAATTCACTGTTGCTATACATTTTTCTCAAATTTCTCCCACAACGACTTACCCTTTCAATACCGTATACGAAATCAGACTAGGTACTCAAATAAAAATAAGGCATTACACCAGGCACTTACATAATAACTAATTAATAAATGATTATTTGTAGCCAGTGTTTATACTTTTATTTCATTAGTAACATAATTATAAATAGTTAAATGTAGTATTAAACCAGTGACATTAAAAATGTTCGCTAGGAATGAAATACCCTATTTTTTGCGAATTTCAAAAAAGTTCTTTTTGTTCTATAACTAGTATATCAAATTATATATGTCGTTAAAGTGTTTTTTTTATGGAGTAGGTGGCACAATGGTTATCGTGTCGGCCTGTGGATCCTGAAAACCCTGGTTCGATTCCCACTGGCGACAAACATTTTCACCACATTAATACTACTCCTGTGGCTCCCCCTCCCCACTAACATCTTTGGAGGCCATGATTTGACGGCTGGTAACCGCACTTCACGCGCAAAAATATATCACTTACCGAGATCTGCTTCGACAGTGTGCCACACCCAGTAATGGGTAGAAGGCGTGATGATATATTTATATATTTATTTTATTAAAGTTTTGTGCAGAGGTATAGAAACATCCTGTATAATAAGAGGAATATTATTTTTTTATGAAATTAAAATAATATCAATACCTGGAATATTAAATAACTTAAGCTCGAGAAACTGTAAACAGACTGGGATTATTCGGTCTTGTAACTGAATAAATTATATGTTGGATTCTAGCGCAGGCTTACTGCGCATAATGTTCTGCCCTCTTATAAGCACTGAAGACTAGGTACGCGAAAATGTTGTATTTTAAAATATAAACATGAATTAAATCAATTATTCTGTGAATAAATAGCTTTATAAACGAAAATCTTTTGCCTCCATTTTCAACTTTATTTTCAAAGAGCTGCACACAACTACCCAAAGAGCCGCAGTTTGCCGATCCTTGAGTTAGAATGAGATGAGACGTTGCGTATGAATACGAGTATAATGTGTTGTTATAGACTACGCGATTAGTACCGTATACTAATTATTGGTTATAATATATTTCTGTTTCTGAAATATTATTTAGTGCATGCTATAGAAGATTTTTAAATGATACTTCATCTAAATTGAAAACAATATACAGTTTTAGAAAGCCTTAATTGTTATTCAATAAGTCTTAATGCTTTTTCGATTTAATTTTATGACGCCATTATTAAGAAAAATTGGATCTCAACCAGGGAGGCTCGTAAATAAATATATGAATGGAGTTTATTTAACTATCGTGGCAAATAATAAAAAAAAGTGCATGGATATCAATTTTTTTAAATAAATAAACTAAGAGTGGCTTAGTCAAAAGTTTTATTAAAACTGGTACGATTTGTTGCTCTATAGGTACTCGTAAATGCAGCATGCATGGTAAGTAGTTCATAGGGCCTGTTTTTCCATCTCCAGATAAAGTTCCCAATAAGTATCAGCGGGTTAAATAATAAATATCGCATTGAAATCTTTGCATAAGTGGTAATAATTATACTGAATGGTATTTTCTGATGCGATATTTTAAAAATTATTCTGTTTGTAGTTATTGGGAACTTTATCCGGAGATAAAAAAACTGGCCTTAAATAATATGTAAATAGAGCTGTTGTCTTAAATAAAAAATTTCATTATACGCTGCAGTAATATCCGTAAGCAGTACAAATCAGACAGGCAAACATCTCAAACGAATTGCAATAAACAATTTGAGATTTAAAATATCGAACAAAGTTGTCATGAAAATGTTGCACATAATGATCTCGAAATGGTGGCAAATAGATATACAGTAGAAGAGAGAAACAGTAGATACATTTTTATTAATTTATTAAATAATCAACCGAAAAGTTAAGAGATTTTGAAATACAAGTAAATATACAAGAAAGACTTAAGATTAATTCACAACTTTGTGTTCTGAATTTTATTTACTTGTACCATTCAGTATGCCCTTTCTCCTTACTAATTTGTATAAATCTGTCATAAGTTTCGAACTAGGCAGTATTTAAAATTCGTTATGTCATTTTTATTTTAGCATTGTTTATTATTATAATACTTTTATGTCTAAAATGTATGTGATACATATCTTCTTCATAGCCGTAGATCTGATAAAATGTAATTCTACTAGAAGTTGTAGAGTCCCTGCACTGTATTAGGAGTTTCCACGATTTTTGAATTTTTTTTATATGGTCATCTACGTATAAATGTATATGATCGGTATTTTTTCGTTTGCTGAAAAGTGAAGTGAGAGAACGACAAAGAAGGCTATAGTTGCAGAGTAAAATAGATTTGTGACAAGCGATTTAGTTTTTTTTTGTTTGTTTAGCATGCGATTGGAGTCCTATAGTGATACTTAACATTGCAAACAGAATGGCAACCGTTTTGAACAGGTTTTGCAATTATAAATACGTTGTGTTGGATTATTGCTTTATCTATCAAATTGATGTGTTATTTTCTTAAAAGTCGTAGATTTGGAAACCCTTATTGGGATTTATTTCCTGTTGTGCAGAGTAGAAAATAAACAAATGGGCGAATATTATTGATAGATTTTGATTCAGTGATTTCTGTTTAGGAGTTAGAATGTTCGATCCTCCAGAGTCTGCTGTTCTGCATGCACGCTTTCCTGACGGCGAAGGTGGCTTCGGTAGATCCGGCATTTCTATGTTCCATGATCCCGTAAGTGTTAGTAAATCAATCTTCAACCATCTAGTTCCAGTCAATTCGATAACAATCAACAATGCGTAATCGTCTTGACTTTAGATAATAATAACAAACAACTTATTAAATTTTACTGTTTAGAATTTGCACATGACTTGGTGGTAATAATACATTCAATTATTAATAATAATAAGCGAAGATTTTATAGAAAATTGTTGGGGTTTTAGCTCTTTAACAAATTTTAGTGTTCTCTGTGACAAGATAAACAATTACTAGAGCAGTTAGCAAATATTCAATTAGACTGTTTATTATAAGGTTATGTACAATTTTATACTTTTGGTAACAGTATTAGACTTCAGGGCTCTTGTTTATACGCGGTGCATTTAACGTATATCCATAATATATGTATAGATTTTACCCTTAAAACACAGTTTTCATATATTAGAAGTGATTCATACATCGACTAGATATAATTTGGTGTATTTGGAAATATCTAGATCGCTAATTTCTTCAAAACTGTATAAAAAATATACTGTTGGTAAATTCCCGGAAATTATGTTGTTTTTGGGAATCATTTTTCAAATTTACGCATTTGCCAACACTAGACAATATAAGTGTATCAATACAGTTTTGAAAATATTTTGCAAATAGCGAAAAATGTTGTTTCTTCGCTGTAAAAATCAGCTTTCATTTAATTTATAATAATTCACTGCCAAAATCAGCATTTACAACAAAATTGGTTATAAGAAATACAAAAGTTACAATACAGATTATGAATTTACTTTAATTATGAATCATTAAAAATTGTACTCTGATATCAGCGAAAGAAATAAATTAAGCTTTCAAATTTGTTTATCAAGTAAACAAAAAAGTCTAAGGATGACTGAAGAGTGTTAAAATAGTTAAAGAATAATGTTTTAGTCGCAGTACATATTAATATACCAAAGATGTAGTTATTTAAGATAAAAGAAGGTTACTGTTGATTAAGACGAACAAAATTCCTCGTATTCCTAATAATTGTTAAATTGATGTCGTTTTAATGAAATAATGTAATTAGTGCAATCACTTCGGTATATGAAAAGTTTTATTTACAAAAAATGTTTTACAACAGTTTATTTTCGGACATATTTATATAAATCTAGTAATATTTATTAAAATAAATATATATATCATGTTTGATCATTTTATATTTATGATAATTTACGGAAGTGTTATACAGTTCTGAAAATTTATTTAACAAAAATGACCAGATGTTATTAAGATACATGAGTCAAAATAATACTTGTGTAGTATTTTTGTTCAAAATTTAAAAAAAAACAAGACTATCACACCGCTAATTGGTAGAGATGTTTGTAAATTTCCAGATCTTTGTGACAATTTCCGTAGCTAATTAGCTAGGTTAGGTTATGTAAACATCAGTTACCAATGAGATTATAATTTTAAGAAAGCTACTGCTTTAATCATATAGTCAATATTTTATACTTAGGCATTGATGTTAATTACACAATGTAGTGTTTCTAATATTCCAGTCAAGTAGTCACACCTCTGTTTTATCACAGAGCTACTGTACTAAATTCCCACTTCTAGATCGTATAATATTCTTATTTTAGTTTGAACTAAAATGTTAGAATAAAAAAAAGGTAGGACGTATGAGAAATTTTAGGTATTCTATATTGTGTAATCACTTTATTGAATATTATTTTTATGCTACAAATTCAGTGACACATTTAAATTTTAGCATTTAACCTTTAGTTCAATTTTGACCAAATATTTATGAGATATATTGCAGTTTATTTCATAAGGCCTTATGAAAAAATTATCATCTTGGCATAATCATTTAGCGAAGGAGTTGTTGAAAAATAATTTAAAAATCGTTTTCGATAACTATAACATGTTAATAATGTATAAATTAATATTCAAACGTAATTTAGTACAATTTATATCAGTACTATTATTAAAATAATAATAATATTGAAGGCCGTTTATTGAAATAAATATTAATAACATTCTTCCTCAATACTATTAGTATTTAAATAAATAAATTCAATTTTACTTATTTCATAGGAGTATATGATTGCTTAAACCGCTGTTTATCTATTTAACGTGATATAAACATTTACATTCTCAAATATACATAATATTACAAATTATATATTATATTTTTTCAATTATATGTCATTTAATATTAAACATATTTTATTTATATAAAGTGAAATATATATATATATATATATATATATATATATATATATATATATATATATATATATATATATATATAAATATCTCAGACCAATCATAAGTAGACGGAGAACAACGGCGTTTGTTGTGAAGTAGAAAGGGTTAGAATAACTTTGGATGAGACGGGAGCGCGGCAAAGAGTTAGTACCCCTTGGTGTTATGCGGGTTGCATTTTTGTTGATGACAGTTATCAGACGCGAGCATTTTATTTATTTAAATACAAACGTGCGTATACAGAACACTTAATATGTCAAAAACTAACCTTTGCTTTGATGTATGAAAAGTAAGTAAGTGAATATAAAAATAACTACACAAATGTTTGCAACTCGCATAACATCAAAGGGTACTCGCTCCTTGCCGCGCACCTGCCTCACCCACAAGTTACTCTAACTCTTTCTACTTCACAACACTGCATTGACTTGAATACGGTAGAATTTGTCTACTTGTGGTTGCATATATGTATATATATGGCTTAATATTTTATTTATAGAATATAGCAATAATTAATGCATTAGATAATTATTAAGACTGTTGGAAAAAATTTCACTATATTATTTGTAATAAAATATTTCTTTTTAAATTCGAAAGGCCAATTTTCAATAAATAAAATATCACGTTCATTTAATGATCCATACTAAAAAATTGGCCATGAATTACTTGCAATATACAAAGCGATATATTTAAATAAAAATATATAATTAGGTATGTTATTATTTTGTAAACTGAATATTTGCCAAAATAACGATATATTTCCATTTCTTTACTTATCGATTATTAAAAAATATATATTCTATATGATCAAAAAATGAACAAAATTTTTATAAAACTATGTCAGTGGCGCCATTTTATGAGTTAATATTTTTATTATAGCTGAATAGTTATCACAGGGTTCATGTGAAAGAGTTCATGAGTAAAAGTCTCATATTTTTTTTTTTATATGAAATAACTATTATGGTTTATAATTTAGAAAACTGAAATGAATATAGTACATAGTAACATAAATGTGCAGCAACATTTTGAACTTTTAATGTCGAAAATTAATCCTCCTCTCGTGGATCGGTTAATTTTGGTATTTGCTAAATATTTAACTTCAGTCGCGTTAAATTTTTTTCTTTTGCTAAATATTTAACTTCTGTCGCGTTCAATTTTTTTCTTAATATTTTTCATTGGATATTTGCATTTTTCTGTAATTTTTCCTTTCCACTATGATGTATAAAAGCATAAGTATGAACTACGCAAAATTCTTCTGCAACACTAGACAAACTTATCAAACTAATGAAATTTCTTTTTTTTTAATGTATATACATGTCAAAACTTCCCGCATGTGTGAATCGAAATAATTTTTATTTCTTACTGTTATAAGAAATAATTTTATTAAAATAATTAACTGCTGATGTGTGGCCAACTTGTAACGCGTTCTTCATTTTCTTAGATTTTTTGTCAGATTATTTCATTTTCTTTTGATAATTTAGTATATTTCTGAATATGATGAGACGTTTATACAGTATGTTGTATACTGCAAAAGTTCTAAAACCCCTTTTTTATATTTTAAAATGTGAACTATTTGCATAATAATATTGTCTATATGAATATACTTACAATTCAAGTAAATAATGTAAATTAAATTATGGATCGTTTATGTTGAAAGTATTATTTGAAATTTAGTACTAGTTATTCCTCGTGCAGTGCTGTTTTCTTTCTCACTCCAGAGCACGTCTTTAACAATTCGGTCTGTAATATGTCTGTAGTTGATTCTAGAACAGTATTTTACTGTTACCACTTTTTTTTTAATTCTGCATCTTCTTTTTTCGATATATTGTTTAATATTCAATATGCATGCTAACTAGTAAGATAAACTCCTTTTTTTAATACACATTAATAGTTTTAGCTAATTTTATATCGTTCTCTATTAATTTTAGAGCAAAGTGTTTCAAATAAATCTTGTAGATAAATTGAATTCTACATCAATGTTACTATTCGTATATTATTCTACATCGTTTGTAACATGTAAAAAAAATTGAAATTTCATAAAATTGCTCATTTGTAGTGTTAGCCATGGAGTTTAATCAAAATTACAAATAAATGCAAAACAATTTTCAATAGTTCTACAGTTCGCTGCAGCATTATTATTATTATTATTAATGCTTTTTGAAAATATTCCTGAATTTTGTTTAAATTCCATGGCTATTTCTACAAGTTTATAAAATTTAGTATTTGTATTAACATATTACAAAAGGTATAAAATAAAATATGATTAGTGACTTAGATGCAGAATTTCAGTATCTACAAGATTTATTTGAAGTATTTTGCTCTAAATCAATGGGGAACAACATACCACTATACAACAAAAATATCATTGTATTTCCTATATTGCATAAATTAATCACCACTGTATAAACATGATATATTGAAAATATATATAATAATCCCTATATATAAGGAATTATTAATTGATAAAAAATGCAAATATTTTCAAATAAATCACTTGATTTAAAAAAAGTTTAACATATATTTTACATAGCGACACAGCATCCCGATTTAAATATGTACTATTTGCGATTTTGAACAAATGGCTGCTTGAACATGCGCTGTAACCACTGCACTAAAAGTAGGGAACTCTGATTCCTTATGTTAGTATATCGCAATTTATTATTGTTGTAGAGTGTGTTTTTAACGGTTGCTGACTTAGATTCCATGCTGAACATTCGAATTTTTCTGATGTAAGCTTTCCCATTAATATTTATATTTCAGTGGCTGTATGTTAAATAATGTCACAGGGATGGGAGGTAGTTTTATTCAAGAGTTTTTAGCGCGATTCTTTTTAGTGTAATATTTGAAAAAGTATGACTAAAAATATTTTATTATTTTACTGTGAATAAATTTGCATTGTCTTCTAATAAAATTATTTAAAGTAAAATACAACTGCTCTGTTAGTGTTGAAGTTTTGGTTAAATATTTTAGACACTGTGGGTTTTACATTGACTTAAGCCGCATTCACATCTCGAAATTTGGTGAAATTTTTAACACGTAATTTCTGTAAATGAACTTCTTGCGTTCACAACTCGAAATTTATGTAATATCGACATCTATTATCTTTTCAATGTACCATCTATCTGGTATTTTCCGATTGGTTTATTATTGACCACGTGTTAAACACATGAACGACAAGACGATATTTACATCGTCGGGGTCTATCCATTATATATTTTAACTTTTATAGCTGACGTACAAAAAAAATTCAACAATTGTTCAAAGAGAATTCGTTCAACTTGTACCATCGATGTACTTTATTTGTAGAACGGTCTCTAAATTTGCTTAACAAGTTTGGAGATTGCAAACTTTTGTAGAAAGTGAAATTTGTGCGTATCAAATTTCAGAGCTGTGAACGAATACATACAAAGCTATATGTCAAACTCTACTAATTTCACCGAAGTTCACCAAATTTCGAACTGTGAATGCGGCTTTAGAATATACGTCTTTGCTTCTTTGTAATATAGCTCCGAACTTATTCTTACTGTCTACCAAAATTATCCATAAATTTTTACAGAGTTGGTTCATACAGGGTTACTGTGGGAGTGTGCTTAGTACTAGGAAATCTGAATGGATGAGACCATTTATTTTTTATCTAATTAAAAATTTTGTAATTGTGTTTTTAACTTTTTTTAAATCTCAAATCGACAATTTTCTTTAAATAATTTTAATTGAAAAATAGTAGGAGAGTTTCATATAAAAAGAGGTACATACATATAAGGCATACATTTTTTCTATGGCATAATTTTCGTGATATACTTAACAACTTTTTAAATTGAACAAATACTTTCTAATTTCAAGTTCGCTATGATTTATAAAATTCATACCATTAACTAGTAACTTTAGTTTTACACATTGTAATTGATAAGCCTTAAAACTATTTTTATTTGATTTATATTCAATGATTTTGTTAATATTATATTTAAAAAAAAGTTTTGTATGGGCTACTCTTAATTAATAATTTTTAATTTATTATTTTTAGTAAATAATTAATTCTAACAACGCATGTTTAGTATTGGTGAATTCAGCAGAATATATACATTTTATTGAACTATTTTTAAGTATTGGTTCTATTAAAAGAATCATACGTTTGAAAATTTGCTGCAGAATGAATTATTTATCGGAGAAAATGACACTAGTTTGCCTGTTTATCCGTCTCTCTATCTCTTCAAATAAAAAAGTTAACAATGATATCCTGCATAACTTCGCTCATCAAAGTGTAGTGGTAACTTAAATAGTACACTCGAAACAAAAAGTAATATAAATAATAATAAAATGTTCTCTTTTTCTTTCTTTATTTGTAGCTAAATTTATATTGTTTATTCGCAATGCGAGAAATATATTGAGAAGTTTACAGGAAAAACTCTTTATGAGAACGAATTTTAAAGAATTGTGTGCTTTCTTGAACGTAAACTGTATTAACTCAGAAAGTTAGTGACTGTAAGGGATAATTAAATAAAAGTTTAACTGGAAGTTCAAATCATTTTTAATAAAATCACTTCATCAATCAGACTTAAAGGCTTCAGTGAAGTAGAAACGATGTTGAAGTGATTAAAACTGACTGAACTTCCAGCATGACTTTTTACGTAAACTATGTTATTTGCGAATAAAGATAGACATACTTGCAGATCTGAAAGGTCATTACATACTGTTTGCTGTTGTTACTACTGATTCTAAATTATGTGTATAACTTAATGGGGGATTCAAGTGGTAGAGCTTTTTAATATATATTTATTAAAATAAATTCTTGACCGTACATCATATTTAATACAATATAAAATCATACCATAAATGATACCTTTATTGCTGAAATATGAAAGTTAAAGTTGAATAATTCAAATCGCTCATTTGTATTTCGCACTGCCATATTGCAATTACAATAAGCTGTTTTCTTTCGGTCAGAAAAAATCCGATTGAATCGGATTGAGCAATCCAAAAGTGATCGTAAGCGTTCTTTCGGTTTTCGATCACATACCCCCACCACAATATTCTTGATTGCAATCTGATTTTCCGAATCGCTTCAAAACAGCGATCACGTCGATCGGATTGCGGCATTGCGGGGATTCCCAGACCAAATATCTAAAGAGATTGTTGTTCCTTTCTTTGACTGACTTCGTTTGTGTATATTTAAGTAAATAATGAAATATGATTCTATTCTTAGAAATAATACATTTTTTTTTAAATCATGTTGGTAGAGCAATATTATTATATTGAGGTTACGGCAGCAAATGTCAAATTTCTATGGATTGCAATCATACAAAACGTAGTTCTTTTGAATCACGGTTTCAATCAGTTGTGACGTCATACAATCGGATCTGTTCAATCAGATTGAATAGGATCGGTTACCGAAAGAAAACAGCTTAAGTTGCATTAAGCCAATCACAGAACTTTATCTGAAACGTTTGTCGGTGCTCAATTTTACTGAGAGGAAGACGAAGAAGAAATAAGCATTCAGCATTCTACGATTCTACCAATGACGTATAATACTAGACGAATTATGCCGTATTCAAGTCAATGCAGTGTTAAAGTGTTGTGGAGCAGAAAGGGATGGAATAACTTTTTGGTCTGCCGGGTGCGCGGCAAGGGGCGAGTACACTTTGATGTTATGCAAGTTGCTCCTAGCCGCGCACCCGCCTCACCAGTTATTCTATCCTTTTCTGCTTTACAACAAACGCCGTTGTTATCCGTCTAGTTATGTTTTGTCTGAGGATTGTATGACAACGACACACGTTACGTGAAGTTACGTGTTATTTAACTCTGTCTTATCTGTCTCTCTTTAAGCTAAGATGCAACTACGTCATATTCGTTTGTTTCGAAAGTTTAAATATTTTTATCATGCTTAATACAAAAAAATTTGGGTATAATAATTTTATTACGTAGATTAATATATAAAAAAAGTCTTGAAAGGCCCATTGTTACTGTACGTTGAAATTTTACCTAAGTTACTGTACATCTATAATTATTTATTTACATTTTTCTACTAATTGTCTGTGGAAATTAGATGTGTATCATTATATTTAATGCTATATCAAATAATTTAAATTTCATCAGCACTTACAATATAGAGTTAAACAGAATCGGATTTCCTATCTATAAATTCTTTTTGATTTCATGACTTTACGATGTAAGGAAATCGTTGACTATAGTGATTATCGAATCTGAAAGAAGTATTTCAGAATAAAATAAAAAGACAAGACTAATTGTTTTTTTTAAACACTTGAAATTATAAATTCACAATAACTAGAATACAAATGATACTTTCTTCTGAAAATAACGTGATTTATTTGTATTCTGGTTGCCTGTCTTTTCTTATAGTATGCGACAACAAAAAAATAGCTATACTAAATAAAATTATTAAGACATAATAAATGAGTGTTATTTGGCATTTATTCAGTAATTCATATTACAATTTTGTCTTTTACAAAGTATGTAGTTACATTTAGTAATTCCGTATTACAAACTTTACAACGATTTATACGGATAATGTGTACAAAATCATTAGCATTTGAAATAAATTTGTCATATCTAGTTTGAAATGTATCTGATAACATATATAAAATAAGATTTATATTAAAATAATATCTTGAAATCTCAACATCACCTGTGAATGTAAAATACTTGATTTTATACTGATATATCATATCGTATAATTTACCTGTCATATGTGTTCTGTATTTGTTAGATTGTCATGTTTACTAAACTGACATTTATGCATGTCAACCGTTATTATAACTTTTCACCAAAGTATAGTTATCCATCGTTTAGGGTAACTTGTATAGAGCGTTTAAATAGATAATAGTAGAATATGACATTAAATATTGAATAAATTCTATGTACTAATAATTAATACCCCTGCAGTAAGATTAAGTAAATGACAAATTATTAATGTACGTACGCAGGGGTATCTTGTTGTTTAGTCTATTTGCTGTATCTCTTAAAGCGTTGTTCTTTGGACCATGGTTGTGAAACTGTTGGCATCATATAAATTATACATCTAGATAATTTTATATCATGCATTTGTAAAAAATATTAATTTAGATTTTTTATTTATTGTCACTATACACATCTGATATGTTATTGTAGATCGCTTATGATGCAAATTACATATTAAATAGTATTCCAAGTTGACAATATAGTGGATGTTTGTATTTTTTAATGTTTCATGTATTATTTTAATGTTTGTTAATATTTTGTTTGTGTGTTTTTTACTCGTGTGTATTAGATATTTTATTTGTATGTTTACATGTATTTATTATTTGTTTTCACGTATTCATTTTGAAAATGAAATAAAATTATTTTATAAAATCATTTTATTTATAATTTTATATATGCGTCAGCCTTATTTTAAATATTATAATTTTTAAACAGATTTTGCAGACTGAATACAAGGTGAAGAATGAAGGTAAGTGTTAATATATTTATTTGTAACACATATGGCTTAAAATCAATGTTACTTAAAATACAATACAATTTCCGAATAATTAAAAGGGCTATAAAAAAGCTGGCGTGCAGAATAGTTTTTTTTCGATCGGCAATTGTTTGAATTTAATATGCTCCAAAACCTATTTTGCTTGGTATCAAATGAAATGTCGTTTGAAGGATTCGCGTGCAGAATTGCAAAATTTTCTATCGGCAATTGTAGTAAAATTGCTTTAAAACCTACTATGCTCGGTAAAGAAGTTAATCATTCTTCAGTGTCCACAGAGTCTAGCGCAAAGGCCGGCCGTTAGTTCTGCAACTATTTCGACTTACTGGATGCTGATCGATGTCTTTACAGAGTGAGTACTCATAGGGATTTTGGAGTTATATTCGAACACAGTTTACACTTCGGTCCTCATTATGATTATCTTGTACATACAACTTATAGAACATTATATTTCATTATTAGAAATTCACGTAACTTTACTAATCTTTCAACTTTTAAATCCTTATATTATTTACTGGGTAGAACGAAGCTTGAATACTGTCTTAATGTATGGAATCCCATATGTAGTATTTATTGTAATAAAATTGAATGTGTGCAAATAAAATTGGTTCGTTATTGTTCGTTTTCTTCTTTTGATCCATTAACTTACAGTTACTCTGCGTCATTATTTCACTTCAATATGCATACGTTGGATTCTACACGTAAGTTATGCTCATGCTTGTTTTTACATAAATTACTACGTAATGTCAATGGACTTAGTCACATTCAAATAAATATTTTTCAATAGGCATCTAGATCGCGTAAAACATGTTATATTCAATGGTGTAGGAAAAAACTATGAAATTAGGAATCTAGTCAGACGATTATGTCTTACATATAATGAAGTTGAAAGTGTGTTGAATATTGAAATGATATCTTTAATGTTAGCTAATGGAGTAGGTGGTAGTGGTATCGAGTCGGCTTGTAGATCCTGAAAACCCTTGTTCGATTCCCACAGCCGACAAACATTTTCACCACATTAAAATTACCCCTTTGGTAGTAACCCTAGTAACCGCACTTCACGCACATAAATATATCACTTATCGAGATCTGCTTCGGCACAGTGCCTCACCCAGTAATGGGTAAAAGGCGTAATGATATATTTATTTATTTAATTTTAGCTATTGTCAATTTAGAAGTATAATATATACAAATTTGTAAATTACAAATTAATTTTTCCTTTTACTGTTCCTGAATTGTTTTTACACCCAGTAATGGATAGACGACGTGATGATATATATATATATATATATATATATATATATATATATATATATATATATATATATATATATATATATATATATATATATATATATTGTAACGTTTTTCGTCTTGCTGGAAGTGTGTAGAATGTTTAAGGCACAAAAATAACTCACAACTATTTATATTAAACGAAAATAAAAGTATTTATTTAATAAATGAATATAAAAATAACAGAAACTTATTTAAAACAAATTAACACTACAATAAATCTTAAACACTACTAATAAATATTTAAACACTAATATTATTTATATAACGGTCATATTTATATAACGGTCACTAAAACTATTATTTATATTACGTACACTTGAGCTGTTATTTATTTCACCACATTTATATTACACGTTCGAAGTCTACTGTCAACTGAACTCAGCCACTCGGCCTCGGCTTATATACTCCCGTCCGTAGAACAGTTCTCGAATATTCCAGGACGTTCTAGAATATCCCGTCAAACCACACGCTCAGACATGCGAGTGAGCTCTATGCATTTGTGATGTCACGCTGCTACGCACTTGTTCTCGAGAAGGTTTCTGAAATGTTCTCGACTTGTCTGGCTTTAAATTCGTTACACTGCCCCCTCCTTAAAACTGTTCCGTCTCGGAACAGAGGTTGATAGGTTTCGGAGAAGTTATGACGAAATCTGCAAGTCGAACCCTTAATGCATCCTGAGGTCTTAAAGAAGTGGCAATCCACAGTGCGGTCTAATTTCGCTCTTCCTTTGGGGTCAAAGCTGCAGACAAGAATTTCAATTCCGGTGCGGTGGAAGAGAACTTCTAACATATTCCTAATTATTCTCCACTCCAACCCATCTAGACCACAACCCAATTTCGGTACCGCCAGCTTCATAACATCGTTATTTAAAAGATGTTTCCTCAAATCGATCAGTGCCTCCCATAAGGTGCGATAGGTGGGCTTCTGAGATGATCGTGCCTTGGTGACTAAATAGTAAAGGTACCGTTTGTATTCTGAGTTGTCGCGCATTTTTAGTGTTCTTCCAACAGATGGACGCTGATTGGCTAGGTCTTGTAGCCGTCCAAACTTCTTTTTAAATACTGTAGCAATTCCTCGAGACATGTTTAAGTCTTCCGCCACACAGTGGGCTATGGAATACTCCAAAGGCACCAAGAACAAATCTCGATGTTCTTCTTTTGTCACGCCGTATCGTGCTTTGTGACCGGTGGAATATTTCTTCATGAAGTCTCCAAATGTTAATTCCTGTTCATGCTCTTGAACGCAGCGAACATTTGCTGCACAAACATCACTAACCTCATGGTTGTTTCCAGAAAAAGGGGCCAGTCGATTAAAATGGACTACTCGCGGCTTCCCAGTCGGTATTTTCCTAATTCGGTAGATAACGTCATTTATCCGCTTCATCACTTCATAGGGTCCCTCCCAGCATGTTTGTAACTTCGGCGATAGACCACGACGCTTCTGTGGGTTATATAACCATACCGACTCTCCTGTTCCATATCCTCCCTTTTCTGCCCTGATGTCATAATGATCTTTCATTCTGTCACTTGAAGTTTGGATGTTTGAACGAACTTGTTCGTGAATGTCGTTCATTCTTCTTCGTAAATCGGTGACGTAATCTTCCCCAGCTAGATCTTCTCCAGGTTTACATCCAAATTTCAAATCGCACGGTAACCGCAACTCACGTCCGAATACGATACTTGCGGGTGTCTGTCCTGTTGTTTCATGCACAGATGAACGATATGCCATCAGAAACATATGCAGATGACGATCCCAGTCCCTTTGGTGGTTAGAGACAACTTTCGACAGATATCTGTTGATCGTTCTATTCATTCGCTCAACCATGCCGTCCGACTGCGGATGTAATGCAGTCGTTCTTGTCTTACGAATGTCTAATATTTTGCAGATATCTTGGAACAAAAACGACTCGAAGTTTCTTCCCTGATCGGAGTGTATTTCGCGCGGTACTCCAAATCGGCATATGCATTCCTTCACCAATACCTCAGCGACGGTGATTGCTTCTTGGTTGGGCAGGGGGTACGCTTCAACCCACTTGCTGAAGTAGTCCATGACGACTACTATATACTTGTTGCCATCATCAGTCTCGGGAAATGGTCCAGCCACGTCGATTGCAATGCGTTCAAATGGGCTTCCTACGTTGTACTGACGCATTGGGGCTCTACGTTTCCTATTTGGCCCATTACTTGCAGCGCAAACTACGCATTTCTTGCACCACTCTTTAACGTCTTCCTTACAATTTAGCCAGTAAAATCGTTCCCGCAACTTCTCTGCAGTCTTGTTGACTCCAAGGTGTCCTCCAGCAGATCCGTCGTGGATCTCTTTCAACACTTCAGGTACCCTGTTCTTAGGTATTAGTAACTGAGTTCTCAGCTCTGTACCCTCCGCATTCTCCAAAACACGTTTTAGGAGACCCTCTTCAATGATTAAAGAGTCCCATTGCGCCCAGTACGATTTCACTTTTTGGGAGTATGGTGCAACATCTTGCCAAATCGGTTTATCCCCGTTTTTCTTCCCATTTATTACAATCTTCAGATCCGGATCATTTTCCTGATCTTTCTGCAATTCTTCCGGTTGCCATTTATCATCGACTACCGTTGTTCTTAACGCAGCAGCTTGCTTCTCTTCTACTCGGCAACAATGCTTGCATTCTTCGGAACATGGTCTCCTGGACAACGCGTCAGCGTTACGATGGCTAGTTCCCGCCCGATGTTCAATGGTAAAATCATATTCCTGCAACCTTTCGATCCACCTGGCTACCTGACCTTCTGGATTTTTGAATTGTAATAGCCATTTCAAGGTAGCATGATCGGTTCTTATCAGGAATCTTCTCCCATATAAATATTTGTAAAAATGCTCAGTGGACTTCACAATTGCCAATAGTTCTTTCCTGGTGACGCAATAGTTTCTTTCCGGTTTCGACAGTGTCTTACTGAAGTAGGCAATAACTGTTTCACGACCACCTTGTACTTGAGAGAGGACGCCGCCAATCCCAACATTGCTGGCATCGGTATCCAAAATGAATTTGCCTTCCGGAAGTGGATAACTTAAGATTGGCGCGGTTGTCAGAGAATCCTTCAATTTTTCAAATGCTGTTTGACAGTCGTTTTCCCAAACAAATCTTGTACCTTCTTCAGTAAGTCGTGTCAGTGGTTTAGCAATGTTGGCAAATCCTTGCACGTATCGCCGATAGTAAGTGCATAAACAAAGGAAACTTCTCAATTCATGCTTGTCCTTTGGTACTGGCCAGTCCCTTACAGCTTTTATTTTGTCCTCATCCACTGCAATTCCCTTACCAGAAACCACATGTCCGAGATAATGCACTTTCTTCTGGAACAGATGACACTTCTTCGGGCTGAGCTTGATATTTGCCTGTTTCAATCTTTGAAAAACTTCTTCCAAATTTTTCATGTGATCCTCGAATGTTTTTCCAACCACAATAATATCATCGAGGTACACCAAACAGGTTTTCCATGACAGCCCAGCTAACACGGTTTCCATAAGTCGTTCAAATGTTGCAGGAGCATTGCAAAGTCCAAATGGCATAACTGTGAATTGCCAAAGTCCTGTTCCGATGGTAAAAGCTGTCTTTTCACGGTCTTTCGGATCCAAGTCAACTTGCCAGTATCCGCTTTTTAGGTCCAACGTAGAAAATATTTTTGACCCAGCCAACGTGTCCAGTGTATCGTCTATTCGGGGAAGTGGATAGCTATCCTTTTTCGTCACGTTGTTAAGTTGACGGTAATCTACACAGAATCGGGTGGATCCATCCTTCTTCTTCACTAATACCACTGGTGAAGCCCATGGACTACTTGAAGGTTCAATCACGCCTTCTTTCTTCATTTCTTCAATTATCCTTTCAGCTTCTTCTCGCTTTGCCAGTGGTAATCGTCTTGCTCCTTGGCGGATGGGTCTTGTATCTCCAGTGTAGATTTTATGCCGGACAACGTTCGTTCGGCCCTTGGATTTCTTGTCATATTCGAAGACATCTTGATACTTATGAATTAAATTCTTCGCTTTGATTTTCTCGTCAGATGTCAGTCCGTGAAAAGATGTTGATATTTGACTGAGCAGTGTATCCGAAATCGTGCTAGTTGAAGTTTTCTGAGTTACCATTGTTCTAATGATCGAAGATACGGATGAACATTCCCCTACTATAGTGCCTTGTTTAATTTTAACCGGATACTTATTTATGTTCATCATTCGAACTTGTTTGAGGGAGGTGTTGCCGATGTTGATGGTCACATCTAACTCTCCTGACGATGTAGCTAGTTCTCCAGTTGCTGTACGTAATCGCCACTTCGTCGGATATAATTGTGTTGATGCAAACTTCTTAGTCAAGTCGGATCTTATTATTGTTTTTGTCGCACCCGTATCCAGCAACATTTTGAGTGATCTTCCGTCAACAAGACCATCCACGAAAATGCTGTTGACTTGATGATGAAGAGAGGCGACATATCCGATGGAATGTGGGGCTACCAGAATACGGGTCGACGACTGTCCTCTTTTATCAACCCGACTTGGTTTCTCTGACTCAGCTTCTGTTTTCTTTTTCAGCAATTTTCCACAAAACCTGCGCGGATGTCCTAGTTCACCGCAGTTCCAATAACGCATTTTCTTCTTGCCTTTAAGCACTTCGGTAGCGATTCGTCGTAGCTTCTCTTCTATATCTTCATTATCTTCGTTCTTCATTGCGCTGTTAATTGATCGTACCTTGGATTGGCTACGCGAAGCTAGTTTTGCAGCTTCTTGTTCTAAAGCATGAGAGAGTGCATCGGATAATGTTTTTGGTCGAGCCAATCTTAGTGCTTGCTGAATTTCGCCATCTTGGATTCCATAAATAAATGTTTGGATAGATAAGCACTCTAATACGCTGTCCGGGGCTGTAGGATGTGCGAGGCGAACCAAGTGAGCAACGTCAGCTTCAAATTCTTGGAGAGTTTCATTCGACCTCTGATATCGATTTCTTAATTGCGTTTGATACCCTTGTTCTAGGTGCGCATTTCCATATCGCATATCTAAATGCTTAACCAGCTGGTCGTAGTCTTCTTGTTCTTCTTGCTTCAGTATCTGCAAGATATCGACGGCATTTCCACGCAACGCTACGGTCAATGAAATTGCTTTCTCTCTCGGTGACCATCCGTTAGCTTTTGCAGCAGCTTCAAATTGCCTCAAATAATTCGGCCACGATGTTTTTCCATCAAATTCCAGTGTTTTTATACGAATTGTTGATGCAGTCTCACCTTTTGCTATTTTCCTTTCACTTGCTGCTTTTGTTTCAGCCACACCAGGACATAAATTTGATGTTGCAGTTGCAGTGAGGAATTTATTTTCTAACTGCTCTATTTTCTTTTCATATTTATTTAAATCCTCTTCTAACTTTTGTTCTAAAATTCTAGAACGTTCTTCAGAATTTCTGGAATTTTCTTCTAATTTCTGTTCCAATTCTTCTTTTAAAATTCTAGAATTTTCTGCTAATTCTTCTTTTAAAATTCTAGAATTGTCTTCGGATGTTCTAGAATATTCTTCTAACTTCTGCTCTAAAGTTCTAGAATTTTCTGTCAAATCTTCTTTTAGAGTTCTAGAACTTTCTGTTAATTCTTCTTTTAAAGTTCTAGAACTTTCTGTTAATTCTTCTTTTAGAGTTCTAGAACTTTCTGTTAATTCTTCTTTTAGAGTTCTAGAACTTTCTTCCAACTTCTGCTCCAATGTTCTAGAATTTTCTTCTAACTGTTGTTGCACAGAGCCTGTTAATTCTTCTTTAAGAATTCTAGAACTTTCTTCCAACTGCTTTTGCAAAGTTCTGGAATTTTCTTCTAATTTCTCCAACATTTTACGATTGTCGTTCGAACCAATTTCAAAAATATATTCCCACTTCTGACACCAATTGTAACGTTTTTCGTCTTTCTGGAAGTGTGTAGAATGTTTAAGGCACAAAAATAACTCACAACTATTTATATTAAACGAAAATAAAAGTATTTATTTAATAAATTAATATAAAAATAACAGAAACTTATTTAAACAAATTAACACTACAATAAATCTTAAACACTACTAATAAATATTTAAACTAAATAAATAAATATATCATCACGCCTTCTACCCATTACTGGGTGTGGCACTCTGCTGAAACAGATCTCGGTAAGTGATATATTTTGCGCGTGAAGTGCGGTTACCAGTCGTCAAATCACGGCCCCCAAACATGTTAGTGGTGGAGGAGCCACAGGGATAGCTTTTTCAAATTATGAAAATTTGTCGCCTGTGGGAATCGAACCAGGGACCTTAGGATCCACAGGCCGACTTCATACCACTGAGCTAGCCATCCCATTAAATATTTAAACACTAATATTATTTATATAACGGTCATATTTATATAACGGTCACTAAAACTATTATTTATATTACGTACACTTGAGCTGTTATTTATTTCACCACATTTATATTACACGTTCGAAGTCTACTGTCAACTGAACTCAGCCACTCGGCCTCGGCTTATATACTCCCGTCCGTAGAACAGTTCTCGAATATTCCAGGACGTTCTAGAATATCCCGTCAAACCACACGCTCAGACATGCGAGTGAGCTCTATGCATTTGTGATGTCACGCTGCTACGCACTTGTTCTCGAGAAGGTTTCTGAAATGTTCTCGACTTGTCTGGCTTTAAATTCGTTACACTGCCCCCTCCTTAAAACTGTTCCGTCTCGGAACAGAGGTTGATAGGTTTCGGAGAAGTTATGACGAAATCTGCAAGTCGAACCCTTAATGCATCCTGAGGTCTTAAAGAAGTGGCAATCCACAGTGCGGTCTAATTTCGCTCTTCCTTTGGGGTCAAAGCTGCAGACAAGAATTTCAATTCCGGTGCGGTGGAAGAGAACTTCTAACATATTCCTAATTATTCTCCACTCCAACCCATCTAGACCACAACCCAATTTCGGTACCGCCAGCTTCATAACATCGTTATTTAAAAGATGTTTCCTCAAATCGATCAGTGCCTCCCATAAGGTGCGATAGGTGGGCTTCTGAGATGATCGTGCCTTGGTGACTAAATAGTAAAGGTACCGTTTGTATTCTGAGTTGTCGCGCATTTTTAGTGTTCTTCCAACAGATGGACGCTGATTGGCTAGGTCTTGTAGCCGTCCAAACTTCTTTTTAAATACTGTAGCAATTCCTCGAGACATGTTTAAGTCTTCCGCCACACAGTGGGCTATGGAATACTCCAAAGGCACCAAGAACAAATCTCGATGTTCTTCTTTTGTCACGCCGTATCGTGCTTTGTGACCGGTGGAATATTTCTTCATGAAGTCTCCAAATGTTAATTCCTGTTCATGCTCTTGAACGCAGCGAACATTTGCTGCACAAACATCACTAACCTCATGGTTGTTTCCAGAAAAAGGGGCCAGTCGATTAAAATGGACTACTCGCGGCTTCCCAGTCGGTATTTTCCTAATTCGGTAGATAACGTCATTTATCCGCTTCATCACTTCATAGGGTCCCTCCCAGCATGTTTGTAACTTCGGCGATAGACCACGACGCTTCTGTGGGTTATATAACCATACCGACTCTCCTGTTCCATATCCTCCCTTTTCTGCCCTGATGTCATAATGATCTTTCATTCTGTCACTTGAAGTTTGGATGTTTGAACGAACTTGTTCGTGAATGTCGTTCATTCTTCTTCGTAAATCGGTGACGTAATCTTCCCCAGCTAGATCTTCTCCAGGTTTACATACCACTGAGCTAGCCATCCCATTAAATATTTAAACACTAATATTATTTATATAACGGTCATATTTATATAACGGTCACTAAAACTATTATTTATATTACGTACACTTGAGCTGTTATTTATTTCACCACATTTATATTACACGTTCGAAGTCTACTGTCAACTGAACTCAGCCACTCGGCCTCGGCTTATATACTCCCGTCCGTAGAACAGTTCTCGAATATTCCAGGACATTCTAGAATATCCCGTCAAACCACACGCTCAGACATGCGAGTGAGCTCTATGCATTTGTGATGTCACGCTGCTACGCACTTGTTCTCGAGAAGGTTTCTGAAATGTTCTCGACTTATATATATATATATATATATATATATATATATATATATATTTCGCAGATTATTTGTGGATATTCAAAATGGATGAACATTATCTTTCATAAATAAGAAAAAATAGGAAAAAATTTTCCATCACTTGTCTCGTAATTCCACAGAGGTTTTACAGCACGTTTGCATCAACTTCTCAGGTCATCAACAAACGGCTGGTCAGCTCTGTGGAATTACGAGACAAGTGATGGAAATTTTTTCCTATTTTTTCGTATTTATTAAGACTCAATTCCACATCGCAATAGACATTTTATCTTTTATTTTATTATCTTTCATACTCATTTTAAAAGGTAATTTTCCCTCCATCAAATCACACCTGCGATTATTATTCATGCTAGTCTCATATTCTCTTTTGCTGCCTTGTATTTTGAGTTTCTGTTTCAATAGATGTAAACAAATTTAGAACTAATATTTAATAATTAAAACAATTTTTAGTTTTTGTAAAATAATTTTTCTGAAACCGGCAAAAAAGTGCCTGCTTTCCTGACCAGTTTTAGTAGGAAAGTTGATTTTCACAAAAACAGTCAAGTAAAATACGTATCCAAGGACACAACAAAAATAACAATCTGGTAAAGTACAAAACAGTCTGGTAAAGATTTTACCTGACTGTTATTTTTGTTGTAATCTTGGATACGTAGTCTGCTGTTAGTACAATTCATATCAAAAGATTTAAACATTTTGAATTATTTATGATTAAATATTGATTAAAATAAAGTTTCAGAAAAAATAATATAGGTACATAATACGTCAAGTAAAATATAACTTTCCTGACTTATTATGTAATATACTATTATATTTTCCGTACACGTTTAGTCGTAATCGTAATTTTTATTATTAAGAAGATAAACAACATAAATATTCAATTTTATAAACATTTTAGTCAAATAATAGTTTATATAATTAAATATAAGTTCTAAGAGTTCTTTAAAATTTTAAAATAATATTTGGCTTGATTGAATTAAAATAGTGAAAGTAATTGCAATAAATTCAATTTGTACGAAAAGAACCGGTTCTTTTCAAATCTCGTGCCAAAAAATAGTTCATTTTTGTAGGTGGCGCAGTGATCTTTCCCGGAACAGCTATTTTTACGTCACAAAAACGTCACAGTGTCACGTGAGTGCCCGCATCCTATTGTGCGATTCCTTGATGTATGAGTTTGTATCTGTGTGTGTATATATGTGATCGTTGATAGATCGCATATTAATACATTCAAACAAATTCACACAGACACGTCAACACATTGACATTCAAACATACGCACTAATAAATTGACAAATTCACTCTGATGCAACACCCGCGTTAAAAATAGCTATTTTCAGGATTCTATCAATGTATTGATGCATCTGTGTGAACGTGTTTTAATGTATTAGTGCTCGAGTTACCAGCACTTACACACGCACACACCCTCACACACACAGTTAACGAATACGTTTCTGTATTATTAAAGTAATTTACAAAATGTTGTATTACTAGTCAAATCTACAAATGGTTATACTATAAGTTATGTCTGCAAAATTCCAGCCGAACGGCGCATTCTGGTCTTTGAGGTAATCGAATCGAGAATGAGTGCGTTTACCTCGAAGACAGCAACATGTCCGTCGAATCAGATTGATTGTGTCAGAAAAATTGCTGGTAGTATTCCACTGCATTCCGCTAGTCAGCAATATGCAGCGGAAGATCCCCAGGTTACTGATCCGCAATGGGCCTTTCAAGACTTTTTTGAATTTTTTATATATTAATCTACGTAATAAAATAATTATGCCGACCTCTGTGGCTCAGTGGTTTAGACTACTAGGCTACTGACCCAGAGGTCCCGGGTTCGATTCCCGGTCAGGGCTGGCATCAATAAGCGTCTGTAGCTGACTACAGCGCAGACGCTTCCATCATCATAATCAGCGTCTGTAGCTGACTACAGCGCAGACGCTTCCATCTTCATAATCAGCGTCTGTAGCTGACTACAGCGCAGACGCATCCATCTTCATAATCAGCGTCTGTAGCTGACTACAGCGCAGACGCTTCCATCATCATAATCAGCGTCTGTAGCTGACTACAGCGCAGACGCTTCCATCTTCATAATCAGCGTCTGTAGCTGACTACAGCGCAGACGCATCCATCTTCATAATCAGCGTCTGTAGCTGACTACAGCGCAGACGCTTCCATCTTCATAATCAGCGTCTGTAGCTGACTACAGCGCAGACGCATCCATCTTCATAATCAGCGTCTGTAGCTGACTAGCTTCCATCATCATACCGGCTAGTAACCAACGCAGTTGAAGCCGTATCACAAAAAAAAAAAATTATTATTATACCCAAATTTTTTATTTTTTAAAAAAACTTGTATTAAGCATGATAAAAATATTTAAACTTTCGAAACAAATTAATATGACGTAGTTGCATCTTAGCTTAAAGAGAGACAGGTAAGACAGAGATAAATAACACGTAACTTGTCGTTGTCAGTAGAATCCTCAGACAAAACATAACTAGACAGATAACATCGGCGTTTGTTGTGAGTCAGAAAGGGGTAGAATAACTGGTTGGTGAGGCGGGTGCGCGGCAAGGAGCAACTTGCATAACATCAAAGTGTACTCGCTCCTTGCCGCGCATCCGACGGACCATAAGTTATTCCATTCCTCTCTGCTTCACAACACTGCATTGACTTGAATACGACATAATTCGTCTAGTATTATACGTCATTGGTAGAATCGTAGAATGCTGAATGCTTATTTCTTCTTCGTCTTCTTGAGCACCGATAAACGTTTCAGACAAAGCTCTGTGATTGGCTTAATGCAACTACGTCATTGCAATATGGCAGTGCGAACGTTTTAAATTATTCAACTTTAACTTTCATATTTAAGCAATAAAGATATAATTTATGGTTTGATTTTATATTGTATTAAATATGATGTACGGTCAAGAATTTATTTTAATAAATATATATTAAACAGCTCTACCACTTGAATGCAACAATCACGATAACAATAATAGCTAATTCATCATATTACTCAATAGAACAACGTGACTGTTACAGTAACAAATGTTGATTATGGTACTAAGTATCAAAGACCGGATATGAGTGTTCATGAATTATATGATGCTATTAATAAATTAGTAGTTATATTACGTGTAGATGTGATGGTGAAGTGTGTAAACGAAAACTTCCAGCTGCACCACTTGTGGAAAGAATATTGTACGTTCGGAATATTATACCTGCAGCAACTGATTGTGGTAAAACTATACAATCTGTTCCAATAAAAGATTACGAGAAAGTAATTTGGTGTTACAATAAAACCATGTTGTTTATTTATACTTCACCAGATGGTTTAGTTGGCAAAAATAAAATCATTTCAGTTAATTGCCTATACACAGTTCAACAATTATCTGCGAAAAAGCTGCTGTTAAAATAAAAAAAAATCTGTGCGGTTTTAGATGTTATCTACGAACATAATATGTAGTTTTATATACGATTATGTACAAATGAAATGAAATTGTAACGAACAAAATGTTATTTTTAAATCGAAATAAAATCTTATGTTGAATTAATTTATTTTTAATTTTTTTTTTATATACTATATAGAAACATTTTTAATTTGAAATACATTTCTTGAAAATCATCAGATTAGAAAAAGTTTTAAAACGCGTGCCATACTCCTACCATTATTTCATTAAACATTTACTTGTTTTTTTTTGTGTTTGGTCAGGTCTACATTTTTGTTTACTTTACCACGGCGACAATACTTCCTAGGATACAAGGACGCAGTTCCACTTCTTTAGCTAAAATAGAAATTTATTTTAGTGGATAAGCAATAAGTTTTTTATTTTTATAGTCTTACCGTCATGTTTTTATGAAAGATCAATTGAATAAATTTTGATCATTAGTCGTTGGTTAAGGGTTAGTTCTAATACAAACCTGTTAGTAGTGTTTCGACGTACTGCAACGATCTAAAATTTGTTAATAGTTTTGTAATAGGCTTACAAAATGGTATTTTTTTGCTGATTTAACCAACTCTGCAGGACTTATAGTTCTCGAGATAGCAATAGTGGATTTAATACCCTGTATTAAAATTTGTAAATTGTAAATTAACTTTTACTTTTGCTGTTATTCTTCGATTTTTATTATGTTACTGTATTTATTCAAAATTTTATGTATATAATGTATACCGTACCTGGACACCTATTCTGTGCACAAGTCACCATGGTGATAGTGACAACATTGATGACGTCAATAAACTGTATGCAATCCGCATATCGTGACTCAGCCTAGTGACATTATAGTAATTTTTGTTTCACTAGGTTATAGTTCCTTTAGGGTTATATTGGTGACAATGAAGTTTCATTTTATTTTCAAATATGACAACTTGTTGGATGCCATTTTATTTCTTTGTTCATTGCAAGCTGTTTCTGAGTAATAATCCGGTTTATCGAACAGAAAAATCAGTAATACTTGTATAAAGCCGTATCACTTTTTACTGGTGATTGAAGCGTGGTAAGTAAAAGTTTTAGTAATGGAATGTGCATAATGTTAAATCTTTTATTTATTTTCAGCAAAATGTAAGACGAAAACAAAAAAAATATCTAGAGATAAGAAAGAAATTTGAGTGTCCTTCATGGAGGATCATCTTGATTTTGCACGGGGCCGATTACAATCTACAGAAGGACGGCAAACTTTTAAAAATCTGTTGATGATTTTGAGCCAGCAATTAAATGGTACAAGTGGAAAACAGAAAACTATTCAACAATGGCAAAGAGTGAGGAAATGTAATACGCAAAATATGTAATCCATAATTTTAACTTTTATAAGCAGACTTGGACAGATATAAAAATTAAAATAAAAAGAAAAGTGTCTGCCATGAAGGCAAGTCGGACAAAAACTGGAGGCAGTCCAATGACAGAAATAAAAATATCTGATTCGGATGATCGTGTCATCAAAATATTGTTCGAATAATATATTTTTGGAATTGATGATTCTGAAAATATTTCTTTAGAAAAGAAAGTAATATATTATTGGATGTTGTTGGCCCTTCTGGACTCCAAGAAATATCAGCAAAATGAAAGCATCTGCTTCTAGTTGGGTGCAAAATGCTGAATTTTTAGAGGGGACAGACAAGAAGAGGAATGTAATTTATAATAAATGTTTTGTTATTTTTTTTATTAATAATTTATGAACTTTATAGATACCGGATGTACTTATAGATGATCAGGAAGACCGAAGTAATTTTAATGCCTCGCAGAAAGTATTCCCACTGAATGACTATAATTATAAATAATATTCTTTACTCAGTGGTATTACGTAAAAAAATTTAATATTATCGTGACAGAATAATAATTAAGTTTTCCTCTAAAGAAAGCCGATCAAGTGTTGCAGCGGCAGCTACATAATGAAACAAATATTAAAATCGACGGGCTCTTAAGTGAAATGACAAAATTGAATAAGAATTTTGAAACACTTATTCAATTAAATAATCAATCCATGGATAACAGAATTGAAACCAATAACATATTACAGCGAATTGCTCTAGCGTTACGACAATACCTTTAAATAATTACAAATTTGTATATTTTTATTATAAGTTGTATATTTTTATTATAAGTTGTATATTTTTATTATAAGTTATATATTTTTATTATCAGTTCTATGTTTTTATTAAAAATATATATATATATATATATATATATATATATATATATATATATATATATATATATATATATATATATATATATATAAATAAAAAGCTGTACAATGTCTTTTGTTTTTAATTAATACGCGAAATTATATTCTTATGCTCGGTTTCACCAACAAAAGTGAAATTTTAATCATTGTTAAAATAAATAAAAGCAAATCAAAATTACATGTACAACGATTGAAATTTAACTTTTGTTGATGAAACCGAGCGTTAGTGCCAGTTTTTCAATCACCGATTAATGTTAATCATGATTAAATAATAATGGATACTATGGTTACCATTATTATTTAATCATGATTAACATTAATCAACAGTAAATAGGCGATTGAAAAACTAGCCGTTAAAGAGATCCAAAACCGCCTGTTAGATGATAATTGGACATAAATTCAACATCTATATATCTGTATATGATCACTCTAGCAAATAAATTATTATTATTATTATTATCATCGCTCACTGAAAATGTATCTTGATCATCTGTTACATTTCTTCTAAATAAACGATCCGCATGAATTTTGTTCTCGTTCTCAAGTTATTCTATTACAACCAATATTCCATGCATAAACGCCATAGTACCAGCCGAAATAATTTAAAATAATTTCTCCAAACAATATACTAATTTAGGGCTGAGATATCTACGTACTCCTAATAAAATTGTCTGTCTAATTAACAAAAAATATCGCATTGATGCTCGGTTTCACCAACAAAAATTAAATTTTAATCGTTGTTTAAATAAATAAAAGTAAATCGAATATATGACAGCAATGTCAATTATTCCATTTGACATGTAAATTTGATTTGCTTTTATTTATTTAAACAATGATTAAAATTTACTCTTGTTGGTGAAACCGGGCATCACTATTAAATTATATGAACTGTCAATTTTGCATATGCTATTTTTTTGTTTTTAGACAAATAAATTTATTGGGCACTTCGATATCTCTGCCTTAAATGTAATTTATGTTAGTAATCAATGCTTATATTCACATTTAGCTATAATCGAAAATTAAGTACATTTAAACAAAGCCCGCCAATATAAATATGTTTGTCAAAACTCAACATGTGCGATCACGTGATACACAAGTCACTAGTGACTAGCTCTAGACACCACCTCCGGAGGTGGTGTCTGCGAAGTGACTTGATATGACGTCACTACTACTAGTACACATAGTTCACCGCTAGAATGCGTTTCAAAACTGGTGACTGGTGACTGGTGACTTGTGCACAGAATAGCCCTCCTGTTCATGTTTATATTCTTTCTGTACACTTGTCCAACCCCCCTGTTATTGGGGTGCACAGTATATATATATATATATATATATATATATATATATATATATATATATATATATATATATATATATATATATATATATATATATATATATATATATATATTTTAATTCGTCAGTTAAATCATGTTGTTGTAGTTTTGTATGCCGGTCTATAGAAAATAAATGTAATTCGGAACCTTCAGAATATGCAACTAATATATTTTTGTATTGAATAAATATTCGATGGTTAAATTTTTTAAGTTTAAATTTTTGATAGTTGAATACGTACCCCCATATTTAGTGTATATATATATATATATATATATATATATATATATATATATATATATATATATATATATATATATATATATAAATATCTCAGACCAATCATAAGTAGACGGAGAACAACGGCGTTTGTTGTGAAGTAGAAAGGGTTAGAATAACTTTTGATGAGACGGGAGCGCGGCAAAGAGTTAGTACCCCTTGGTGTTATGCGGGTTGCATTTTTGTTGATGACAGTTATCAGACGCGAGCATTTTATTTATTTAAATACAAACGTGCGTATACAAAACACTTAATATGTCAAAAACTAACCTTTACTTTGATGTATGAAAAGTAAGTAAATGAATATAAAAATAACTACACAAATGTTTGCAACTCGCATAACATCAAAGGGTACTCGCTCCTTACCGCGCACCCGCCTCACCTACAAGTTACTCTAACTCTTTCTACTTCACAACACTACATTGACTTGAATACGGCAGAATTTATCTACTTATGGTAATGTGATATATATATATATATATATATATATATATATATATATATATATATATATATATATATATTATATTGCTTGTAAACAAAGAAAATGTATGTCACATAAAAGAAAAGGAATTAACAAATGTTAAAAGTCGTGGTTTCTTAATCCACCCAAATATAAACATATTTAGATTATCCAAATATATTCAAGATAAATTAATATTATATATATAGATAACCCTCGTGTATATGAAGAAACAGTGTATTCTGTAATTGAAAATTATGCATTCTCTTTCTCTTGTAGAGATCACAAGAAAGAAATAATATCTGTTTTTGTCCATGAATTTATTTTAATGCGCTTAAAGCAATATTTTAAACAGAATCAAAATAATATCAAATCTTAGTGTAAGGAAGATCGAAAAATCTAAATTAAGAAAGAATTGAAATATTCAGTTCGATCTGTTTTTATTATTATAAAATTATAAAATATATTGTATAAGTACAAAAATATTAATTAAGAAAAAATTCAAATATTCGGTTCTATCTATTTTCTTTATTATTTTTTAAATAAAATGTCCCATTTACATTATATAAATTTTACCATTTTGTATTTTAAAATTAAAATATTTAAGCCAAATTTTACACTTGTGTAACTTGTCATGGTGTAGTTAAATAGCAAAAATGTACTACTAGAAAAATGTGTTTATATATGGTTTTACGTATTTATATTTGTCAAGCTAAACCTGATATAATTAAAGAAAAGTGTGTCTTTAATTTTAAATAATTGCAAATAACATTTTTTAATGTAATTAGTTCTAAAAGTAAAGAAAACATGAATAGACTCGTAAGCACCCATGCATTCGCCAGACTCTTTTTCCTGTCGCACTCACTTTTTTGTCGCTCTCTTTCTACAACATTTCTGCGGATGCTTTACCCGCAAGACTCGCCTGTCCTTCAATATAATAGTTCGTGGTGCGAATGCATTTGAAAATTTGAATGTCAAGACAAGTTGTGTGTCATACGTTAGTTGTTGTAGCATTGTGGCTTTGAATTAGTACTGCTGTGTTATCAGTGAGTAGAATTTATATATTTTGTTAGACGTAAAAAATTGTTGATGTTTGTTAAGGTGAAGCATTCGATCTGAAGTTCGTTAATCAACAATTTGTTATCGCGTAAGTAGGGTTTCTTGTGGTCCTAACAAAAATGTGGATCTGTATAGAATAGTGGAAGGGATATTGGCGCGCGTTTAAAAACCTTACAAAAGTGAAAATTTTCAAGAAAATTATTTTAAATCGCAAGAAATATTTCTAAAATTTAATAAAACATAGTATTTTATTTGATATTATAAAATAAAAATAAAAAAAAATACTTAGTTTTATTTCAGTTATACATAATCATATATAATAGTATATTATTTTATAAGGATCTAAAGTGATACTTTTTGTGCGCTCGTCCGTCAACTACAAATGAGGCACAAAACGTCATTTTCACTCCACATAAAATATGCAATTTTTTTCTTCAAACGCCGGAATATTTACTCATTATGTCATATGATTTCTCTGCCACTCATGAGCGGCAGAAAGACATTTTCTGGTGTAGGTAAACTAAAGAAATTCCTTGATTTTAACGAGCGTCAGGAAAAGTATTTGACAGAAAATCAAACTTAAACTGTTTCTATAGATTCTGATATGGTATAGCTCTTTATATACAACTTTTCGCTATCACCATTTATGCCAGTTTATGCCACTTATATACCAATATATTCTACAGTTATAACGAATTAGAGGTTTCATTTATATGCGTAAAAATATTTACTATTGTCCATAAATGCACCAGAAAACCCTATTTTGTATCCTACTGGATTAATCAGGTTGTTTGAACACTTTTAAAATTTCTTATTTTTCACGTTTCTGTGGCATATTCCTGATCAACATACTTCTTTCTTTTCGTGAATCAACTATTTCTGTTTCTGGAGCAAGTTCGTTCACATAAAATTTCTTTAATATTGGAAGCCTCCATTGAACAAACTTCTTATCAATTTTATTGTCTCTACTTCTATATTCTGAGGTGTCCAAATATAAAAATCTCATTCCTTTCGTCCAGTTATAAATTTTATTTTGATGAAATGTTTGAGGTTAGAAGTGAATTACTTTCTATAACTGTATAATTAGATACTTTTAGGTTGAAAATATCGTTTATTGAAAGATAAATAATACATTTCAATATTACACATAATCCTGTTCCACTAGTATGCTCTCCTAAAACTGATAAAATATTTTATTATAAAAAAGTACCCATGACTTTGAATATTATAATATAATATAACACGAAAAACAAAATTAGACATATTTCAAACAACAAATTATGAAATATTTAAATATTTTCATGTATATCTCTATGTAGTACATCTTGACACACATAAATATGACAGCTGTCATTCTTCCAGATCATTTTAGCGCTGAGTGTATGTAAAAGCCGGAACCACTTAGGGAAAATGAGAATTTCGCGAAGTAGCAATAACAAATTCAAATTTCAAAAAAATATTTCATATATTTAATCTTATCTAAAATAAGAAACAAGTAGTACTACATAATCTTTGAACATTCAGCTTTTTGATAAAGGTTTTAAAAAGAATGTTTAATCTTTGTAATATAAATAAATTGGAATTGAAGTGTAAGAGATCATGATATCAATATTTTAAGTCTGATTTTGTCAAAAATGTGTCGTTCAATTTGAATTTAAAAATTCTCTATATTTAAAACTCAGGCCTTCTATAATACAAAAAAATTTTATTCAATTTGATCGAGGGACTTTTGAGAAAAAACTAAAAATACACGAAAAAGTCCTGTTTTGAGCGTTTTTTCGCATATTTTATTTTTTTTCTCCAAAGTTCCTCGATCAAATTGGATAAAAATTTACTATATTATAGAAAATCAGATACTTAAATATAAAGAATTTTTAAATTAAAATTGTTCGGCACATTTTTGAGAAATAAATTCAAATTTTGAGTGTAATTTCGTTCAATATAACATTAATGGTATCTAGTTTATTACCATACTTTGATGTTTTGGCTTCAAAATTATATACTGTGACGAAGTCGTTCGTCACAATATTTAAAAACGCGAAATAATTTTATTCGCGTTCAGAAATATTCTGAAGCCGGACCTGGCGATCCATTTACGCGCGGCAAGTCACCGATTCCGTTCAAATTTCGACACCGCGTACGTCTCCGCGTTCTGCGGCCGGCAAACCTATGTTAAACCAAATCGGGTGGTTTTTACCCTAGTTTCCTTCTGAAACCAAACCACCCATTTGGTTAACATAGGATGAGCCGCCGCCAACCTAACCGGACACGATTAATTAATAATTTTTAGTAGTCAGAGCGAACGATCGTCAGTCAGTCAGTTCCGAAAATCGAGTTATCGAAATTAAAACCAGTAGCCGTGCTCACGACTAAAAAGTACCGACTAAAAACCCCAGAAACCGTGTCTCACGTCTCGCCGCGAGTTCTCCGCGTATCCTGGATTACCGTCATCAGCGTCATCGCCATCATCGCCGTCACCATCGTCAGCTCCGTCAGGTTCCCGACCCGTGGTAAGTCCCATCCGTTTTCTTGTACCTGTCAAATTCCGGTTTGACCGTTCAGCGCCACGTACAGTGCTTCCGAGGTCTCGCGGTCCGTGGAGTGTGAGTCTCGCACATATTGTTCATCAAACCGGCCTTTGTTTTCCTATTGTTGTGTTGCTCGCAGTGTTCACGTGCAAAGTGTCAAATACCTACCCCGCACTCCCCTACCGTCCTGTCACCTGTGTGTTGCCCCACCCTCTCTCTCCGCGACCGACTCGGGCTCAGAGTAGCACGAGTCGCTCGACCCCCGCTTCGTCACCGCGCTGAGAGTCTCACGCGTGGGCGCTGCGGTGTGGCCGACACCGGTGTTGCGAGTCGCGGCTCCGGCCGTGCGCCGCTCCCCCACTCCTCCCCGTTCCTACCTGGCGGATCATCATCACGCATTTCGTTTCATCGCCACGACGCCTTCAGCGTCATCGTCGAGCTCCGTACCGCCGTGTCACCATCACAAGGCGTCTCCGCCGCGACGCTCACCGCATCGCCGACCGTCGTGGTCGCCCCAGCGACCGTATCCAATCATTTCACCAACCCCGACATCACCTACGGCCTCCCTGGCAAATACTCACCTACACGAAAATAAAATTACATTATTTTATGATTTTTAACAAATTTGCTGTGTTCTTACTTTCTACAACCACACCTGATTCCTCCGACCGGATTGCTATCCGAGCAATTGGCGCCCGAGCATACCGTCGCCAATTTGTTTGGCCGTATCGCTGCCAGATACGTCGCAATACAATATAAGTTTCATTCATAATAAGAATAATATAGGATGCGGGCACTCACGTGATATTGTGACGTAAAAACAGCTGTCCCGTGAAAGATCACTGCGCCACCTACAAAAATGAACTATTTTTTGGGACGAGATTTGAAATGAACCCGGTTCTTTTCAAATCTCGTCCCAAAAAATAGTTCATTTTTGTAGGTGGCGCAGTGTTCTTTCACGGGACAGCTGTTTGCACGTCATAATATCACGTGAGTGCCCGCATCCTATTTCGCTTCTGTCAGGAGTTAGGGATTTTAGTATCCAGTGTTGACAACATAGATAGACAACTTCACAGTAGTAAACCACTGATCTCTATTTATTACTGGATTGCGTGTGGGGTAGGCCGCAGTGTGACTAATTGAACGTCGCCATATTGCGAAAAGTGTAGTCTCTCGGCACGCGAGACAGCGTCGGTAGTGGCGGGAGTCGCTCGCAATTCAAATACAGTGACGACGAAAAAATGGTTGTTAAATGTGTTTTCTGCGGTAAGAAGAAAGGATCTGACAGACTCAGCTTCCACAAGTAAGTGAATTGTGCGTTTTATACCGATTAATTGTTTCATTTGTATATAACGAACAAGCAATGTACATGACACAGGTTAGATTAGTTTTAGGGTTAAATATTCAAAGTAAATATTTATCTAACTTGTACTTCAATGACCTTATTGAAGTTAAATCAAAAGGAGGGTTGATTTTTTCGAGTGAATCTGTTTTTATCGTATGCAAGACAACCGAACAATTTTTACGGAATGCGCTAAATGTGAATAACGGTTTGATTCCATCAGAGTCAGGTTTTACAGGGTTACTGTGTTCGAAAGTTTTGAATGAGCTCCTGCAACCTCCATGCACCCTTTTCCCTACGTTGAATGAACATTTATTCGATAACTCGCCGGAAGAGACGAACCACGTATTTTATTTGACAAAAGTGATATGCGCAACGTACTTAAAAGTACGGTTTTTTGCTTCAACTAAAGTAGCCTCTGATCGTTTGACCGGTGAAAAGTTGAGACATCACTTGACTCGTCAAATAGTTTGGAGACATCAGTAATTACAAATACAAATTTTATATATTTATTTATGTATTTTTCATTTTCATCAAATTAATTTCACTATTAATTTACTGCAATGTTTTCCAAAAACATTTATTTTCGCTTTTTTATAACGCTTTTGTACCATTTTCAACTACGACTATTTTGAACTTCCCGCTGAAAGTAGGCCGAGAGACTACACTTTTTCCAATATGGCGCCTTTCTACTCGTCACACGCTTCTAACACGGTATACGCAATCCAGTAATAAATAGAGATCAGTGTAGTAAACGAATTGTTCTAGAATAAACATATTTTGTTGTAGTTTAAAATTAGTAATAAATCATATTGAATCATCTATTATTGTGTATCTTTAACGCGAGGTCGTTACATGGTGCCGAAACAGTTACATAGTGTCGAAATTCAATAAAAAAGAAGAAAAATGCCTTTAGAAGAAAGTCATAATGAAAGTGATCACAAAAAAGGTGTGGTTGGATTGAAGCCACCGAAAGAGCTTCAAATAAATAATGAAATAGACATGGCTATAGTATGGAAACAATGGATACAACAATATAGATGGTATGAAACGGCAACAAATCTCAAGAAAAAAGATGATGAAATTCAAATAGCGACATTTATGACAATTATAGGTTATGAAGCAGCAAACGTATTTAATTCGTTTGATCTAAGCGAAACAGATAAAAACAGCTTAGTTAAAATAATAAACAGATTCGAACAACATTTCGTGCCGAAGATTAATATCACATATGAAAGGTATATCTTTAATAAAATTATGCAAAAACCAAATGAAAGTTTTGACGAATTTTTAACAAGAGTAAGAAATGGTTGTAAAAATTGTTCGTTCGGTAAACTGGAAGACAGTCTGATATGCGATAAAATAGTTGTGGGTATTAACAATGATATAATACGTGAACGTTTACTATCAGAAGACAAATTAACATTACAATCAGCAATAAATATATGTAAATCAAGCGAACAAGCAAGAAAACAATTACAAAAGATAAAAGAAAATACAAGTAGTTCAAATTCACAGCAAATCGATGTTATTAAAAATAATAAATACAATAAAAAAGAAGATTGTGAACAAAACAAAACATTTAAATGTAAAAGGTGCGACACAGTTCATGGTAAAAAGAATTGTCCAGCATACAAAAAGAAATGTATGAAGTGCCAGAAGTTCGGACACTTTGCAAAATGCTGTAAAACAAAACATATAAATACAGTAGAAGAAAACAAAGATAATGATGAAATCTTTTATGTTTCAACAATAAAAAATGATGGATTTAAAGAAGAAGACTGGTTTGAGACTCTAGAATTACCACAAGAAGTAAGAGTAAAATTTAAGCTAGATACCGGAGCACAATGCAATGTAATCTCCACTGACATATCAAAACAAGCAAAATTAAAGATAAACAAATCAAACACGAAGAGTTTAATATCATTCTCGAACCATGAAGTAGAAGTTATTGGAGAAAGTATAGTTAAAACAAAAGTTAGTAACAAAGAAGAAGAAATTAAATTTATAATAGTAAATAAGAATATACAACCTATACTTGGCAGAAATACTTGCGTAAAACTAGGATTAGTTAAAAGAATAGATGCACTTGAAAAAGAAATATTTGAAGGTATGGGATGCTTAAAAGGATTTGAATATGATATAGATTTGGTAGACAATCCTATATTACCAATTCATCCTCCCAGAAGAATACCTTATGCAATTAAAGATGTCAAAAAAGAAATAGACAGAATGACGAAATTGGGAATAATAGAGCCAATAACGAAGCCTACACCAGTAGTATCACCGATGGTAGTTGTAAAACAAAAAGGAAAAATACGAATTTGCATCGATCCGACAGCAGTCAATAAGAATTTAAAAAGAAGACATTTTCCATTAAATACGCTGGAAGAAATAGCAGCAAATATAAATGGATCAAAATGGTTTACCATATTAGACTGTAAAAAAGGATTTTGGCAAATAAAGGTAACAGAGCGTACCTCAGACTTCTTAACTTTCGCTACACCTTGGGGAAGATACAAATTTAAAAGACTTCCATTTGGACTTGCATCTGCACCAGAAATTTTTCAACAAATTATGACTAACATAATTGGAAGGAACAGAATGCTCTGTCGATGATATTCTTATTTATGCTAGCACAATAGAAGAATTACGAGCAAGAACAGACAAGGTGATAAAGAGAATCAAAGAAGCAGGATTGAAATTAAACTACGAAAAATGTAAATTTGAACAAAAAACAGTTAAATTCCTAGGACATTTGCTCACAGACAAAGGATTAGAAGCTGATCCAGAAAAAATAAAAACAATCAATCAATTGAAGACGCCATCAAATGTGAAAGAACTTCAAAGAGCACTGGGAATGGTAACGTATTTGTCAAAATTTATAATTAATTTATCTGAGTTCACAGCCCCATTACGAGAGCTAATAAAAAAAGACGTAGAATGGTGTTGGGACGTGCGGCAAGACGAAGCGTTCAAAAAGATGAAGGAACAGCTCAAAAAACTGCCACAATTGAGTTACTACGATCCAACAAAACCAATTAAGTTATCTGTTGATGCCAGCAGCAGAGCAGTAGGAGCAGTAGCTTTGCAAGAAAATAGACCAATAGCATATAGCGCAAAAGCACTAACATCAACCCAGAAAAACTACAGTCAATTGGAGAAAGAAGCATACGCAATTTTATCGGCTTGCAAGAAATTTCATCAATATATCTACGGTAATATATCATTGAAAATAGAAACGGATCACAAACCGTTAGAAACAATTTTCAAGAAACCAATATGTGAAGCGCCACCGAGACTACAAAGAATGATGATGGAAATACTACCGTACAATCCTATAATAGAATATAAAAAAGGTACAGAACTTTATATAGCAGATACATTGAGTAGAGATTGTGAACTAGAAGATGAGAAAGAAGAAAAAGCAAGTTTAGAAATATGTGTAGTGATTCCCATGTCGAAAGACAAAATAAAACAACTAAAAGAAGAAATAAACAAATCGGAAGAATTGACACAGCTGAAAAATCAAATAATAAAAGGATGGCCAGAGAAAATATCAGAAACATCGCTAATGCTACAAAAATATTGGTATTTTCGTGAACAATTATCATGTTACGAAAACCTCATATTCAAGAATGACCGATTATTTATACCTAAAACTATGACCGAAATAGTAATGAAAACGTGTCATCTAAGCCACAAAGGTATAAGTGGATCATATCAAATAGCAAAAGATTATGTATATTGGCCCAATATGAGAAAAGATATAGAAGAATACGTAAAACAATGCAGAGTGTGTCAAAAATTAAACAAAGACAAACCAATGGAGACAATATTAAAACAAGAAACACCCAAGAGACCATGGTCAATAGTTGCGTCAGATTTATATTATGTAGATGGTAAAAACTACATTGTTATAGCTGATGGTTACTCAGGATATTTTGATTTCCAAGCATTAAAAAATATTACGAGCACAGAAATAATAAAAGCACTAAAAAGATGGTTTGCAGAACACGGAATACCAGATATTCTCATGACAGACAATGGACGACAGTACGTGAGTGAAGAGTTCAAAAACTTTGAAGTAAATTGGAACTTTAAACACAGATTATCCAGCCCTGAACATCATAGATCCAATGGTTTAGCTGAAAGATGTACAAGAAGCGAAAAATCTAATGAAAAAGTGTATCGAAGATAAATCAGATATATACTTAGCACTGTTACACCACAGAAATACGCCAAGAGGATCATTAAAATCACCTGTACAGCGTTTAATGAGCAGAAGAACAAAAAATCTATTACCAATAAATGAAAAATTATTAAAACCACAAATAGTAACCGAAGTACCTGAAAAACTAGAAATTCATAAGCAAAAAGAAAAATGGTATGCAGACAAAAACAAAAGACAAGAACAAGAATTTAAAAACAATGAACAAATTCTCTATAGAAATAAAAAGAACCAATGGCTACCAGGAAAAATAATAGAAAAAGCTCAAGAAAGATCGTACATAATTGAAGCTGAAAAAGGAAATGTTTATAGAAGAAACTCGTGGTTTCTAAGAAAAGCACAATCGTCGGAAGAAAAACCAGAAGTAACAGAAAACATAGACGAGAACGATAATAAAGATAAATCACAAAATCAAGAAGCAACACAACAACAGGTGATAGAGAAAGAAGATAAACCACAAGACCAAGAAGCAACACAACAACAGGCGATAGAGAAAAAAGAAACAGAAGCCAGTAAAGAAACAGAAGTCACTCCAAAAGAATTGACATCAAGATGTGGAAGAAAAATAATAAGACCGCGAAAATATATGTAATTTGAATTTTGTAAAAAAAAGAGGGATGTCAGGAGTTAGGGATTTTAGTATCCAGTGTTGACAACATAGATAGACAACTTCACAGTAGTAAACGAATTGTTCTAGAATAAACATATTTTGTTGTAGTATAAAATTAGTAATAAATCATATTGAATCATCTATTATTGTGTATCTTTAACGCGAGGTCGTTACAGCTTCAAAGAGATCAAGGCAAATCATCGTTCTGATTCTAGTTTCAGATCGAATGCTTCACCATAAATATTAATATATAACATAACAAAAATGAGATTTTAATATTTTAGTTCTTAATAATTGCTAAACATTTCGTATATTTAGATCTGAACTTCAAATTTTCTGACAAAGTGTCACATAACTATATGATAGAGTCTGATAAATATCTTATAAAAAAATAGAAAAAGATCATTTTTAATAAATTAGTCATTTTTCGAGCTAACTAAAAAACTATACTTTTTTTACATGATAGAGGGAATAGCTTCATCTTTGTTCAAATTAGAATTTGAGACATGTATTTTGGTCGGCCATCGTATAACAAAATGGCGGCATATCTTTCCAGTATTACCACGTCAAATTTTTACATGTGGTAGTTGGTACCACTGTTAAATTACCGCGTGGAACTTTCTAGAATAAAACAAAAAAGCTCGAGACAGTTTATGTTATACATTCGTTGTTGTATTGTGGGTCCAACGGAAAGAAACGTGAAAACGACGAAGATAACCTCAACAAAGAAACTCCAAACAAAGGAAAGGAGAAAAGAAATTTGGATACTTCGACTGGTAAATAAAAATACGTAATATTTAGTTTTACTCAGTTACTGATCATTAATTTGTCATATTTATTAAAGAAGACAACGAAAACATTCAACCGACGAAGAATAATTCAAGAAAGCGATTCGTCGGAAGACGAGTCCAACGTCTCAACTCCCAAAAAGAGTTTCTTTAAGACACCGAAGAAATCAGACGACTCAACACCTAGCAAAGCACTAAACACACCAACAAGCACTGAAGCTAGTGAATCAGGAATGACTCGATTCCGAAGACCGGTGCCACCTTCCAGCATTACAACTAGATCAAGACGGGATGAGCCTAAAAGTCAAAGATCTCCTTCAGACTCAGATTCCGGAAAATGGTTTCACGAAAACTTAGATTTTTTGAAACCATATTTCATTCGTGATAAAAACATGAAACGTACCTTTGAACCTGATTATGATCCTAAAACTCTTTACGTACCGCAGGATTTTATTAATAAACAAACGCCTGCTATGCAACAATGGTGGACTCTCAAACGGGATCATTATAACTGCGTTTTATTCTTCAAAGTTGGGAAGTTCTATGAATTATATCATATGGATGCTGTTACTGCCGTTAACAAGCTTGGATTTTCATTCATGAAGGTAAATAATTTATTATATTATAGCTTCATTATTATAAACAGTAATAATCATTATTATATGTCTTGGAACTAGAAAATCAGTCAACCGATTTGAATAAATGTTCTATATATTTCTTGAGAGTAGTCTTTTCTTTGTTCTAATTACAATTTTTTTTAAGTGATCAGAATTAGATTTTCTTATACATGCTGCGATCAATATTTATTTGGATTTACTTCTATACTTCACAAAACTTTAGTAAATTGCATATTTTACCTTGAAACTTTTAAATCGACTGGAAACACTTAACAGTTTGAAACATGTATCTTCAATCTATTAAGCCTAATAAATAAGATATTTGTATAAAACATATCAGATGGTAATAATTTTGAACATATATAAAATAATATTTCTATGTTTAGGGTGAATTTGCGCATTCCGGTTTCCCTGAAAGCGCGTACGGCCGCATGGTGAGTTCTTTGGTAGATCTAGGATACAAAGTCGCTAGAGTAGAACAAACGGAAACTCCAGAAGCGATGAATAAACGTCTCCAAGGCACTCCAAAAGGATCAAAGCAAAGTAAAGTAATTACCAGAGAAATCTGCCAGATTACTAATAAAGGCACTCGAGTACAAGGATTGCAAGATTTGGCAATAAGACAACCTCTGTCGACATATTTACTTGCCATTTATGAAAATATAGTTAATTTTTCTACTGAATTTGGTGTTTGTTTCGTTGATACGTCGATTGGAGTTTTCTATATTGGCCAATTCGAGGATGATGAGAGATATTCTCGTTTGTTAACCATGTTGGCGCAATATCCACCCGCAGTGGTAAGAATATTTTAATTATAAAAGAGATACATTTATTTGGTACACTATTTTTCACAAATATAGCCTATATCTGTATTAAAAGAACAGTGGGTACTTAGTTTAATTATTAGAATTGCGAGCGAAGAAATAAATAAAATATTGAATAATTTATGGAAAATACTGAACAGAAAATGGCTAGGCATTAATAATGATTATATAATTTATAAATTCAAGATTTTGGAAGAACGGAGGCAATTGAGCAGAGCTGTTAAGGGTGCTATAAGAATGGCGGTAGGTGATGTAACATTCGAATCTCTCGCAGCCGGATCTCAATTTTACACTAGTAAAAAAACGTTAACACTTCTACAACAAAACGAATACTTTGGTAGAACAGAGGACGGTAAAATTAAATTCCCTTCTTCATTAACAAGCATGATACGGGAAGGTACGCATTTACTTTTATTTTAAACTATTTTCTTTATAAATTATGCATATTTTTAGACGATCTACTAAATACTACTAGTCAAGAGGAGTTCGAATTAGCGATCAGAAGTTTTGGTGCTTGCATGTGGTACTTAGAAGATTGTTTGCTAGACATTCAATTAATTTCGATGGGAAAATTTAAGAAATATATTCCATCAGACCTAGAACAGGCCTTAGATGTCGCCACAGCCTGCAAGTTCATGATTTTGGATGGCATTGCCATGACTTGTTTAAACATTGTTGGGCGTGGACATACTTTAGAAAGTACTTTAGATAAGTGTTGCACTTCTATGGGGAAACGGTAAAATATTTCTCAGTATACAGTGTGATTAAAATTTAACTTTACAACTTTGTGTATTATAGATTATTACGTCAGTGGATCTGTAAACCGTTATGTAATGTCGAAGAAATTTGTCAAAGACAAGAAGCTATAACAGAACTTATTAAAAGGCCAGACCTTATGCAAGATGCAAGAAATGTATTGAAAACTTTGCCTGATTTGGAACGTCTTATCTCTAGGTACGCATTTTCCTTCAATATAGAAATGCTTGACAGAAAATTGTTATTATTTTTTGTAGAATTTATTCTTTGGGCAACGGACTGCGCGCACAGAAGCATCCTGATAGCCGCGCAATTTTCTACAAGGAAAAAACTTATTCCAAAAGAAAGAATCGAGATTTCATACAAACATTGAATGGTTTCGAAAAAGCTGCAGAACTAAGAGATATATTCTCATTATTCGAATCTAGACTGATTGTAAAATATATTGGTGCCAGTGCTTATACTCTGTTTCCAGATATTATGGAAACTATTACTTTATTTAAGGTACAGTCAATATTTCTATAATAATCTCAAATTTAATTTATATTTGTTTTTAGAACTCATTTAACAGCGAAGAAGCTGCTAAAGAAGGAAAAATTATTCCCGGTAAAGGTGTTGATGAAGCATACGACAAGTCGCGCCGAGATATTGAGCGAATTCAAGAAGAATTAGATGATTATTTAAAAGCTCAACAAAACTATTTTAATTGCGCAGTTTCCTATTTCGGCAGTGATAAAAAACGATTTCAATTAGATGTACCAGAATTCGCTACACATAAAGCTAACAAGAACTACTCCTTAGAAGGAACTAAAAAAGGATCGAAACCATCTAAGCGATACACAACAGATGAAACTAAAGTAAATAGTATTTATATTTAAAAGAAGTTTAATGCTAATATTTTGTATTATTTTAGTCACTCCTCGCTAAAATGATGGCAGCGGAAGCTAAAAGTGAAGAAGTACTACACGACATCAATCGAAGAATTTTTGAGAAATTCAGCGAAAACTACGACGATTGGAGCTTGGCTTGCCATTGTCTTGCCACTATAGATGTATTAATTTCGTTAGCGCAGTATACTACAAATCAGAGTGTTGAAATGTGTGTTCCTCAAGTTCTACCGTTTAGTCCTACTGTAAGTACAAATTAAAATATCGCCAAAATGTTCATGCTATAATTATAGAACCCTTTATATTCATTTAACATTTATTTAAAGATTCATCCTGCAATGCATTTATGCCATTATTTCTATCACAGTACTTTCGCTTCATCCACATTCATAATTAATTTATGTAAGTTTTATTTTTGTTCACACAACAAACCATCAATAATAACCATGCATTTATTCTTAGGTCATCCATTTAATCTTACAGCTGCAATTTGACCTATAAACACCTATTTTACCAATCTTTTATTTGACATCTAATTATTAAATTATGTGTATTTCAGCCTATGCTCGAATTGAGGGAAGGTTACCATCCAACACTACCAAATATTGAAACTTTGGTTCCAAATGACATTGATTTAGGCATTAACGACAATAAAAAAATTATGATTCTGACTGGTCCAAATATGGGTGGAAAATCTACTTTAATGCGACAAGTTGCAATTTTAACCATCATGGCACAATTGGTAAATATTAATTTTTAAATTTAATCCTAAAAAATTATTCTGGTTTTTTGTTTAGGGTTGTCATATACCAGCGAGAAGCATGAAACTAAATTTAGTGGACAGAATCTTCACTCGTTTAGGAGCTCACGACAACATTATGGCCGGCGTTTCTACATTTTTAGTAGAATTAAGAGAAGCTGCTGCAATTGTTCATCAGTCCACTATAAGTTCTTTAGTGCTTGTAGATGAGTTAGGGCGCGGTATTGCTACTTTTGATGGCAATGCAATCGCTACTGCTTATATTACGGAAATACTTAAAATTAGTTGTCGTACCATCTTTTCAACTCATTATTACACCGTCCTAGAATTATACCGAAAAAATCATTGCATTCATCTAAGTCATATGGCAAGTGATTTATTTTATATTTTTTGCATGTTGGTGGATTAATTGGTTTTAAATAGGAATGCAAGTAGTAGTTTTACTAACAAGTAAATGTAATGCGGTACATGTTTTGTTTGGTTAATTAATAATATTGTTAATTTTAATTGTGTTAATGTTTTTAATATTTAAATATATAAATATTTAAAAAATATGTTTTATATTTTATCATCTTTCCCATACAACAATTCTAACACTTTGTATTGTTATTTCCTATAAGGATAATCTCCATCAGGGGGCGTAGACTAAGTGGATGGACGGACGTACAAACACATAGGATGTGAAAGGGAGGGTGCACTGTATCCACAGCAATTTTTTACTTTTTAAATAAATTGTATTATATGAAAGAGACTACTAAATATTCTATTCTATACTTATTAAGTAAAAGCTTAATTGCAGATAATAATCAAATGCATGGTTTAAAATTAATGAAGTATATTATTACACAATGTATATACATATGTATTTGAAAAAACAAAATTGAAATATTAATTATTTATTTCATAATAATTACTTATCATTTCGTATATTTAGAGCTAGTCTGCCTATTTTATGATAAAGTGGCAAGTATCTATTAAAATTTGTTTTAATAAAAAAATAAGAAAAGAATATAGTAATCGGTTTATCAGTTAATTAAAAAACAACATAAGTTTATTTGCATAATACTGTAGGTAGTTTCAGCAAAGGGAGTACATTTAAAATTTGCATGCCTTTCTCTATAGGATGCGGGCACTCACGTGATTCTGTGACGTAAGAACAGCTGTTTCGAGAAAGATCACTGCGCCACCTACAAAATAGTTCATTTTGTAGGTGGCGCAGTGATCTTTCCCGAAACAGCTGTTCTTACGTCACAGAATCACGTGAGTGCCCGCATCCTATTATTATGAACGCATTTCTGTCTCTCCAATATTGCCACGACAGGGTTTGATAAATATTTGGCAAAATATTTTCATATGTAGTAATTGGCAACACTGTAAAATTGACACGTGACAGTTTTCTAGAAAAAATTAAACGAAACATACGAAGGAATCACAACACAAGTTCTTGTTATAGTATACATCATACTTTCTTTGCTGTTGCATTGTGAACTTGAATTTGTACTAATTGTTTCAATTTGTGTTGACAAGAACCGCTACTGAGTTGTCGGTGAGTAAGATTTATTTATTTTGTTTTTCAGAAGTATACTGTTAAATATTAATAAAAATAGCGCAACCCAAGTCATTTTGAAACTTTTTTTTATTAACTTTATACTCTAAGCTTTAATTTGATACATAAGTCATGAAATAATAACGAGTCAGTTGCTAAACATTTTGTAAGAGATTTAATCTTTGTTGAAATTGCAATTTAATTCTTGAATTTTGGTCAGCCATAGTAAAACAAAATGACGGCGAGCTAGTTTTGTGCGAATGCAATTGAAAATTTGAATGTCAAGACAAGTTGTGTGTCATACGTTAGTTGTTGTAGCATTGTGGCTTTGAATTAGTACTGCTGTGTTATCAGTGAGTAGAATTTATATATTTTGTTAGACGTAAAAAATTGTTGATGTTTGTTAAGGTGAAGCATTCGATCTGAAGTTCGTTAATCAACAATTTGTTATCGCGTAAGTAGGGTTTCTTGTGGTCCTAACAAAAATGTGGATCTGTATAGAATAGTGGAAGGGATATTGGCGCGCGTTTAAAAACCTTACAAAAGTGAAAATTTTCAAGAAAATTATTTTAAATCGCAAGAAATATTTCTAAAATTTAATAAAACATAGTATTTTATTTGATATAATATAAAAATAAAAAAAATTACTTAGTTTTATTTCAGTTATACATAATCATATATAATAGTATAATACTAGCGATCGGCCTGGCTTTGCCAGGCCTTCACGCTATGCTCCGCGGACACTGAAATAGGATTCACTTCTGTAAGACAATTGACACTATATAAATCAAATTATTAGGTTTTGATGCATTTTTACTAAAACAATTGCCGATCGAATAATATTTAATTTTCTACGCGAGCCCTTCAATAGACCTTTCATTTGATACCAAACACGATAGGTTTTGATGCGTTTTTACTAAAACAATTGCCGATCGAATAATATTTAATTTTCTACGCAAGCCCTTCAATAGATCTTTCATTTGATACCAAACACGATAGGTTTTGATTCATTTTTACTAAAACAATTGCCGATCGAATAATATTTAATTTTATATGCGAGTCCTTCAATAGACCTTTCATTTGATACCAAACACGATATGCATTTTTACTAAAACAATTGCCGATCGAATAATATTTAATATTCTACGCGAGCCCTTCAATAGACCTTTCATTTGATACCAAACACGATAGGTTTTGATGCATTTTTACTAAAACAATTGCCGATCGAATAATATTTAATTTTCTGCGCGAGCCCTTCAATAGACCTTTCATTTGATACCAAACACGATAGGTTTTGATACATTTTTACTAAAACAATTGCCGATCGAATAATATTTAATTAAGCACGCGAGCCCTTCAAAAGACCTTTCATTTGATACCAAACACGATAAGTTTTGATGCACTCTTACTAAAACAATTGCCGATCGAATAATATTTAATTTTGTACGCGAGCCCTTCAAAAGATCTTCCATTTGATGCTAAACACGATATGTTTTGAAGCACTTTAACTAAAACAATTGCCCATCGAAAAAAATTGAATTCTGCATGCGAACCCTTCAAAGGACCTTTTGTTTGATACCAAACACGATAGGTTTTGAAGTACTTTCACTAAAACAATTACTGATTGAAAAAATCTCATTTCTACATGCGTGACCTTCAAAACTTTCGTATTATACCATGTACGATAAATTTAGAATTTTGATAATAAATTTAAATAAATAATAATAAAATTGTATTTAATGTACATTGCCGTGAACAATATTTGCTTAGTTTTATTATATATTTTTACCGAGTACAATTTTGGTTTGGTTTACCTGTATACTTTATATTACTTGTCAATTTGACGTTTAAACCAACTTCATAGTGAACTGTTAAAAATTTACTTTTTAAATATACATATTTGAAATGTGTAATTATAATAAAAACGTCCCCTCATTTCCCCAATATGTGTAAAATATTTCAAAACTACTCTGATATTTCATATTTAAATAATTTATAATTAAAAATGCGACATGTCCACTGACAAACGTCAAAGTGACAGTAGATCTTCTTCTTAAAAAAACCAAAGCCATCACTCTTAGTTGATTTTGCCCCAAAAACGCAGGTTTTTTCAAGTTTTCTCGCACATCATGTGCACGAAAAATCTGAAACTAACAAAAGGCACCCCCTATGATTGACCTCTATCAAATAAAAAAAGTTTTAAATTAATCGGACAAACCGTCTAGGCTGTAGAGGTGAGCAATTGAGCGTGATGAATCTATACAAATATACTGATATACCCTTACCCTTTTAGTATATGGACTAGCGATCGGCCTGGCTTTGCCAGGCCTTCACGCTATGCTCCGCGGACACTGAAATAGGATTCACTTCTGTAAGACAATTGACACTATATAAATCAAATTATTAGGTTTTGATGCATTTTTACTAAAACAATTTCCGATCGAATAATATTTAATTTTCTACGCGAGCCCTTCAATAGACCTTTCATTTGATACCAAACACGATAGGTTTTGATGCGTTATTACTAAAACAATTGCCGATCGAATAATATTTAATTTTCTACGCAAGCCCTTCAATAGACCTTTCATTTGATACCAAACACGATAGGTTTTGGTGCGTTTTTACTAAAACAAATGCCGATCGAATAATATTTAATTTTCTACGCAAGCCCTTCAATAGATCTTTCATTTGATAACAAACACGATAGGTTTTGATGCGTTTTTACTAAAACAATTGCCGATCGAATAATATTTAATTTTCTATGCGAGCCCTTCAATAGACCTTTCATTTGATACCAAACACGATAGGTTTTGATGCATTTTTACTAAAACAATTGCCGATCGAATAATATTTAATTAAGCACGCGAGCCCTTCAAAAGACCTTTCATTTGATACCAAACACGATAAGTTTTGATGCACTCTTACTAAAACATTTGCCGATCGAATAATATTTAATTTTGTACGCGAGCCCTTCAAAAGATCTTTCACGATATGTTTTGAAGCACTTTAACTAAAACAATTGCCCATCGAAAAAAATTGAATTCTGCATGCGAGCCCTTCAAAGGACCTTTTGTTTGATACCAAACACGATAGGTTTTGAAGTACTTTCACTAAAACAATTACTGTTTGAAAAAATCTCATTTCTACATGCGTGACCTTCAAAACTTTCGTATTATACCATATACGATAAATTTCGAATTTTGATAATAAATTTAAATAAATAATAATAAAATTGTATTTAATGTACATTGCCGTGAACAATATTTGCTTAGTTTTACTATATATTTTTACCGAGTACAATTTTGGTTTGGTTTACCTGTATACTTTATATTACTTGTCAATTTGACGTTTAAACCAACTTCATAGTGAACTGTTAAAAATTTACTTTTTAAATATACATATTTGAAATGTGTAATTATAATAAAAACGTCCCCTCATTTCCCCAATATGTGTACAATATTTCAAAACTACTCACAGATATTTAATATTTACGTAATTTATAATTAAAAATGCGACATGTCCACTGACAAACGTCAAAGTGACGTTTGATCTTCTTCTTAAAAATTTCAAAGCCTCCACACTCTTAGTTGATTTTTCCCCAAAAACGCATGTTTTTTCAAGTTTTCTCGCACATCATGTGTACGAAAAATCTAAGACTAACAAAAGGCACCCCCCATGATTGACCTCTATCAAATAAAAAAAGTTTCAAATTAATCGGACAAACCGTCTAGGCTGTAGAGGTGAGCAATTGACCGTGATGAATCCTCACAAATATACCTCTTACGCTTTTAGTAATAGGATACCTCTTACGCTTTTAGTATATGGACTAGCGGTTGGCCTGGCTTTGCCAGGCCTTCACGCTACGCTCCGCGAACACTGAAATAGGATTCACTTCTGCAAGACAATTGACACTATATAAATCAAATTATTTCCGAAGTAAAAGTTCTCAATTTTGCATGTCTGTCCTTTAAAATACATTTAATTGATACCAAGCACGATAAGTTACGAAGCTCTGGCACTTCAAAATTGACAATAAAAAAAGTCCAATTCAGCACACGAACTCTTTAAGCGACCTTTCATTTGATACCAAACACGATAGGTTTTGATGCATTTTTGCTAAAACAATTGCGATCGAATAATATTTAATTTTCTACGCAAGCCCTTCAATAGACCTTTCATTTGATACCAAACACGATATGTTTTGATGTATTTTTACTAAAACAATTGCCGATCGAATAATATTTAATTTTCTACGCGAGCCCTTCAATAGACCTTTCATTTGATACCAAACACGATAGGTTTTGATGCATTTTTACTAAAACAATTGCCGAACGAATAATATTTAATTTTCTACGCGAGCCCTTCAATAGACCTTTCATTTGATACCAAACACGATAGGTTTTGATGCATTTTTACTAAAACAATTGCCGATCGAATAATATTTAATTTTCTACGCAAGCCCTTCAATAGACCTTTCATTTGATACCAAACACGATAGATTTTGATACATTTTTACTAAAACAATTGCCGATCGAACAATATTTAATTTTCTACGCGAGCCCTTCTATAGATCTTTCATTTGATACCAAACACGATAGGTTTTTATGCGTTTTTACTAAAACAATTGCCGATCGAATAATATTTAATTTTCCACACAAGCCCTTCAATAGACCTTTCATTTGATACCAAACACGATAGGTTTTGATGCATTTTTACTAAAACATTTGCCCATCGAAAAAAAATGAATTCTGCATGCGAGCCCTTCAAAGGACCTTTTATTTGTTACCAAACACGACAGGTTTTGAAACACTTTCACTAAAACTATTACTGATTGAAAAAATCTCATTTCTACATGCGTGACCTTCTAAACTTTTGTATTATACCATATACGATAAATTTTGAATTTTGATAATAAATTTAAATAAATAATAATAAAATTGTATTTAATGTACATTGCCGTGAACAATATTTGCTTAGTTCTACTATATATTTTTACCGAGTACAATTTTGGTTTGGTTTACCTGTATACTTTATATAACTTGTCAATTTGACGTTTAAACCAACTTCACAGTGAACTGTCAAAAATTTACTTTTTAAATATACATATTTGAAATGTGTAATTATAATAAAAACGTCCCCTCATTTCCCCAATATGTGTAAAATATTTCAAAACTACTCACAGATATTTCATATTTACGTAATTTATATTTAAAAATGCGACATGTCCACTGACAAACGTCAAAGTGACGTTTGATCTTCTTCTTAAAAATTTCAAAGCCTCCACACTCTTAGTTGATTTTGCCCCAAAAACGCATGTTTTTTTAAGTTTTCTCGCACATCATGTGTACGAAAAATCTAAGACTAACAAAAGGCACCCCCCATGATTGACCTCTATGAAATAAAAAAAGTTTCAAATTAATCGGACAAACCGTCTAGGCTGTAGAGGTGAGCAATTGACCGTGATGAATCCTCACAAATATACCTCTTACGCTTTTAGTAATAGGATACCTCTTACGCTTTTAGTATATGGATTTTATAAGGATCTAAAGTGATACTTTTTGTGCGCTCGTCCGTCAACTACAAATGAGGCACAAAACGTCATTTTCACTCCACATAAAATATGCAATTTTTTTCTTCAAACGCCGGAGTATTTACTCTTTATGTCATATAATTTCTCTGCCACTCATGAGCGGCAGAAAGACATTTTGTGGTGTAGGTAAACTAAAGAAATTCCTTGATTTTAACGAGCGTCAGGAAAAGTATTTGACAGAAAATCAAACTTAAACTGTTTCTATAGATTCTGATATGGTATAGCTCTTTATATACAACTTTTCGCTATCACCATTTATGCCAGTTTATGCCACTTATATACCAATATATTCTACAGTTATAACGAATTAGAGGTTTCATTTATATGCGTAAAAATATTTACTATTGTCCATAAATGCACCAGAAAACCCTATTTTGTATCCTACTGGATGAATCAGGTTGTTTGAACACTTTTAAAATTTCTTATTTTTCACGTTTCTGTGGCATATTCCTGATCGACATACTTCTTTCTTTTCGTGAATCAACTATTTCTGTTTCTGGAGCAAGTTCGTTCACATAAAATTTCTTTAATATTGGAAGCATCCATTGAACAAACTTCTTATCAATTTTATTGTCTCTACTTCTATATTCTGAGGTGGTCAAATATAAAAATCTCATTCCTTTCGTCCAGTTATAAATTTTATTTTGATGAAATGTTTGAGGTTAGAAGTGAATTACTTTCTATAACTGTATAATTAGATACTTTTAGGTTGAAAATATCGTTTATTGAAAGATAAATAATACATTTCAATATTACACATAATCCTGTTCCACTAGTATGCTCTCCTAAAACTGATAAAATATTTTATTATAAAAAAGTACCCATGACTTTGAATATTATAATATAATATAACACGAAAAACAAAATTAGATATATTTCAAACAACAAATTATGAAATATTTAAATATTTTCATGTATATCTCTATGTAGTACATCTTGACACACATAAATATGACAGCTGTCATTCTTCCAGGTCATTTTAGCGCTTAGTGTATGTAAAAGCCGGCACCACTTAGGGAAAATGAGAATTTCGCGAAGTAGCAATAACAAATTCAAATTTCAAAAAAATATTTCATATATTTAATCTTATCTAAAATAAGAAAAAAGTAGTACTACATAATCTTTGAACATTCAGCTTTTTGATAAAGGTATTAAAAAGAATGTTTAATCTTTGTAATATAAATAAATTGGAATTGAAGTGTAAGAGATCATGATATCAAAATTTTAAGTCTGATTTTGTCAAAAATGTGTCGTTCAATTTGAATTTAAAAATTCTCTATATTTAAAACTCAGGCCTTCTATAATACAAAAATTTTTTATTCAATTTGATCGGGGGACTTTTGAGAAAAAACTAAAAATACACGAAAAAGTCCTGTTTTGAGCGTTTTTTCGCATATTTTATTTTTTTTCTCCAAAGTTCCAAGATCAAATTGGATAAAAATTTACTATATTATAGAAAATCAGATACTTAAATATAAAAAATTTTTAAATTAAAATTGTTCGGCACATTTTTGAGAAATAAATTCAAATTTTCAGTGTAATTTCGTTCAATATAACATTAATGGTATCTAGTTTATTACCATACTTTGATGTTTTGGCTTCAAAATTATATACAATACTTCATAAGTTTCATTCATAATAAGAATAATATTTCGCTTCAAAGAGATCAAGACAAATCATCGTTCTGATTCTAGTTTCAGATCGAATGCTTCACCATAAATATTAATATATAACATAACAAAAATGATATTTTAATATTTTAGTTCTTAATAATTGCTAAACATTTCGTATATTTAGATCTGAACTTCAAATTTTCTGACAAAGTGTCACATAACTATATGATAGAGTCTGATAAATATCTTATAAAAAAATAGAAAAAGATCATTTTTAATAAATTAGTCATTTTTCGAGCTAACTAAAAAACTATACTTTTTTTACATGATAGAGGGAATAGCTTCATCTTTGTTCAAATTAGAATTTAAGACATGTATTTTGGTCGGCCATCGTATAACAAAATGGCGGCATATCTTTCCAGTATTACCACGTCAAATTTTTACATGTGATAGTTGGTACCACTGTTAAATTGCCGCGTGGAACTTTCTAGAATAAAACAAAAAAGCTCGAGACAGTTGTATGTTGTACATTCGTTGTTGTATTGTGGGTCCAACGGAAAGAAACGTGAAAACGACGAAGATAACCTCAACCAAGAAACTCCAAACAAAGGAAAGAAGAAAAGAAATTTGGATACTTCGACTGGTAAATAAAAATACATAATATTTAGTTTTACTCAGTTACTGATCATTAATTTGTCATATTTATTAAAGAAGAAGACAACGAAAACATTCAACCGACGAAACGCAGACGAAGAATAATTCAAGAAAGCGATTCGTCGGAAGACGAGTCCAACGTCTCAACTCACAAAAAGAGTTTCTTTAAGACACCGAAGAAATCAGACGACTCCACACCAAAGCAAAGCACTAAACACACCAACAAGCACTGAAGCTAGTGAATCAGGAATGACTCGATTCAGAAGACCGGTGCCACCTTCCAGCATTACAACTAGATCAAGACGGGATGAGCCTAAAAGTCAAAGATCTCCTTCAGACTCAGATTCCGGAAAATGGTTTCACGAAAACTTAGATTTTTTGAAACCATATTTCATTCGTGATAAAAACATGAAACGTACCTTTGAACCTGATTATGATCCTAAAACTCTTTACGTACCGCAGGATTTTATTAATAAACAAACGCCTGCTATGCAACAATGGTGGACTCTCAAACGGGATCATTATAACTGCGTTTTATTCTTCAAAGTTGGCAAGTTCTATGAATTATATCATATGGATGCTGTTACTGCCGTTAACAAGCTTGGATTTTCATTCATGAAGGTAAATAATTTATTATATTATAGCTTCATTATTATAAACAGTAATAATCATTATTATATGTCTTGGAACTAGAAAATCAGTCAACCGATTTGAATAAATGTTCTATATATTTCTTGAGAGTAGTCTTTTCTTTGTTCTAATTACAATTTTTTTTAAGTGATCAGAATTAGATTTTCTTATACATGCTGCGATCAATATTTATTTGGATTTACTTCTATACGTCACAAAACTTTAGTAAATTGCATATTTTACCTTGAAACTTTTAAATCGACTGGAAACACTTAACAGTTTGAAACATGTATCTTCAATCTATTAAGCCTAATAAATAAGATATTTGTATAAAACATATCAGATGGTAATAACTTTGAACATACATCTTTAAAATGCCGACTATATAACATTAGATGAAGGAAAATATATAAAATAATATTTCTATGTTTAGGGTGAATTTGCGCATTCCGGTTTCCCTGAAAGCGCGTACGGCCGCATGGTGAGTTCTTTGGTAGATCTAGGATACAAAGTCGCTAGAGTAGAACAAACGGAAACTCCAGAAGCGATGAATAAACGTCTCCAAGGCACTCCAAAAGGATCAAAGCAAAGTAAAGTAGTTACCAGAGAAATCTGCCAGATTACTAATAAAGGCACTCGAGTACAAGGATTGCAAGATTTGGCAATAAGACAACCTCTGTCGACATATTTACTTGCCATTTATGAAAATATAGTTAATTTTTCTACTGAATTTGGTGTTTGTTTCGTTGATACGTCGATTGGAGTTTTCTATATTGGCCAATTCGAGGATGATGAGAGATATTCTCGTTTGTTAACCATGTTGGCGCAATATCCACCCGCAGTGGTAAGAATATTTTAATTATAAAAGAGATACATTTATTTGTTCACTATTTTTCATAAATATAGCCTATATCTGTATTAAAAGAACAGTGGGTACTTAGTTTAATTATTAGAATTGCGAGCGAAGAAATAAATAAAATATTGAATAATTTATGGAAAATACTGAACAGAAAATGGCTAGGCATTAATAATGATTATATAATTTATAAATTCAAGATTTTGGAAGAACGGAGGCAATTGAGCAGAGCTGTTAAGGGTGCTATAAGAATGGCGGTAGGTGATGTAACATTCGAATCTCTCGCAGCCGGATCTCAATTTTACACTAGTAAAAAAACGTTAACACTTCTACAAGAAAACGAATACTTTGGTAGAACAGAGGACGGTAAAATTAAATTCCCTTCTTCATTAACAAGCATGATACGGGAAGGTACGCTTTTACTTTTATTTTAAACTATTTTCTTTATAAATTATGCATATTTTTAGACGATCTACTAAATACTACTAGTCAAGAGGAGTTCGAATTAGCGATCAGAAGTTTTGGTGCTTGCATGTGGTACTTAGAAGATTGTTTGCTAGACATTCAATTAATTTCGATGGGAAAATTTAAGAAATATATTCCATCAGACCTAGAACAGGCCTTAGATGTCGCCACAGCCTGCAAGTTCATGATTTTGGATGGCATTGCCATGACTTGTTTAAACATTGTTGGGCGTGGACATACTTTAGAAAGTACTTTAGATAAGTGTTGCACTTCTATGGGGAAACGGTAAAATATTTCTCAGTATACAGTGTGATTAAAATTTAACTTTACAACTTTGTGTATTATAGATTATTACGTCAGTGGATCTGTAAACCGTTATGTAATGTCGAAGAAATTTGTCAAAGACAAGAAGCTATAACAGAACTTATTAAAAGGCCAGACCTTATGCAAGATGCAAGAAATGTATTGAAAACTTTGCCTGATTTGGAACGTCTTATCTCTAGGTACGCATTTTCCTTCAATATAGAAATGCTTGACAGAAAATTGTTATTATTTTTTGTAGAATTTATTCTTTGGGCAACGGACTGCGCGCACAGAAGCATCCTGATAGCCGCGCAATTTTCTACAAGGAAAAAACTTATTCCAAAAGAAAGAATCGAGATTTCATACAAACATTGAATGGTTTCGAAAAAGCTGCAGAACTAAGAGATATATTCTCATTATTCGAATCTAGACTGATTGTAAAATATATTGGTGCCAGTGCTTATACTCTGTTTCCAGATATTATGGAAACTATTACTTTATTTAAGGTACAGTCAATATTTCTATAATAATCTCAAATTTAATTTATATTTGTTTTTAGAACTCATTTAACAGCGAAGAAGCTGCTAAAGAAGGAAAAATTATTCCCGGTAAAGGTGTTGATGAAGCATACGACAAGTCGCGCCGAGATATTGAGCGAATTCAAGAAGAATTAGATGATTATTTAAAAGCTCAACAAAACTATTTTAATTGCGCAGTTTCCTATTTCGGCAGTGATAAAAAACGATTTCAATTAGATGTACCAGAATTCGCTACACATAAAGCTAACAAGAACTACTCCTTAGAAGGAACTAAAAAAGGATCGAAACCATCTAAGCGATACACAACAGATGAAACTAAAGTAAATAGTATTTATATTTAAAAGAAGTTTAATGCTAATATTTTGTATTATTTTAGTCACTCCTCGCTAAAATGATGGCAGCGGAAGCTAAAAGTGAAGAAGTACTACACGACATCAATCGAAGAATTTTTGAGAAATTCAGCGAAAACTACGACGATTGGAGCTTGGCTTGCCATTGTCTTGCCACTATAGATGTATTAATTTCGTTAGCGCAGTATACTACAAATCAGAGTGTTGAAATGTGTGTTCCTCAAGTTCTACCGTTTAGTCCTACTGTAAGTACAAATTAAAATATCGCCAAAATGTTCATGCTATAATTATAGAACCCTTTATATTCATTTAACATTTATTTAAAGATTCATCCTGCAATGCATTTATGCCATTATTTCTATCACAGTACTTTCGCTTCATCCACATTCATAACTAATTTATGTAAGTTTTATTTTTGTTCACACAACAAACCATCAATAATAACCATGCATTTATTCTTAGGTCATCCATTTAATCTTACAGCTGCAATTTGACCTATAAACACCTATTTTACCAATCTTTTATTTGACATCTAATTATTAAATTATGTGTATTTCAGCCTATGCTCGAATTGAGGGAAGGTTACCATCCAACACTACCAAATATTGAAACTTTGGTTCCAAATGACATTGATTTAGGCATTAACGACAATAAAAAAATTATGATTCTGACTGGTCCAAATATGGGTGGAAAATCTACTTTAATGCGACAAGTTGCAATTTTAACCATCATGGCACAATTGGTAAATATTAATTTTTAAATTTGATCCTAAAAAATTATTCTGGTTTTTTGTTTAGGGTTGTCATATACCAGCGAGAAGCATGAAACTAAATTTAGTGGACAGAATCTTCACTCGTTTAGGAGCTCACGACAACATTATGGCCGGCGTTTCTACATTTTTAGTAGAATTAAGAGAAGCTGCTGCAATTGTTCATCAGTCCACTATAAGTTCTTTAGTGCTTGTAGATGAGTTAGGGCGCGGTATTGCTACTTTTGATGGCAATGCAATCGCTACTGCTTATATTACGGAAATACTTAAAATTAGTTGTCGTACCATCTTTTCAACTCATTATTACACCGTCCTAGAATTATACCGAAAAAATCATTGCATTCATCTAAGTCATATGGCAAGTGATTTATTTTATATTTTTTGCATGTTGGTGGATTAATTGGTTTTAAATAGGAATGCAAGTAGTAGTTTTACTAACAAGTAAATGTAATGCGGTACATGTTTTGTTTGGTTAATTAATAATATTGTTAATTTTAATTGTGTTAATGTTTTTAATATTTAAATATATAAATATTTAAAAAATATGTTTTATATTTTATCATCTTTCCCATACAACAATTCTAACACTTTGTATTGTTATTTCCTATAAGGATAATCTCCATCAGGGGGCGTAGACTAAGTGGATGAACGGACGTACAAACACATAGGATGTGAAAGGGAGGGTGCACTGTATCCACAGCAATTTTTTACTTTTTAAATAAATTGTATTATATGAAAGAGACTACTAAATATTCTATTCTATACTTATTAAGTAAAAGCTTAATTGCAGATAATAATCAAATGCATGGTTTAAAATTAATGAAGTATATTATTACACAATGTATATACATATGTATTTGAAAAAACAAAATTGAAATATTAATTATTTATTTCATAATAATTACTTATCATTTCGTATATTGAGAGCTAGTCTGCCTATTTTATGATAAAGTATCTATTCAAATTTGTTTTAATCAAAAAATAAGAAAAGAATATAGTAATCGGTTTATCAGTTAATTAAAAAACAACATAAGTTTATTTGCATAATACTGTAGGTAGTTTCAGCAAAGGGAGTACATTTAAAATTTGCATGCCTTTCTCTATAGAATGCGGGCACTCACGTGATTCTGTGACGTAAGAACAGCTGTTTCGAGAAAGATCACTGCGCCACCTACAAAATAGTTCTTTTTGTAGGTGGCGCAGTGATCTTTCCCGAAACAGCTGTTCTTACGTCACAGAATCACGTGAGTGCCCGCATCCTATTATTATGAACGCATTTCTGTCTCTCCAATATTGCCACGACAGGGTTTGATAAATATTTGGCAAAATATTTTCATATGTAGTAATTGGCAACACTGTAAAATTAACACGTGACAGTTTTCTAGAAAAAATTAAACGAAGCATACGAAGGAATCACAACACAACACAAGTTCTTGTAGGTTATAGTATACATCATACTTTCTTTGCTGTTGCATTGTGGACTTGAATTTGTACTAATTGTTTCAATTTGTGTTGACAAGAACCGCTACTGAATTGTCGGTGAGTAAGATTTATTTATTTTGTTTTTCAGAAGTATTATACTGTTAAATATTGATAAAAATAGCGCAACCCAAGTCATTTTGAAACTTGTTTTTATTAACTTTATACTCTAAGCTTTAATTTGGTACATAAGTCATGAAATAATAACGAGTCAGTTGCTAAACATTTTGTAAGAGATTTAATCTTTGTTGAAATTGCAATTTAATTCTTGAATTTTGGTCAGCCATAGTAAAACAAAATGGCGGCGAGCTAGTTTTGTGCGAATGCATTTGAAAATTTGAATGTCAAGACAAGTTGTGTGTCATACGTTAGTTGTTGTAGCATTGTGGCTTTGAATTAGTACTGCTGTGTTATCAGTGAGTAGAATTTATATATTTTGTTAGACGTAAAAGATTGTTGATGTTTGTTAAGGTGAAGCATTCGATCTGAAGTTCGTTAACCAACAATTTGTTATCGCGTAAGTAGGGTTTCTTGTGGTCCTAACAAAAATGTGGATCTGTATAGAATAGTGGAAGGGATATTGGCGCGCGTTTAAAAACCTTACAAAAGTGAAAATTTTCAAGAAAATTATTTTAAATCGCAAGAAATATTTCTAAAATTTAATAAAACATAGTATTTTATTTGATATTATAATATAAAAATAAAAAAAATTACTTAGTTTTATTTCAGTTATACATAATCATATATAATAGTATATTACTAGCGATCGGCCTGGCATTGCCAGGTCTTCACGCTATGCTCCGCGGACATTGAAATAGGATTCACTTCTGTAAGACAATTGACACTATATAAATCAAATTATTAGGTTTTGATGCATTTTTACTAAAACAATTGCCGATCGAATAATATTTAATTTTCTACGCGAGCCCTTCAATAGACCTTTCATTTGATACCAAACACGATAGGTTTTGATGCGTTTTTACTAAAACAATTGCCGATCGAATAATATTTAATTTTCTACGCAAGTCCTTCAATAGACCTTTCATTTGATACCAAACACGAAAGGTTTTGATGCGTTTTTACTAAAAAAATTGCCGATCTAATAATATTTAATTTTCTACGCAAGCCCTTCAATAGACCTTTCATTTGATACCAAACACGATAGGTTTTGATGCATTTTTACTAAAACAATTGCCGATCGGATAATATTTAATTTTCTATGCGAGCCCTTCAATAGACCTTTCATTTGATACCAAACACAATAGGTTTTGATGCATTTTTACTAAAACAATTGCCGATCGAATAATATTTAATTTTATATGCGAGTCCTTCAATAGACCTTTCATTTGATACCAAACACGATAGGTTTTGATGCATTTTTACTAAAACAATTGCCGATCGAATAATATTTTATTTTCTACGCGAGCCCTTCAATAGACCTTTCATTTGATACCAAACACGATAGGTTTTGATGCATTTTTACTAAAACAATTGCCGATCGAATAATATTTAATTTTCTGCGCGAGCCCTTCAATAGACCTTTCATTTGATACCAAACACGATAGGTTTTGATACATTTTTACTAAAACAATTGCCGATCGAATAATATTTAATTAAGCACGCGATCCCTTCAAAAGACCTTTCATTTGATACCAAACACGATAAGTTTTGATGCACTCTTACTAAAACAATTGCCGATCGAATAATATTTAATTTTGTACGCGAGCCCTTCAAAAGATCTTCCATTTGATGCTAAACACGATATGTTTTGAAGCACTTTAACTAAAACAATTGCCCATCGAAAAAAATTGAATTCTGCATGCGAACCCTTCAAAGGACCTTTTGTTTGATACCAAACACGATAGGTTTTGAAGTACTTTCACTAAAACAATTACTGATTGAAAAAATCTCATTTCTACATGCGTGACCTTCAAAACTTTCGTATTATACCATGTACGATAAATTTAGAATTTTGATAATAAATTTAAATAAATAATAATAAAATTGTATTTAATGTACATTGCCGTGAACAATATTTGCTTAGTTTTATTATATATTTTTACCGAGTACAATTTTGGTTTGGTTTACCTGTATACTTTATATTACTTGTCAATTTGACGTTTAAACCAACTTCATAGTGAACTGTTAAAAATTTACTTTTTAAATATACATATTTGAAATGTGTAATTATAATAAAAACGTCCCCTCATTTCCCCAATATGTGTAAAATATTTCAAAACTACTCTGATATTTCATATTTAAATAATTTATAATTAAAAATGCGACATGTCCACTGACAAACGTCAAAGTGACAGTAGATCTTCTTCTTAAAAAAACCAAAGCCATCACTCTTAGTTGATTTTGCCCCAAAAACGCAGGTTTTTTCAAGTTTTCTCGCACATCATGTGCACGAAAAATCTGAAACTAACAAAAGGCACCCCCTATGATTGACCTCTATCAAATAAAAAAAGTTTTAAATTAATCGGACAAACCGTCTAGGCTGTAGAGGTGAGCAATTGAGCGTGATGAATCTATACAAATATACTGATATACCCTTACCCTTTTAGTATATGGACTAGCGATCGGCCTGGCTTTGCCAGGCCTTCACGCTATGCTCCGCGGACACTGAAATAGGATTCACTTCTGTAAGACAATTGACACTATATAAATCAAATTATTAGGTTTTGATGCATTTTTACTAAAACAATTTCCGATCGAATAATATTTAATTTTCTACGCGAGCCCTTCAATAGACCTTTCATTTGATACCAAACACGATAGGTTTTGATGCGTTATTACTAAAACAATTGCCGATCGAATAATATTTAATTTTCTACGCAAGCCCTTCAATAGACCTTTCATTTGATACCAAACACGATAGGTTTTGGTGCGTTTTTACTAAAACAAATGCCGATCGAATAATATTTAATTTTCTACGCAAGCCCTTCAATAGATCTTTCATTTGATAACAAACACGATAGGTTTTGATGCGTTTTTACTAAAACAATTGCCGATCGAATAATATTTAATTTTCTATGCGAGCCCTTCAATAGACCTTTCATTTGATACCAAACACGATAGGTTTTGATGCATTTTTACTAAAACAATTGCCGATCGAATAATATTTAATTAAGCACGCGAGCCCTTCAAAAGACCTTTCATTTGATACCAAACACGATAAGTTTTGATGCACTCTTACTAAAACATTTGCCGATCGAATAATATTTAATTTTGTACGCGAGCCCTTCAAAAGATCTTTCACGATATGTTTTGAAGCACTTTAACTAAAACAATTGCCCATCGAAAAAAATTGAATTCTGCATGCGAGCCCTTCAAAGGACCTTTTGTTTGATACCAAACACGATAGGTTTTGAAGTACTTTCACTAAAACAATTACTGTTTGAAAAAATCTCATTTCTACATGCGTGACCTTCAAAACTTTCGTATTATACCATATACGATAAATTTCGAATTTTGATAATAAATTTAAATAAATAATAATAAAATTGTATTTAATGTACATTGCCGTGAACAATATTTGCTTAGTTTTACTATATATTTTTACCGAGTACAATTTTGGTTTGGTTTACCTGTATACTTTATATTACTTGTCAATTTGACGTTTAAACCAACTTCATAGTGAACTGTTAAAAATTTACTTTTTAAATATACATATTTGAAATGTGTAATTATAATAAAAACGTCCCCTCATTTCCCCAATATGTGTACAATATTTCAAAACTACTCACAGATATTTAATATTTACGTAATTTATAATTAAAAATGCGACATGTCCACTGACAAACGTCAAAGTGACGTTTGATCTTCTTCTTAAAAATTTCAAAGCCTCCACACTCTTAGTTGATTTTTCCCCAAAAACGCATGTTTTTTCAAGTTTTCTCGCACATCATGTGTACGAAAAATCTAAGACTAACAAAAGGCACCCCCCATGATTGACCTCTATCAAATAAAAAAAGTTTCAAATTAATCGGACAAACCGTCTAGGCTGTAGAGGTGAGCAATTGACCGTGATGAATCCTCACAAATATACCTCTTACGCTTTTAGTAATAGGATACCTCTTACGCTTTTAGTATATGGATTTTATAAGGATCTAAAGTGATACTTTTTGTGCGCTCGTCCGTCAACTACAAATGAGGCACAAAACGTCATTTTCACTCCACATAAAATATGCAATTTTTTTCTTCAAACGCCGGAGTATTTACTCTTTATGTCATATAATTTCTCTGCCACTCATGAGCGGCAGAAAGACATTTTGTGGTGTAGGTAAACTAAAGAAATTCCTTGATTTTAACGAGCGTCAGGAAAAGTATTTGACAGAAAATCAAACTTAAACTGTTTCTATAGATTCTGATATGGTATAGCTCTTTATATACAACTTTTCGCTATCACCATTTATGCCAGTTTATGCCACTTATATACCAATATATTCTACAGTTATAACGAATTAGAGGTTTCATTTATATGCGTAAAAATATTTACTATTGTCCATAAATGCACCAGAAAACCCTATTTTGTATCCTACTGGATGAATCAGGTTGTTTGAACACTTTTAAAATTTCTTATTTTTCACGTTTCTGTGGCATATTCCTGATCGACATACTTCTTTCTTTTCGTGAATCAACTATTTCTGTTTCTGGAGCAAGTTCGTTCACATAAAATTTCTTTAATATTGGAAGCATCCATTGAACAAACTTCTTATCAATTTTATTGTCTCTACTTCTATATTCTGAGGTGGTCAAATATAAAAATCTCATTCCTTTCGTCCAGTTATAAATTTTATTTTGATGAAATGTTTGAGGTTAGAAGTGAATTACTTTCTATAACTGTATAATTAGATACTTTTAGGTTGAAAATATCGTTTATTGAAAGATAAATAATACATTTCAATATTACACATAATCCTATTCCACTAGTATGCTCTCCTAAAACTGATAAAATATTTTATTATAAAAAAGTACCCATGACTTTGAATATTATAATATAATATAACACGAAAAACAAAATTAGATATATTTCAAACAACAAATTATGAAATATTTAAATATTTTCATGTATATCTCTATGTAGTACATCTTGACACACATAAATATGACAGCTGTCATTCTTCCAGGTCATTTTAGCGCTTAGTGTATGTAAAACTTAGGGAAAATGAGAATTTCGCGAAGTAGCAATAACAAATTCAAATTTCAAAAAAATATTTCATATATTTAATCTTATCTAAAATAAGAAAAAAGTAGTACTACATAATCTTTGAACATTCAGCTTTTTGATAAAGGTATTAAAAAGAATGTTTAATCTTTGTAATATAAATAAATTGGAATTGAAGTGTAAGAGATCATGATATCAAAATTTTAAGTCTGATTTTGTCAAAAATGTGACGTTCAATTTGAATTTAAAAATTCTCTATATTTAAAACTCAGGCCTTCTATAATACAAAAATTTTTTATTCAATTTGATCGGGGGACTTTTGTGAAAAAACTAAAAATACACGAAAAAGTCCTGTTTTGAGCGTTTTTTCGCATATTTTATTTTTTTTCTCCAAAGTTCCAAGATCAAATTGGATAAAAATTTACTATATTATAGAAAATCAGATACTTAAATATAAAAAATTTTTAAATTAAAATTGTTCGGCACATTTTTGAGAAATAAATTCAAATTTTCAGTGTAATTTCGTTCAATATAACATTAATGGTATCTAGTTTATTACCATACTTTGATGTTTTGGCTTCAAAATTATATACAATACTTCATAAGTTTCATTCATAATAAGAATAATATTTCGCTTCAAAGAGATCAAGACAAATCATCGTTCTGATTCTAGTTTCAGATCGAATGCTTCACCATAAATATTAATATATAACATAACAAAAATGATATTTTAATATTTTAGTTCTTAATAATTGCTAAACATTTCGTATATTTAGATCTGAACTTCAAATTTTCTGACAAAGTGTCACATAACTATATGATAGAGTCTGATAAATATCTTATAAAAAAATAGAAAAAGATCATTTTTAATAAATTAGTCATTTTTCGAGCTAACTAAAAAACTATACTTTTTTTACATGATAGAGGGAATAGCTTCATCTTTGTTCAAATTAGAATTTGAGACATGTATTTTGGTCGGCCATCGTATAACAAAATGGCGGCATATCTTTCCAGTATTACCACGTCAAATTTTTACATGTGGTAGTTGGTACCACTGTTAAATTGCCGCGTGGAACTTTCTAGAATAAAACAAAAAAGCTCGAGACAGTTGTATGTTATACATTCGTTGTTGTATTGTGGGTCCAACGGAAAGAAACGTGAAAACGACGAAGATAACCTCAACAAAGAAACTCCAAACAAAGGAAAGGAGAAAAGAAATTTGGATACTTCGACTGGTAAATAAAAATACGTAATATTTAGTTTTACTCAGTTACTGATCATTAATTTGTCATATTTATTAAAGAAGAAGACAACGAAAACATTCAACCGACGAAACGCAGACGAAGAATAATTCAAGAAAGCGATTCGTCGGAAGACGAGTCCAACGTCTCAACTCCCAAAAAGAGTTTCTTTAAGACACCGAAGAAATCAGACGACTCAACATCTAGCAAAGCACTAAACACACCAACAAGCACTGAAGCTAGTGAATCAGGAATGACTCGTTTCCGAAGACCGGTGCCACCTTCCAGCATTACAACTAGATCAAGACGGGATGAGCCTAAAAGTCAAAGATCTCCTTCAGACTCAGATTCCGGAAAATGGTTTCACGAAAACTTAGATTTTTTGAAACCATATTTCGTTCGTGATAAAAACATGAAACGTACCTTTGAACCTGATTATGATCCTAAAACTCTTTACGTACCGCAGGATTTTATTAATAAACAAACGCCTGCTATGCAACAATGGTGGACTCTCAAACGGGATCATTATAACTGCGTTTTATTCTTCAAAGTTGGGAAGTTCTATGAATTATATCATATGGATGCTGTTACTGGCGTTAACAAGCTTGGATTTTCATTCATGAAGGTAAATAATTTATTATATTATAGCTTCATTATTATAAACAGTAATAATCATTATTATATGTCTTGGAACTAGAAAATCAGTCAACCGATTTGAATAAATGTTCTATATATTTCTTGAGAGTAGTCTTTTCTTTGTTCTAATTACAATTTTTTTTAAGTGATCAGAATTAGATTTTCTTATACATGCTGCGATCAATATTTATTTGGATTTACTTCTATACTTCACAAAACTTTAGTAAATTGCATATTTTACCTTGAAACTTTTAAATCGACTGCAAACACTTAACAGTTTGAAACATGTATCTTCAATCTATTAAGCCTAATAAATAAGATATTTGTATAAAACATATCAGATGGTAATAACTTTGAACATACATCTTTAAAATGCCGACTATATAACATTAGATGAAGGAAAATATATAAAATAATATTTCTATGTTTAGGGTGAATTTGCGCATTCCGGTTTCCCTGAAAGCGCGTACGGCCGCATGGTGAGTTCTTTGGTAGATCTAGGATACAAAGTCGCTAGAGTAGAACAAACGGAAACTCCAGAAGCGATGAATAAACGTCTCCAAGGCACTCCAAAAGGATCAAAGCAAAGTAAAGTAGTTACCAGAGAAATCTGCCAGATTACTAATAAAGGCACTCGAGTACAAGGATTGCAAGATTTGGCAATAAGACAACCTCTGTCGACATATTTACTTGCCATTTATGAAAATATAGTTAATTTTTCTACTGAATTTGGTGTTTGTTTCGTTGATACGTCGATTGGAGTTTTCTATATTGGCCAATTCGAGGATGATGAGAGATATTCTCGTTTGTTAACCATGTTGGCGCAATATCCACCCGCAGTGGTAAGAATATTTTAATTATAAAAGAGATACATTTATTTGTTCACTATTTTTCATAAATATAGCCTATATCTGTATTAAAAGAACAGTGGGTACTTAGTTTAATTATTAGAATTGCGAGCGAAGAAATAAATAAAATATTGAATAATTTATGGAAAATACTGAACAGAAAATGGCTAGGCATTAATAATGATTATATAATTTATAAATTCAAGATTTTGGAAGAACGGAGGCAATTGAGCAGAGCTGTTAAGGGTGCTATAAGAATGGCGGTAGGTGATGTAACATTCGAATCTCTCGCAGCCGGATCTCAATTTTACACTAGTAAAAAAACGTTAACACTTCTACAAGAAAACGAATACTTTGGTAGAACAGAGGACGGTAAAATTAAATTCCCTTCTTCATTAACAAGCATGATACGGGAAGGTACGCTTTTACTTTTATTTTAAACTATTTTCTTTATAAATTATGCATATTTTTAGACGATCTACTAAATACTACTAGTCAAGAGGAGTTCGAATTAGCGATCAGAAGTTTTGGTGCTTGCATGTGGTACTTAGAAGATTGTTTGCTAGACATTCAATTAATTTCGATGGGAAAATTTAAGAAATATATTCCATCAGACCTAGAACAGGCCTTAGATGTCGCCACAGCCTGCAAGTTCATGATTTTGGATGGCATTGCCATGACTTGTTTAAACATTGTTGGGCGTGGACATACTTTAGAAAGTACTTTAGATAAGTGTTGCACTTCTATGGGGAAACGGTAAAATATTTCTCAGTATACAGTGTGATTAAAATTTAACTTTACAACTTTGTGTATTATAGATTATTACGTCAGTGGATCTGTAAACCGTTATGTAATGTCGAAGAAATTTGTCAAAGACAAGAAGCTATAACAGAACTTATTAAAAGGCCAGACCTTATGCAAGATGCAAGAAATGTATTGAAAACTTTGCCTGATTTGGAACGTCTTATCTCTAGGTACGCATTTTCCTTCAATATAGAAATGCTTGACAGAAAATTGTTATTATTTTTTGTAGAATTTATTCTTTGGGCAACGGACTGCGCGCACAGAAGCATCCTGATAGCCGCGCAATTTTCTACAAGGAAAAAACTTATTCCAAAAGAAAGAATCGAGATTTCATACAAACATTGAATGGTTTCGAAAAAGCTGCAGAACTAAGAGATATATTCTCATTATTCGAATCTAGACTGATTGTAAAATATATTGGTGCCAGTGCTTATACTCTGTTTCCAGATATTATGGAAACTATTACTTTATTTAAGGTACAGTCAATATTTCTATAATAATCTCAAATTTAATTTATATTTGTTTTTAGAACTCATTTAACAGCGAAGAAGCTGCTAAAGAAGGAAAAATTATTCCCGGTAAAGGTGTTGATGAAGCATACGACAAGTCGCGCCGAGATATTGAGCGAATTCAAGAAGAATTAGATGATTATTTAAAAGCTCAACAAAACTATTTTAATTGCGCAGTTTCCTATTTCGGCAGTGATAAAAAACGATTTCAATTAGATGTACCAGAATTCGCTACACATAAAGCTAACAAGAACTACTCCTTAGAAGGAACTAAAAAAGGATCGAAACCATCTAAGCGATACACAACAGATGAAACTAAAGTAAATAGTATTTATATTTAAAAGAAGTTTAATGCTAATATTTTGTATTATTTTAGTCACTCCTCGCTAAAATGATGGCAGCGGAAGCTAAAAGTGAAGAAGTACTACACGACATCAATCGAAGAATTTTTGAGAAATTCAGCGAAAACTACGACGATTGGAGCTTGGCTTGCCATTGTCTTGCCACTATAGATGTATTAATTTCGTTAGCGCAGTATACTACAAATCAGAGTGTTGAAATGTGTGTTCCTCAAGTTCTACCGTTTAGTCCTACTGTAAGTACAAATTAAAATATCGCCAAAATGTTCATGCTATAATTATAGAACCCTTTATATTCATTTAACATTTATTTAAAGATTCATCCTGCAATGCATTTATGCCATTATTTCTATCACAGTACTTTCGCTTCATCCACATTCATAATTAATTTATGTAAGTTTTATTTTTGTTCACACAACAAACCATCAATAATAACCATGCATTTATTCTTAGGTCATCCATTTAATCTTACAGCTGCAATTTGACCTATAAACACCTATTTTACCAATCTTTTATTTGACATCTAATTATTAAATTATGTGTATTTCAGCCTATGCTCGAATTGAGGGAAGGTTACCATCCAACACTACCAAATATTGAAACTTTGGTTCCAAATGACATTGATTTAGGCATTAACGACAATAAAAAAATTATGATTCTGACTGGTCCAAATATGAGTGGAAAATCTACTTTAATGCGACAAGTTGCAATTTTAACCATCATGGCACAATTGGTAAATATTAATTTTTAAATTTAATCCTAAAAAATTATTCTGTTTTTTTGTTTAGGGTTGTCATATACCAGCGAGAAGCATGAAACTAAATTTAGTGGACAGAATCTTCACTCGTTTAGGAGCTCACGACAACATTATGGCCGGCGTTTCTACATTTTTAGTAGAATTAAGAGAAGCTGCTGCAATTGTTCATCAGTCCACTATAAGTTCTTTAGTGCTTGTAGATGAGTTAGGGCGCGGTATTGCTACTTTTGATGGCAATGCAATCGCTACTGCTTATATTACGGAAATACTTAAAATTAGTTGTCGTACCATCTTTTCAACTCATTATTACACCGTCCTAGAATTATACCGAAAAAATCATTGCATTCATCTAAGTCATATGGCAAGTGATTTATTTTATATTTTTTGCATGTTGGTGGATTAATTGGTTTTAAATAGGAATGCAAGTAGTAGTTTTACTAACAAGTAAATGTAATGCGGTACATGTTTTGTTTGGTTAATTAATAATATTGTTAATTTTAATTGTGTTAATGTTTTTAATATTTAAATATATAAATATTTAAAAAATATGTTTTATATTTTATCATCTTTCCCATACAACAATTCTAACACTTTGTATTGTTATTTCCTATAAGGATAATCTCCATCAGGGGGCGTAGACTAAGTGGATGAACGGACGTACAAACACATAGGATGTGAAAGGGAGGGTGCACTGTATCCACAGCAATTTTTTACTTTTTAAATAAATTGTATTATATGAAAGAGACTACTAAATATTCTATTCTATACTTATTAAGTAAAAGCTTAATTGCAGATAATAATCAAATGCATGGTTTAAAATTAATGAAGTATATTATTACACAATGTATATACATATGTATTTGAAAAAACAAAATTGAAATATTAATTATTTATTTCATAATAATTACTTATCATTTCGTATATTGAGAGCTAGTCTGCCTATTTTATGATAAAGTATCTATTCAAATTTGTTTTAATCAAAAAATAAGAAAAGAATATAGTAATCGGTTTATCAGTTAATTAAAAAACAACATAAGTTTATTTGCATAATACTGTAGGTAGTTTCAGCAAAGGGAGTACATTTAAAATTTGCATGCCTTTCTCTATAGAATGCGGGCACTCACGTGATTCTGTGACGTAAGAACAGCTGTTTCGGGAAAGATCACTGCGCCACCTACAAAAAGAACTATTTTGTAGGTGGCGCAGTGATCTTTCCCGAAACAGCTGTTCTTACGTCACAGAATCACGTGAGTGCCCGCATCCTATTATTGGGAGTGGTGACATCAGCCGAATGGGACATTACCCGAACGGAAAAACAGCCGAACGGACATGAGCCGAATGGGACAACAGCCGACGGGACATTGCCCGAAACGACAAACTTCGAATGATGACGTCACACATGGTTCGTGTCTAAGAGTAGTTCAGCTAGTGAAAGATAGATGGTACTTATAGACTAAAGTGATTCACAAAATGTTTCTTTTATGTAGAATGTTTTGACATATAAGTTAACCTAAAAATTTATAATTAGTAATAATTAAATGTAACTCAACATTAACAACAAGTTTATTGTGATGTAGATAAAAAATATTGCATCTTATTATCTTTAAATTAAGGTATGTTATTACTAAAATCGTAAAATATTTTAATTATTATTTAAATTGATTTTTTAGATTATTTTGTGCAAAGGTCCAAAATAAAAGCTGGAAGTGGATGAAGATAATAAATGAATACATGAAAATGACAGTAATTCATCATGTAGTGAATTGTTCGATGTAATAAAAGAATTTCTTCAACTCAGTAACATTGAAATTAATACCCAGAAAAAATATAATTTTTGTTTTCTCACTCATAATAGTGCTAGTATAGTGTCAGTTACTAAAAAAGAATAATATTCATCTATTCGTAGACGATATTTTGATTTACTACAGTAACACCAGCCAAATTGAATTATTTAATGTGGTTAATGTTTAATTAAAACTGGTGGAGCAATCGATGAATAAAAACAAATTAAAAGTGAACACTACTAAGTCTAAAACAATGATTTTCTCAACTGATAACAAATATGTAGACATTACAAATAGTAATAAATACATCGGCGTTTTATTCACTGTAAAATATCTTTTTTAAGATTCTATTTGGAACTAAATTCTTGTGACAACAGAACGAGGCTTAATTAAAGAAGTCTTTCATTCTTAGTTATAAATATATTGAGTTATCACTCTCTACTATAACTTTTCTCACTATGAATGTATTTGTAGCTTATATTGTATTTAATTATAGAAGTACACTACAAATAACGATTTTTAAATTTGTTTCCGAACAAGGAGTAAAATTTCCATATTATCCTAATAAACTTAAATGTGTTTAATTAATAAAAAAAAGAGACAATTAACACTTTACATAGCAAGGATACCAATACTTTTAGATTCAGTTCAACTTACTGCCATAATTCAATGGATATTTATTTCTTCAGACTATTAGAATATCTTCCTAATGATTCAATGCATGCTTAAACACCTCTATACATAAATTAATAATTTGAAGTTTGGACGACTGTTTACTATACTTTTCTATTAAACTAATATTATACTGAGATTGTGAGACCGATTTTTTCAGATTTAGATACTACGTTTCGTAAAGAATTATTGATATTTCTGGAGATAAGCATGTTTTTTCTTAATAATATTTAAATCTTTAAATATAGTAGTTAATAATACTTAATATTACAGTCATTGTTATAATAAGTATATAAACAAATATCTGAGCACAACTAGAATAAAAGTTAAACAGGAAAAGAGTGTCTAAATTTTTAATATGTAAGGTGCTAGTCATGGCACTCATTATCATTTTGACACGATTTATATTATATTTAGTAATATAAAGTGGCCATAGTAATCCAATTTTATATTTTGAATAAATATCATTATCTATGAAACAAACGCAAATTTTCTCCTATACCAATCTGTTATAAAGGTATCTGTTTCAATAAAGTTTATTATAATTTAATAAAAGCAATAAATTTGAATAGTTTGTTTATACATTTATGAAAAAATCCTCCAACTTTTGAAAAAACCACATGATGTATTGCGAGTAGTATGCTTTTTTTATATGTAAAATCTTAAAATTAATTTGCTTGTTTGATACATCGAATAACTAAAAGAATTTATAACATAAAGATAATGCCACTTATTTGAGGTTTTATGTGGCGATCATGATCGAAATAAATATTTTTCAGTTAAATTTTAAATTAACAGACTATTCCGTCCGATTTATTATTTTACAATTTATGAAATTGTTGTATTGCACCTAAATATTTGAAAATGTTGCCAGCTTTTACTCAGTCTACAACGAATTTCTGTAGAAATAAATCTGCTAAATATTTTGTTTTAGTTTTTCGACGAACAGTCTCAATTAATGAAAAATTACAACAAATGAATCATTAATTGTTAAAAAAGAAAGATTCAATGAATATGTTGGTATAACATTTATTACTTCTTACCTAATATAAAACAGACTTATGCTGGATTACATGAAAGTCTTAACTAACGGTTCCTAAAGATATTAACTAAATAGGTCTTTATATTTTTCTTTATAGACACACTTTAAAACAGTACTTATGACAGTTTGTAAGTATACAAATATTTGATGCTACATAATAAGTATATATTTGATTGTTCAATTAAACAATTGAAAAATAAATTATAAATATATAGGCCTATTCCATTTGCATTTGAATCAGATCTAACTTACATTCACTGAACCAAATCACTTATTTATTGCGCTGGATTACTTCATTGACTTTATTTCCACTACTAGAATTACTCATTTTAATTGATTTTGAAGTAATTCACCCCAATAAATGCATCAGTTTGCTTAGTTCGTCATGTCTAATTTATTTGAACTGATTTAAATGCATCAAGTGGCAAATGGAATACTAAAGTAACCTGCAATATCATACTATAAAATATTGATCCCATGTATCAATACTAATGTTTTTTATTAGAATATTTACTTTACGCAAGTTATGCGAATATATTCCAAATTGGCTCGTCTTCAACTTTCAAATCTTACAGTGAAAACTATTGTAATAAATCTTCTATTCTGCATTATTTATACCAATGCCACAATAAATTAGTTGCATTCTTTTGTATATATAATTGAGTTGTTATCTACAATCAAAATACAAAATTATTGAAAAAATACTTGTACAAAAGTTACTGTACCTGTCTCCATTACCTATTATTTCATAATTGAATTGATTTTCTTTATTACAATCTTGCTTGCCATCCTTTTTCTGAAAGTGTTCTGATATGTTTCGCCAACATTTGTCAATGATATTCAAAATTGAATATCCTGGTTTAGATTGATCATAAAGATCAGGATTATCTCTAACGAGATTTATTAATATGTCAATTTCACTTGTGTCCACTCTTTGTCAAAAAATTTTGTTGATTCCATCTTTACATCAAATGACATAAATAATACTAAACAAATGCACTTATGGCCATTTGCACCACTGAAGTTTAAATGTTAAGCGAGTTGCACGGTACTTTAAGCTCAGGTTTAATTTGTATATCTGGAGCTTAACTTAAACTGTAGTGTTTCTTCGGTTTAAGGAGTATCTAACCTATAATAATAGTTGAGTATTTTGTAAATAATTTTTCTTGTGCTGCAATTTTCCACGTATTTTTCTTAATATTATCGTACAATTTTCGAAGCTTCGTAAAACACCTGTATCAAAAACGAAAATTAAAATATATACATCTTTTTACATTACTTAAAGTCAGTTTTTATACTTTGCATTGAGAAAAATCTTTGGGATACTTTATTATACGATTTACAAAGTATAAAATTTCTAATTACCTGCCGGAGAAGCAGAGTTAAATTCTTTAAATATTTTATCCCACGTTTCATCTTTCTCTCGCCAAGTTACATGATCTGTCTTTTTATTCTCGACCACATTTTTATATTTTGCTACTATGGTTAAAAGCAATATTTTCTCATCTTTCGTGTAGTTTGGATTTCTGCGTTTTTCTGCCATCTGGGAATAAAATGTTATAAAAATAAGAAACTCAATATGAGATATTTAAATATTTACCTTCGATTAAAAATGAAATGAAGAAATATATACGTATAATATACACACGAAACGTCAAATGTCAATCAAAACAATGAATATATCAAATAACGAAACAAAACAAAAAATACTGCAACTCTTATTGTGAAAAGTCCCTAGATTTTTATGGGAAAACGAGCATTTCCCTGTTCAGGGCTGTGTGCAAACGTTCACTTTCATAAATTCTGTGGTTTAACTAAGCTGCGGTTTAGTGTCATGTGTGCAAACCACAAAAAAATTAAGCTCTGGTTTAGCTTAAACTCGGCTTTATTAAACGTTAGAGTTAAACTGTAATGGTGCAAACGGCCATTAACCTGTCATAAACTGACAGATCATGTGCATATGCGCATGCGCGAAGGCATCGAGTAGCATCGAGCGTCGAGTAAAATTCAAACTAACTCAGGAACATCTTATCATATAGAATTATCATTTTATTCACAAGAAAACAATAGCATCTTGTAAATATCTGTTTGTTTAGATGTTTTGATTTTGCAATCAACAAAAAACTACCACAAATAAACTCCTACATTTTATACTTTAGATTATTATTATTATTATTACTATTATCTCAAATATCAACAGAAATGTAGTAATTAAATTAAATAAAAAGCAGTAAACAATCAAAATAAGTTTTTAATTATAATAAGCGTTTATTATACAACATTATAAAGTTAACATTACAGAATAACATAAATGAATAAACAACCTAATAGGATACGAAAATCAATCAAATCCTTAGTCACTTAGTACTTCCATTTTGGCCTGAAATTCATTAAAGAAATATTTGTTATCGTATACGTAGGATTTCTTGTTATTCTGATAAAAATGTAAACTTGGCTAAGCACAAGAATGTATGGATATAACGGAACGGGTACGTCCTGTTGCACGTTTTAAAATTGATATAAAATGATTCGAAAAAGTTTGATGGTAGAAAGTTAGTCTGTATTAATCTGGTTTTCACAGTTCCTATTTATTGTAAATAAGTAATAACATTAAACTTCTATTTTTATTTAACACAAAAGAACTTTATATTTGTTTATGTCGGACTTTCATAATCATAGCGATTTAAGACATTTATTATGCAATTTGCCAACAAAACTTAAATTTTTAACTTGTTTTTAGTTAATAGAAGCTAACAGAAATTGTATATCACATGAAATAATTGATATTGCTGTCATATATTCGATATTTATTTAAACCATCTTTAAAATTTAAGATTTGGTTGTGCAACTGGCCTTTAGAATAGGCAAATTCATAAAATAGATTAGTCAGTAAGACTAAAAAATGAATTTTGTTCTATATACCATAAATAGTTCACTAACACGTAATAAAAAATATTTTCATTTCATTGATTCGTAACCTACATTAGTTATCATGTTCCTTTTTGTAAGAAATATGATGTGTGCGAATATACACACTGCAACTTGAATATTCTGTCTTTAGAATCGCAGTTTACATATATTTTATTATTTTTAGATACTTTAGCCCTAAAATGTACTCAAAACTTGCAAAGACTACTTATAAATTAATCAAAATATATGCAAAATTGAATTTGATGATCCTCATAAGAAAATAATTTATTTCATAGACATTTGTGACAAGAATAGATTTGCCATCGATGTCATATAACTCTTCCTTCGTTTTCTTTCATTATTTATCTTATGAACTGTAAGCAAAATAATAAATATTTAATATTATATCTGTATATGAATATTAAACAACTTTCGTATTAGTCTCAAGTACTTCATTTGAACTACTACCTGAAGTTTATTAATAAACTATTATTATTTGTAATGTCTACATATTTGTTATCGGTTGAGAAAATAATTGTTTTAGTGTTCACTTTTAATTTGTTTTTATTCATCGATTGCTCCACCAGTTTTAATTAAACATTAACCACATTAAATAATTCAATTTGGCTGGTGTTACTGTAGTAAATCAAAATATCGTCTACGAATAGATGAATATTATTCTTTTTTAGTAACTGACACTATACTAGCACTATTATGAGTGAGAAAACAAAAATTATATTTTTTCTGGGTATTAATTTCAATGTTACTGAGTTGAAGAAATTCTTTTATTACATCGAACAATTCACTACATGATGAATTACTGTCATTTTCATGTATTCATTTATTATCTTCATCCACTTCCAGCTTTTATTTTGGACCTTTGCACAAAATAATCTAAAAAATCAATTTAAATAATAATTAAAATATTTTACGATTTTAGTAATAACATACCTTAATTTAAAGATAATAAGATGCAATATTTTTTATCTACATCACAATAAACTTGTTGTTAATGTTGAGTTACATTTAATTATTACTAATTATAAATTTTTAGGTTAACTTATATGTCAAAACATTCTACATAAAAGAAACATTTTGTGAATCACTTTAGTCTATAAGTACCATCTATCTTTCACTAGCTGAACTACTCTTAGACACGAACCATGTGTGACGTCATCATTCGAAGTTTGTCGTTTCGGGCAATGTCCCGTCGGCTGTTGTCCCATTCGGCTCATGTCCGATCGGCTGTTTTTCCGTTCGGGTAATGTCCCATTCGGCTGATGTCCATAGGCCCATAAGTATTATACTGTTAAATATTAATAAAAATAGCGCAACCCAAGTCATTTTGAAACTTGTTTTTATTAACTTTATACTCTAAGCTTTAATTTGATACATAAGTCATGAAATAATAACGAGTCAGTTGCTAAACATTTTGTAAGAGATTTAATCTTTGTTGAAATTGCAATTTAATTCTTGAATTTTGGTCAGCCATAGTAAAACAAAATGACGGCGAGCTAGTTTTGTGCGAATGCATTTGAAAATTTGAATGTCAAGACAAGTTGTGTGTCATACGTTAGTTGTTGTAGCATTGTGGCTTTGAATTAGTACTGCTGTGTTATCAGTGAGTAGAATTTATATATTTTGTTAGACGTAAAAAATTGTTGATGTTTGTTAAGGTGAAGCATTCGATCTGAAGTTCGTTAATCAACAATTTGATATCGCGTAAGTAGGGTTTCTTGTGGTCCTAACAAAAATGTGGATCTGTATAGAATAGTGGAAGGGATATTGGCGCGCGTTTAAAAACCTTACAAAAGTGAAAATTTTCAAGAAAATTATTTTAAATCGCAAGAAATATTTCTAAAATTTAATAAAACATAGTATTTTATTTGATATTATAATATAAAAATAAAAAAAATTACTTAGTTTTATTTCAGTTATACATAATCATATATAATAGTATATTACTAGCGATCGGCCTGGCTTTGCCAGGCCTTCACGCTATGCTCCGCGGACACTGAAATAGGATTCACTTCTGTAAGACAATTGACACTATATAAATCAAATTATTAGGTTTTGATGCATTTTTACTAAAACAATTGCCGATCGAATAATATTTAATTTTCTACGCGAGCCCTTCAATAGACCTTTCATTTGATACCAAACACGATAGGTTTTGATGCGTTTTTACTAAAATAATTGCCGATCGAATAATATTTAATTTTCTACGCAAGTCCTTCAATAGACCTTTCATTTGATACCAAACACGAAAGGTTTTGATGCATTTTTACTAAAACAATTGCCGATCGAATAATATTTAATTTTCTACGCAAGCCCTTCAATAGACCTTTCATTTGATACCAAACACGATAGGTTTTGATGCGTTTTTACTAAAACAATTGCCGATCGGATAATATTTAATTTTCTATGCGAGCCCTTCAATAGACCTTTCATTTGATACCAAACACGATAGGTTTTGATGCGTTTTTACTAAAACAATTGCCGATCTAATAATATTTAATTTTCTACGCAAGCCCTTCAATAGACCTTTCATTTGATACCAAACACGATAGGTTTTGATGCATTTTTACTAAAACAATTGCCGATCGGATAATATTTAATTTTCTATGCGAGCCCTTCAATAGACCTTTCATTTGATACGTCTAGGCTGTAGAGGTGAGCAATTGAGCGTGATGAATCTTTACAAATATACTGATATACCCTTACCCTTTTGGTATATGGATACCTCTTACGCTTTTAGTATATGGATGCATTTTTACTAAAACAATTGCCGATCGAATAATATTTAATTTTATATGCGAGTCCTTCAATAGATCTTTCATTTGATACCAAACACGATAGGTTTTGATGCATTTTTACTAAAACAATTGCCGATCGAATAATATTTAATTTTCTACGCGAGCCCTTCAATAGACCTTTCATTTGATACCAAACACGATAGGTTTTGATGCATTTTTACTAAAACAATTGCCGATCGAATAATATTTAATTTTCTGCGCGAGCCCTTCAATAGACCTTTCATTTGATACCAAACACGATAGGTTTTGATACATTTTTACTAAAACAATTGCCGATCGAATAATATTTAATTAAGCACGCGAGCCCTTCAAAAGACCTTTCATTTGATACCAAACACGATAAGTATTGATGCACTCTTACTAACACAATTGCCGATCGAATAATATTTAATTTTGTACGCGAGCCCTTCAAAAGATCTTTCATTTGATGCTAAACACGATATGTTTTGAAGTACTTTAACTAAAACAATTGCCCATCGAAAAAAATTGAATTCTGCATGCGAGCCCTTCAAAGGACCTTTTGTTTGATACCAAACACGATAGGTTTTGAAGCACTTTCACTAAAACAATTACTGATTGAAAAAATCTCATTTCTACATGCGTGACCTTCAAAACTTTCGTATTATACCATGTACGATAAATTTCGAATTTTGATAATAAATTTAAATAAATAATAATAAAATTGTATTTAATGTACATTGCCGTGAACAATATTTGCTTAGTTTTATTATATATTTTTACCGAGTACAATTTTGGTTTGGTTTACCTGTATACTTTATATTACTTGTCAATTTGACGTTTAAACCAACTTCATAGTGAACTGTTAAAAATTTACTTTTTAAATATACATATTTGAAATGTGTAATTATAATAAAAACGTCCCCTCATTTCCCCAATATGTGTAAAATATTTCAAAACTACTCTCAGATGTTTCATATTTAAATAATTTATAATTAAAAATGCGACATGTCCACTGACAAACGTCAAAGTGACAGTAGATCTTCTTCTTAAAAAAACCAAAGCCACCACACTCTTAGTTGATTTTGCCCCAAAAACGCAGGTTTTTTCAAGTTTTCTCGCACATCATGTGCACGAAAAATCTGAAACTAACAAAAGGCACCCCCTATGATTGACCTCTATCAAATAAAAAAAGTTTTAAATTAATCGGACAAACCGTCTAGGCTGTAGAGGTGAGCAATTGAGCGTGATGAATCTTTACAAATATACTGATATACCCTTACCCTTTTAGTATATGGATACCTCTTACGCTTTTAGTATATGGATTTTATAAGGATCTAAAGTGATACTTTTTGTGCGCTCGTCCGCCAACTACAAATGAGGCACAAAACGTCATTTTCACTCCACATAAAATATGCAATTTTTTTCTTCAAACGCCGGAGTATTTACTCTTTATGTCATATAATTTCTCTGCCACTCATGAGCGGCAGAAAGACATTTTGTGGTGTAGGTAAACTAAAGAAATTCCTTGATTTTAACGAGCGTCAGGAAAAGTATTTGACAGAAAATCAAACTTAAACTGTTTCTATAGATTCTGATATGGTATAGCTCTTTATATACAACTTTTCGCTATCACCATTTATGCCAGTTTATGCCACTTATATACCAATATATTCTACAGTTATAACGAATTAGAGGTTTCATTTATATGCGTAAAAATATTTACTATTGTCCATAAATGCACCAGAAAACCCTATTTTGTATCCTACTGGATGAATCAGGTTGTTTGAACACTTTTAAAATTTCTTATTTTTCACGTTTCTGTGGCATATTCCTGATCGACATACTTCTTTCTTTTCGTGAATCAACTATTTCTGTTTCTGGAGCAAGTTCGTTCACATAAAATTTCTTTAATATTGGAAGCATCCATTGAACAAACTTCTTATCAATTTTATTGTCTCTACTTCTATATTCTGAGGTGGTCAAATATAAAAATCTCATTCCTTTCGTCCAGTTATAAATTTTATTTTGATGAAATGTTTGAGGTTAGAAGTGAATTACTTTCTATAACTGTATAATTAGATACTTTTAGGTTGAAAATATCGTTTATTGAAAGATAAATAATACATTTCAATATTACACATAATCCTGTTCCACTAGTATGCTCTCCTAAAACTGATAAAATATTTTATTATAAAAAAGTACCCATGACTTTGAATATTATAATATAATATAACACGAAAAACAAAATTAGACATATTTCAAACAACAAATGATGAAATATTTAAATATTTTCATGTATATCTCTATGTAGTACATCTTGACACACATAAATATGACAGCTGTCATTCTTCCAGGTCATTTTAGCGCTTAGTGTATGTAAAAGCCGGCACCACTTAGGGAAAATGAGAATTTCGCGAAGTAGCAATAACAAATTCAAATTTCAAAAAAATATTTCATATATTTAATCTTATCTAAAATAAGAAACAAGTAGTACTACATAATCTTTGAACATTCAGCTTTTTGATAAAGGTATTAAAAAGAATGTTTAATCTTTGTAATATAAATAAATTGGAATTGAAGTGTAAGAGATCATGATATCAAAATTTTAAGTCTGATTTTGTCAAAAATGTGTCGTTCAATTTGAATTTAAAAATTCTCTATATTTAAAACTCAGGCCTTCTATAATACAAAAATTTTTTATTCAATTTGATCGGGGGACTTTTGAGAAAAAACTAAAAATACACGAAAAAGTCCTGTTTTGAGCGTTTTTTCGCATATTTTATTTTTTTTCTCCAAAGTTCCAAGATCAAATTGGATAAAAATTTACTATATTATAGAAAATCAGATACTTAAATATAAAGAATTTTTAAATTAAAATTGTTAGTCACATTTTTGAGAAATAAATTCAAATTTTGAGTGTAATTTCGTTCAATATAACATTTATGGTATCTAGTTTATTACCATACTTTGATGTTTTGGCTTCAAAATTATATACAATACTTCATAAGTTTCATTCATAATAAGAATAATATTTCGCTTCAAAGAGATCAAGGCAAATCATCGTTCTGATTCTAGTTTCAGATCGAATGCTTCACCTTAAATATTAACATATAACATAACAAAAATGATATTTTAATATTTTAGTTCTTAATAATTGCTAAACATTTCGTATATTTAGATCTGAACTTCAAATTTTCTGACAAAGTGTCACATAACTATATGATGGAGTCTGATAAATATCTTATAAAAAAATAGAAAAAGATAATTTTTAATAAATTAGTCGTTTTTCGAGCTAACTAAAAAACTATACTTTTTTTACATGATAGAGGGAATAGCTTCATCTTTGTTCAAATTAGAATTTAAGACATGTATTTTGGTCGGCCATCGTATAACAAAATGGCGGCATATCTTTCCAGTATTACCACGTCAAATTTTTACATGTGGTAGTTGGTACCACTGTTAAATTGCCGCGTGGAACTTTCTAGAATAAAACAAAAAAACTCGAGACAGTTGTATGTTGTACATTCGTTGTTGTATTGTGGGTCCAACGGAAAGAAACGTGAAAACGACGAAGATAACCTCAACAAAGAAACTCCAAACAAAGGAAAGGAGAAAAGAAATTTGGATACTTCGACTGGTAAATAAAAATACGTAATATTTAGTTTTACTCAGTTACTGATCATTAATTTGTCATATTTATTAAAGAAGAAGACAACGAAAACATTCAACCGACGAAACGCAGACGAAGAATAATTCAAGAAAGCGATTCGTCGGAAGACGAGTCCAACGTCTCAACTCCCAAAAAGAGTTTCTTTAAGACACCGAAGAAATCAGACGACTCAACATCTAGCAAAGCACTAAACACACCAACAAGCACTGAAGCTAGTGAATCAGAAATGACTCGATTCAGAAGACCGGTGCCACCTTCCAGCATTACAACTAGATCAAGACGGGATGAGCCTAAAAGTCAAAGATCTCCTTCAGACTCAGATTCCGGAAAATGGTTTCACGAAAACTTAGATTTTTTGAAACCATATTTCATTCGTGATAAAAACATGAAACGTACCTTTGAACCTGATTATGATCCTAAAACTCTTTACGTACCGCAGGATTTTATTAATAAACAAACGCCTGCTATGCAACAATGGTGGACTCTCAAACGGGATCATTATAACTGCGTTTTATTCTTCAAAGTTGGCAAGTTCTATGAATTATATCATATGGATGCTGTTACTGCCGTTAACAAGCTTGGATTTTCATTCATGAAGGTAAATAATTTATTATATTATAGCTTCATTATTATAAACAGTAATAATCATTATTATATGTCTTGGAACTAGAAAATCAGTCAACCGATTTGAATAAATGTTCTATATATTTCTTGAGAGTAGTCTTTTCTTTGTTCTAATTACAATTTTTTTTAAGTGATCAGAATTAGATTTTCTTATACATGCTGCGATCAATATTTATTTGGATTTACTTCTATACTTCACAAAACTTTAGTAAATTGCATATTTTACCTTGAAACTTTTAAATCGACTGGAAACACTTAACAGTTTGAAACATGTATCTTCAATCTATTAAGCCTAATAAATAAGATATTTGTATAAAACATATCAGATGGTAATAACTTTGAACATACATCTTTAAAATGCCGACTATATAACATTAGATGAAGGAAAATATATAAAATAATATTTCTATGTTTAGGGTGAATTTGCGCATTCCGGTTTTCCTGAAAGCGCGTACGGCCGCATGGTGAGTTCTTTGGTAGATCTAGGATACAAAGTCGCTAGAGTAGAACAAACGGAAACTCCAGAAGCGATGAATAAACGTCTCCAAGGCACTCCAAAAGGATCAAAGCAAAGTAAAGTAGTTACCAGAGAAATCTGCCAGATTACTAATAAAGGCACTCGAGTACAAGGATTGCAAGATTTGGCAATAAGACAACCTCTGTCGACATATTTACTTGCCATTTATGAAAATATAGTTAATTTTTCTACTGAATTTGGTGTTTGTTTCGTTGATACGTCGATTGGAGTTTTCTATATTGGCCAATTCGAGGATGATGAGAGATATTCTCGTTTGTTAACCATGTTGGCGCAATATCCACCCGCAGTGGTAAGAATATTTTAATTATAAAAGAGATACATTTATTTGGTTCACTATTTTTCATAAATATAGCCTATATCTGTATTAAAAGAACAGTGGGTACTTAGTTTATTTATTAGAATTGCGAGCGAAGAAATAAATAAAAAAATTGAATAATTTATGGAAAATACTGAACAGAAAATGGCTAGGCATTAATAATGATTATATAATTTATAAATTCAAGATTTTGGAAGAACGGAGGCAATTGAGCAGAGCTGTTAAGGGTGCTATAAGAATGGCGGTAGGTGATGTAACATTCGAATCTCTCGCAGCCGGATCTCAATTTTACACTAGTAAAAAAACGTTAACACTTCTACAAGAAAACGAATACTTTGGTAGAACAGAGGACGGTAAAATTAAATTCCCTTCTTCATTAACAAGCATGATACGGGAAGGTACGCTTTTACTTTTATTTTAAACTATTTTCTTTATAAATTATGCATATTTTTAGACGATCTACTAAATACTACTAGTCAAGAGGAGTTCGAATTAGCGATCAGAAGTTTTGGTGCTTGCATGTGGTACTTAGAAGATTGTTTGCTAGACATTCAATTAATTTCGATGGGAAAATTTAAGAAATATATTCCATCAGACCTAGAACAGGCCTTAGATGTCGCCACAGCCTGCAAGTTCATGATTTTGGATGGCATTGCCATGACTTGTTTAAACATTGTTGGGCGTGGACATACTTTAGAAAGTACTTTAGATAAGTGTTGCACTTCTATGGGGAAACGGTAAAATATTTCTCAGTATACAGTGTGATTAAAATTTAACTTTACAACTTTGTGTATTATAGATTATTACGTCAGTGGATCTGTAAACCGTTATGTAATGTCGAAGAAATTTGTCAAAGACAAGAAGCTATAACAGAACTTATTAAAAGGCCAGACCTTATGCAAGATGCAAGAAATGTATTGAAAACTTTGCCTGATTTGGAACGTCTTATCTCTAGGTACGCATTTTCCTTCAATATAGAAATGCTTGACAGAAAATTGTTATTATTTTTTGTAGAATTTATTCTTTGGGCAACGGACTGCGCGCACAGAAGCATCCTGATAGCCGCGCAATTTTCTACAAGGAAAAAACTTATTCCAAAAGAAAGAATCGAGATTTCATACAAACATTGAATGGTTTCGAAAAAGCTGCAGAACTAAGAGATATATTCTCATTATTCGAATCTAGACTGATTGTAAAATATATTGGTGCCAGTGCTTATACTCTGTTTCCAGATATTATGGAAACTATTACTTTATTTAAGGTACAGTCAATATTTCTATAATAATCTCAAATTTAATTTATATTTGTTTTTAGAACTCATTTAACAGCGAAGAAGCTGCTAAAGAAGGAAAAATTATTCCCGGTAAAGGTGTTGATGAAGCATACGACAAGTCGCGCCGAGATATTGAGCGAATTCAAGAAGAATTAGATGATTATTTAAAAGCTCAACAAAACTATTTTAATTGCGCAGTTTCCTATTTCGGCAGTGATAAAAAACGATTTCAATTAGATGTACCAGAATTCGCTACACATAAAGCTAACAAGAACTACTCCTTAGAAGGAACTAAAAAAGGATCGAAACCATCTAAGCGATACACAACAGATGAAACTAAAGTAAATAGTATTTATATTTAAAAGAAGTTTAATGCTAATATTTTGTATTATTTTAGTCACTCCTCGCTAAAATGATGGCAGCGGAAGCTAAAAGTGAAGAAGTACTACACGACATCAATCGAAGAATTTTTGAGAAATTCAGCGAAAACTACGACGATTGGAGCTTGGCTTGCCATTGTCTTGCCACTATAGATGTATTAATTTCGTTAGCGCAGTATACTACAAATCAGAGTGTTGAAATGTGTGTTCCTCAAGTTCTACCGTTTAGTCCTACTGTAAGTACAAATTAAAATATCGCCAAAATGTTCATGCTATAATTATAGAACCCTTTATATTCATTTAACATTTATTTAAAGATTCATCCTGCAATGCATTTATGCCATTATTTCTATCACAGTACTTTCGCTTCATCCACATTCATAACTAATTTATGTAAGTTTTATTTTTGTTCACACAACAAACCATCAATAATAACCATGCATTTATTCTTAGGTCATCCATTTAATCTTACAGCTGCAATTTGACCTATAAACACCTATTTTACCAATCTTTTATTTGACATCTAATTATTAAATTATGTGTATTTCAGCCTATGCTCGAATTGAGGGAAGGTTACCATCCAACACTACCAAATATTGAAACTTTGGTTCCAAATGACATTGATTTAGGCATTAACGACAATAAAAAAATTATGATTCTGACTGGTCCAAATATGGGTGGAAAATCTACTTTAATGCGACAAGTTGCAATTTTAACCATCATGGCACAATTGGTAAATATTAATTTTTAAATTTGATCCTAAAAAATTATTCTGGTTTTTTGTTTAGGGTTGTCATATACCAGCGAGAAGCATGAAACTAAATTTAGTGGACAGAATCTTCACTCGTTTAGGAGCTCACGACAACATTATGGCCGGCGTTTCTACATTTTTAGTAGAATTAAGAGAAGCTGCTGCAATTGTTCATCAGTCCACTATAAGTTCTTTAGTGCTTGTAGATGAGTTAGGGCGCGGTATTGCTACTTTTGATGGCAATGCAATCGCTACTGCTTATATTACGGAAATACTTAAAATTAGTTGTCGTACCATCTTTTCAACTCATTATTACACCGTCCTAGAATTATACCGAAAAAATCATTGCATTCATCTAAGTCATATGGCAAGTGATTTATTTTATATTTTTTGCATGTTGGTGGATTAATTGGTTTTAAATAGGAATGCAAGTAGTAGTTTTACTAACAAGTAAATGTAATGCGGTACATGTTTTGTTTGGTTAATTAATAATATTGTTAATTTTAATTGTGTTAATGTTTTTAATATTTAAATATATAAATATTTAAAAAATATGTTTTATATTTTATCATCTTTCCCATACAACAATTCTAACACTTTGTATTGTTATTTCCTATAAGGATAATCTCCATCAGGGGGCGTAGACTAAGTGGATGAACGGACGTACAAACACATAGGATGTGAAAGGGAGGGTGCACTGTATCCACAGCAATTTTTTACTTTTTAAATAAATTGTATTATATGAAAGAGACTACTAAATATTCTATTCTATACTTATTAAGTAAAAGCTTAATTGCAGATAATAATCAAATGCATGGTTTAAAATTAATGAAGTATATTATTACACAATGTATATACATATGTATTTGAAAAAACAAAATTGAAATATTAATTATTTATTTCATAATAATTACTTATCATTTCGTATATTGAGAGCTAGTCTGCCTATTTTATGATAAAGTATCTATTCAAATTTGTTTTAATCAAAAAATAAGAAAAGAATATAGTAATCGGTTTATCAGTTAATTAAAAAACAACATAAGTTTATTTGCATAATACTGTAGGTAGTTTCAGCAAAGGGAGTACATTTAAAATTTGCATGCCTTTCTCTATAGAATGCGGGCACTCACGTGATTCTGTGACGTAAGAACAGCTGTTTCGAGAAAGATCACTGCGCCACCTACAAAATAGTTCTTTTTGTAGGTGGCGCAGTGATCTTTCCCGAAACAGCTGTTCTTACGTCACAGAATCACGTGAGTGCCCGCATCCTATTATTATGAACGCATTTCTGTCTCTCCAATATTGCCACGACAGGGTTTGATAAATATTTGGCAAAATATTTTCATATGTAGTAATTGGCAACACTGTAAAATTAACACGTGACAGTTTTCTAGAAAAAATTAAACGAAGCATACGAAGGAATCACAACACAACACAAGTTCTTGTAGGTTATAGTATACATCATACTTTCTTTGCTGTTGCATTGTGGACTTGAATTTGTACTAATTGTTTCAATTTGTGTTGACAAGAACCGCTACTGAATTGTCGGTGAGTAAGATTTATTTATTTTGTTTTTCAGAAGTATTATACTGTTAAATATTGATAAAAATAGCGCAACCCAAGTCATTTTGAAACTTGTTTTTATTAACTTTATACTCTAAGCTTTAATTTGGTACATAAGTCATGAAATAATAACGAGTCAGTTGCTAAACATTTTGTAAGAGATTTAATCTTTGTTGAAATTGCAATTTAATTCTTGAATTTTGGTCAGCCATAGTAAAACAAAATGGCGGCGAGCTAGTTTTGTGCGAATGCATTTGAAAATTTGAATGTCAAGACAAGTTGTGTGTCATACGTTAGTTGTTGTAGCATTGTGGCTTTGAATTAGTACTGCTGTGTTATCAGTGAGTAGAATTTATATATTTTGTTAGACGTAAAAGATTGTTGATGTTTGTTAAGGTGAAGCATTCGATCTGAAGTTCGTTAACCAACAATTTGTTATCGCGTAAGTAGGGTTTCTTGTGGTCCTAACAAAAATGTGGATCTGTATAGAATAGTGGAAGGGATATTGGCGCGCGTTTAAAAACCTTACAAAAGTGAAAATTTTCAAGAAAATTATTTTAAATCGCAAGAAATATTTTTTAAAATTTAATAAAACATAGTATTTTATTTGATATTATAATATAAAAATAAAAAAAATTACTTAGTTTTATTTCAGTTATACATAATCATATATAATAGTATATTACTAGCGATCGGCCTGGCATTGCCAGGTCTTCACGCTATGCTCCGCGGACATTGAAATAGGATTCACTTCTGTAAGACAATTGACACTATATAAATCAAATTATTAGGTTTTGATGCATTTTTACTAAAACAATTGCCGATCGAATAATATTTAATTTTCTACGCGAGCCCTTCAATAGACCTTTCATTTGATACCAAACACGATAGGTTTTGATGCGTTTTTACTAAAACAATTGCCGATCGAATAATATTTAATTTTCTACGCAAGTCCTTCAATAGACCTTTCATTTGATACCAAACACGAAAGGTTTTGATGCGTTTTTACTAAAAAAATTGCCGATCTAATAATATTTAATTTTCTACGCAAGCCCTTCAATAGACCTTTCATTTGATACCAAACACGATAGGTTTTGATGCATTTTTACTAAAACAATTGCCGATCGGATAATATTTAATTTTCTATGCGAGCCCTTCAATAGACCTTTCATTTGATACCAAACACAATAGGTTTTGATGCATTTTTACTAAAACAATTGCCGATCGAATAATATTTAATTTTATATGCGAGTCCTTCAATAGACCTTTCATTTGATACCAAACACGATAGGTTTTGATGCATTTTTACTAAAACAATTGCCGATCGAATAATATTTTATTTTCTACGCGAGCCCTTCAATAGACCTTTCATTTGATACCAAACACGATAGGTTTTGATGCATTTTTACTAAAACAATTGCCGATCGAATAATATTTAATTTTCTGCGCGAGCCCTTCAATAGACCTTTCATTTGATACCAAACACGATAGGTTTTGATACATTTTTACTAAAACAATTGCCGATCGAATAATATTTAATTAAGCACGCGAGCCCTTCAAAAGACCTTTCATTTGATACCAAACACGATAAGTTTTGATGCACTCTTACTAAAACAATTGCCGATCGAATAATATTTAATTTTGTACGCGAGCCCTTCAAAAGATCTTCCATTTGATGCTAAACACGATATGTTTTGAAGCACTTTAACTAAAACAATTGCCCATCGAAAAAAATTGAATTCTGCATGCGAACCCTTCAAAGGACCTTTTGTTTGATACCAAACACGATAGGTTTTGAAGTACTTTCACTAAAACAATTACTGATTGAAAAAATCTCATTTCTACATGCGTGACCTTCAAAACTTTCGTATTATACCATGTACGATAAATTTAGAATTTTGATAATAAATTTAAATAAATAATAATAAAATTGTATTTAATGTACATTGCCGTGAACAATATTTGCTTAGTTTTATTATATATTTTTACCGAGTACAATTTTGGTTTGGTTTACCTGTATACTTTATATTACTTGTCAATTTGACGTTTAAACCAACTTCATAGTGAACTGTTAAAAATTTACTTTTTAAATATACATATTTGAAATGTGTAATTATAATAAAAACGTCCCCTCATTTCCCCAATATGTGTAAAATATTTCAAAACTACTCTGATATTTCATATTTAAATAATTTATAATTAAAAATGCGACATGTCCACTGACAAACGTCAAAGTGACAGTAGATCTTCTTCTTAAAAAAACCAAAGCCATCACTCTTAGTTGATTTTGCCCCAAAAACGCAGGTTTTTTCAAGTTTTCTCGCACATCATGTGCACGAAAAATCTGAAACTAACAAAAGGCACCCCCTATGATTGACCTCTATCAAATAAAAAAAGTTTTAAATTAATCGGACAAACCGTCTAGGCTGTAGAGGTGAGCAATTGAGCGTGATGAATCTATACAAATATACTGATATACCCTTACCCTTTTAGTATATGGACTAGCGATCGGCCTGGCTTTGCCAGGCCTTCACGCTATGCTCCGCGGACACTGAAATAGGATTCACTTCTGTAAGACAATTGACACTATATAAATCAAATTATTAGGTTTTGATGCATTTTTACTAAAACAATTTCCGATCGAATAATATTTAATTTTCTACGCGAGCCCTTCAATAGACCTTTCATTTGATACCAAACACGATAGGTTTTGATGCGTTATTACTAAAACAATTGCCGATCGAATAATATTTAATTTTCTACGCAAGCCCTTCAATAGACCTTTCATTTGATACCAAACACGATAGGTTTTGGTGCGTTTTTACTAAAACAAATGCCGATCGAATAATATTTAATTTTCTACGCAAGCCCTTCAATAGATCTTTCATTTGATAACAAACACGATAGGTTTTGATGCGTTTTTACTAAAACAATTGCCGATCGAATAATATTTAATTTTCTACGCGAGCCCTTCAATAGACCTTTCATTTGATACCAAACACGATAGGTTTTGATGCATTTTTACTAAAACAATTGCCGATCGAATAATATTTAATTAAGCACGCGAGCCCTTCAAAAGACCTTTCATTTGATACCAAACACGATAAGTTTTGATGCACTCTTACTAAAACATTTGCCGATCGAATAATATTTAATTTTGTACGCGAGCCCTTCAAAAGATCTTTCACGATATGTTTTGAAGCACTTTAACTAAAACAATTGCCCATCGAAAAAAATTGAATTCTGCATGCGAGCCCTTCAAAGGACCTTTTGTTTGATACCAAACACGATAGGTTTTGAAGTACTTTCACTAAAACAATTACTGTTTGAAAAAATCTCATTTCTACATGCGTGACCTTCAAAACTTTCGTATTATACCATATACGATAAATTTCGAATTTTGATAATAAATTTAAATAAATAATAATAAAATTGTATTTAATGTACATTGCCGTGAACAATATTTGCTTAGTTTTACTATATATTTTTACCGAGTACAATTTTGGTTTGGTTTACCTGTATACTTTATATTACTTGTCAATTTGACGTTTAAACCAACTTCATAGTGAACTGTTAAAAATTTACTTTTTAAATATACATATTTGAAATGTGTAATTATAATAAAAACGTCCCCTCATTTCCCCAATATGTGTACAATATTTCAAAACTACTCACAGATATTTAATATTTACGTAATTTATAATTAAAAATGCGACATGTCCACTGACAAACGTCAAAGTGACGTTTGATCTTCTTCTTAAAAATTTCAAAGCCTCCACACTCTTAGTTGATTTTTCCCCAAAAACGCATGTTTTTTCAAGTTTTCTCGCACATCATGTGTACGAAAAATCTAAGACTAACAAAAGGCACCCCCCATGATTGACCTCTATCAAATAAAAAAAGTTTCAAATTAATCGGACAAACCGTCTAGGCTGTAGAGGTGAGCAATTGACCGTGATGAATCCTCACAAATATACCTCTTACGCTTTTAGTAATAGGATACCTCTTACGCTTTTAGTATATGGATTTTATAAGGATCTAAAGTGATACTTTTTGTGCGCTCGTCCGTCAACTACAAATGAGGCACAAAACGTCATTTTCACTCCACATAAAATATGCAATTTTTTTCTTCAAACGCCGGAGTATTTACTCTTTATGTCATATAATTTCTCTGCCACTCATGAGCGGCAGAAAGACATTTTGTGGTGTAGGTAAACTAAAGAAATTCCTTGATTTTAACGAGCGTCAGGAAAAGTATTTGACAGAAAATCAAACTTAAACTGTTTCTATAGATTCTGATATGGTATAGCTCTTTATATACAACTTTTCGCTATCACCATTTATGCCAGTTTATGCCACTTATATACCAATATATTCTACAGTTATAACGAATTAGAGGTTTCATTTATATGCGTAAAAATATTTACTATTGTCCATAAATGCACCAGAAAACCCTATTTTGTATCCTACTGGATGAATCAGGTTGTTTGAACACTTTTAAAATTTCTTATTTTTCACGTTTCTGTGGCATATTCCTGATCGACATACTTCTTTCTTTTCGTGAATCAACTATTTCTGTTTCTGGAGCAAGTTCGTTCACATAAAATTTCTTTAATATTGGAAGCATCCATTGAACAAACTTCTTATCAATTTTATTGTCTCTACTTCTATATTCTGAGGTGGTCAAATATAAAAATCTCATTCCTTTCGTCCAGTTATAAATTTTATTTTGATGAAATGTTTGAGGTTAGAAGTGAATTACTTTCTATAACTGTATAATTAGATACTTTTAGGTTGAAAATATCGTTTATTGAAAGATAAATAATACATTTCAATATTACACATAATCCTGTTCCACTAGTATGCTCTCCTAAAACTGATAAAATATTTTATTATAAAAAAGTACCCATGACTTTGAATATTATAATATAATATAACACGAAAAACAAAATTAGATATATTTCAAACAACAAATTATGAAATATTTAAATATTTTCATGTATATCTCTATGTAGTACATCTTGACACACATAAATATGACAGCTGTCATTCTTCCAGGTCATTTTAGCGCTTAGTGTATGTAAAACTTAGGGAAAATGAGAATTTCGCGAAGTAGCAATAACAAATTCAAATTTCAAAAAAATATTTCATATATTTAATCTTATCTAAAATAAGAAAAAAGTAGTACTACATAATCTTTGAACATTCAGCTTTTTGATAAAGGTATTAAAAAGAATGTTTAATCTTTGTAATATAAATAAATTGGAATTGAAGTGTAAGAGATCATGATATCAAAATTTTAAGTCTGATTTTGTCAAAAATGTGTCGTTCAATTTGAATTTAAAAATTCTCTATATTTAAAACTCAGGCCTTCTATAATACAAAAATTTTTTATTCAATTTGATCGGGGGACTTTTGTGAAAAAACTAAAAATACACGAAAAAGTCCTGTTTTGAGCGTTTTTTCGCATATTTTATTTTTTTTCTCCAAAGTTCCAAGATCAAATTGGATAAAAATTTACTATATTATAGAAAATCAGATACTTAAATATAAAAAATTTTTAAATTAAAATTGTTCGGCACATTTTTGAGAAATAAATTCAAATTTTCAGTGTAATTTCGTTCAATATAACATTAATGGTATCTAGTTTATTACCATACTTTGATGTTTTGGCTTCAAAATTATATACAATACTTCATAAGTTTCATTCATAATAAGAATAATATTTCGCTTCAAAGAGATCAAGACAAATCATCGTTCTGATTCTAGTTTCAGATCGAATGCTTCACCATAAATATTAATATATAACATAACAAAAATGATATTTTAATATTTTAGTTCTTAATAATTGCTAAACATTTCGTATATTTAGATCTGAACTTCAAATTTTCTGACAAAGTGTCACATAACTATATGATAGAGTCTGATAAATATCTTATAAAAAAATAGAAAAAGATCATTTTTAATAAATTAGTCATTTTTCGAGCTAACTAAAAAACTATACTTTTTTTACATGATAGAGGGAATAGCTTCATCTTTGTTCAAATTAGAATTTGAGACATGTATTTTGGTCGGCCATCGTATAACAAAATGGCGGCATATCTTTCCAGTATTACCACGTCAAATTTTTACATGTGGTAGTTGGTACCACTGTTAAATTGCCGCGTGGAACTTTCTAGAATAAAACAAAAAAGCTCGAGACAGTTGTATGTTATACATTCGTTGTTGTATTGTGGGTCCAACGGAAAGAAACGTGAAAACGACGAAGATAACCTCAACAAAGAAACTCCAAACAAAGGAAAGGAGAAAAGAAATTTGGATACTTCGACTGGTAAATAAAAATACGTAATATTTAGTTTTACTCAGTTACTGATCATTAATTTGTCATATTTATTAAAGAAGAAGACAACGAAAACATTCAACCGACGAAACGCAGACGAAGAATAATTCAAGAAAGCGATTCGTCGGAAGACGAGTCCAACGTCTCAACTCCCAAAAAGAGTTTCTTTAAGACACCGAAGAAATCAGACGACTCAACATCTAGCAAAGCACTAAACACACCAACAAGCACTGAAGCTAGTGAATCAGGAATGACTCGTTTCCGAAGACCGGTGCCACCTTCCAGCATTACAACTAGATCAAGACGGGATGAGCCTAAAAGTCAAAGATCTCCTTCAGACTCAGATTCCGGAAAATGGTTTCACGAAAACTTAGATTTTTTGAAACCATATTTCGTTCGTGATAAAAACATGAAACGTACCTTTGAACCTGATTATGATCCTAAAACTCTTTACGTACCGCAGGATTTTATTAATAAACAAACGCCTGCTATGCAACAATGGTGGACTCTCAAACGGGATCATTATAACTGCGTTTTATTCTTCAAAGTTGGGAAGTTCTATGAATTATATCATATGGATGCTGTTACTGGCGTTAACAAGCTTGGATTTTCATTCATGAAGGTAAATAATTTATTATATTATAGCTTCATTATTATAAACAGTAATAATCATTATTATATGTCTTGGAACTAGAAAATCAGTCAACCGATTTGAATAAATGTTCTATATATTTCTTGAGAGTAGTCTTTTCTTTGTTCTAATTACAATTTTTTTTAAGTGATCAGAATTAGATTTTCTTATACATGCTGCGATCAATATTTATTTGGATTTACTTCTATACTTCACAAAACTTTAGTAAATTGCATATTTTACCTTGAAACTTTTAAATCGACTGCAAACACTTAACAGTTTGAAACATGTATCTTCAATCTATTAAGCCTAATAAATAAGATATTTGTATAAAACATATCAGATGGTAATAACTTTGAACATACATCTTTAAAATGCCGACTATATAACATTAGATGAAGGAAAATATATAAAATAATATTTCTATGTTTAGGGTGAATTTGCGCATTCCGGTTTCCCTGAAAGCGCGTACGGCCGCATGGTGAGTTCTTTGGTAGATCTAGGATACAAAGTCGCTAGAGTAGAACAAACGGAAACTCCAGAAGCGATGAATAAACGTCTCCAAGGCACTCCAAAAGGATCAAAGCAAAGTAAAGTAGTTACCAGAGAAATCTGCCAGATTACTAATAAAGGCACTCGAGTACAAGGATTGCAAGATTTGGCAATAAGACAACCTCTGTCGACATATTTACTTGCCATTTATGAAAATATAGTTAATTTTTCTACTGAATTTGGTGTTTGTTTCGTTGATACGTCGATTGGAGTTTTCTATATTGGCCAATTCGAGGATGATGAGAGATATTCTCGTTTGTTAACCATGTTGGCGCAATATCCACCCGCAGTGGTAAGAATATTTTAATTATAAAAGAGATACATTTATTTGTTCACTATTTTTCATAAATATAGCCTATATCTGTATTAAAAGAACAGTGGGTACTTAGTTTAATTATTAGAATTGCGAGCGAAGAAATAAATAAAATATTGAATAATTTATGGAAAATACTGAACAGAAAATGGCTAGGCATTAATAATGATTATATAATTTATAAATTCAAGATTTTGGAAGAACGGAGGCAATTGAGCAGAGCTGTTAAGGGTGCTATAAGAATGGCGGTAGGTGATGTAACATTCGAATCTCTCGCAGCCGGATCTCAATTTTACACTAGTAAAAAAACGTTAACACTTCTACAACAAAACGAATACTTTGGTAGAACAGAGGACGGTAAAATTAAATTCCCTTCTTCATTAACAAGCATGATACGGGAAGGTACGCTTTTACTTTTATTTTAAACTATTTTCTTTATAAATTATGCATATTTTTAGACGATCTACTAAATACTACTAGTCAAGAGGAGTTCGAATTAGCGATCAGAAGTTTTGGTGCTTGCATGTGGTACTTAAAAGATTGTTTGCTAGACATTCAATTAATTTCGATGGGAAAATTTAAGAAATATATTCCATCAGACCTAGAACAGGCCTTAGATGTCGCCACAGCCTGCAAGTTCATGATTTTGGATGGCATTGCCATGACTTGTTTAAACATTGTTGGGCGTGGACATACTTTAGAAAGTACTTTAGATAAGTGTTGCACTTCTATGGGGAAACGGTAAAATATTTCTCAGTATACAGTGTGATTAAAATTTAACTTTACAACTTTGTGTATTATAGATTATTACGTCAGTGGATCTGTAAACCGTTATGTAATGTCGAAGAAATTTGTCAAAGACAAGAAGCTATAACAGAACTTATTAAAAGGCCAGACCTTATGCAAGATGCAAGAAATGTATTGAAAACTTTGCCTGATTTGGAACGTCTTATCTCTAGGTACGCATTTTCCTTCAATATAGAAATGCTTGACAGAAAATTGTTATTATTTTTTGTAGAATTTATTCTTTGGGCAACGGACTGCGCGCACAGAAGCATCCTGATAGCCGCGCAATTTTCTACAAGGAAAAAACTTATTCCAAAAGAAAGAATCGAGATTTCATACAAACATTGAATGGTTTCGAAAAAGCTGCAGAACTAAGAGATATATTCTCATTATTCGAATCTAGACTGATTGTAAAATATATTGGTGCCAGTGCTTATACTCTGTTTCCAGATATTATGGAAACTATTACTTTATTTAAGGTACAGTCAATATTTCTATAATAATCTCAAATTTAATTTATATTTGTTTTTAGAACTCATTTAACAGCGAAGAAGCTGCTAAAGAAGGAAAAATTATTCCCGGTAAAGGTGTTGATGAAGCATACGACAAGTCGCGCCGAGATATTGAGCGAATTCAAGAAGAATTAGATGATTATTTAAAAGCTCAACAAAACTATTTTAATTGCGCAGTTTCCTATTTCGGCAGTGATAAAAAACGATTTCAATTAGATGTACCAGAATTCGCTACACATAAAGCTAACAAGAACTACTCCTTAGAAGGAACTAAAAAAGGATCGAAACCATCTAAGCGATACACAACAGATGAAACTAAAGTAAATAGTATTTATATTTAAAAGAAGTTTAATGCTAATATTTTGTATTATTTTAGTCACTCCTCGCTAAAATGATGGCAGCGGAAGCTAAAAGTGAAGAAGTACTACACGACATCAATCGAAGAATTTTTGAGAAATTCAGCGAAAACTACGACGATTGGAGCTTGGCTTGCCATTGTCTTGCCACTATAGATGTATTAATTTCGTTAGCGCAGTATACTACAAATCAGAGTGTTGAAATGTGTGTTCCTCAAGTTCTACCGTTTAGTCCTACTGTAAGTACAAATTAAAATATCGCCAAAATGTTCATGCTATAATTATAGAACCCTTTATATTCATTTAACATTTATTTAAAGATTCATCCTGCAATGCATTTATGCCATTATTTCTATCACAGTACTTTCGCTTCATCCACATTCATAATTAATTTATGTAAGTTTTATTTTTGTTCACACAACAAACCATCAATAATAACCATGCATTTATTCTTAGGTCATCCATTTAATCTTACAGCTGCAATTTGACCTATAAACACCTATTTTACCAATCTTTTATTTGACATCTAATTATTAAATTATGTGTATTTCAGCCTATGCTCGAATTGAGGGAAGGTTACCATCCAACACTACCAAATATTGAAACTTTGGTTCCAAATGACATTGATTTAGGCATTAACGACAATAAAAAAATTATGATTCTGACTGGTCCAAATATGAGTGGAAAATCTACTTTAATGCGACAAGTTGCAATTTTAACCATCATGGCACAATTGGTAAATATTAATTTTTAAATTTAATCCTAAAAAATTATTCTGTTTTTTTGTTTAGGGTTGTCATATACCAGCGAGAAGCATGAAACTAAATTTAGTGGACAGAATCTTCACTCGTTTAGGAGCTCACGACAACATTATGGCCGGCGTTTCTACATTTTTAGTAGAATTAAGAGAAGCTGCTGCAATTGTTCATCAGTCCACTATAAGTTCTTTAGTGCTTGTAGATGAGTTAGGGCGCGGTATTGCTACTTTTGATGGCAATGCAATCGCTACTGCTTATATTACGGAAATACTTAAAATTAGTTGTCGTACCATCTTTTCAACTCATTATTACACCGTCCTAGAATTATACCGAAAAAATCATTGCATTCATCTAAGTCATATGGCAAGTGATTTATTTTATATTTTTTGCATGTTGGTGGATTAATTGGTTTTAAATAGGAATGCAAGTAGTAGTTTTACTAACAAGTAAATGTAATGCGGTACATGTTTTGTTTGGTTAATTAATAATATTGTTAATTTTAATTGTGTTAATGTTTTTAATATTTAAATATATAAATATTTAAAAAATATGTTTTATATTTTATCATCTTTCCCATACAACAATTCTAACACTTTGTATTGTTATTTCCTATAAGGATAATCTCCATCAGGGGGCGTAGACTAAGTGGATGAACGGACGTACAAACACATAGGATGTGAAAGGGAGGGTGCACTGTATCCACAGCAATTTTTTACTTTTTAAATAAATTGTATTATATGAAAGAGACTACTAAATATTCTATTCTATACTTATTAAGTAAAAGCTTAATTGCAGATAATAATCAAATGCATGGTTTAAAATTAATGAAGTATATTATTACACAATGTATATACATATGTATTTGAAAAAACAAAATTGAAATATTAATTATTTATTTCATAATAATTACTTATCATTTCGTATATTGAGAGCTAGTCTGCCTATTTTATGATAAAGTATCTATTCAAATTTGTTTTAATCAAAAAATAAGAAAAGAATATAGTAATCGGTTTATCAGTTAATTAAAAAACAACATAAGTTTATTTGCATAATACTGTAGGTAGTTTCAGCAAAGGGAGTACATTTAAAATTTGCATGCCTTTCTCTATAGAATGCGGGCACTCACGTGATTCTGTGACGTAAGAACAGCTGTTTCGAGAAAGATCACTGCGCCACCTACAAAATAGTTCTTTTTGTAGGTGGCGCAGTGATCTTTCCCGAAACAGCTGTTCTTACGTCACAGAATCACGTGAGTGCCCGCATCCTATTATTGGGAGTGGTGACATCAGCCGAATGGGACATTACCCGAACGGAAAAACAGCCGAACGGACATGAGCCGAATGGGACAACAGCCGACGGGACATTGCCCGAAACGACAAACTTCGAATGATGACGTCACACATGGTTCGTGTCTAAGAGTAGTTCAGCTAGTGAAAGATAGATGGTACTTATAGACTAAAGTGATTCACAAAATGTTTCTTTTATGTAGAATGTTTTGACATATAAGTTAACCTAAAAATTTATAATTAGTAATAATTAAATGTAACTCAACATTAACAACAAGTTTATTGTGATGTAGATAAAAAATATTGCATCTTATTATCTTTAAATTAAGGTATGTTATTACTAAAATCGTAAAATATTTTAATTATTATTTAAATTGATTTTTTAGATTATTTTGTGCAAAGGTCCAAAATAAAAGCTGGAAGTGGATGAAGATAATAAATGAATACATGAAAATGACAGTAATTCATCATGTAGTGAATTGTTCGATGTAATAAAAGAATTTCTTCAACTCAGTAACATTGAAATTAATACCCAGAAAAAATATAATTTTTGTTTTCTCACTCATAATAGTGCTAGTATAGTGTCAGTTACTAAAAAAGAATAATATTCATCTATTCGTAGACGATATTTTGATTTACTACAGTAACACCAGCCAAATTGAATTATTTAATGTGGTTAATGTTTAATTAAAACTGGTGGAGCAATCGATGAATAAAAACAAATTAAAAGTGAACACTACTAAGTCTAAAACAATGATTTTCTCAACTGATAACAAATATGTAGACATTACAAATAGTAATAAATACATCGGCGTTTTATTCACTGTAAAATATCTTTTTTAAGATTCTATTTGGAACTAAATTCTTGTGACAACAGAACGAGGCTTAATTAAAGAAGTCTTTCATTCTTAGTTATAAATATATTGAGTTATCACTCTCTACTATAACTTTTCTCACTATGAATGTATTTGTAGCTTATATTGTATTTAATTATAGAAGTACACTACAAATAACGATTTTTAAATTTGTTTCCGAACAAGGAGTAAAATTTCCATATTATCCTAATAAACTTAAATGTGTTTAATTAATAAAAAAAAGAGACAATTAACACTTTACATAGCAAGGATACCAATACTTTTAGATTCAGTTCAACTTACTGCCATAATTCAATGGATATTTATTTCTTCAGACTATTAGAATATCTTCCTAATGATTCAATGCATGCTTAAACACCTCTATACATAAATTAATAATTTGAAGTTTGGACGACTGTTTACTATACTTTTCTATTAAACTAATATTATACTGAGATTGTGAGACCGATTTTTTCAGATTTAGATACTACGTTTCGTAAAGAATTATTGATATTTCTGGAGATAAGCATGTTTTTTCTTAATAATATTTAAATCTTTAAATATAGTAGTTAATAATACTTAATATTACAGTCATTGTTATAATAAGTATATAAACAAATATCTGAGCACAACTAGAATAAAAGTTAAACAGGAAAAGAGTGTCTAAATTTTTAATATGTAAGGTGCTAGTCATGGCACTCATTATCATTTTGACACGATTTATATTATATTTAGTAATATAAAGTGGCCATAGTAATCCAATTTTATATTTTGAATAAATATCATTATCTATGAAACAAACGCAAATTTTCTCCTATACCAATCTGTTATAAAGGTATCTGTTTCAATAAAGTTTATTATAATTTAATAAAAGCAATAAATTTGAATAGTTTGTTTATACATTTATGAAAAAATCCTCCAACTTTTGAAAAAACCACATGATGTATTGCGAGTAGTATGCTTTTTTTATATGTAAAATCTTAAAATTAATTTGCTTGTTTGATACATCGAATAACTAAAAGAATTTATAACATAAAGATAATGCCACTTATTTGAGGTTTTATGTGGCGATCATGATCGAAATAAATATTTTTCAGTTAAATTTTAAATTAACAGACTATTCCGTCCGATTTATTATTTTACAATTTATGAAATTGTTGTATTGCACCTAAATATTTGAAAATGTTGCCAGCTTTTACTCAGTCTACAACGAATTTCTGTAGAAATAAATCTGCTAAATATTTTGTTTTAGTTTTTCGACGAACAGTCTCAATTAATGAAAAATTACAACAAATGAATCATTAATTGTTAAAAAAGAAAGATTCAATGAATATGTTGGTATAACATTTATTACTTCTTACCTAATATAAAACAGACTTATGCTGGATTACATGAAAGTCTTAACTAACGGTTCCTAAAGATATTAACTAAATAGGTCTTTATATTTTTCTTTATAGACACACTTTAAAACAGTACTTATGACAGTTTGTAAGTATACAAATATTTGATGCTACATAATAAGTATATATTTGATTGTTCAATTAAACAATTGAAAAATAAATTATAAATATATAGGCCTATTCCATTTGCATTTGAATCAGATCTAACTTACATTCACTGAACCAAATCACTTATTTATTGCGCTGGATTACTTCATTGACTTTATTTCCACTACTAGAATTACTCATTTTAATTGATTTTGAAGTAATTCACCCCAATAAATGCATCAGTTTGCTTAGTTCGTCATGTCTAATTTATTTGAACTGATTTAAATGCATCAAGTGGCAAATGGAATACTAAAGTAACCTGCAATATCATACTATAAAATATTGATCCCATGTATCAATACTAATGTTTTTTATTAGAATATTTACTTTACGCAAGTTATGCGAATATATTCCAAATTGGCTCGTCTTCAACTTTCAAATCTTACAGTGAAAACTATTGTAATAAATCTTCTATTCTGCATTATTTATACCAATGCCACAATAAATTAGTTGCATTCTTTTGTATATATAATTGAGTTGTTATCTACAATCAAAATACAAAATTATTGAAAAAATACTTGTACAAAAGTTACTGTACCTGTCTCCATTACCTATTATTTCATAATTGAATTGATTTTCTTTATTACAATCTTGCTTGCCATCCTTTTTCTGAAAGTGTTCTGATATGTTTCGCCAACATTTGTCAATGATATTCAAAATTGAATATCCTGGTTTAGATTGATCATAAAGATCAGGATTATCTCTAACGAGATTTATTAATATGTCAATTTCACTTGTGTCCACTCTTTGTCAAAAAATTTTGTTGATTCCATCTTTACATCAAATGACATAAATAATACTAAACAAATGCACTTATGGCCATTTGCACCACTGAAGTTTAAATGTTAAGCGAGTTGCACGGTACTTTAAGCTCAGGTTTAATTTGTATATCTGGAGCTTAACTTAAACTGTAGTGTTTCTTCGGTTTAAGGAGTATCTAACCTATAATAATAGTTGAGTATTTTGTAAATAATTTTTCTTGTGCTGCAATTTTCCACGTATTTTTCTTAATATTATCGTACAATTTTCGAAGCTTCGTAAAACACCTGTATCAAAAACGAAAATTAAAATATATACATCTTTTTACATTACTTAAAGTCAGTTTTTATACTTTGCATTGAGAAAAATCTTTGGGATACTTTATTATACGATTTACAAAGTATAAAATTTCTAATTACCTGCCGGAGAAGCAGAGTTAAATTCTTTAAATATTTTATCCCACGTTTCATCTTTCTCTCGCCAAGTTACATGATCTGTCTTTTTATTCTCGACCACATTTTTATATTTTGCTACTATGGTTAAAAGCAATATTTTCTCATCTTTCGTGTAGTTTGGATTTCTGCGTTTTTCTGCCATCTGGGAATAAAATGTTATAAAAATAAGAAACTCAATATGAGATATTTAAATATTTACCTTCGATTAAAAATGAAATGAAGAAATATATACGTATAATATACACACGAAACGTCAAATGTCAATCAAAACAATGAATATATCAAATAACGAAACAAAACAAAAAATACTGCAACTCTTATTGTGAAAAGTCCCTAGATTTTTATGGGAAAACGAGCATTTCCCTGTTCAGGGCTGTGTGCAAACGTTCACTTTCATAAATTCTGTGGTTTAACTAAGCTGCGGTTTAGTGTCATGTGTGCAAACCACAAAAAAATTAAGCTCTGGTTTAGCTTAAACTCGGCTTTATTAAACGTTAGAGTTAAACTGTAATGGTGCAAACGGCCATTAACCTGTCATAAACTGACAGATCATGTGCATATGCGCATGCGCGAAGGCATCGAGTAGCATCGAGCGTCGAGTAAAATTCAAACTAACTCAGGAACATCTTATCATATAGAATTATCATTTTATTCACAAGAAAACAATAGCATCTTGTAAATATCTGTTTGTTTAGATGTTTTGATTTTGCAATCAACAAAAAACTACCACAAATAAACTCCTACATTTTATACTTTAGATTATTATTATTATTATTACTATTATCTCAAATATCAACAGAAATGTAGTAATTAAATTAAATAAAAAGCAGTAAACAATCAAAATAAGTTTTTAATTATAATAAGCGTTTATTATACAACATTATAAAGTTAACATTACAGAATAACATAAATGAATAAACAACCTAATAGGATACGAAAATCAATCAAATCCTTAGTCACTTAGTACTTCCATTTTGGCCTGAAATTCATTAAAGAAATATTTGTTATCGTATACGTAGGATTTCTTGTTATTCTGATAAAAATGTAAACTTGGCTAAGCACAAGAATGTATGGATATAACGGAACGGGTACGTCCTGTTGCACGTTTTAAAATTGATATAAAATGATTCGAAAAAGTTTGATGGTAGAAAGTTAGTCTGTATTAATCTGGTTTTCACAGTTCCTATTTATTGTAAATAAGTAATAACATTAAACTTCTATTTTTATTTAACACAAAAGAACTTTATATTTGTTTATGTCGGACTTTCATAATCATAGCGATTTAAGACATTTATTATGCAATTTGCCAACAAAACTTAAATTTTTAACTTGTTTTTAGTTAATAGAAGCTAACAGAAATTGTATATCACATGAAATAATTGATATTGCTGTCATATATTCGATATTTATTTAAACCATCTTTAAAATTTAAGATTTGGTTGTGCAACTGGCCTTTAGAATAGGCAAATTCATAAAATAGATTAGTCAGTAAGACTAAAAAATGAATTTTGTTCTATATACCATAAATAGTTCACTAACACGTAATAAAAAATATTTTCATTTCATTGATTCGTAACCTACATTAGTTATCATGTTCCTTTTTGTAAGAAATATGATGTGTGCGAATATACACACTGCAACTTGAATATTCTGTCTTTAGAATCGCAGTTTACATATATTTTATTATTTTTAGATACTTTAGCCCTAAAATGTACTCAAAACTTGCAAAGACTACTTATAAATTAATCAAAATATATGCAAAATTGAATTTGATGATCCTCATAAGAAAATAATTTATTTCATAGACATTTGTGACAAGAATAGATTTGCCATCGATGTCATATAACTCTTCCTTCGTTTTCTTTCATTATTTATCTTATGAACTGTAAGCAAAATAATAAATATTTAATATTATATCTGTATATGAATATTAAACAACTTTCGTATTAGTCTCAAGTACTTCATTTGAACTACTACCTGAAGTTTATTAATAAACTATTATTATTTGTAATGTCTACATATTTGTTATCGGTTGAGAAAATAATTGTTTTAGTGTTCACTTTTAATTTGTTTTTATTCATCGATTGCTCCACCAGTTTTAATTAAACATTAACCACATTAAATAATTCAATTTGGCTGGTGTTACTGTAGTAAATCAAAATATCGTCTACGAATAGATGAATATTATTCTTTTTTAGTAACTGACACTATACTAGCACTATTATGAGTGAGAAAACAAAAATTATATTTTTTCTGGGTATTAATTTCAATGTTACTGAGTTGAAGAAATTCTTTTATTACATCGAACAATTCACTACATGATGAATTACTGTCATTTTCATGTATTCATTTATTATCTTCATCCACTTCCAGCTTTTATTTTGGACCTTTGCACAAAATAATCTAAAAAATCAATTTAAATAATAATTAAAATATTTTACGATTTTAGTAATAACATACCTTAATTTAAAGATAATAAGATGCAATATTTTTTATCTACATCACAATAAACTTGTTGTTAATGTTGAGTTACATTTAATTATTACTAATTATAAATTTTTAGGTTAACTTATATGTCAAAACATTCTACATAAAAGAAACATTTTGTGAATCACTTTAGTCTATAAGTACCATCTATCTTTCACTAGCTGAACTACTCTTAGACACGAACCATGTGTGACGTCATCATTCGAAGTTTGTCGTTTCGGGCAATGTCCCGTCGGCTGTTGTCCCATTCGGCTCATGTCCGATCGGCTGTTTTTCCGTTCGGGTAATGTCCCATTCGGCTGATGTCCATAGGCCCATAAGTATTATACTGTTAAATATTAATAAAAATAGCGCAACCCAAGTCATTTTGAAACTTGTTTTTATTAACTTTATACTCTAAGCTTTAATTTGATACATAAGTCATGAAATAATAACGAGTCAGTTGCTAAACATTTTGTAAGAGATTTAATCTTTGTTGAAATTGCAATTTAATTCTTGAATTTTGGTCAGCCATAGTAAAACAAAATGACGGCGAGCTAGTTTTGTGCGAATGCATTTGAAAATTTGAATGTCAAGACAAGTTGTGTGTCATACGTTAGTTGTTGTAGCATTGTGGCTTTGAATTAGTACTGCTGTGTTATCTGTGAGTAGAATTTATATATTTTGTTAGACGTAAAAAATTGTTGATGTTTGTTAAGGTGAAGCATTCGATCTGAAGTTCGTTAATCAACAATTTGATATCGCGTAAGTAGGGTTTCTTGTGGTCCTAACAAAAATGTGGATCTGTATAGAATAGTGGAAGGGATATTGGCGCGCGTTTAAAAACCTTACAAAAGTGAAAATTTTCAAGAAAATTATTTTAAATCGCAAGAAATATTTCTAAAATTTAATAAAACATAGTATTTTATTTGATATTATAATATAAAAATAAAAAAAATTACTTAGTTTTATTTCAGTTATACATAATCATATATAATAGTATATTACTAGCGATCGGCCTGGCTTTGCCAGGCCTTCACGCTATGCTCCGCGGACACTGAAATAGGATTCACTTCTGTAAGACAATTGACACTATATAAATCAAATTATTAGGTTTTGATGCATTTTTACTAAAACAATTGCCGATCGAATAATATTTAATTTTCTACGCGAGCCCTTCAATAGACCTTTCATTTGATACCAAACACGATAGGTTTTGATGCGTTTTTACTAAAATAATTGCCGATCGAATAATATTTAATTTTCTACGCAAGTCCTTCAATAGACCTTTCATTTGATACCAAACACGAAAGGTTTTGATGCATTTTTACTAAAACAATTGCCGATCGAATAATATTTAATTTTCTACGCAAGCCCTTCAATAGACCTTTCATTTGATACCAAACACGATAGGTTTTGATGCGTTTTTACTAAAACAATTGCCGATCGGATAATATTTAATTTTCTATGCGAGCCCTTCAATAGACCTTTCATTTGATACCAAACACGATAGGTTTTGATGCGTTTTTACTAAAACAATTGCCGATCTAATAATATTTAATTTTCTACGCAAGCCCTTCAATAGACCTTTCATTTGATACCAAACACGATAGGTTTTGATGCATTTTTACTAAAACAATTGCCGATCGGATAATATTTAATTTTCTATGCGAGCCCTTCAATAGACCTTTCATTTGATACGTCTAGGCTGTAGAGGTGAGCAATTGAGCGTGATGAATCTTTACAAATATACTGATATACCCTTACCCTTTTGGTATATGGATACCTCTTACGCTTTTAGTATATGGATGCATTTTTACTAAAACAATTGCCGATCGAATAATATTTAATTTTATATGCGAGTCCTTCAATAGATCTTTCATTTGATACCAAACACGATAGGTTTTGATGCATTTTTACTAAAACAATTGCCGATCGAATAATATTTAATTTTCTACGCGAGCCCTTCAATAGACCTTTCATTTGATACCAAACACGATAGGTTTTGATGCATTTTTACTAAAACAATTGCCGATCGAATAATATTTAATTTTCTGCGCGAGCCCTTCAATAGACCTTTCATTTGATACCAAACACGATAGGTTTTGATACATTTTTACTAAAACAATTGCCGATCGAATAATATTTAATTAAGCACGCGAGCCCTTCAAAAGACCTTTCATTTGATACCAAACACGATAAGTATTGATGCACTCTTACTAACACAATTGCCGATCGAATAATATTTAATTTTGTACGCGAGCCCTTCAAAAGATCTTTCATTTGATGCTAAACACGATATGTTTTGAAGTACTTTAACTAAAACAATTGCCCATCGAAAAAAATTGAATTCTGCATGCGAGCCCTTCAAAGGACCTTTTGTTTGATACCAAACACGATAGGTTTTGAAGCACTTTCACTAAAACAATTACTGATTGAAAAAATCTCATTTCTACATGCGTGACCTTCAAAACTTTCGTATTATACCATGTACGATAAATTTCGAATTTTGATAATAAATTTAAATAAATAATAATAAAATTGTATTTAATGTACATTGCCGTGAACAATATTTGCTTAGTTTTATTATATATTTTTACCGAGTACAATTTTGGTTTGGTTTACCTGTATACTTTATATTACTTGTCAATTTGACGTTTAAACCAACTTCATAGTGAACTGTTAAAAATTTACTTTTTAAATATACATATTTGAAATGTGTAATTATAATAAAAACGTCCCCTCATTTCCCCAATATGTGTAAAATATTTCAAAACTACTCTCAGATGTTTCATATTTAAATAATTTATAATTAAAAATGCGACATGTCCACTGACAAACGTCAAAGTGACAGTAGATCTTCTTCTTAAAAAAACCAAAGCCACCACACTCTTAGTTGATTTTGCCCCAAAAACGCAGGTTTTTTCAAGTTTTCTCGCACATCATGTGCACGAAAAATCTGAAACTAACAAAAGGCACCCCCTATGATTGACCTCTATCAAATAAAAAAAGTTTTAAATTAATCGGACAAACCGTCTAGGCTGTAGAGGTGAGCAATTGAGCGTGATGAATCTTTACAAATATACTGATATACCCTTACCCTTTTAGTATATGGATACCTCTTACGCTTTTAGTATATGGATTTTATAAGGATCTAAAGTGATACTTTTTGTGCGCTCGTCCGCCAACTACAAATGAGGCACAAAACGTCATTTTCACTCCACATAAAATATGCAATTTTTTTCTTCAAACGCCGGAGTATTTACTCTTTATGTCATATAATTTCTCTGCCACTCATGAGCGGCAGAAAGACATTTTGTGGTGTAGGTAAACTAAAGAAATTCCTTGATTTTAACGAGCGTCAGGAAAAGTATTTGACAGAAAATCAAACTTAAACTGTTTCTATAGATTCTGATATGGTATAGCTCTTTATATACAACTTTTCGCTATCACCATTTATGCCAGTTTATGCCACTTATATACCAATATATTCTACAGTTATAACGAATTAGAGGTTTCATTTATATGCGTAAAAATATTTACTATTGTCCATAAATGCACCAGAAAACCCTATTTTGTATCCTACTGGATGAATCAGGTTGTTTGAACACTTTTAAAATTTCTTATTTTTCACGTTTCTGTGGCATATTCCTGATCGACATACTTCTTTCTTTTCGTGAATCAACTATTTCTGTTTCTGGAGCAAGTTCGTTCACATAAAATTTCTTTAATATTGGAAGCATCCATTGAACAAACTTCTTATCAATTTTATTGTCTCTACTTCTATATTCTGAGGTGGTCAAATATAAAAATCTCATTCCTTTCGTCCAGTTATAAATTTTATTTTGATGAAATGTTTGAGGTTAGAAGTGAATTACTTTCTATAACTGTATAATTAGATACTTTTAGGTTGAAAATATCGTTTATTGAAAGATAAATAATACATTTCAATATTACACATAATCCTGTTCCACTAGTATGCTCTCCTAAAACTGATAAAATATTTTATTATAAAAAAGTACCCATGACTTTGAATATTATAATATAATATAACACGAAAAACAAAATTAGACATATTTCAAACAACAAATGATGAAATATTTAAATATTTTCATGTATATCTCTATGTAGTACATCTTGACACACATAAATATGACAGCTGTCATTCTTCCAGGTCATTTTAGCGCTTAGTGTATGTAAAAGCCGGCACCACTTAGGGAAAATGAGAATTTCGCGAAGTAGCAATAACAAATTCAAATTTCAAAAAAATATTTCATATATTTAATCTTATCTAAAATAAGAAACAAGTAGTACTACATAATCTTTGAACATTCAGCTTTTTGATAAAGGTATTAAAAAGAATGTTTAATCTTTGTAATATAAATAAATTGGAATTGAAGTGTAAGAGATCATGATATCAAAATTTTAAGTCTGATTTTGTCAAAAATGTGTCGTTCAATTTGAATTTAAAAATTCTCTATATTTAAAACTCAGGCCTTCTATAATACAAAAATTTTTTATTCAATTTGATCGGGGGACTTTTGAGAAAAAACTAAAAATACACGAAAAAGTCCTGTTTTGAGCGTTTTTTCGCATATTTTATTTTTTTTCTCCAAAGTTCCAAGATCAAATTGGATAAAAATTTACTATATTATAGAAAATCAGATACTTAAATATAAAGAATTTTTAAATTAAAATTGTTAGTCACATTTTTGAGAAATAAATTCAAATTTTGAGTGTAATTTCGTTCAATATAACATTTATGGTATCTAGTTTATTACCATACTTTGATGTTTTGGCTTCAAAATTATATACAATACTTCATAAGTTTCATTCATAATAAGAATAATATTTCGCTTCAAAGAGATCAAGGCAAATCATCGTTCTGATTCTAGTTTCAGATCGAATGCTTCACCTTAAATATTAACATATAACATAACAAAAATGATATTTTAATATTTTAGTTCTTAATAATTGCTAAACATTTCGTATATTTAGATCTGAACTTCAAATTTTCTGACAAAGTGTCACATAACTATATGATGGAGTCTGATAAATATCTTATAAAAAAATAGAAAAAGATAATTTTTAATAAATTAGTCGTTTTTCGAGCTAACTAAAAAACTATACTTTTTTTACATGATAGAGGGAATAGCTTCATCTTTGTTCAAATTAGAATTTAAGACATGTATTTTGGTCGGCCATCGTATAACAAAATGGCGGCATATCTTTCCAGTATTACCACGTCAAATTTTTACATGTGGTAGTTGGTACCACTGTTAAATTGCCGCGTGGAACTTTCTAGAATAAAACAAAAAAACTCGAGACAGTTGTATGTTGTACATTCGTTGTTGTATTGTGGGTCCAACGGAAAGAAACGTGAAAACGACGAAGATAACCTCAACAAAGAAACTCCAAACAAAGGAAAGGAGAAAAGAAATTTGGATACTTCGACTGGTAAATAAAAATACGTAATATTTAGTTTTACTCAGTTACTGATCATTAATTTGTCATATTTATTAAAGAAGAAGACAACGAAAACATTCAACCGACGAAACGCAGACGAAGAATAATTCAAGAAAGCGATTCGTCGGAAGACGAGTCCAACGTCTCAACTCCCAAAAAGAGTTTCTTTAAGACACCGAAGAAATCAGACGACTCAACATCTAGCAAAGCACTAAACACACCAACAAGCACTGAAGCTAGTGAATCAGAAATGACTCGATTCAGAAGACCGGTGCCACCTTCCAGCATTACAACTAGATCAAGACGGGATGAGCCTAAAAGTCAAAGATCTCCTTCAGACTCAGATTCCGGAAAATGGTTTCACGAAAACTTAGATTTTTTGAAACCATATTTCATTCGTGATAAAAACATGAAACGTACCTTTGAACCTGATTATGATCCTAAAACTCTTTACGTACCGCAGGATTTTATTAATAAACAAACGCCTGCTATGCAACAATGGTGGACTCTCAAACGGGATCATTATAACTGCGTTTTATTCTTCAAAGTTGGCAAGTTCTATGAATTATATCATATGGATGCTGTTACTGGCGTTAACAAGCTTGGATTTTCATTCATGAAGGTAAATAATTTATTATATTATAGCTTCATTATTATAAACAGTAATAATCATTATTATATGTCTTGGAACTAGAAAATCAGTCAACCGATTTGAATAAATGTTCTATATATTTCTTGAGAGTAGTCTTTTCTTTGTTCTAATTACAATTTTTTTTAAGTGATCAGAATTAGATTTTCTTATACATGCTGCGATCAATATTTATTTGGATTTACTTCTATACTTCACAAAACTTTAGTAAATTGCATATTTTACCTTGAAACTTTTAAATCGACTGGAAACACTTAACAGTTTGAAACATGTATCTTCAATCTATTAAGCCTAATAAATAAGATATTTGTATAAAACATATCAGATGGTAATAACTTTGAACATACATCTTTAAAATGCCGACTATATAACATTAGATGAAGGAAAATATATAAAATAATATTTCTATGTTTAGGGTGAATTTGCGCATTCCGGTTTTCCTGAAAGCGCGTACGGCCGCATGGTGAGTTCTTTGGTAGATCTAGGATACAAAGTCGCTAGAGTAGAACAAACGGAAACTCCAGAAGCGATGAATAAACGTCTCCAAGGCACTCCAAAAGGATCAAAGCAAAGTAAAGTAGTTACCAGAGAAATCTGCCAGATTACTAATAAAGGCACTCGAGTACAAGGATTGCAAGATTTGGCAATAAGACAACCTCTGTCGACATATTTACTTGCCATTTATGAAAATATAGTTAATTTTTCTACTGAATTTGGTGTTTGTTTCGTTGATACGTCGATTGGAGTTTTCTATATTGGCCAATTCGAGGATGATGAGAGATATTCTCGTTTGTTAACCATGTTGGCGCAATATCCACCCGCAGTGGTAAGAATATTTTAATTATAAAAGAGATACATTTATTTGGTTCACTATTTTTCATAAATATAGCCTATATCTGTATTAAAAGAACAGTGGGTACTTAGTTTAATTATTAGAATTGCGAGCGAAGAAATAAATAAAAAAATTGAATAATTTATGGAAAATACTGAACAGAAAATGGCTAGGCATTAATAATGATTATATAATTTATAAATTCAAGATTTTGGAAGAACGGAGGCAATTGAGCAGAGCTGTTAAGGGTGCTATAAGAATGGCGGTAGGTGATGTAACATTCGAATCTCTCGCAGCCGGATCTCAATTTTACACTAGTAAAAAAACGTTAACACTTCTACAAGAAAACGAATACTTTGGTAGAACAGAGGACGGTAAAATTAAATTCCCTTCTTCATTAACAAGCATGATACGGGAAGGTACGCATTTACTTTTATTTTAAACTATTTTCTTTATAAATTATGCATATTTTTAGACGATCTACTAAATACTACTAGTCAAGAGGAGTTCGAATTAGCGATCAGAAGTTTTGGTGGTTGCATGTGGTACTTACAAGATTGTTTGCTAGACATTCAATTAATTTCGATGGGAAAATTTAAGAAATATATTCCATCAGACCTAGAACAGGCCTTAGATGTCGCCACAGCCTGCAAGTTCATGATTTTGGATGGCATTGCCATGACTTGTTTAAACATTGTTGGGCGTGGACATACTTTAGAAAGTACTTTAGATAAGTGTTGCACTTCTATGGGGAAACGGTAAAATATTTCTCAGTATACAGTGTGATTAAAATTTAACTTTACAACTTTGTGTATTATAGATTATTACGTCAGTGGATCTGTAAACCGTTATGTAATGTCGAAGAAATTTGTCAAAGACAAGAAGCTATAACAGAACTTATTAAAAGGCCAGACCTTATGCAAGATGCAAGAAATGTATTGAAAACTTTGCCTGATTTGGAACGTCTTATCTCTAGGTACGCATTTTCCTTCAATATAGAAATGCTTGACAGAAAATTGTTATTATTTTTTGTAGAATTTATTCTTTGGGCAACGGACTGCGCGCACAGAAGCATCCTGATAGCCGCGCAATTTTCTACAAGGAAAAAACTTATTCCAAAAGAAAGAATCGAGATTTCATACAAACATTGAATGGTTTCGAAAAAGCTGCAGAACTAAGAGATATATTCTCATTATTCGAATCTAGACTGATTGTAAAATATATTGGTGCCAGTGCTTATACTCTGTTTCCAGATATTATGGAAACTATTACTTTATTTAAGGTACAGTCAATATTTCTATAATAATCTCAAATTTAATTTATATTTGTTTTTAGAACTCATTTAACAGCGAAGAAGCTGCTAAAGAAGGAAAAATTATTCCCGGTAAAGGTGTTGATGAAGCATACGACAAGTCGCGCCGAGATATTGAGCGAATTCAAGAAGAATTAGATGATTATTTAAAAGCTCAACAAAACTATTTTAATTGCGCAGTTTCCTATTTCGGCAGTGATAAAAAACGATTTCAATTAGATGTACCAGAATTCGCTACACATAAAGCTAACAAGAACTACTCCTTAGAAGGAACTAAAAAAGGATCGAAACCATCTAAGCGATACACAACAGATGAAACTAAAGTAAATAGTATTTATATTTAAAAGAAGTTTAATGCTAATATTTTGTATTATTTTAGTCACTCCTCGCTAAAATGATGGCAGCGGAAGCTAAAAGTGAAGAAGTACTACACGACATCAATCGAAGAATTTTTGAGAAATTCAGCGAAAACTACGACGATTGGAGCTTGGCTTGCCATTGTCTTGCCACTATAGATGTATTAATTTCGTTAGCGCAGTATACTACAAATCAGAGTGTTGACATGTGTGTTCCTCAAGTTCTACCGTTTAGTCCTACTGTAAGTACAAATTAAAATATCGCCAAAATGTTCATGCTATAATTATAGAACCCTTTATATTCATTTAACATTTATTTAAAGATTCATCCTGCAATGCATTTATGCCATTATTTCTATCACAGTACTTTCGCTTCATCCACATTCATAATTAATTTATGTAAGTTTTATTTTTGTTCACACAACAAACCATCAATAATAACCATGCATTTATTCTTAGGTCATCCATTTAATCTTACAGCTGCAATTTGACCTATAAACACCTATTTTACCAATCTTTTATTTGACATCTAATTATTAAATTATGTGTATTTCAGCCTATGCTCGAATTGAGGGAAGGTTACCATCCAACACTACCAAATATTGAAACTTTGGTTCCAAATGACATTGATTTAGGCATTAACGACAATAAAAAAATTATGATTCTGACTGGTCCAAATATGGGTGGAAAATCTACTTTAATGCGACAAGTTGCAATTTTAACCATCATGGCACAATTGGTAAATATTAATTTTTAAATTTAATCCTAAAAAATTATTCTGGTTTTTTGTTTAGGGTTGTCATATACCAGCGAGAAGCATGAAACTAAATTTAGTGGACAGAATCTTCACTCGTTTAGGAGCTCACGACAACATTATGGCCGGCGTTTCTACATTTTTAGTAGAATTAAGAGAAGCTGCTGCAATTGTTCATCAGTCCACTATAAGTTCTTTAGTGCTTGTAGATGAGTTAGGGCGCGGTATTGCTACTTTTGATGGCATTGCAATCGCTACTGCTTATATTACGGAAATACTTAAAATTAGTTGTCGTACCATCTTTTCAACTCATTATTACACCGTCCTAGAATTATACCGTAAAAACAATTGCATTCATCTAAGTCATATGGCAAGTGATTTATTTTATATTTTTTGCATGTTGGTGGATTAATTGGTTTTAAATAGGAATGCAAGTAGTAGTTTTACTAACAAGTAAATGTAATGCGGTACATGTTTTGTTTGGTTAATTAATAATATTGTTAATTTTAATTGTGTTAATGTTTTTAATATTTAAATATATAAATATTTAAAAAATATGTTTTATATTTTATCATCTTTCCCATACAACAATTCTAACACTTTGTATTGTTATTTCCTATAAGGATAATCTCCATCAGGGGGCGTAGACTAAGTGGATGAACGGACGTACAAACACATAGGATGTGAAAGGGAGGGTGCACTGTATCCACAGCAATTTTTTACTTTTTAAATAAATTGTATTATATGAAAGAGACTACTAAATATTCTATTCTATACTTATTAAGTAAAAGCTTAATTGCAGATAATAATCAAATGCATGGTTCAAAATTAATGAAGTATATTATTACACAATGTATATACATATGTATTTGAAAAAACAAAATTGAAATATTAATTATTTATTTCATAATAATTACTTATCATTTCGTATATTTAGAGCTAGTCTGCCTATTTTATGATAAAGTGGCAAGTATCTATTAAAATTTGTTTTAATCAAAAAATAAGAAAAGAATATAGTAATCGGTTTATCAGTTAATTAAAAAACAACATAAGTTTATTTGCATAATACTGTAGGTAGTTTCAGCAAAGGGAGTACATTTAAAATTTGCATGCCTTTCTCTATAGGATGCGGGCACTCACGTGATTCTGTGACGTAAGTGCCCGCATCCTATTATTATGAACGCATTTCTGTCTCTCCAATATTGCCACGACAGGGTTTGATAAATATTTGGCAAAATATTTTCATATGTAGTAATTGGCAACACTGTAAAATTGACACGTGACAGTTTTCTAGAAAAAATTAAACGAAACATACGAAGGAATCACAACACAAGTTCTTGTAGGTTATAGTATACATCATACTTTCTTTGCTGTTGCATTGTGGACTTGAATTTGTACTAATTGTTTCAATTTGTGTTGACAAGAATCGCTACTGAGTTGTCGGTGAGTAAGATTTATTTATTTTGTTTTTCAGAAGTATTATACTGTTAAATATTAATAAAAATAGCGCAACCCAAGTCATTTTGAAACTTTTTTTTATTAACTTTATACTCTAAGCTTTAATTTGATACATAAGTCATGAAATAATAACGAGTCAGTTGCTAAACATTTTGTAAGAGATTTAATCTTTGTTGAAATTGCAATTTAATTCTTGAATTTTGGTCAGCCATAGTAAAACAAAATGGCGGCGAGCTAGTTTTGTGCGAATGCATTTGAAAATTTGAATGTCAAGACAAGTTGTGTGTCATACGTTAGTTGTTGTAGCATTGTGGCTTTGAATTAGTACTGCTGTGTTATCAGTGAGTAGAATTTATATATTTTGTTAGACGTAAAAAATTGTTGATGTTTGTTAAGGTGAAGCATTCGATCTGAAGTTCGTTAATCAACAATTTGTTATCGCGTAAGTAGGGTTTCTTGTGGTCCTAACAAAAATGTGGATGTGTATAGAATAGTGGAAGGGATATTGGCACGCGTTTAAAAACATTACAAAAGTGAAAATTTTCAAGAAAATTATTTTAAATCGCAAGAAATATTTCTAAAATTTAATAAAACATAGTATTATAATATAAAAATAAAAAAAATTACTTAGTTTTATTTCAGTTATACATAATCATATATAATAGTATATTACTAGCGATCGGCCTGGCTTTGCCAGGCCTTCACGCTATGCTCCGCGGACACTGAAATAGGATTCACTTCTGTAAGACAATTGACACTATATAAATCAAATTATTAGGTTTTGATGCATTTTTACTAAAACAATTGCCGATCGAATAATATTTAATTTTCTACGCGAGCCCTTCAATAGACCTTTCATTTGATACCAAACACGATAGGTTTTGATGCGTTTTTACTAAAACAATTGCCGATCGAATAATATTTAATTTTCTACGCAAGCCCTTCAATAGACCTTTCATTTGATACCAAACACGATAGGTTTTGATGCGTTTTTACTAAAACAATTGCCGATCGAATAATATTTAATTTTCTACGCAAGCCCTTCAATAGACCTTTCATTTGATACCAAACACGATAGGTTTTGATGCATTTTTACTAAAACAATTGCCGATCGAATAATATTTAATTTTATATGCGAGTCCTTCAATAGACCTTTCATTTGATACCAAACACGATAGGTTTTGATGTATTTTGACTAAAACAATTGCCGATCGAATCATATTTAATTTTCTACGCGAGCCCTTCAATAGACCTTTCATTTGATACCAAACACGATAGGTTTTGATGCATTTTTACTAAAACAATTGCCGATCGAATAATATTTAATTTTCTGCGCGAGCCCTTCCATAGACCTTTCATTTGATACCAAACACGATAGGTTTTGATACATTTTTACTAAAACAATTGCCGATCGAATAATATTTAATTAAGCACGCGAGCCCTTCAAAAGACCTTTCATTTGATACCAAACACGATAAGTTTTGATGCACTCTTACTAAAACAATTGCCGATCGAATAATATTTAATTTTGTACGCGAGCCCTTCAAAAGATCTTTCATTTGATGCTAAACACGATATGTTTTGAAGTACTTTAACTAAAACAATTGCCCATCGAAAAAAATTGAATTCTGCATGCGAGCCCTTCAAAGGACCTTTTGTTTGATACCAAACACGATAGGTTTTGAAGCACTTTCACTAAAACAATAGACCATTTTAAAAATGTCAGCGACCCCTAGGTGTTTATTTTTTTAACTAATAACTTAGTGCCGCCGAATGGCGGCGAACGAGATATTTCAAAATTAATTTAAGTACAAAGTAAGTAAAATGTTTATAGTGAAAATGAAAACTTATTGTAGTATCAAAATAAATGAAGTATATTCATCAGTTATTTATAGTATATTCCGAAAATGAACCACGATGCGGTTCAATTTTACCACGGTTACGGTTAGAATGACGTCATAACGGAACACTTTCACGATGACAGTTGTTACTTGACAGATGAGTTTCGAAATGTGAAATTTATTTAATATGGTAAAATGTTTATAATATAAAAATATTGTATTCTGCATCACACCTGCTTTAACTTAAATATAGGGATATAAAAATAACACAAAGAAAAAAGTAAATATGAGCTTCAGAACAAGTAATAAATTCATCTAATATGAATATATACTGTTAAATAATAAAAATACATTTTGTATCACATTTTTATTTATCAGTCATCATAAAAATATAGTTTTATAAGACAAAAATCCACAAACACTGCAAAAGCCGCCAAACACATTTCAAACTTGTCAACAACAGCTGTGAAGTAACCAAACTAACCGCCGCTCGAGCACGGTTAGTTTGGTTATTAAAAACTAACCACAATTTTTAAAAACCGTGTTCCGTAATGAAACCGGTTACTGAAAAAACTAACCATGGTTAGTGTGGTTCATTTTCGGAATACACTATTATCATTTATGTTAATGTGATAGATTTCGTATAAAAACATATCCATTCTTTTCTTCTGTTCACGTTTTGAGGAAAAGAGTGAAATGAAATGTTTCTTGTTTTTTTTTTTTAATTATTACTATTATTAATTACTTTTCAATGAAGAAACAAATACTAACCAACAAAAATAATCGAACTGTCACTTGTTCAATCATAAACAAAGATAAGTATACGGCACTAACTTTTTTTATCTCCGTCTAACGTTTGCACATGCGCAATGAATTTTTAAAATGGTCTATTACTGATTGAAAAAATCTCATTTCTACATGCGTGACCTTCAAAACTTTCGTATTATACCATATACGATAAATTTCGAATTTTGATAATAAATTTTAATAAATAATAATAAAATTGTATTTAATGTACATTGCCGTGAACAATATTTGCTTAGTTTTATTATATATTTTTACCGAGTACAATTTTGGTTTGGTTTACCTGTATACTTTATATTACTTGTCAATTTGACGTTTAAACCAACTTCATAGTGAACTGTTAAAAATTTACTTTTTAAATATACATATTTGAAATGTGTAATTATAATAAAAACGTCCCCTCATTTCCCCAATATGTGTAAAATATTTCAAAACTACTCAGAGAAATTTCATATTTAAGTAATTTATAATTAAAAATGCGACATGTCCACTGACAAACGTCAAAGTGACGTTTGATCTTCTTCTTAAAAATTTTAAAGCCTCCACACTCTTAGTTGATTTTTCACCAAAAACGCAGGTTTTTTCAAGTTTTCTCGCACATCATGTGCACGAAAAATCTGAAACTAACAAAAGGCACCCCCTATGATTGACCTCTATCAAATAAAAAAAGTTTCAAATTAATCGGACAAACCGTCTAGGCTGTAGAGGTGAGCAATTGACCGTGATGAATCCTCACAAATATACCTCTTACGCTTTTAGTAATAGGATTTTATAAGGATCTAAAGTGATACTTTTTGTGCGCTCGTCCGTCAACTACAAATGAGGCACAAAACGTCATTTTCACTCCACATAAAATATGCAATTTTTTTCTTCAAACGCCGGAGTATTTACTCATTATGTCATATAATTTCTCTGCCACTCATGAGCGGCAGAAAGACATTTTGTGGTGTAGGTAAACTAAAGAAATTCCTTGATTTTAACGAGCGTCAGGAAAAGTATTTGACAGAAAATCAAACTTAAACTGTTTCTATAGATTCTGATATGGTATAGCTCTTTATATACAACTTTTCGCTATCACCATTTATTCCAGTTTATGCCACTTATATACCAATATATTCTACAGTTATAACGAATTAGAGGTTTCATTTATATGCGTAAAAATATTTACTATTGTCCATAAATGCACCAGAAAACCCTATTTTGTATCCTACTGGATGAATCAGGTTGTTTGAACACTTAAAATTTCTTATTTTTCACGTTTCTGGAGCAAGTTCGTTCACATAAAATTTCTTTAATATTGGAAGCATCCATTGAACAAACTTCTTATCAATTTTATTGTCTCTACTTCTATATTCTGAGGTGTCCAAATATAAAAATCTCATTCCTTTCGTCCAGTTATAAATTTTATTTTGATGAAATGTTTGAGGTTAGAAGTGAATTACTTTCTATAACTGTATAATTAGATACTTTTAGGTTGAAAATATCGTTTATTGAAAGATAAATAATACATTTCAATATTACACATAATCCTGTTCCACTAGTATGCTCTCCTAAAACTGATAAAATATTTTATTATAAAAAAGTACCCATGACTTTGAATATTATAATATAATATAACACGAAAAACAAAATTAGACATATTTCAAACAACAAATTATGAAATATTTAAATATTTTCATGTATATCTCTATGTAGTACATCTTGACACACATAAATATGACAGCTGTCATTCTTCCAGATCATTTTAGCGCTGAGTGTATGTAAAAGCCGGCACCACTTAGGGAAAATGAGAATTTCGCGAAAAAATCCAACTATAGGTGGCACTGTCGTCGCGCACTCTAATTGGGAAAACAAACCAGATACCGCCATTGCTTTGTATGTATTCGACGTGTTGTTTGGTGTTTTAGTTTCGTTTTTATTATAAAGTTTGGACTTTTTATTCGTTTTGAGTATGGAAATATCATTGCCCCATTATGTTTATTGTATCGTGCAAGTAATTTTGAGCTGTTGTAAATAAAATTTTAAACATAATAGCCAAAACTCTGAAAGATAAATCAGTTTTTAACTTTACGAAAACTAATAATGTTCTTTCTTTTATATTTTTATTGTGCAACTTCCATGTTGAAGATGCTATTTGCATGCAGTGTTCTATTTTCACAAATGTTTAATATTTATTCGCGTATATGCATACATGTTTTTATTTGATTGGAATAAACAGTTAATTAAAGTCTCTTTCATATCACATATCCCTAAATTAATTTGACATTATCACATCTGATGGCGGATATTTTGTCAGGCACTGACTCCAGTGATATTTAGGCTGATGGCTGTGAGGAAATATCTGTTTCTACAATGGAGGAAACCTCCATTCTTTGTGCCGTGCTTGTTTCTGTCACTAAATCCGCTTTTAAGTTTGATACTGTTCTGCAAATATATGAAAATTACTAACATCGAACAATTTTCTAACTCTATATTCGGTATTTACTTGTTAATATTCTGCTTTATTGTTCTATCATCTCTGCTTGAACTTTTCTTTTGATTCGGAAAACTACCTACTAGTAATTTTTTGGTTGGAACTGCATCAGGTTTTAATTTTTTTCTTCATCAGCTTTGAACGATATCCTTTTAAAAATATAAGTAATAATAACAATAACAAACAATTAATTACACATGTTTCACAATTACATACCCGGTGATACGAAATCTGTAGGACTGAAATGTTCAGAACATACATTCATGTACTTACTTACTGGTTTTCCTATTTTTCTTTGGGAAAATAATGCAAAGATATTTTTTCGCTAATATAATTGTTACATTGAGGAACTGAGCAAAATCTCTTAGATTTGCTCATTTTTCTGTTCAAATCTCCTATCTCTTGCAATGTAAACAACGCTTTGTTTTCCCAATTAGGGACCTTTCAAATTTTGCCACCAGATGTCAGCCACTATGTATTTTTTCGCCAATAACAAATTCAAATTTCAAAAAAATATTTCATATATTTAATCTTATCTAAAATAAGAAACAAGTAGTACTACATAATCTTTGAACATTCAGCTTTTTGATAAAGGTATTGAAAAGAATGTTTAATCTTTGTAATATAAATAAATTGGAATTGAAGTGTAAGAGATCATGATATCAAAATTTTAAGTCTGATTTTGTCAAAAATGTGTCGTTCAATTTGAATTTAAAAATTCTCTATATTTAAAACTCAGGCCTTCTATAATACAAAAATTTTTTATTCAATTTGATCGGGGGACTTTTGAGAAAAAACTAAAAATACACGAAAAAGTCCTGTTTTGAGCGTTTTTTCGCATATTTTATTTTTTTTCTCCAAAGTTCCCCGATCAAATTGGATAAAAATTTACTATATTATAGAAAATCAGATACTTAAATATAAAGAATTTTTAAATTAAAATTGTTAGTCACATTTTTGAGAAATAAATTCAAATTTTGAGTGTAATTTCGTTCAATATAACATTAATGGTATCTAGTTTATTACCATACTTTGATGTTTTGGCTTCAAAATTATATACAATACTTCATAAGTTTCATTCATAATAAGAATAATATTTCGCTTCAAAGAGATCAAGGCAAATCATCGTTCTGATTCTAGTTTCAGATCGAATGCTTCACCATAAATATTAATATATAACATAACAAAAATGATATTTTAATATTTTAGTTCTTAATAATTGCTAAACATTTCGTATATTTAGATCTGAACTTCAAATTTTCTGACAAAGTGTCACATAACTATATGATAGAGTCTGATAAATATCTTATAAAAAAATAGAAAAAGATCATTTTTAATAAATTAGTCATTTTTCGAGCTAACTAAAAAACTATACTTTTTTTACATGATAGAGGGAATAGCTTCATCTTTGTTCAAATTAGAATTTGAGACATGTATTTTGGTCGGCCATCGTATAACAAAATGGCGGCATATCTTTCCAGTATTACCACGTCAAATTTTTACATGTGGTAGTTGGTACCACTGTTAAATTGCCGCGTGGAACTTTCTAGAATAAAACAAAAAAGCTCGAGACAGTTGTATGTTATACATTCGTTGTTGTATTGTGGGTCCAACGGAAAGAAACGTGAAAACGACGAAGATAACCTCAACAAAGAAACTCCAAACAAAGGAAAGGAGAAAAGAAATTTGGATACTTCGACTGGTAAATAAAAATACGTAATATTTAGTTTTACTCAGTTACTGATCATTAATTTGTCATATTTATTAAAGAAGAAGACAACGAAAACATTCAACCGACGAAACGCAGACGAAGAATAATTCAAGAAAGCGATTCGTCGGAAGACGAGTCCAACGTCTCAACTCCCAAAAAGAGTTTCTTTAAGACACCGAAGAAATCAGACGACTCAACATCTAGCAAAGCACTAAACACACCAACAAGCACTGAAGCTAGTGAATCAGAAATGACTCGATTCAGAAGACCGGTGCCACCTTCCAGCATTACAACTAGATCAAGACGGGATGAGCCTAAAAGTCAAAGATCTCCTTCAGACTCAGATTCCGGAAAATGGTTTCACGAAAACTTAGATTTTTTGAAACCATATTTCGTTCGTGATAAAAACATGAAACGTACCTTTGAACCTGATTATGATCCTAAAACTCTTTACGTACCGCAGGATTTTATTAATAAACAAACGCCTGCTATGCAACAATGGTGGACTCTCAAACGGGATCATTATAACTGCGTTTTATTCTTCAAAGTTGGGAAGTTCTATGAATTATATCATATGGATGCTGTTACTGGCGTTAACAAGCTTGGATTTTCATTCATGAAGGTAAATAATTTATTATATTATAGCTTCATTATTATAAACAGTAATAATCATTATTATATGTCTTGGAACTAGAAAATCAGTCAACCGATTTGAATAAATGTTCTATATATTTCTTGAGAGTAGTCTTTTCTTTGTTCTAATTACAATTTTTTTTAAGTGATCAGAATTAGATTTTCTTATACATGCTGCGATCAATATTTATTTGGATTTACTTCTATACTTCACAAAACTTTAGTAAATTGCATATTTTACCTTGAAACTTTTAAATCGACTGCAAACACTTAACAGTTTGAAACATGTATCTTCAATCTATTAAGCCTAATAAATAAGATATTTGTATAAAACATATCAGATGGTAATAACTTTGAACATACATCTTTAAAATGCCGACTATATAACATTAGATGAAGGAAAATATATAAAATAATATTTCTATGTTTAGGGTGAATTTGCGCATTCCGGTTTCCCTGAAAGCGCGTACGGCCGCATGGTGAGTTCTTTGGTAGATCTAGGATACAAAGTCGCTAGAGTAGAACAAACGGAAACTCCAGAAGCGATGAATAAACGTCTCCAAGGCACTTCAAAAGGATCAAAGCAAAGTAAAGTAGTTACCAGAGAAATCTGCCAGATTACTAATAAAGGCACTCGAGTACAAGGATTGCAAGATTTGGCAATAAGACAACCTCTGTCGACATATTTACTTGCCATTTATGAAAATATAGTTAATTTTTCTACTGAATTTGGTGTTTGTTTCGTTGATACGTCGATTGGAGTTTTCTATATTGGCCAATTCGAGGATGATGAGAGATATTCTCGTTTGTTAACCATGTTGGCGCAATATCCACCCGCAGTGGTAAGAATATTTTAATTATAAAAGAGATACATTTATTTGGTTCACTATTTTTCATAAATATAGCCTATATTTGTATTAAAAGAACAGTGGGTACTTAGTTTAATTATTAGAATTGCGAGCGAAGAAATAAATAAAATATTGAATAATTTATGGAAAATACTGAACAGAAAATGGCTAGGCATTAATAATGATTATATAATTTATAAATTCAAGATTTTGGAAGAACGGAGGCAATTGAGCAGAGCTGTTAAGGGTGCTATACGAATGGCGGTAGGTGATGTAACATTCGAATCTCTCGCAGCCGGATCTCAATTTTACACTAGTAAAAAAACGTTAACACTTCTACAACAAAACGAATACTTTGGTAGAACAGAGGACGGTAAAATTAAATTCCCTTCTTCATTAACAAGCATGATACGGGAAGGTACGCTTTTACTTTTATTTTAAACTATTTTCTTTATAAATTATGCATATTTTTAGACGATCTACTAAATACTACTAGTCAAGAGGAGTTCGAATTAGCGATCAGAAGTTTTGGTGCTTGCATGTGGTACTTAGAAGATTGTTTGCTAGACATTCAATTAATTTCGATGGGAAAATTTAAGAAATATATTCCATCAGACCTAGAACAGGCCTTAGATGTCGCCACAGCCTGCAAGTTCATGATTTTGGATGGCATTGCCATGACTTGTTTAAACATTGTTGGGCGTGGACATACTTTAGAAAGTACTTTAGATAAGTGTTGCACTTCTATGGGGAAACGGTAAAATATTTCTCAGTATACAGTGTGATTAAAATTTAACTTTACAACTTTGTGTATTATAGATTATTACGTCAGTGGATCTGTAAACCGTTATGTAATGTCGAAGAAATTTGTCAAAGACAAGAAGCTATAACAGAACTTATTAAAAGGCCAGACCTTATGCAAGATGCAAGAAATGTATTGAAAACTTTGCCTGATTTGGAACGTCTTATCTCTAGGTACGCATTTTCCTTCAATATAGAAATGCTTGACAGAAAATTGTTATTATTTTTTGTAGAATTTATTCTTTGGGCAACGGACTGCGCGCACAGAAGCATCCTGATAGCCGCGCAATTTTCTACAAGGAAAAAACTTATTCCAAAAGAAAGAATCGAGATTTCATACAAACATTGAATGGTTTCGAAAAAGCTGCAGAACTAAGAGATATATTCTCATTATTCGAATCTAGACTGATTGTAAAATATATTGGTGCCAGTGCTTATAGTCTGTTTCCAGATATTATGGAAACTATTACTTTATTTAAGGTACAGTCAATATTTCTATAATAATCTCAAATTTAATTTATATTTGTTTTTAGAACTCATTTAACAGCGAAAAAGCTGCTAAAGAAGGAAAAATTATTCCCGGTAAAGGTGTTGATGAAGCATACGACAAGTCGCGCCGAGATATTGAGCGAATTCAAGAAGAATTAGATGATTATTTAAAAGCTCAACAAAACTATTTTAATTGCGCAGTTTCCTATTTCGGCAGTGATAAAAAACGATTTCAATTAGATGTACCAGAATTCGCTACACATAAAGCTAACAAGAACTACTCCTTAGAAGGAACTAAAAAAGGATCGAAACCATCTAAGCGATACACAACAGATGAAACTAAAGTAAATAGTATTTATATTTAAAAGAAGTTTAATGCTAATATTTTGTATTATTTTAGTCACTCCTCGCTAAAATGATGGCAGCGGAAGCTAAAAGTGAAGAAGTACTACACGACATCAATCGAAGAATTTTTGAGAAATTCAGCGAAAACTACGACGATTGGAGCTTGGCTTGCCATTGTCTTGCCACTATAGATGTATTAATTTCGTTAGCGCAGTATACTACAAATCAGAGTGTTGAAATGTGTGTTCCTCAAGTTCTACCGTTTAGTCCTACTGTAAGTACAAATTAAAATATCGCCAAAATGTTCATGCTATAATTATAGAACCCTTTATATTCATTTAACATTTATTTAAAGATTCATCCTGCAATGCATTTATGCCATTATTTCTATCACAGTACTTTCGCTTCATCCACATTCATAACTAATTTATGTAAGTTTTATTTTTGTTCACACAACAAACCATCAATAATAACCATGCATTTATTCTTAGGTCATCCATTTAATCTTACAGCTGCAATTTGACCTATAAACACCTATTTTACCAATCTTTTATTTGACATCTAATTATTAAATTATGTGTATTTCAGCCTATGCTCGAATTGAGGGAAGGTTACCATCCAACACTACCAAATATTGAAACTTTGGTTCCAAATGACATTGATTTAGGCATTAACGACAATAAAAAAATTATGATTCTGACTGGTCCAAATATGGGTGGAAAATCTACTTTAATGCGACAAGTTGCAATTTTAACCATCATGGCACAATTGGTAAATATTAATTTTTAAATTTGATCCTAAAAAATTATTCTGGTTTTTTGTTTAGGGTTGTCATATACCAGCGAGAAGCATGAAACTAAATTTAGTGGACAGAATCTTCACTCGTTTAGGAGCTCACGACAACATTATGGCCGGCGTTTCTACATTTTTAGTAGAATTAAGAGAAGCTGCTGCAATTGTTCATCAGTCCACTATAAGTTCTTTAGTGCTTGTAGATGAGTTAGGGCGCGGTATTGCTACTTTTGATGGCAATGCAATCGCTACTGCTTATATTACGGAAATACTTAAAATTAGTTGTCGTACAATCTTTTCTACTCATTATTACACCGTCCTAGAATTATACCGAAAAAATCATTGCATTCATCTAAGTCATATGGCAAGTGATTTATTTTATATTTTTTGCATGTTGGTGGATTAATTGGTTTTAAATAGGAATGCAAGTAGTAGTTTTACTAACAAGTAAATGTAATGTAATGTAATGTAAATATATAAATATTTAAAAAATATGTTTTATATTTTATCATCTTTCCCATACAACAATTCTAACACTTTGTATTGTTATTTCCTATAAGGATAATCTCCATCAGGGGGCGTAGACTAAGTGGATGGATTAATTGGTTTTAAATAGGAATGCAAGTAGTAGTTTTACTAACAAGTAAATGTAATGCGGTACATGTTTTGTTTGGTTAATTAATAATATTTGTTATGAATTAATAAATGATTGCACAGCAGAATTTTAGTTAACTTGGATTTATTTAAAGCCCCTGGCACATATAGCGTCAAGACTCCGAGTCTGCTACAAACTGCTGAAAAACTGAGAGTCACGTCCAAAACGGGTGTCACATATAGAGTCGGTGTTTCTGACAGTCAGAAATAAATATTTGTTAATTTTAACGTGTTATTTGTTAATTTGTATTATTTAAAATATTTATCGACTATTAAGAAATATAAAAACTATAAACTACGAAATATAAAAGAAAAAAATTAAATTAAATAAAAATTACATGAACTATAAATGAAATATAAAAACTTAAATATATTATTTAAAATGTTTGTCGATTATTAAGAAATATAAAAACTATAAATTAGGATATATAAATCAAAAAAATAAATTTAAAAAAATGACTTGAATTATAAATGAAATATGAAAACTTAAAAGTTTCTAACTATGTATAAAGTAAATGAATTTAACTATAAAAATGTACAAAAATCAAACAAAAACATAAACAATAATAATTCATACGTCAAACAACAAAGGAAAATATGGAAAAAACCAGCATCATAAAGCCCCTGGCACATATAGCGTCAAAACTCCGAGTCTACCAGACTCGGAGTTTTGACTGCCAAAAATAGAAACGCCTCTATTTTCGGCAGTCACGACTGCCGAAAACCAACTTCATTATGATGCTGGTTTTTTCCATATCTTCCTTTGTTGTTTGACGTATGAATTATTATTGTTTATGTTTTTGTTTGATTTTTGTACATTTTTATAGTTAAATTCATTTACTTTATACATAGTTTGAAACTTTTAAGTTTTCATATTTCATTTATAATTCAAGTCATTTTTTTAAATTTATTTTTTTGTTTTATATATCCTAATTTATAGTTTTTATATTTCTTAATAATCGACAAACATTTTAAATAATATATTTAAGTTTTTATATTTCATTTATAGTTCATGTAATTTTTATTTAATTTAATTTTTTTCTTTTATATTTCGTAGTTTATAGTTTTTATATTTCTTAATAGTCGATAAATATTTTAAATAATACAAATTAACAAATAACACGTTAAAATTAACAAATATTTATTTCTGACTGTCAGAAACACCGACTCTATATGTGACACCCGTTTTGGACGTGACTCTCAGTTTTTCAGCAGTTTGTAGCAGACTCGGAGTCTTGACGCTATATGTGCCAGGGGCTTAATGAAGTTGGTTTTCGGCAGTCGTGACTGCTGAAAATAGAGGCGTTTCTATTTTTGGCAGTCAAAACTCCGAGTCTGGTAGACTCGGAGTTTTGACGCTATATGTGCCAGGGGCTTAAGACAGAGAAAAATTACTACAGACCACATAACAGAAACAATAATTAACTCAGTTAGTAGGTAGTGCCAACCTAGCATTTTAATAACAAAAAAAATGTTGGTATTGCCATAATTCAATACCCCCTCTCAAAACCAATATTTTTTTTTAACGAACAAAAGAACACACATTAAAAAATTAGAACACTCCTACAGTACAGAAATTTAAGTGTTTGACAATTAGATCTTTACTTAACGCTTTCGTTAAGATATCAGCTGGCTGATCGGCAGTTTTTATATACTTTAGACAAACTTTATTACAGTTACACAAATCTTTAATAAAATGATAACGAATATCAACATGTTTAAGTCTTTTCAGAGACTCTGTATTTGCACTAAATATAGCTGACTGGTTGTCACAAAAAATATTTACCGGACAAACATTATCATAACCAAAATCACTTAGTAAAGTTACTAGCCAACAAGCCTCGCTTGCTGCCATACTCAAGGCAACATACTCCGATTCAGTTGAGGACAGGCTAACTGATGACTGCTTCTTTGAGCACCACTGGATTAAGCAGTTGAAATATTTAAACATAAATCCAGATGTGAATTTCTGTCTGCCACATCCCCAGCCCAATCAGAATCACAAAAACCTTCTAGATTTTTATTATTATCACACTTAAAAACAATTTTAAAATCAACAGTATGCTTAACATATCGTAGTACACGTTTTAGAGCTACAAGTAACACATCACTTGCATGCTTCTGATACCTACTTAATAAAGATACTGGAAAACGTAAGTCTGGCCGAGTGCCTGACACCGCATACATTAAACTTCCAATAATTTGTCTACACAACTTTTCAGTATCTTTATCAGGCACACATTCTTTAGAAAACATTTTAGTATTAAGGTTAACATCCATTGGAGTAGACATGGGCTTACAATTCTCCATATTATATTTTATAAGTACATTCTTTAAATATTTACTTTGGTCTAATTCAGTAACACCGGTTTCTAAATTTTGTTTGGAAGGAGAGGGGGTATTGAATGTTAAAACTCTTTCCCGTCCATACTTCAAATGGTGATTTTCCATTCTCACTGCTCTTTCCGGTTCTATTTAACACAAATGCAGCTGTGTTAACTGCTTCTGCCCATAACCTTTTAGGTAGCTTCCTAGCATGTAGTAACGTCCTTGCTGCTTCCACCAAAGTCCTGTTTTCCCGTTCAGCTTTACCATTTTGTTCAGGTGTATACACCACAGTAGTTTGGTGTCTTATACCATGCTTTGAGAAGAGCTCTCTTACCTCTTTGTTGACAAATTCAAGGCCATTGTCAGACCGAAAGACCTTTATTTTGTTTCCAGTCTCATTATGTGTTCTCTCTATAAAATTCTCTAGACAGTTCTTAATCTCGTGCTTGGCCGTCACAAAATAAACTGATCTGTAGTTCGAGTAGTCGTCTTTTAGCCACATTTGCAACTGACGCCGTTTCGTATTTATAACGAAATTCCAGGTAATACGAGTTCTCAATCCTTTTTGCAACAGCACAAACTTTATTGTTTTTGTAGAATTTGCACTGACTGTCATTCGCTACCAAAACATAACCTCTATCGGCGGCTCGATTGACCGAGAACAGATTGGTCTTTAGTTCAGGAACGAACAATACGTTCTCTATGGTCGTTTCAATCCATTCACTCCCGTTGAAAACCAGTGCTGCCAACTTTCCGCGACCAACCACACTGATTTTGTCGCCATTTCCAATAATCACAGATTCCTGTGAATTATTACTCGTAAATGATGTAAACAAATTACGATCGCGGCACATATGCTCACTTGCCCCCGAGTCCACTAACCACTTTGACTCTTGGTATTCTTCCGCAATGTTCGACACTCTAAACGCATTACTTTGCTTCACATTATTGTTACTGTTCATTTTACTTTTTCTAAAACGACATTGCGATTTATAATGTCCGTACTTGCCACAGTAAAAACAGTTGTTATTGTTCGCACTTTCACTGTTATTCTTACTAGTTTTGCAATGACTAGCAATATGTCCAAGTTTACCGCATTTAAAGCACTTTACGTTATTCTTATTCTTGGCATAAAATGCAGATGAAGTACTTCTTTCCAAGTCCGATTGTACTCCATCTTTCTCTTTCACTCTCTCTTCTTCGATAAGCAACCTGGCCACCAGATTATTCATTGTTTGCTTGTCATCTGGGGCAGATTCCCATGCAGAAACAAAATGCTTATACCTTTCTGGCAGAGACATCAACACCTTGGTTATAACGAATTTATCCGAAAGCTCTTCACCCATTTGTTTGAGTTGGTTTTGCAATTCTTGTATTTTCGATAAGAATATGGACATCGAGACCCCCTCTTCGAACTTATATTGAAAGAAGCGCTGTTGAACTATGTGAACGGATGTTTCTGACTTCTGTTCGAAAACACTTAGAAGCTTACGCCACATTTCAGCTGAAGTGGAACATGTGATAACGTGTATCATGACTTCCTCGCTCATTCTTGTCACGAGTAAAGTTTGGGCCTTAGCATCCTTGCTTTCCCACTGTAGCTTATCATCGGCGACACTTGGTTTTACACACCGTCCTTCAACGATGTCGAGCCATCCATTACCGCGTAGTAGAACCACGGTCTGGAACTTCCAAACGTTCCAATTCTTTAATCCTTCTAGTTTCATCACATTGCTGTTATTAATTCCTTCCATCTTGTAGGATGCCTTCCTTCCTTGTATAGAGAAACAAGTATATCTTTCCCAACGACGAATTTTTTTTTTTTCCAAAATTGTTCGTGGTATTTAACCTCACTTTTCTCTGCGCCGGTACTTCGTGATAATTTTTTTTTTTTTTTCGAAAATTAATTTACAAAACAGGTGACCGTGTGTCTGGGCCCATAACCTGTTATGAATTAATAAATGATTGCACAGCAGAACTTTAGTTAACTTGGATTTATTTAAGACAGAGAAAAATTACTACAGACCACATAACAAAAACAATAATTAACTCAGTTAGTAGGTAGTGCCAACCTAGCATTTTAATAACAAAAAAAATGTTGGTATTGCCATAATTCAATAATATTGTTAATTTTAATTGTATATATTTATTATCAGAATTTTATAAGACGAATCTCAGATACTATATAATGTGTTTCAATATTCAGATTAGATATGTTTTTAATATTTAAATATATAAATATTTAAAAAATATGTTTTATATTTTATCATCTTTCCCATACAACAATTCTAACACTTTGTATTGTTATTTCCTATAAGGATAATCTCCATCAGGGGACGTAGACTAAGTGGATGAACGGACGTACAAACACATAGGATGTGAAAGGGAGGGTGCACTGTATCCACAGCAATTTTTTACTTTTTAAATAAATTGTATTACATGAAAGAGACTACTAAATATTCTATTCTATACTTATTAAGTAAAAGCTTAATTGCAGATAATAATCAAATGCATGGTTTAAAATTAATGAAGTATATTATTATACAATGTATATACATATTTGAAAAAACAAAATTGAAATATTAATTATTTATTTCATAATAATTACTTATCATTTCGTATATTTAGAGCTAGTCTGCCTATTTTATGATAAAGTGGCAAGTATCTATTAAGGTGAAGCATCAGATCTGAAACTAGTATCAGAACGATGATTTGCCTTGATCTCTTTGAAGCGAAATATTATTCTTATTATGAATGAAACTTATTAATTTTTGTATATAATTTTGAAGCCAAAACCTCAAAGTATGGTAATAAACTATATACCATTAATGTTATGTACAAATATTGAAAGAAATTACAGTCAAAATTTGAATTTATTTCTCAAAAATGTGACGAACAATTTTAATTAAAAAATTCTCTATGCTTAAGTATCTGATCTTCTATAATATAGTAAATTTTTATCCAATTTGATCGTGGAACTTTAGAGAAAAAAAATAAAATATGCGAAAAAACGCTCAAAACAGGACTTTTTCGTGTATTTTTAGTTTTTTCTCAAAAGTCCCACGATCAAATTGAATAAAAATTTTTTGTATTATAGAAGGCCTGAGTTGTAAATATAGAGAATTTTTAAATTCAAATTGAACGACACATTTTTGACAAAATCAGACTTAAAATTTTGATATCATGATCTTTTACACTTCAATTCCAATTTATTTATATTACAAAGATTAAACATTCTTTTCAATACCTTTATCAAAAAGCTGAATGTTCAAAGATTATGTAGTACTACTTGTTTCTTATTTTGGATAAGATTAAATATATGAAATATTTTTTTGAAATTTGAATTTGTTATTGCTACTTCGCGAAATTCTCATTTTCCACAAGTGGTACGGGCTTTTACATACACTCAGCGTTAAAATGATCTGGATGTATGACAGCTGTCATAATCATGTGTGTCAAGATGTGCTACATAGAGATATACATGAAAATATATAACCATTTCATAATTTGTGGTTTGAAATATGTCTACTTTTGTTTTTCGTGTAATATTATATTATAATATTTAAAGTCATGGGTACTTTTTTATAATAAGATATTTTATCAATTTTAGGAGAGCATACTAGTGGAACAGGATTATGTGTAATATTGAAATGTATTATTTATCTTTCCATAAACGATATTTTCAACATAAAAGTTTTTAATTGTACGGTTATAAAAAGTATTTCATTTATAACCTCAAACATTCCATCAAAATAAAATGCAAAATACATAAATAGTAATAAAAAAAAACATTTTCGGTAAGTTGATATAAATCTAAAGTCTTCATTTATTTTCTTACTAATACACATTTCAGATGATTTTAAAAAAAAGAAAAAAACTACATGTACAAGAAACTACTTGGTTGGCTTTCAAACAATTATTTTAAAGAACAATACATTGGAGGAATTCATTGAAAAGGTATATTTGATGTCCCTGTTCATTTAAACATATCTCATTTTATATGTCGTATTTAGTGGCTACATAACATTCACCCGCAACATTGTTTTCGGAGTGCAAGATGTATGACTATTTGCAGCAGAAGTTGTATTCACCAAGTGCGTTGTCAACACGATGAGTTTGAAGTCGCCGTATTCTTGAACATAAGTCACTTTCAATAGTGGCATAAGCTCAAGCTCTACGGTGTACTGATGTCAACCAATTGAACTGATTAAGCAGCCAGGCAAATCTTTACCCAGCGAGAAGTTTATCAAAATGCCATCCTTCTAATATTATTGTACATCATGTATAACGTCGATATTTGTAAACCACTATAGATAGTCACATGTAACTGAATCAAACAGTTACCGTGATTCAATAGTATATCTAGGTGAAGTGAATACATCGCGAGAAACTAAATGTGACATGTTTCGCTACCGATGCTTAAGCGACACACGAGTCATACGTTTCTTATATTATATACCTAGATATGATCTTAAAATGTGACATAGTACCAGACTGTCTGAATGTTAATGTTTCATTTATGATGCGATTAACATGGAACGCAGTGAATAAAATAAGACTTTTAAAAATTAAGTAAAAGTAACATTTTACGGTGTCTAATTACCAAAGCAAGTAGATGTCAACTTCGGCGACTAGTATCAAATAGATTTCTTTCAATTTGACTTAGTGTAGACCTGACATACGTGTTCTGTATTGGGCAGCATACGTCACAGTGCCGTTCTATCAAATGTATTCTGCGTTACTACCGACAGCTTTAACTAAGATGTACGATCTGTTTATAATTACATAAACGATCTATTTAATAACTATTGTCAACACCTAAAAGCGGATCAAGGCGTAATGGCGGCATATGACCTGAGTTATTGGTTCGCCAAGAATTTACATACAAAAAATAACTATTTGTGTACCAAAATGAAAATAATTGTTACACAAGGACGAAAAATGCAGTTTTTCGAACGAATGCAGAAAATTTCCGGACTAGACGAAGTCTAGTTCGGCAACCGTATGAGTATGTACGTAACACATCCTGAAAGTGTCTTTACTGGGCTTTCAAGCTTACAAAGCTCGCCTACGGTTCACGCTGGAATATGCTTGCTCTCGCCCAGTAAAATATCACATTCAGTTTTGTAACAAATAACTATTACAGATGATAAAATAATATTACCTATCAATAAATGTTAATACCCTAATTAACTTTTTTAGTCATGAAAATCGGGCGTAAACACTTATTTTTGGCCCTAAAGCCATAATAAAATAATTTCCGACGGATGCATAAATAAAGTAGCAAGTTTTGTTTATTGTAAATACTTGATTTTGCAAAATGTAATTTTCACATATAAATATACCTGTTTCAATCTTTTAAATATAAAAATTAAATGTTCTTTTGTTGTGCATAAAATACTGTGTACCACGGGTGAAATTATGATTTTTTATTTTGAGCATGTTATTAGCACGAGGCGCAAAATGCCGGGTGCTAATAATAATGCCACGGGCCGAAAATATCTGTTTTCCTCCTTGATACATAAAATAGTTTTTCTTCTAACGTTAGAAATTTATGACATATCAGAATCTATAGATACAGTTAAAGTTTGATTTTTCTGTCAAATACTTTTTCTGACACTCGTTCAAATCAAGGAATTTCATTAGTTTACTTGCGGCAGAAAATGTCTTTCTGCCACTCACGAGTGTCAGCGAAATTATGACATAAGTAAATATTCCAGCGTTTGAAGAAAAAATAGCATATTTTATGTGGAATAAAAGTGACATTTTGTGCCTCATCTGTATTTGACGGACGAGCACAAAAAAGTATCACTCCTTATAAAATAATATACAATTATATTGTTTTTATTCTGTTAATGAATATATGTCTTATGTATAAATGTTATTTAGCTTATAATTATAATTTTGTTTTTACTGTTTAGGTATCCATATAATAATGTATTTTTTTTGTCTGACATCCTATATCATTGTATATGATCGATGGAAATAAATTTATTATTATTATATGATTATGTATAACTGAAATAAAATTGTAAGTAAAATTTTTTATTTTTATATTATATCAAATAAAATACTATATTTTATTAAATTTTATTGTGTTGACATGTGGTTTAAAATCATTTTCTTGAAGATCTTCAAGTTTGTTTAGCTTTTAAACGCGCGCCAATACCCCTTCCACTATTCTATAAAGAATATTCCTGATTATCTGTGATAGGTCAGATCAACATTTTTGTTAGGACCACAAGAAACCCTACTTAAGCCCCTGGCACATATAGCGTCAAGACTCCGAGTCTGCTACAAACTGCTGAAAAACTGAGAGTCACGTCCAAAACGGGTGTCACATATAGAGTCGGTGTTTCTGACAGTCAGAAATAAATATTTGTAAATTTTAACGTGTTATTTGTTAATTTGTATTATTTAAAATATTTATCGACTATTAAGAAATATAAAAACTATAAACTACGAAATATAAAAGAAAAAAATTTAATTAAATAAAAATTACATAACTATAAATGAAATATAAAAACTTAAATATATTATTTAAAATGTTTGTCGATTATTAAGAAATATAAAAACTATAAATTAGGATATATAAAACAAAAAAATAAATTTAAAAAAATGACTTGAATTATAAATGAAATATGAAAACTTAAAAGTTTCTAACTATGTATAAAGTAAATGAATTTAACTATAAAAATGTACAAAAATCAAACAAAAACATAAACAATAATAATTCATACGTCAAACAACAAAGGAAGATATGGAAAAAACCAGCATCATAATGAAGTTGGTTTTCGGCAGTCGTGACTGCTGAAAATAGAGGCGTTTCTATTTTTGGCAGTCAAAACTCCGAGTCTGGTAGACTCGGAGTTTTGACGCTATATGTGCCAGGGGCTTTACGCGATAACAAATTTTTGGTTAACGAACTTCAGATCTGATGCTTCACCTTAAAATTTGTTTTAAGGTGAAGCATTTCACCTGAAGTTCGTTAACCAACAATTTGTTATCGTGTATGTAGGGTCTCTTGCGGTCCTGACAAAAATGTATATCTGTATAGAATAGTGCAAAAGTTATTGGCGCGTGTTTAAAAACTATGTAAACGTGAAGATTTTCAAAAACATTATTTTAAATCACAGGAAATATTTCTATTTGATGTCAACACAATAAAAACTAAAATTTAATAAAATATATTTTATTTGATATTATAATATAAAAATAACATTTTACTTACATTTTTATTTCAGTTATACATAATCATATATAATAGTATATTATTTTATAAGGAGCTGAAGTAATACATTTTGTGCACTGCTCCATTAACTACAGATGAAGCACAAAACGTCACTTTTACTGCACATAAAATATGCCATTTTTTCTTCAAACGCCGGAATATTTACCCATTATGTCATATAATTTCTCTGACTCACGTGAGCGGCAGAAAATGTGTTTCTGCTAAAGAAATTCTTTGATTCTAACGAGCGCCAGAAAAAGTATTTGATAGAAAAATCAAACTTTAACTGTTTCTATGGATTCTGTGGCATATTACTGATCGACATACTGCTTTCTTTTAGTGAATCAACTATTTTTGGAGCAAGTTGTTTTACATAAAATGTCTTTAATATTGGAAGCATCCATTTAACAAACTCTACTTCTATACCCTGAGGTGTCCAAATAATAAAATCACATTTCTTTCGTCCTGTTATGAACAACTGGCCTTGTATTTGCTAATAATAATTGTGATTCGTCTTTAATTTTAACTTATTACCATCTAAAACAGAACAGAAGTTTTTTATTTTAACAGCAGCTTCTTTTGGTGACAAATGTCGAGCTGTACATGGGCATTACACTTCAATTATCTTATTTTGATCAACTAAACCATCTGGAGAAGCAGCTAAATATCCTGCATTACGTTCTAAATTTACAAATAAACCATATGGTGTTACTGTAACTCCAGATACCTGCTCATAAACTAGTATTGCCACAGATTATCTAGTTTTACCCCAATCAGTTGCTACAGTTGTAATATTTCGAACGTAAAGCATTCTTTCCACAAGTGGTCCCGCTGGAAGAAGTTTATAATTTTGAACCGAATTTGGAATCTTCTGATTTAGTTATTAAACTATTATTTCCGTTTAAGTACCATAATCTGATTTATAATAAAATTAGGTACAACATACTTGCAATATAAAAATATAAATAAAGCGAAAGTAGATTTCATTTATGGAATGTATAGTTTATTCCTGGGCAACATTTCGATAGTTCTGATGTATTTACTTTGTCAGCCTAATCTTATTAAGGCAGTGTCCACTTCAAAACTGTTAAATAAAAACTTTAATATTAATAAATAAACACTTATAAATACAAACCTACTTACCTTACAGACATTTGACGTTTGAGGTTAAAACCATATCAAAAAATTGTATTATTACTTTATTATTTTGTAAACAACATATAATATATATATATATATTCATTATTGTTATCATTATTATTCAATCATTTTTACATATCTGTCAGCCAAATTTAATTTTGAATAAAACTGCGATACTTGAGTGTACATCATACGTCATCAAAAATCCGAATCACACACCAAAAACTTATGATTCAAGAGCACCAACAATAAATCTATGCAAATTTGAATTTCAACATTTAATTTCTTACAAATGTCATTATATAGATAAATATAAAGCAGTGTATTACTTTCTTATAACATTGTAGTTCATGAATAAATACTATTCAAGAGCAAATAAATCATGAAAATATATGAAAAAAATTATATAAATGAAGCAGCCAAATTCACAATTTTGAGTCAGATTTTCTCAAAATTGGGCCCTACGTTTTTAATAAAAAAAATATGTATATTTAAAATTAAGATAGTCTATAACACAAAAAAAAATCAGCCAAATTAAACATAACACTTTTGAGAAAAAAAAGAAAAACTGTTTTTCATGGTATTATTGCCTATTTTATTTTTTTGCTAAAAATTGTCGTGTTTAATTTGGCTGAAAATTTCATCAGGCTCAGTCTGTCGTATTTATAATTTACTGTATTTTTTATATTGATATCGTAGGGTCCATTTTTAAATAAATTCAAATTAAATTTGGTGTAATATATAATTTATTTTCTTTTATTATATAAAAGATATTTCAAATTAGTAATATTATTATAAAACTTTAAACCTTTGACTACAAGAATATGTACAATAAATAATATGTTTCATTTATAATAAAAAAGATATTTTATTTCAAATAGATCACGACAGATCGTCGTTTCACCACTGTTCTGTTGTTGTATTCAGGCGGAATGCTTCACCTTAATCAAAATATAAGAAAAGAATATAGTAATCGGTTTATCAGTTAATTAAAAAACAACATAAGTTTATTGGCGTTAATAACCAAAACTCCCTAGAATTATCACCAGATTCATTGTCACGATTTGGCGTTTAAAACTCAATTCCCTAACTTTGACATATAGGTTACTAGAATCTTCGTTGTCACGAAATTAGGGGTGAAACATCCTGATCAGATACCCAATTTCATTGTCACGATTTGGCGTTTAGTAACTAACTAAACTCTCTAGATATAAGCTAGAACCACGATTGTGAGTTGAATGGATTGTTTAATAAAAATAACAGTGAACATGGACACTAAATTTCTTGTCATTTGACGCGAGTATGAAAATACATATCCTGAAAATTTATTCTTTCAAAAGGTTATATGACAATTATAAGATTGTAATGAATGAAATAAATTTAATTATGAAATAATAGGTAATGGAGACAGGTACAGTAATTTTTGTACTAGTATTTCTTCAATAATTTTGTATTTTGATTGTAGATAACATAACAAGACAACAAAAGAATTCAACTAATTTATTGTGGCATTGGTATAAATGATGCAGAATAGAAGATTTATTACAATAGTTTTCACTGTAAGATTTGATAGTTGAAGATCTTGTAAGACGAGCCAATTTGAAATATATTCGCATAACTTGCTTGAAGTAAATATTCTAATAAAAACCATGATTCTTGATACATGAGATCAATAATTTATAGAATGTAATATTGAAGGTTACTTTAGCTCTATTCCATTTGCCACTTGGTTCATTTAAATCAGTTCAGATAAATTAGACAACATGAAATGAACTAAATTAAGCAAACTGATGAATTTATTGGGGTGAATTATTTCAAAATAAATTAAAATGAGTAATTCTAGTACTGGAAATGAAGTCAGTGAAGTAATCCAGCGAAATAAATAAGTGATTTGGTTCAGTAAATGTAAGTTAGATGTGATCTAAATAGCAAATGGAATACGTTTTATATAAGTTTGTAATTTATTTTTCAATTGTTCAATTAAACAATCAAATATACACTTATTATGTAGCATCAAATATTTGTATATTTACATACTGTTATAAGTACTGTTTTAAAGTGTGTCTATAAAGAAAAATATAAAGTTTATTTAGTTAGCAATTTTCAGAAACCGTTGCTAATGAATGGTAAGACTTTCATGTAGCCCACCATAAATCTGTCTTATGTTACGTAAGAAGTAATAAATGTTATACCAACATATTCATTAAATCTTGCTTTTTTAACAATCAATGATTAATTTGTTGTAATTTTTGCATTAATAGAATGTGTTGAAAGAGTTCGTCATAAAATGAAGGCAAAATATTTAACAGATTTATCTCTACATAAATTAGATGTAGATTGAGTAAAACTTGGCCATATTTTCAAATATTTAGGTGTAATATAGCAATTTCACAAAGAGTATAAAATTTCCAAACGGAGCAATGTCTTGTTAATTTAAGCCCCTGGCACATATAGCGTCAAGACTCCGAGTCTGCTACAAACTGCTGAAAAACTGAGAGTCACGTCCAAAACGGGTGTCACATATAGAGTCGGTGTTTCTGACAGTCAGAAATAAATATTTGTTAATTTTAACGTGTTATTTGTTAATTTGTATTATTTAAAATATTTATCGACTATTAAGAAATATAAAAACTATAAACTACGAAATATAAAAGAAAAAAATTAAATTAAATAAAAATTACATGAACTATAAATGAAATATAAAAACTTAAATATATTATTTAAAATGTTTGTCGATTATTAAGAAATATAAAAACTATAAATTAGGATATATAAATCAAAAAAATAAATTTAAAAAAATGACTTGAATTATAAATGAAATATGAAAACTTAAAAGTTTCTAACTATGTATAAAGTAAATGAATTTAACTATAAAAATGTACAAAAATCAAACAAAAACATAAACAATAATAATTCATACGTCAAACAACAAAGGAAGATATGGAAAAAACCAGCATCGCAATGAAGTTGGTTTTCGGCAGTCGTGACTGCTGAAAATAGAGGCGTTTCTATTTTTGGCAGTCAAAACTCCGAGTCTGGTAGACTCGGAGTTTTGACGCTATATGTGCCAGGGGCTTTAGTTTTTAATTGAAAAATATTTTTTTCGATCATGAACGCTACCTAAAACTTCCAACAATTGCCATTATCTTTATGTTTATAAGTTCTTTTATCTATTTTATATATAAAACGAGCAAATTAATCAAATTTCTGATAGATTTTACATGTAAAATAAATAAGCCATCCGAAAAGCATACTGCTCGCAATACACCATGTGATTTTTATCGAAAGTTGGAGGATCTTTTCATAAATGAATAAACAAGCTATTCAAATTTATTGCTTTTATTAAATTATAATGAACTATATTGAAATAAATACCTTGGTAACATGAAAAAAATTGCGTTTGTTTCATAGATATTTATTCAAAATATAAAATAGGATTACTATAGGCATTTTTTATTGGTAAATGTAATATAAATCGTGTCAACATGATAATTAATACCATGACTAGAACCTGACATTTTAAATTTAAAGACACACTTTTCCTGTAACTTTTATTCTAAATGTGCTCAGATATTTCTTGATGTACTTAGCATAACAATGACTGTAATATTGAGTATTATTAACTACCATATTTTAAGATTTCAATATTATTGTTAAGAGAAAACCTGCTTATCTCCAGAATTATCAATAATTTTTTACGAAACATATTATCTAAATCTAAAGCGGTCACACATCCCAGTATAATATTAGTTTAATAGAAAAGTATAGTAAAGAAATGTCCAAACTTCAAATGATTAATTTAATAGAGCTGTTTAATCATGCAATAAATCATTAGGAAGAATTCTAATAGTCTGAAGAAATAAATATCCATTGAATTATGGCAGTAAATTGAACTGAATCTAATTTAAGTTTCGGATCCAAACTGTGTAGCATGACATCTCTAAAAGTACCGTTTTCCTTGTTACGTTAAGTGTTAATTGTCTCTTTTTTTATTAGAAACATTTAAGTTATATACTCCTTGTTCGGAAACAAATTTACAAGTCGTTATTTGTAGTGTACTTCTATAATTAAATACAATATAAGCTATAAATATATCGATAGTGAGAAAAGTTGTAGTACAGAGTGATAACTGAATATACGAGTAGTTATAACTAAGAATGAAAGATTTCTTTAATTAAGCTTCGTTCTGTTGTTACAAGAATCCTTACTTCAGAATAAAATCTCAAAAACATATTTTACAATGATTGAAACGCCGATGTCTTTTTTCTTTGAACAGTTTATTTAGATTTGAATTAATTTTTGTAATTGTATTCCTAAAAGGAACAATAAATTATTATTTCTGTCGAAATGAAACATGTTTATAAATAATTTACTAACATATTACGTATTCACCTGGTATATTTTATAAATAGAAACTTCAACTAATATCTTAATTCATATTTTGTTTTAAATTTTAGATAACTTCTTTGCTACTCAATCTGGACTTCTGTATTAATTTAATATACCTAAAAAGTAAAGACATCTATTTAGAGGTTATGGATTTTGAAATGTCAAACAATCCAGTTTGTTCCTATGGAGGTCCTAACTCGTTGAAATTTTGACATTTGTAGCTAACTTCGTGACAACAAAGATTCTAGTAACATATATGTCAAAGTTAGGGAATTGAGTTTTAAACGCCAATTTGTGACAATGAATCTGGTGATTAATCTGGGGATTAATCTAGGGAATTTTAGTTATTAACGCCAATTCGTGACAATGAATCTAGTCTATCTGATCGGGATGTATCTCCCTGTATATTATACGTATATATTTCTTCATTTCATTTTTAATCGAAGGTAAATATTTAAATATCTCATATTGAGTTTCTTATTTTTATAACATTCTATTCCCAGATGGCAGAAAAACGCAGAAATCCAAACTACACGAAAGATGAGAAAATATTGCTTTTAACCATAGTAGCAAAATATAAAAATGTGGTCGAGAATAAAAAGACAGATCATGTAACTTGGCGAGAGAAAGATGAAACGTGGGATAAAATATTTAAAGAATTTAACTCTGCTTCTCCGGCAGGTAATTAGAAATTTTATACTTTGTAAATCGTATAATAAAGTATCCCAAAGATTTTTCTCAATGCAAAGTATAAAAACTGACTTTAAGTAATGTAAAAAGATGTATATATTTTAATTTTCGTTTTTGATACAGGTGTTTTACGAAGCGTCGAAACACTTCGAAAATTGTACGATAATATTAAGAAAAATACGTGGAAAATTGCAGCACAAGAAAAATTATTTACAAAATACTCAACTATTATTATAGGTTAGATACTCCTTAAACCGAAGAAACACTACGGTTTAAGTTAAGCTCCAGATATACAAATTAAACCTGAGCTTAAAGTACCGTGCAACTCGCTTAACATTTAAACTGCGGTTTAAATATTAAACTTCAGTGGTGCAAATGGCCATAAGTGCATTTGTTTAGTATTATTTATGTCATTTGATGTAAAGATGGAATCAACAAAAAATTTTGACAAAGAGTGGACCCCAAGTGAAATTGACATATTAATAAATCTCGTTAGAGATAATCCTGATCTTTATGATCAATCTAAACCAGGATATTCAAATTTGAATATCATTGACAAATGTTGGCGAAACATATCAGAACACTTTCAGAAAAAGGATGGCAAGCAAGATTGTAATAAAGAAAATCAATTCAATTATGAAATAATAGGTAATGGAGACAGGTACAGTAACTTTTGTACAAGTATTTTTTCAATAATTTTGTATTTTGATTGTAGATAACAACTCAATTATATATACAAAAGAATGCAACTAATTTATTGTGGCATTGGTATAAATAATGCAGAATAGAAGATTTATTACAATAGTTTTCACTGTAAGATTTGAAAGTTGAAGAACTTGTAAGACGAGCCAATTTGGAATATATTCGCATAACTTGCGTAAAGTAAATATTCTAATAAAAAACATTAGTATTGATACATGGGATCAATATTTTATAGTATGATATTGCAGGTTACTTTAGTATTCCATTTGCCACTTGATTCATTTAAATCAGTTCAAATAAATTAGACATGACGAACTAAGCAAACTGATGCATTTATTGGGGTGAATTACTTCAAAATAAATTAAAATGAGTAATTCTAGTAGTGGAAATAAAGTCAATGAAGTAATCCAGCGCAATAAATAAGTGATTTGGTTCAGTAAATGTAAGTTAGATCTGATTCAAATGCAAATGGAATAGGCCTATATATTTATAATTTATTTTTCAATTGTTTAATTGAACAATCAAATATATACTTATTTAGCATCAAATATTTGTATACTTACAAACTGTCATAAGTACTGTTTAAAGAAAAATATAAAGACCTATTTAGTTAATATCTTTAGGAACCGTTAGTTAAGACTTTCATGTAATCCAGCATAAGTCTGTTTTATATTAGGTAAGAAGTAATAAATGTTATACCAACATATTCATTGAATCTTTCTTTTTTAACAATTAATGATTCATTTGTTGTAATTTTTGCATGAATTGAGACTGTTCGTCGAAAAACTAAAATAAAATATTTAGCAGATTTATTTCTACAGAAATTCGTTGTAGACTGAGTAAAAGCTGGCAACATTTTCAAATATTTAGGTGCAATACAACAATTTCATAAATTGTAAAATTTTAAATCGGACGGAATAGTCTGTTAATTTAAAATTTAACTGAAAAATATTTATTTCGATCATGATCGCCACATAAAACCTCAAATAAGTGGCATTATCTTTATGTTATAAATTCTTTTAGTTATTCGATGTATCAAACAAGCAAATTAATTTTAAGATTTTACATATAAAAAAAGCATACTACTCGCAATACATCATGTGGTTTTTTTCAAAAGTTGGAGGATTTTTTCATAAATGTATAAACAAACTATTCAAATTTATTGCTTTTATTAAATTATAATAAACTTTATTAAAACAGATACCTTTATAACAGATTGGTATAGGAGAAAATTTGCGTTTGTTTCATAGATAATGATATTTATTCAAAATATAAAATTGGATTACTATGGCCACTTTATATTACTAAATATAATATAAATCGTGTCAAAATGATAATGAGTGCCATGACTAGCACCTTACATATTAAAAATTTAGACACTCTTTTCCTGTTTAACTTTTATTCTAGTTGTGCTCAGATATTTGTTTATATACTTATTATAACAATGACTGTAATATTAAGTATTATTAACTACTATATTTAAAGATTTAAATATTATTAAGAAAAAACATGCTTATCTCCAGAAATATCAATAATTCTTTACGAAACGTAGTATCTAAATCTGAAAAAATCGGTCTCACAATCTCAGTATAATATTAGTTTAATAGAAAAGTATAGTAAACAGTCGTCCAAACTTCAAATTATTAATTTATGTATAGAGCTGTTTAAGCATGCATTGAATCATTAGGAAGATATTCTAATAGTCTGAAGAAATAAATATCCATTGAATTATGGCAGTAAGTTGAACTGAATCTAAAAGTATTGGTATCCTTGTTATGTAAAGTGTTAATTGTCTCTTTTTTTTATTAAACACATTTAAGTTTATTAGGATAATATGGAAATTTTACTCCTTGTTCGGAAACAAATTTAAAAATCGTTATTTGTAGTGTACTTCTATAATTAAATACAATATAAGCTACAAATACATTCATAGTGAGAAAAGTTATAGTAGAGAGTGATAACTCAATATATTTATAACTAAGAATGAAAGACTTCTTTAATTAAGCCTCGTTCTGTTGTCACAAGAATTTAGTTCCAAATAGAATCTTAAAAAAGATATTTTACAGTGAATAAAACGCCGATGTATTTATTACTATTTGTAATGTCTACATATTTGTTATCGGTTGAGAAAATCATTGTTTTAGTGTTCACTTTTAATTTGTTTTTATTCATCGATTGCTCCACCAGTTTTAATTAAACATTAACCACATTAAATAATTCAATTTGGCTGGTGTTCCTGTAGTAAATCAAAATATCGTCTACGAATAGATGAATATTATTCTTTTTTAGTAACTGACACTATACTAGCACTATTATGAGTGAGAAAACAAAAATTATATTTTTTCTGGGTATTAATTTCAATGTTACTGAGTTGAAGAAATTCTTTTATTACATCGAACAATTCACTACATGATGAATTACTGTCATTTTCATGTATTCATTTATTATCTTCATCCACTTCCAACTTTTATTTTGGACCTTTGCACAAAATAATCTAAAATATCAATTTAAATAATAATTAAAATATTTTACGATTTTAGTAATAACATACCTTAATTTAAAGATAATAAGATGCAATATTTTTTATCTACATCACAATAAACTTGTTGTTAATGTTGAGTTACATTTAATTATTACTAATTATAGATTTTTAGGTTAACTTATATGTCAAAACATTCTACATAAAAGAAACATTTTGTGAATCACTTTAGTCTATAAGTACCATCTATCTTTCACTAGCTGAACTACTCTTAGACACGAACCATGTGTGACGTCATCATTCGAAGTTTGTCGTTTCGGGCAATGTCCCGTCGGCTGTTGTCCCGTCGGCTGTTGTCCCATTCGGCTCATGTCCGTTCGGCTGATTTTCCGTTCGGGTAATGTCCCAATCGGCTGATGTCCATATACCCATGTTCAATTTAGTTCTGCCAATAATGAATCAAACAAACAAAAATATTCTGATTTATTTATTTGTTCTGTCACAGCACGCTGATTCTATGCGATTTTACTTAAATTAATGTCATTTTAATATGCATTTTTGTTAAAAGAATTGTAATGTGAGAGTAGTGAAATTTGTAGTCGTTGAATTCAGAAACAAATACTGTATCGAATAAGCAAATAAAAAAAAATACGTTCCCATTTAAAATAAGAAATTTTCACTCAGTAATTTGAGAACCACTGGCCGAAAAAAATATTTATTAATAGTTTTGTAATACACTTAGAAAATGGTATTTCTTTGCTAATTTAACCTTGTAGCTCTTATAGTTCTCGAGATAGCAATGGTGGTACAACTAAATTGAATATTCTGTATATAAATCTTGGACAGAATCCCAAAAGATGTTCAGAATTAAAGAAAAAGAAAAATAATATAATAATTAATTAATCATGCACAGGAAACAAAAAATTAAATAAATTTCACTTTAAAAATAAAAAGGAATATTGTTTATTTTTATCTCACTTTCCGTAAAATACCGTACTTTATAAATCCAGCTCTGCAAAATGGTACAGAATTCTAAATTGAGACAGAGCTAAAGAAAATAAAAAAAAAATTGATTCGTACGGATCTGGTTTTCTGGTAACGTGCCTTTTTATGCATTTGTTATAAATAAGAAATTTGCAGTTAATTGATCGTGTTGCTGTTGAATGGACCAAGACTCTAAGACTCCAAGACCAAGCCAAGACGCAACTCAGCAAGAGAGTGGCAACTTTAAACAAACACGTAATTATCGACATTCAATTAAAAATTAATTTTTTAATTTTTCATCAAGGAAGAAACGCTCCATATTCAATTAAATTTAAATTGCATTTTCTGTCAAAGTGATTCACATTTTAATCTCAGTACGAACATTTACCAACACTACTCTAAAAACAATTTCCTTGAATAATTCTTTTTGTTTACTTACCTAACATATTTTTGCTCATAAACGAGCAATTGTAGCTTTACAAATTCGTCCGTTAAGTTTGGATTCCATTGTATTTTGTTGTAGCTGCATGGATACACTTTTGCTAAACAAGTGATAGTTCCTGGGTTCAAATCTCGCTGGCATCAACTTATACGTAAAAATATAACTACGTTCGTACGGATTGGATTTCAATGTACATTGTTTGTAGACGGCCAGTTGAAGCTTTATGATTGCATATTCCTTTCACAAGCGACAGATAATGAGTTCATATTTCGCTCATTTCAAATTCAAGCTGAAATATAACTGCATCTAGGCGGTTTTGGATTCCACTTAAGTTGTAGGTTTTCCGAAATTCCTGATAGGTAGCGCAGTACATTAGAATCATACATAAAACCTGGAAAGAAAAAATATTATAGTTACTTGCAATAAAATCTAACACCTTGTGCCTCAAATAAATAAGCTAATCCTGAAATTTAAATTTGCTAATCTTATTCTAGTCCGATTTAAAAAAAGTTAATCCAAATCACTTTCCGAAAAGTAAATGGCAATAAGATTATATTAGATTAAATTATAAAAATATGGTTTAGCTTAATTTGACTAATCTGACATTGAAGATTAGCTAAAAATCTTTTGAGAATAGGGCTGTATAAGTTTAAAAAAGTGATTGACATTCTAATATTAAGTGGCAAACATATAGCGTGTTTTAATTCTTCAGGAAAAAAATAAATAAATCAAGATTTTTTTAAATTAAAAAAAATTCTTTATGATGCGAGATTAGTACATTATGTAGTACCTATTATTGAAACACCCTTACTGACAGATGCACTTTCTCTTTCTATAAGCAAATTTAAAAATAAGTTTAATACTATACGAGGGTCGTTCGATAAGTCTGGTAAAAAAGCTATAAATTCTTTTTTTGTTTAATTCACCCTTATTTCTCAACAAAGTCTCCTTAAAGGGCTAAACATTTGATCCAGGGAGATTCCAGTTTTTTTATCCTGTCACAAAAGTACGAATTTTCGAGCTCCGCAAAATATACATCCACAGCATTGATGACATCTTCATTGGATGAGAATCTCTTTCCACCGACCATGTTTTCAAATTGGGAAACTAAAAGAAGTCGTACGGAGCCAGAACTAGTAAGTAAGGGGGATGTGAAACCAATTCGAAGCCTAATTCGTGAATTTTTACTATTGCGATTGCGGAGGTCTGAATCGGTTCGTTGTCCTGATGAAAGAGGACGTTTTTCTTCGTCAATCGTGACCGTTTATTTTATAACTTGACTTTTAAACGGTCCAGGAACATTGCATAATATGCTCCTGTAATGGTTCAATCCTTTTGCAAATAATCGATGAGGATAATTCCTTGAACATCCCAAAAGACTGTGGGCATAATCTTTCCAGTCTTCGCCTTCTTTGACGCACTTTCACCAGGTTTCGTCAACGGTCACGACTCAATGCAAAAAGTCCTGCGGATTTCGATTAAACATAAAAATACACTGCGCTGAAATGTCTTTTTGATTGAGTTTTTGGTCGGGAGTCAGCAATAGCGACACCCATCTTGCAGACACCTCCGTGACCTCCAATTTTTCATACAGTATGTTATGCAGTCGTTCAATGGAGACGCCTACGGCCTCAGAAATCTCGCGCACTTTGAGTCGGCGGTCTTCCATAACCATATGATGGATTTTTTCTACCATATCTGATGTGGTGACTTCAACTGGGCGTCTGGACTGCGCTTTATCTTGAGTCGAGGTTCGACTAAGTTTATTCAAAAATTAACAGTTTTCAACGAAGGAATCGAGTCCCCATGAACTTCATCTAATTCAGCTTTAAACTGCTTAAAATGAAAATATTTTATCATTGCCCTAAACTCATCTTTATTCATTTGTTAAAAACTGCTGACTTACTCACTTCAAACAACTACCAAAATTAAACTAAGCGTTGCTTATGTAAAAGACGGTGTATTTAGAGATTTGAAAAGTGACACTTTTAGGTTATTTATTAAAAAGTTCATTGTGGCGCCATCTCTTGGATATTTACCTGACTTATCAAAGGACCCTCGTATTATAATAACAAAAATCTTAGTGGATACAACCGAGATAAAACTTGCGTATAATAGTGAAACAAGTGAAAATTAACAACTGACAGATAAAATTCGTACATTATTTGAACTACATATTTAACAAATTTATTTATAAGGACAACACAAGAAATTATAATTAATAGTTCATTTTATTCATAATAGATGTCGCGCGCAATCTTTTTTAGTTCTCATGTAATTTTGCCAACGCAAATTCGATATCCCAGGCTAATTTACTTCCAAATGGCATAATCACCTAGATTTCACCTAGATAATCTTAATTTTTGGAAAGGGCAAAAGCTGAGGTCATCCTCGCTGGGCCCGTATAATTAAATACAAACATAGAAACTACTATTACATACAAGTGTGGTGCAAATAACTATCATGTTATAACTTGCATCACTTTGGTTTACATCAGTTCGATGTGTAACGCACGGACTCATAGTGTTTATAATTTTGTTTCGCGTTTTAATTTTTCTTAGTTATATCATTTATATAATTTATTTAGTATATATCTTTTTCTTTGTAAATTCATTTTACACTTTTTAATAATAACCTTTGACATTTCCGTATGTAAAGTTTTCTATTTGGAAAATTTACTTATTGATTGTAAATTCGCTATCTCGAGTTATTTTACTTTCATTGGATATTCTGAAAATGGTTATATTAATTTTTGGAAAGGGTTAAAGGTTAAGGACTTGTATTCTGTTGGCCTGTATATTTAAATATACAAATAGAAACTACAATGGGCTCATATCTATTTTACTTTTTAAACTTTGACGATTATTGGAAATGAGGTTGAAAATTTCTTATATTACAAGAGATATGATTTTTATATATAATGAGGAAATGGCTTAGTGGTATCGAGTCGGCCTGTGGATCCTGAAAACCCTGGTTCGATTCTTACTGCCGACAAACATTTTTACCAAATTAAAATTACCCCTGTGGCTTCCCTATCACTAACATCTTTGAGGGTCGTGATTTGACGGCTGATAACCGCACTGCACGCGCATAAATATATCACTTACCGAGATCTGCTTCGGCAGAGTGCCACGCCCAGTAATATTAAATTGGTGAAAATGTTTGTCGGCTGTGGGGATAGAACCAGAGTTCTTAGGATCCACAGGCCGACTCTATACCACTGAGCCACTACCCCATACTTTTTAAATATATTAAATAAATAAATAAATATATCATCACACCTTTTATCCATTACTGTGTGTGGCATCCTGCCAAAGCAGATCTATTTAGGCGCGTGAGGTGCGGTTACCAGCCGTCAAATCATGCCCCCATAGATGTTAAAGGAGGAAGAGCAGGGGTAATTTTAATGTGGTGAAAATTGTTTGTCGTCTGTGGAAATCGAACCTGGGTTCTCAAATCCACAAGACGAATCGATACCCCTGAGCAACATACTCCATAAATATATTACATGTTAACGAAACAAATGAACAAATAATAATATTTTTGTTTGTTTGACTAGGTATTAAATGTCAATAAGACTATTTTGTGAAGAATTTCACTAAATAAGTTTTGATATTCATTTTTTTCTTTCATAACACGCTGATTCCTATGCGATTTGAATGAAATTAACGTAATTTAATATGCATTTTTCTCTAAAAAATTGTAATGCGAGGATATACAAATTTATATTTGTTGAATACAGAAAAAAATACTAAATCGAATAAGCACATAAAAATAAAATGCCCCCATTTAAAATAAGAAATTTGTACCCCGTATTTTGAGAACCATTAGTCTAAAAAACATATTGTTTCACTTATTAAAATAGTGTTATAAAATAGAAATTGTTTGCAAATTTAACTGATTTCTCGAGATGGCAATGGTGAGCCAGTTAAAATGAACACTTTGTATAGGTTTTCTAATTGTGAAGTAATCTTATAATAATTTTTGTTATTGTACATATATAAAATTTATAAACATATTTTGTATTGTTATTAATTCAATTTGTATGAAGCATAATAAATATTATTTATTTTATGCACAACCGGGTCAAACTTCATGTGTTTTAGTCATAAAAAGCAGGCTTAAACATTTCTTTTTGGCCCTAGGGTCATAAAAAATAATTCCTGTGGATGTATAACTAAAATGACAATGTTTGTTTATTGTGAATACTTGATTCTGCAAAATGTCATTTTGACATATAACCTATATACATATTTTAATCTTTTGAACATATAATTAAATGCTATTTTGTCGTGCATAAAATATTGTATGTACCATGGGTAAAATTAGCGTTTCTGACCGTGAGCATGTTATTAGCCCTCAGCGCTTTGCGCCTCATGCTAATGATCTGCCGCGGACCAGAAATGCCTGTTTTCACCCTTTATACATAAATAACTATTATTTATATAGAAATGAATGAGAGTTTTTTGTTTGTACAAAACGAATTATGAATGTAGATGGTGTATCAATTTGAAGAATAAGGGTTTGTGCTTCCGCATTTGATGTATGTGTTTAACGCAATTACAATGCCTAATATTCGGCGGCAATGGGCGATGCGCACTCCTCTTCTGTTGAGGTTTACAATTGCTTATAGCGGGCTTTACACACAGACTTTTGAACCGAATTGATAAGTTAGCGGTATCGTGCCTCCAAGTAATAAATTTGATATATTCTGGGATGATATATTCTTTTGTGGGTTTTCAGACTTTATTAGAAAATTGTGAAATGTATGCAGGAATTCACTACTAGGAAATCCGGTTTTATTAAGAAACTGATGGTTTTTCTTGAATTATGTATATATATATATATATATATATATATATATATATATATATATATATATATGGTTTTTCTTGAATTATGTATATATATATATATATATATATATATATATATATAGGGCATTCTTCGTCAAAAAATCCTTCCCCTGCACATTTTTCTTTTTAAGATAAATGACTCTGAAGGGTCTCAAAATTTTCGTTAGCCTTCTATTCTCTAATTCCGTTGAGCACATTTTGGAAATGGAGATGGCGTCCACAACGGAAAAAGAAACGTAAAACTTTTGTAAAATATTGAACAAATTCTTTAGAAAGTGGTGAATCAGTATTTCGAAGTTAAAATATACAATATGGCGGCTGTAAAAATAGAAAAATTTATTAAAAATAGTAAACTGAGGCCGAAACTTGTTATTGTATTGTATTATATCCCCTATGGTGGATTAAGTAATTTTTGAATTCTGACTTCAGAATCGTGATCAGCGACCCCAAAACCTCTTCATATCCTTCAAACTCGATATTCACCACTTTCTAATGATTTTTTTTTAATATGTTACAAACAATTTACTTGACTTTTTCCGTTGTCTACGAAAATTTTGAGACCCCGCACAGTCATTTATCTTACAAAGAAAAAGGCTCAGGGAGGTAGCTTTTCTGACGAAGAATGCACGTCACATTTACCCCCGTTCAATCGCTCTTCCGTCGCGAACCAATTTCGTTTTTACCTGTTGATGGTCGTGCTCCTGGCGAGGGTGACTCCTTATCGCGATGTCAGTGCGAAGGACAAGCTACACTGACAGAGAGCTTGTTTGCGCCCGATGTCACGAATGGATGTCATTTTCAGAGGATTCGGCGGTTTAAGTATGTTTGAGGTTGAAAATGATTAAATTGGAAAAGGAAATCATGAATTGAGGATGTTTAAATTCATAATTAATGGCATACCTAGTTAGATTTTAACTAGGATAAATACAGAGTGTTTGTATATTTTGGAAAAAAAATAAGAATTATACTAATTATACAGTAAATAGTTATTTGTTTCATTAGGGCTAAAAATACCAGTTTCTGATATATCTTTAGTCCGATTGAAACATATTTTTCTTTTTACGTACTTATATACGAAATTTTGCAGATTTATTTAAATTAAAATGGAGTGGCTAGCTCAGTGGTATGAAGTCGGCCTGTCGATCCTGAGAACCCTGGTTCGATTCCCACAGGCGACAAACAATTTTCATAATTTCATAAACTACCTCTGTGGCTCCTCCACCACTAAGATCTTTGGGGGCCGTGATTTGATGACTGGTAACCGCACTTCACGCGCAAAATATATCACTTACTGAGATCTGCTTCGGCAGAGTGCCACACCCAGTAATGGGTAGAATGCGTGATGATATACTATTTATTTATTTATTTTTGAAATGAAACAAATTAACAATATTATTTTTATCACAACCGGATCAAAATTAATGTGTTTTAGCCATGTTTTTGGCAATAGGACCATAATAAAATAATTTCGTATGGATGCATAAACAAAATTAACATTATTGCTTATTGTGAATACTTGATTTTGCAAAATGTCATTTTGACTTATAAATGTACCTGTTTTAATCTTTTGAATATAAAATTAAATGTTCTTTTGCTTTTGCTTCGTCTTATTGTTTTATTCACCCCTATACTTCCTGCAATTACAAATCTCAGTCGATAACATATATATTTTTCAATAGAATCAGAACCACTTGTATGCATCTGTATTTTTATTGAAGTTTAAATTAGCGAAATTTAAATTCTCAAACCATTGGCAATAGCGTAACTTCAGAATTACAACTCTCGACTATTTATTCACATATTACGTTGCACAACAAGAAATTAATCTCAAGAACTGAATCTGAATCAGTCGGAAGCAGTTAGGTTTTTAGGTATAGATAAGGATAGAGAGGTTTGAATCCATGAAGTCCTGTGATCAAGGCTCTTTGCATATTAATTTTGAAACTCTCATTTTTTAACGAAAATTCGTATAGAAAGTGACACAACTTTCAAGTATTCTAAAAATCGTACAAAAATAAAAATAGTGAAAAAAGTAAATACTAAATTTTCGTTGGTTTAATTTCACTTTTTTCAGTATTTTTATTTATCTATCTCCTTGAAGATCATTTAAAATTTAATTTCTTGCTATCGAAATTTTCATACCTGACAAAATAATTTTTATTTAAAAAAAAAAATCCCAAATTGTGTTCGAGACAGTTATCCTCCTTAAAAACTCTCTCGAAATGTCTTTGTAAATATGTTTAAGAAACAAGAACACTTGAAGTAAAACTTACTACCTGTTTATTGAAGGTAAACCCATTCCTAGTGGTAGTAGTAGTCGGTGATGCATCAGGCCACGACGACAAACGGCTCGTTGTTGTACTTCACATCTTCGATGCAGACGATGTCTACGAAGGTTGTGTTCACGGAAAGCAATGCCACTTTCTTTGATTTCATGCCTGAAAATGAGAAAATTTATTTATTTTAATTTACTATACAACGTATCAAACAGTATTTATTTATTTGTTACTTTACACAACAGGAACTTATTCCCAATTACAGTAATTTCTTCTAAGTGGAATCCAAACCACTTAACTTAAATACACTTGTATCTTTTTAATACAAGTTGAAGTCAACGAGATTTCAATTTGCGAATTTTTACTTATACCAATCTCATTTTATTTAAACAACTACAATAGCTTATTATGTATATTTCATTATTTATTTGCTCCGCTACACAACAGGAAATTAATTTAACGACAGAACAGTGGAGCTACAGCTTTAAATGGAATGGATACGAAGTTAAAAAAAAAATTGTAACGTTTTACTGTGCATGTCTTTAAAATCGATGTTAATGTGCGTTTGCACCAATGAAATTTTAAGTTTAACATAAACTGATAATATTGCATCAAATAATTGATATTTTACATTGATTTGTTATTATTTATTCCAGGCAGTCCAGTCAGACATGAATTTTAAATTTTCCAAAATGTCGAAGGCTAATAGGTATTAACGCCACCAATTCCCACGCCAATATAAGGAACTAACTATCACATGCCAAGCTAATTAGTATAGGAATGTATATACATATATATATATATATATATATATATATATATATATATATATATATATATATATATATATATATATATATATATATATATATATATATATATATATATATTCCGCTAAGCGTCACTTCGGCGACGCAAAAACTCACAGTATATACAGGGCATTTCGACGACTTTTTAAGCGGCTCTCAAGCATTACAGTGTATGTGCCTCAAATGTGGTTTGTTATTATTGTAAGATTAGCGAATAATGCATTGCGAGTGCGTACTAAATAAGGTATGTATTTATTATTAATAATATTTACTACAATATATATTCTTGATAGCAAAATTTCATATTGCGAAAATAAGAACCCGAATTCAATTTCCGCACAATCCACAACTGACTTTCACCACATTAAAAATACCCCTGTTGCTCCCCGTAACTAACATCTTTGCGGTCCTAATGTTACAGCTGGTAACCGCATTGCAAAGCAAGAACATTTTATTTTGTATATTTTTTTTTTTCTTTTGTTAATAAATTAATAATAAAAAATCACAAATAATCATATAATTTGTCAGCGCGATTCTCAAAAAAATTCTGAATTTTTGGATTAGCTTATCTTATTCTAGCCCGATATTAAATCTTAATGAAAATTGTTTTCCGAAAAATAAATTCTATTAAGATTATTTCAGAATTTATTTAAACTTTTTTGAGAATATGGTTAATTTGATTAATTCAAATTTCAGGATTAGTTATTTTTTTAGAGAATTGTGTTGTAAATGACTACTATATTTGTTATATTTACCTAATATAAATTTATTTGTAATCAGATGAAAGATATATAATTTTATGATGAACATAGGCTTTTTCGAATACTATTGCTTATTTATTTAATAATATTTAATACAATCAATTTTCTCAATGCCAATATTTCGGACTGAAAATATGAACCCGAATTAGATTCTCCCCACAATCGGTAACTCATTTTTACAATATTTAGACGTCATTATTTGATCGCTGGTACCCGCACTTCACGCGGAAAATGTATCACTTGATATATTTATTTGTTTTATTTTCTTGCTAAACAAACTTATCTTCTTCAACTCCATTATTAGAAGAACCATTGATAGCGCAATATATAGTAAATTTTTTATTTATTTTTGAAATAGAATATTTCAGTTTCTAATACGGTCCTGTTTGCTGAATACAAGTACAAGTGGCAACAGCGCATTCTCAAATCGTACTGCGTATTTGGTGGCGACTGGTGATACATGTACCTATTCACAAATTGTATGACGCAGATTATTTTGTTTACTTGGTGAAAAATATTCGAATTGAAAGTAATTACTAGCATATTTATTAGAAATTGTGTAAGTATAATTTTGATTATGTTCAGATGTGTAGACCATTACTATCCTTTGCCTTGATTTATATTTTAAAAGTTTATGAAAACTGAAATTTTAGGTATGAACGAGATGTTAACCAATTATTCTTTTCAACCACAACAAATTCTATCTCCTGTTTCTGATCAAGAAAATGAACAATCACAAAATAAAATGATTTCCAGCCAACAAAAAATTGTCCAAAGATTAAATTTTGAGGGAAATTCCGAATCTGTTTCGTCTGATGTCGACTGTATTTCATCAAAAGGTTAGTTTTCTGTTTCATCATACATATAATTGCACATATATTACGGAATGCCTTTTATTTATGTATTAACAAAATTACTAGCATAATTGTTACCAATTTCATTAGAAAACTAAAATAAATTGATGACCAAATATAATCATATTTACACGTGAATCTTACGCCTAATTTAGTCAGAAGTTGATCTTTACATATTGTTTTCATTAAAAAAAGAAAGATATTATTGTTATTATAATAATTATATATAAAGTTACTATAAATTTACTCAATTTTTAAATTTTCTCTCAATGGCAGTTGAGAAGTTAAATCAAAATTTTACAACAATTTTTCATTGTTATTTGCACATAAACTTACTGTTTCAGTTATAATAACAATAATATCTTGTTTAAAAAAATCAGTGGTTAAATGCTCAGTTTAGATCCATGTAGACCTTAGACCTTGATAAGTATAACAAATTTAAATTTAAGGCCCGGAAAATTATTTATTGTATGATACAAAATATGGGATTTTCACAACCGACAAACATTTTCACCACATTAAAATTTGACGGCTGGTAACGGCACTTCACGCGCATAAATTTATCACTTACCGGGATCTATTAGGCAGAGTGCCACACCCAGTATTGGGTAAAAGGAGTGATGATTATTTATTTTACAAAATAAAAATAAAATGTATTTATTTTATAATATTAATTCAAAAATATTTGTACGTATAGATCATTACATTATGTTTATATAATTTCAGTTTTGGATACAATCTTGCCTGCAAAAACTGTAAGAAGAACCAAGCAAAATTTTTGTTGCTTCTGCAAAAATTTATTTTCTCAGCTTCCCAGGCATTTGGAAACATGTCATCAAAATGAAGTTCAAGTAAAGAAATTTATGTTTTTGCCAAAAGGTTAATATATAAATTATATTTTTTAATGTATAACGTACAAGTATTTACATATTTCTGGTAAATTTCTATATCTAATTTTATTAGCATTTTTAAAAGTAAATATTTGATAGATAAAATTAAATTTTATTATAGAGAGAATAATTCGGACACCATCGCTCAGTGCGAGTACGTGTAACCGGAATTCAAAAGGTCCTAGTTTAAAACTTTAGTGTTGTCCGAATTTTTCTTTCTGTAATAAAATAGTTATTTGTTCAACAAGAGTACTATTGTCGAATCAAAGCGAAAGTTGCAGCCTGGCCAAACGCGAAGGAAGAAATGGCACCATGGTTTTGTGGAATGCCTGTATATAATATTATTTATTTATGTTACTCTGTACAACAGGAATTGAATTATGACTTACAATAATGTTAATAATAATCTTTTATGTTTCGCAGGTTTTGCAGAAAGGAAAACTATTTTAAATGTGCTTAGAAAAGAAGGAAATTTTTAATATAATACCAGTACAGCTATTGAAAGTAATGTTTTCATAACTTGTAGAAAAGTTCGACAAAAAGAAGATGCAAATATTAGTTGTTGTTCAAAATGTAAGGGTTTTTTCTCGAAAAAATCTATTCGCAAACATTATAGAAAATGTTGCAACGTGGAAAAAGGTAACAGGACAGCACTTATTGAAGGGCGCAGATTGTTAAGAAATTTACATCCATGTGCGTCACATATAGTAAAAAATAAAGTATTTTCACCACTAAGAGAAGATTGTGTCACAGATAGTATTAGATACGATGAAATAGTTATAAAATTTGCAAATAAATTATGTGAAAAGTATCGCTCAGAGCATCATCATAAGATGATTCGTGCTCGCCTAAGGTTAATTGGACGTTTCATGTTAGACATTAAATCATTGGATCCAAAAGTAACAGATTTAATATAAATAAATAAATATAAATATATCATCACGCCTTCTACCCATTGCTGGGTGTGGCACTCTGCTAAAGCAGATCTCGGTAAGTGATATATTTTTGCGCGTGAAGTGCGGTTACCAGTCGTCAAATCACGGCCCCCAAACATGTTAGTGGTGGAGGAGCCACAGGGATAGCTTTTTCAAATTATGAAAATTTGTCGCCTGTGGGAATCGAACCAGGGACCTCAGGATCCACAGGCCGACTTCATACAGATTTAATGTCTGTTTATATTCCTGAGCGATATGATTTAATATTACAAGCAGTAAATAAAGTAGCAAATTATAATAACGGCAATATCAAATATTAGGCGCCAACAACAGCTTCTGAATTGGGTACATTATTAAAAAAAAATTGGTAGAACCATAATTGTAGAATGTATCAAATGTAAAGATTTAAAAAGAAAAAAAACTACAGAACAATTTTTGCTTTTATTACAAGAAGATTTTTGTATATCAGTAAATAAAACCGTTAGAGAAAATCAAATTGAAATAAAAAGAAAGAAAAACATTATTTTACCTTCTTTTGATGATATAAGGCTTTTAAATAATTACCTACTAAAACAAAGGATCAAGTTGTACAATAAATTGAATGAAACATTTAACTTTAAAATATGGAAGGAACTAGCAGGCTGTGTCTTAATTTCAATTCAGTTATTTAACCGACGTAGATCAGGCGAAATAGAAAGAATGATGATGCAAGATTTTAATAATTATACGTCTATTGATGAAAATATAGATACAGATATTTATAACTCGTTATCTAAATCATCGCAAAATGCTGCTAAGCAATACGTAAGGTTTACTATCAGAGGTAAATTAGAAAGAAATGTACCGGTATTACTATCAAGTAATTTATTGCAATGTGTTAATCTTCTTATAAAGTACCGTAAAGAAGCAAATATTCCTGAGAATAATCCATATGTTTTTGCTTTACCACACCATAGTTCAATATCTGCACATTTAGATGCTTGCAAACTTTTAAGAGATTTTTCGGTATTATGTGATGCAAAAAATCCAGCTTTGCTTAGAGGTACACAATTGCGAAAGCATATAGCTACGAATTCTGTTCTCTTAAATCTTCAGGACTCAGAAGTGTCTGATCTGGCAAATTATATGGGTCACACAGGAAAAATCCATAGAGACCATTATAGAATGCCAATTGTCGCTAGAGATATCACCATAATGTCAAAACTTTTACAGCAAGCGCAAGGAGGAGACGGTAAATAAAACATACATACATATTATTGCACGAACACTTGAAATATTCATTGAACATTATTTATTCTTTCAATGAAATTTATCCAGACAAAACCATATTAACTATCTCACACCCCTCTATTCTCAATGTTAAACTCATCATACATCGAGAAGAAATACTAAATAATAAAACGTGCATAAATTAATGCGAATCATGTTTTGTACAGAAAATTAAATATAAATATTTGTTATAATTTATTTTATTTTAGATAAGAGTGATGATGAAAACAACTTAGAAGAAAATGAAAATAATGATAGCTGTAGTACTAATGAAAATATCGATGTTAATCAACATTTGAAAGAAGCAACAATGATTATTGGTAATATTTGTCAGCAAATATTAATAATTCAACTTTAGATATATGTTTTTGTAAATTTTAGATAATAATGTAACGTACTTTGAAAGTGTACATGAAAATGATACTAGAAATATAGATACGGAAGAAACAGATATCCATGTCGAGCTTGGTAAGCAAGATCATAATTTAATATGTAATTATTTAAAGTTCTTTCGATCAAGATACATAATTTTATTTTTCTGCAAAATTTAGATAATAATGAAGAGTATTTTAATAATGGAGAAAAAACAAACATAAATGAAACTAATGAAAATATGGAAATAAATGAAACACTAATCTCTGCTGATATTGGTAAGTAAGAATAATAATTTAATATGACAATACAAAAGGTAGAAAATAAATAAATTGTATGGATTTCACAGTCGGTTCTCGTAACCTTTTTAAAGATTTTCCTTCAAAGTTTCAAATGTTTCATCAAGAACCGACAGTGAAATCCATACAATTTATTAAACAGACGATTGAATCCAAACTCGCTATCACATACATATCGTAATAAATACCTTTTTGTAACTTACCGATTGTTTTCTTTCTTTAATCTAAAATAAATAAGTAATTTAAATGACAGTTCATACAAAAAATTATTTTATTGCATTGCAGATAAAGTTCACAATAAAATTATAAGAAGAACTTGGTCAACACCTGAGAAACAGATTGCCAAGAAGGAACTTGGTCATTATATTGAAAGTAAAACATTACCTTCACTATCTGCATGTTCAAACATAATACATCGTCATCCTGTGCTACATACAAGGACTCCACAACAACTAAAATTATGGTTACATAATTATATTACGCGAGAAATACGAAATAATATATCAACAGATTACAGTACACCTAAAAGGAAAGGTACGAGTAATTAAATGTTTCATTTATTGATTAAAACTGCTAAATAATTGTCCCATGATAGAAAATGAATAAACGTATTACATAAATTTTTGTTTTTTGAAAAATTATCTTTAAAATAATATATATTATTAATCAAATTGTATAACTTTTTCAACCGTTTAATTATTTAAAATGTAATATTTACTCTACATATATCAATTTAAATTTTAGGATACAGTAAAGCAGCGTGGATAACACCAGAAAGAGCTACTATGCGAAATGTTTTTGCTGATCATTTAAAAAGTTTTACACTACCCAGTAACGCAGAATGCCTACAAACAATTGAACAAAATAAAGTGCTCAGAAATAGAAAAATAACTACAGTTAAAGCTTGGATATTTAATGAAATTAATCGGAAGAAAAAAATTCGACGTAAATTAAAGAATTAAAATGTATTATAAAATGTCTAATTGATCAGTGCATACTTTAAATATGTACATGAAAAAAATGTTATTTAATGAGTGATGTGCAGCTTATTTTTTTGTTTTTATTCATGTTTTTTTGTTATTTTAAACTACACCTATATATTTTTTGAATTGCTTGAGATTTTCTCTATAAAAACCTGATGGGGTAGTGTGAATACCTACATTTTTTTCCCTCAACTGTTTCATTATATTATTTAGACAATATTTTATTTTGAAAGATTTATTGGTATTTGTGGAGAAAATTTATAGCTTCTACTTGATTTTACTAATGAAAATTGATGTCATTTTCTGATCTCTAAATAATAAAATACATAAACAAAATTGTATAGATATACCTAATTGTTTTTATAATTCATTGTGAAATATCCCATACCTTTACCTATCTAATATTGACGATTAGAATTTATGTTAAATGACGTTTTAGGTTATATTCAATTTTTATTAGAAGAGCCGATTTGTAATTATTAAAAATTTAAATAATTGTATCTGTACAATAAAAGATTGATTTCTTGTTCCAATTGCTGTATTTACCTCTTGTCACCAATATCAAATATTAACTAAATCCTGTAAAACAATAATTCTGTTTCTCATCAACAATATCCGTAATGCGACGATTACTCCAATTATGATACTTTGGTTAAAATGCCCATAACGCTCATTTCAACCAATATTTCATTATTTTGTTTACTGAAATAAGCACAGTTCTTAATATTTGTGTAAAATGATAAACACACACCCACAGTACGACTTCACACAGATGTTAATCTGCCTTTGAAGGTCACTGCTGTCAAATAATTATTAGTTAACGCATTTTTACAACATAGATATATTATATCGTAAATTTATACAATTTAGTGGTTTATGTATATTTTATTATAAGTAAATTAGATATTTACATATTCTAAACGTTATTAATATAAAGAGAAATTAATAAAATGTTTATAAAATCCTGATACTATACTGTCCTGCAATACATATTTGGTCTGCAGGTTGCAGATAATTTTCAAATTATTCATTTATTTTGTCAATTTATTGCTTATTGTAAAGTTTTGAACTAAAAAATATAGTTCACTACACCTATTTTTTATAATTTTATAATAAGAAAAAGATTTAACATTTTTTATTTTAAGAAAATATAATATAAATTTGTTTAACATGTCCTACGATGTACATATGATTTTAACTGCAAAAATTTGTAATTATAGAAACAAAAGTTCCATAAAATTTTGTCCTTTTTTAATATTAACCAAAATATAATTTTAAATAAAGATATTAATATAAAATTTTTCAAATATATTCTTTTTTACCCACTAACATGTTTGGGGGTCGTGGTTTGACGGCTGGTAACCGTACTTAACGTGCAAAATATAACACTTACCGAGATATGCTATGGCAGAGTATCACACCCAATAATGGATAAAAGGCGTGATGATGTATTTATTTAGAAAATTTCGCAGTTTTATTCGAATTAAAATGAAACAAATTGATAAAGTTATTTACGTTACCATGGATACATTATTTTTTTGTCTTAGGACCAAAAATAGCCTTTTTACTAGTTTTCATGGTGATAAATAAAATTCCTGAATACCGAAAAAGTTGAAATAGTGATATTGAAATGGGTGAAATAAAAATGATTGTAATCTCTATATATTTTTCTCGTACGAAAATGTTAGTATAAAAATATTATTTTTTACTAAGCTCTAATTATAATATTGATGTTATAACACTTACGCATAGGAATAAATATATAAAAATAAAAAAACGCCAGGGAAATTATTCTGAATACAGAAATTATTTTATTTAAAAAATGATCAATTACAAATAAAGAACAAATTATTGAATAGGGATTATAGGGTCTTCTAGAGTTTTTATTAAATTATTATAATTTTACATATTATATAACAATTATATTTATCATATAATTATACTTATTTCTTCCTAATGTATTCTTGCAGATATCTTTCAGAGATACAGCCTTAAAACTGAAAAAAGTGCTAAAAATGGCATTTTTGAGGGCCTCGCGCGCCCTCTAAAAAAATTTTTTTACAGTTTTTTCTGTGTTCCGCATGTTTTTACATTAAAAACTTTCATTTTAGAGTCCAGCCGACATTTTTGGATGTTTTCGACCCACCCTAATATATATATATATATATATATATATATATATATATATATATTAGACTGTGCCAAAAAAAATCGATATTTGTTTATTTCGCTCTTCTTTGAGTATATCATTCCCCGTTCAGATTCCCAAAATTTTAAACAATTCGTTGAACATTTAGAGGTGCCTCAAGCCTAAAACGTGTTTTTTGAAGTTTTTTCTCAATTTTTGTGAGGTTTCATAGCACTGTTCTACAATAACGGGATGTTTGACGCTTGGGAGACATTATTACATTCAAACACAAAGTATTTAATGCATTTCAGTCGCCAAATCCACTTTCGGACAGATATGTTGGCGAAAACAACAATTTTTTTAAGGCCTAAAAACTGTAATTTCAACTTTCAACTCCAATAACTTCATATTTTTAGGTTCGTTATGCGTCATATGCTCTTTTAACGTAGTCTAGTATCACGTAGCATTAATTGATTTGAATATTTCAGAAAAAATCGCCCATCAGTTAATAATTTTTATATATTTTCGTAGAGTGGTTAACGAGCTGTCATAGTGAACACATGTTCAAAACATAGCTCTACATTAAGTGTTAAAATTAAGTGTTAAAATTATGAACCTAGTAGTTAAAGTGTTATAAAACTAGTGTAACATTGTGTAATCAAGTGTATGTGATTTGTGTCTTGTGAATTTCTACTTTATTTGGTGCATTTCAACATCTTTTGTACACAAATTGACCAGCGGCCTTGAGTCAGCTGGCCGCTACTCGCCAGCATGAAGCCAATGACGGAGTCAGGACCGTAATACAAATTTTGCAAGTCTCGGATCACATTAAACACAACGAAGGATAACAAACCAGACGTCAGCAATGGAGACAGAAACCACTCCAGCGACATTAGAAGAATGGAGAGATGCATTTTATGCAAGTCAGAAACGGATCGAAGAGTTAGAAAAAATGATAAAAAATATAAAAACTACGCAAGCAAGAATATCGTATAGTCCGATTAATTCAGATGAAGAAGAAAAGCTAGTTGCAGAGGAAACCGATTGGATAGTAAAAAGAAATAAAAAACGCAAAATGCGAAATTCACCAGAAATATCTAAAAACGATACTACCGAATATATCGTAACTAAATCTAACAATCAAGAATCTAACAAAGAATGTGTTGAGTCTGAAAATTTTAAACCTCCACCAGTTATAATAAACAAAGTTACTGACTATAATATTTTGAGCAAGCTACTAAATAGTCAAAATATTTCCTATCAAACTAAAGTACTAAATAATGATCAAATTAAGATAAATGCAAAAAGTGATAACGACTATAGACTGCTTACAAAAGCAATGAATGAAACAAATCATGAGTGGCATACATATGAGAATAAACAAACCAGACCAATTAGAGTAATGGTTCGTAATTTGCATTACTCTAGCAACAAAAACGACATTAGTGAGTGCCTTACGAAACAAGGTTTTAAAATTCTAGAAGTAGTCAACAAAATTAAAAAAACCAAAGAAAATGGAGTCACGAAACAAACTCCGTTAAATTTATTTATGATCTCCTTCGAACATGGTGAAGATATTAACAAAATCTTTAATATAAGGTTCATCCTCAATATAAAAGTTCAGGTTGAAGCATTAAAAACTAGCAAATTAATACCACAATGTAGAAGATGCCAGCGTTTCGGACACACGCAAGCGTACTGCAAACATGAGCCACAATGTGTAAAGTGTGCTGGAAAACACCTTACAGCTGATTGTACTGTTCAAAAAGACGCCAAACCAAAATGTTTTAACTGCACAGAAGAACACCCTGCTAATTATAGAGGCTGTGTAGTAGCAAAAGAACTGCAGAAACGAAGAGATAATCTTAACAAGCAAAAAACAACAGTTCATAGACAATTTAATTCTAAATTAGCTACAAATGAACGTTCATACTCCCAAACATTGCAAAACGAACAAGAGCGAAACAAAAATAAAGAACAATCCAAAGTACAATCCAGAGAACAAGGACAAAATACAGATCCGGAAGTGACAACTAACCAGATACTACAAGAATTACTAACTAAATTCAGTCTTATCGAAAAAAGAATGGAAAAGTTGGAAAATATGAGCAACAGAGCGGCAGCTCCTAGGCATTCCAATGGCAGGCAGTGACCTAAGAATAATGGTCTGGAATGCCAACGGATTACTGGGGCGTCAGCAAGAACTAGAAGTATACCTAAATCTAGAAAAGATTGACATCTGCCTTGTATCTGAGACGCACTTTACAAATCAGAACTACTTACGTTTGACGGGATACAAAATATACCACACTACTCACCCACAAAACCAAGCAAGGGGGGGTAGTGCGATTCTAATAAGAGCCAATATAAATCATTATGAAGAAGATCACATACAGAGTCCAGAAGTGCAACTAACAGCAATCAAAATAAAAACAGCCAGACAACATCTAACAATAGGAGCAGTTTACTTACCACCACGACACAATAATACTAAAGACAAATATAAAGAGCTAATAAGACACCTTGGTGATAGGTTTATATTAGGAGGAGACTACAACGCCAAGCACGCGGACTGGGGTTCCAAAAATACAACAACAAAAGGAAGAAACTTACGTGAAGCTCTTAGAGAAGATGGTTGTAATTTCCATTCAGGAGGCGAACCAACTTACTGGCCGACAGACACACACAAAGTTCCAGATCTACTAGACTTCTTTATCACCAAAAGAGTTTCTCCAAACTTTGTAGAGGTCGAAGGGAGAGTTGAAGACCTAAGTTCCGATCACACACCAGTGATCATGACTTTAAGTGAAACAGTTATTAAGAAAAACACAAAACCAACACTAACAAATAAAACTACGGACTGGGAAAGTTTTAGATTAGATCTGAATTCCAGCCTAAATCTTAATGTGAGACTTAAAACAACCCAAGAACTGGATCAAGAGGCTATCAATTTTATGAACGACATACAGAAATCTGCTTGGAACAACACGAAGGAATGCATAAGGAAAACAGTTGGTAATAACTACCCTCTTGAAATTAGAGAATTAATAGCCGAGAAGAGAAAAGCAAGAAGAAAATGGCAGTATACACGTTACCCAAGAGATAAAACAGTATTAAACAGGCTCTCACAGCAGCTAAAAAGAGAAATTATTAAGATAAAAGAAGAATCGTTCAACAAATATCTTAGTGAACTAACAGCAGAGAAAGACACAGAATACTCATTGTGGAAGGCAACTAAGAAACTTAAAAGACCGATCACTCAAACCTCGCCGATAAGGGACACAGATGGATCATGGGCTAGGAAAAGTGACCAAAAAGCAGAAATTTTCGCTAACCACTTAGAGAACACATTTAAACCAAACGAAATACAAACTGAAGCACTCTTACAAAAAGAAGAAATGGGCAGTGATATCAAGATTAAGTTTGTCACTCCGAAAGAGGTTGCCAAGGAAATTAAGGAAAACGTCAATGCAAGGAAGACGCCTGGTTTTGACCTAATATCAGGTACAATACTTAAGCAGCTACCAAGGAAGGGAATAATTAAATTAACTTACCTAATCAACGCGGCCTTCAGGTTAAAGCACGTGCCAAGCATATGGAAAGTAGCCGAAATCATTATTCTACCGAAACCTGGTAAACCAATCAATGACGTAACTTCGTATAGGCCAATATCTCTGCTGCCAATAATTTCAAAGTTGTTCGAAAAGTTACTCCTAAAAAGACTAAGACCGATAATAGAAGATAGCGAAATTATACCACACTATCAGTTTGGATTTAGAAAAAAACATTCGACTATAGACCAAATACATAGAATTACTGACATTATAGAGAAAGCCCTGGAGGAAAAAAATATTTGTTCGGCAGTGTTTTTAGACGTTTCACAAGCGTTTGATAAGGTGTGGCATCCTGCACTTATCTACAAACTAAGCAAAATACTTCCCAAAGAATACGTTGATTTAATTGAATCATACATTACTAGTAGAACGTTTAGGGTAAAACAAGATGAATCATATTCGGAGCTGAGAGACATCGAAGCCGGTGTTCCACAAGGTAGTGTCCTTGGACCTGTTCTTTATCTACTATACACATGTGGGCTTCCAAAGATAAGAGATGTAACCATTGCGACGTTTGCAGACGACACAGCCATACTTACCGTAGGTAACAACGTAGAAGAAACCACGACAAGACTACAAGAAGCAACAAATAAAATAACAGAATGGATGAAATCTTGGAAAATCAAGTTGAATGAAATGAAAACTGTGCACATTAACTTTACAAACCGTAAAATAACGAATAGACCAACAGTGACAATTAATAATAAGGTCATTCCGTACTCAAACACTGTCAAGTATTTGGGCATGACATTGGAAGAGAAGCAAAATTGGAAGGTACATATTGAAAATAAAGTTGAAGAAATGAGAATAAAATATAGAAAATTGTACTGGTTGGTAGGCAGGAGATCATGTCTACCCATACAAATAAAATTATTAGTGTACAAACAGATACTTAAACCAATCTGGACTTATGGCATTGAAATGTGGGGTTGTGCCAAACAGACACACATTAATAGAGTGCAGCGGTTCCAGAATAAGGTGCTACGAGATATTGTTAACGCAAGATGGTACCAACGTAACTCGGACATACACCGAGACTTGCAGATCCCAGACGTAGTCAGCGAAATACGACGCTTTGCAACAAAGCATGAGGCCAGACTCCATCAACACATCAACATTGAAGCAATTCAGCTACTGGACAATGAAGGCATCAAGAGGAGACTAATAAGGACGAAACCATTCGAACTTGTTAGTCGCCAGTGAAGTGAGTGAGTGAAAAGCAGAGTAAAGTGCGGGATAGTGCTAAATAACGCAAACTATTGTGAATTTTTGAATAAACAATAGTATTATATTGATGTAGTAGTATAGATTAAAGATAAATTGATGGTTGGTCCTTTTGACCAGTTTCAGTACCAGGACATGTGTCCATATAATAAAAAAAAAAAAAAAATATATATTTTCGTAGAAAATATGTCTTATGGCCAGCTACACCGCTATTACTTAAATTTGAAGTTTTCCTTAAATGAACAATATCGTATTGAAATGTACTGTCAAATAAGAAACTTAACATTGCTGTTAAACATTCAATTCGATATTTTTCATTTAAACAATTCTTAAATTATAAATGAAAGAAGTACAACTGGTCATTATTGAAATTTTTACAAAACTTTTCGGTTGAATTTTAATGAGATTTTAAATTAATCTAACTGTATTATAACAGTTGGAGAGAATGTTGTTATTTAATATTAAAGTGTATTTATAAAACATGTGCTGTCATCTACAGTTAGTGATATTTGTATTGTTGTTAAGGTCGGTAATAAAAAAACAAAAAAAGAGAGTTAAAAAAGGAAGAAACGTTAGGTGTTGTTTTATTTTCATTAAAAAAGTAAAAGGAAAAAATCACAACTTTTTATAACAAAGGATTGATAAGTTGTCAATTTGTGTTGGTGTTGGAAATCATTTCAAAGTGGAATCTGGTTATAAAGCAAGTGCAAACAGTAAAAGCATTCTTATAAACATTTTTAGAATTGATAAGCACATGTAAAACAAATCGGCATATTTATTACAAGAGCAACCTACCTTACATTCGTGTTTACAAAGCAACCCGTTTTACACGTGTGTATAGCTGGGCATCATGGACGCTTTAAATAAAATCAAACGAAGATTGAAATCAAATCTTATTCGAGTGGAAAATGCTGTCGCCAAATTAGACAAAGCAGAGGCACTGGAGATAGAACGACAGCTAAATTTAGACAAAGTGGAAATGTTGGAAAAGGAATTCCAAGAATTAACACTAAAGCTAAGTAACATTTGTAATGATGATGAGTATGCAAAACATGAAGTAGATTTAAGCGATGCTGATAGTCGAATATATGCTTTAAAGATTGCTTTATTATCTGTACAAGGTCCAGTCACAGCAGCACCACCAGAACAGTCAAAAGCAAGCTGAAATCAAGCTGCCAAAGTTGTACATGCCAATCTTCTCTGGCAGCACACAAGCCTGGTTGTCGTTTCGGAATTTATTTAGTGCCATTGTTCACAACAATACAACGCTGAGTGGTACTGAGAAATTACAATATCTGAAACTAGCTCTGAGAGGTGAACCTGCACAGCTCATACAAGCGATTGCTATCACAAATGTAAACTACCAAGAAGCTTGGAACATTTTGAACGAGCGTTCTACTTCAACCTCACAAGCATGTGAGAAATGTAAGAAAGATCATACTATATACAAATGTCAAGAGTTTCTCAACACAACAATTTCTGAACGTCACACTATAGTAAAGAAACTGCAGCTATGTTTCAACTGTCTGCGTCCACGACATACAGCGCGTGAATGCAAAGCAGGTGTTTGTCGAAAGTGCAATCGCAAACATCATATATTGTTACACTACGAAACTGAGCAGAAACCAGAACAAGCACCAACACAAGCTGAAAAACTAGATAACTTCAATGAACATATCGTTGATACTCAAGATGAAAAGGTAGTCACTACTAAAAAACACCAGTCTTCGCAAGTTTTGTTAACAACGGCGTTAATTAAAATCAAGAATGAAAATAGTCAAGTTATTATTTGTAGAGCACTTTTAGACTCTGCATCGCAAGCAAGCGTTATTACGAAATTCAACAATTAAAATTACACAAGACTAAAACAAACATTCCTGTCACTGGATTAAATGTATCAGGATTAATAACAGTCAAGAGTGAAACTCATGTAACTTTTACATCAATTTATAATGAAGAGTCTACTTATACAGTTCATGCATTGGTCGTGCCAAAAATAACCTGTAAGTTACTAAGTGCACCGATTTTGAAAGATTGGCCACATTTACATCTGCTAAAGTTAGCCGATCCGAAGTATTTCGAACCAAGCAACGTTGACGTATTGGTCGGGGCGGACATTTTTGCAATATTGTTGTTAAGCGGACGTCAACTAGGGCCAGTCGGCGCCCCAATAGCTCTAGAATCGGAACTTGAGTGGATATTGGCAGGAAGGGTTCAAAGTAATCAAAATTCAATTCAAGTTCATTACGTCCAATGCGATATCAGCGAGTCACTTGAAAGATTCTGAAAGCTGGAAGAAACATCAAAGCCAGTTAAGCATATTAAGTAATGAAGAAAGAAGATGTGAAGAGCATTTTTCTGCAACACATAAAAGAGATAAGATAGACCGCTACGTGGTACAATTACCATTGCGCAATGAAACTGTACTTGGCTCGTGAAGGAAACAGCAATAGCAAGATTCAAAAACGTGGAGAAGAGATTAAGAAAGTGCCCAGAGCAGGAAATTAGATACAACAATTTCATGAAAGAATATTTGCTGTTGAATCACATGGAAATTTTACCAGAAGATGGAGTATGTCAGATGAAACAACATTACTATATGCCACATCATGGTGTGACTAAAGAAGATAGTAGCACCATAAAGCTACGAGTAGTTTTCGACGCATCATGTAAAAGTGACAATGGTGTGTCGTTGAACGATTGTTTGTTGGTTGGTCCCACATTGCAGAATGATTTGGTGTCAATTCTTTTACGTTTCAGAACACATTCAATTGCTATGTGTGCAGATATAGAAAAAATGTACCGCCAAGTTTAGGTGCAGTCACAACACACATATTTGCAGAGAATTGTTTGGCGCGAAGCAGATGATCAATCAATCAAGGACTAGAGGTTAATTACTGTCACCTATGGAACAGCTTCAGCTCCATATTTGGTAGTGAAGGCTCTACAACAATTAGCAAAAGATGAAGAAGATACTTTATCATTGGCGTCAAAATCTACACTTCAGGATTTTTACGTTGATGACTACATGTCTGGAGCCGAAGATGAAAATGCAGCAATAGAATTGGTACAGCAAATGAATGAACTCATGAAAAGAGGAGGATTCAAATTACGAAAATGAAATTCCAAGAGTAAAGCCGTTTTAGAAGAAATTCCAGAACAGAAAAATGTTGGTGAGAAAGTCAGAGTCAACGAAGATTTTGCTATTAAAATATTGGGAATAGTTTGGAATCCAACAACTGTTCACTTTTCATACAATACGTTGAACATGCAAGAAGTTAACACATTAATAAAGCGACAATTATTATCAGATATTTCTAAGATTTTTAATCCTCTTGACTGGATATCTCCTGTAATAATTAAAGCTAAAATACTCATGCAAACATTGTGGAATCTTCATTTAGAATGGGATGAATGTGTACCCAAAGATTTGTTCAACATGTGGAAAATTTACGGTCAAGATTTGGTGAATATTGAATATATACATCTGCGCCGGTGTGTCGCAGAAAATAACACAACAAACAAACAAATTATTGCGTTCTGTGACGCATCGGAAAAGGCATATGCTGCTGTAATTTACTTAAAAACAATTAACGATGGAACGCCGAGAATAACATTAGTGGCTGCATTAAAAAGGATATCTATTCCTAGACTGGAATTGTGCCCAGCGTTATTACTAGCAAATTTGATAAAGACAGTGAAAGCCGCATTGAAAATTGACATCGCAGAGATCCGTGCTTTCTCTGATTCAACTGTGGTGTTAACATGGTTGTCAGCACAGCCAGCACGATGGAAGACCTTTATTGCAAATAGGGTGACACAAATACAAGAGTATTTACCATATGCCCATTGGCATCATGTGAGCAGCAAAGAAAATCCAGCAGATTGTGCCTCTCATGGTACAACAGCTCTGGAACTAATATCTAATAGTACGTGGTGGCATGGTCCGCCGTGGTTAAAATCAATATTTGATCAAGCCAGTGTACAATTCATTGAAGAAGAAGAAAGGTTAATCATTCAAGAAGAAAGAACGGCGATTGTGAGCATGACAGTTCAACTTGACTTAGCTTTACTACATAAATACTCGAATTTGAAGCGATTGTTAAGAATAACAGCATGGTGCATGAGATTTAAGCAAATTGAAATAAGAAAATGGCAGGGATTTCTAAAAGTAGAAGAATTAGACAACACATTGTCAATGTGCATGGCTTAGAATTCTATGAAGAAATACAATGCATGAAAAGGAATCAACCAATGCAAAGAAAGAGTCGCTTGCTGAACCTCAATCCGTACATTGATGCTAAAGGATTGTTAAGGGTGGGCGGAAGATTACAAAACGCTAAGTTAGATGAACAAAGAAAACATCCTATTATTTTACCAAGGAAAAGCAAATTAACCAAACTGATTGTCGAAGATGCACATATCACAAATTTACACGCTGGCCCACAACTGCTCTCATCACTTCTACTTCAAAGGTATTGGATCATGTGTAACCGAGATGTCATTCGTTACATAGTTAAAAAATGTGTCATATGTCATCGTCATCAAGCTCAGGTCACTCAACAAATGATCGGCAATTTGCCGGCACCAAGGGTCAACGTATCCAGAGCTTTCCTCCACAATGGGGTGGATTATGCCGGACCACTGTTGATACGTCCTATATTAAAGAGAAGCAAAGGTGAATTCAAATGTTATATATCAGTATTTGTCTGTATGGCAACACGTGCCATACACCTTGAACTTGTCAGTGAACTATAAACTACTGCATTCATTGCAGCATTAAAGAGATTCGTCGTTCGGAGGGAAAGGCCATTAGAGATATATAGTGTAACAATATGAGCTATCTCATTATTGTATGTTGTTTTAGATAAAAGCTTGGCTTCGTGTAATTTGACACTCGTGGCCACATGGCCTTTCGTGTGAATGCGAAAACTTTAGGTTTTCAAATACAGGACATTTAACTTATAAGAGTGACAGTTATTAGTTGATTTTCTAAGAATTCTAGAAACTTTCCGTGTTCACAAAATCGGCAATGCCTTTGTGTCAGATTACACAGCCCCAAACACTTGAGACATCTCCTTTGTCTTTGCGGACCTTTCCTAAAATGCATCCTTTGCGTCAAGAAACGCTTTGAAACGCGTCCAAAACGCAGAATTGTGACAAATTCGTCACTTTGCGCTGGATTTGCGAAATCTTTGCAAAACTATGATACTTTGGATTTGCAAAATAGAATTTATCTCTCTTCAAACGACGAAAAATCTCACTGTCTCAGGGTATTTCCCTGACTGAAGAGGCGAACTAAGCCGAAACAGTACCAAAATTGTCTACTCAACAAGAATGTTATTGAGCATTCGTTATCTTTTGTGTCAAGAAACGCTTTGAAACGCGTCCAAAACGCAGAATTGTGACAAATTCGTCACTTTGCGCTGGATTTGCGAAATTTTTGCGAAACTATGATACTTTGGATTTGCAAAATAGAATTTATCTCTCGTCAAACGACGAAAAATCTCACTGTCTCAGGGTATTTCCCTGACTGAAGAGGCGAACTAAGCCGAAACAGTACCAAAATTGTCTACTCAACAAGAATGTTATTGAGCATTCGTTATCTTTTGTGTCAAGAAACGCTTTGAAACGCGTCCAAAACGCAGAATTGTGACAAATTCGTCACTTTGCGCTGGATTTGCGAAATCTTTGCGAAACTATGATACTTTAGATTTTCCCATCTTACTTTAGACAGGTACTTGTTTCCCAGTTTCGTATGCTTTCGACCTTCGGGTCTCATCAGTTAGGCGAAGAAGCCTAAGAGCTTTATTTATTATCTATATTCATAATTCGGTTTATATAAGCTTGTTCTCCCATTCGGAATCTTTTGTTTTTGTAACAAACAATCTCTGACTCTCAATTTTACCAATTTTACGAAGTAGGCAGTAACACACCATTTTAAATACTCAACCGAACATCTCTGGATACATTTATTTTTCTAATATAAAATTTAGAAAAACTTGTACATGTGTATACAGGGTACGAATACAGGCTGTTTCTATACTTGTGGAACAAATTTGAAAGGTTTATGTTATATGAGGTTGTAATCATAGTACAAAACGCTTTTTACAAAATTTGCTAAATTAAGGATGGTTAACCTTAAATAAACAATTTTAGTATCACTGGTTTGACTGTTATTTTTAATATATTATATAATTAAATTATTGTCTTAGCTGGCTCAGTGGTATCGAGCGAGCCTCTGGATTTGAGGCTCCGGGTTTTATTCCCACAACTGACAATTTTTACCATACTAAAAATAACCCCTGTGACTCCCCCTCAACTAACATCTTTGGGGGCCGTCATTTGACGACTTAAATATATCACTTTCCGAGATCTGTACGGCAGAGTGCAATATCCAGCAATGGGTAGGAGGCGTGATGATATATTTATTTGTTTTATAATTAAAAACACTACATAGTCATTTTATTCATTATACAGACAATTGATTACTTGCAACGTTTATTATTTTATTTAATTATTGTTTTTTTAAAAATAGCTAGCAATTCAGCGGCACAAAAAATGTCCTAAAATATATTGAAATTTATTTTTAAAATTTTTTATACCTTTTTTTTGTTCCATAATCAGTATATTATATCTATAGTTTGTAGTACAGAAATATTTTGTTTATCTAACATCATGCTATATGAGGGTAGCACGAACCCTTGAAACATTTATTCGTTAGATTCATCAAGTAATCAATTTCCAACAGACATGCCTATTCTGATACACCACTTTCGCTTCATTCGCATTCGCAATTTATTTTATACAAAAGCTCGTTTATTATTCACTCGGAATCTTTCTTTTAAGGGACTAGTACCTATTAGAAGGCTAAAAAAAGCTAATTTTCAAGAATTTTTTTGCAGCTTCTGTATTTAATATGACCATACAACTTTTTCTGTAATGTAAGTGAGTCCTTCGAGAGTACAAAAAAAATATTTTGGATTTTTTTATCCAATTTATAGATGGCGCCAAAGTAGAGTCCTTTAAAAATCCTTGTCCCATGGCGGACAGTTAATAAGTCAGAAATAAAATATTCAAAAAGCATTTTAAAGAGGAAGGTGTCTCACACAACAATTCACCACCGTTAATGAAAAATCGGTAAAAAACAAAAAATGGCGGTCTTTTAAAACAAAGTGTGAAAAATCGACCCTTTTTTATCCCCTTTTCTTGTGCCAAAATTTGTTTCTTTTTATTTTTTGGCCAAATTGTGCTGTATTATTGTGTAGAATAGTTTAATAAACAAAACGTGCCAAGATTGATTAAAATCGGTTGAATAGATCCAGAGATTAACTGTACGCCGTTTGAAAAAATATCATTTCAAGAAAATCGCGTTTAAAGTTTTTTTTCGTATTATTACACCAGCGAGCGCTTAAAGTTCTATACTAATTTAACTTTCGAATTTGTCAAAAATATTTTAGGAGGTGACTTTAAAAGGTGTAAGGAGTTGAAAAACGTAAAAAAACAAAAATCGATTTTTTAAAAATTCCTCATACATGGTTTCTTTCGCTCATGTAACAAACCTTCAATCATATTTATTCAGTTATTTTTAGGTTGTCCACGCAATTTCTCACCCTCAATTTCACCAACATACACCTGTTTCATCAATCTTTCATTCGATCAGTTCCGTCTTTTCCATAAGGGCACAAGGGGCATTAGCCCAAAGCCCCTGACGTAATGGGGGCCTCAAAATAAAGGAAAATAGAGGATCTCAATTTTTAGTGCAATCTTGCTAAGAATTGCCGTTAATTTTTTTAATTTAAATGTAAATCGAAAATCAGATGAGATTTCAAAATATTTTTTAAATAGTGAACGAAATTTTACAAAATCTAAAAAGAATTCAAAAAATACGTAATGTAACTTTTTAAAAATTAATCCAATAAAATGTATACAAATATTAAAATAAGTTTAAAATATTTAAAAGAACTTTGAGTACATAATATAAAATTTTGCACAACAGAAATCGCGGAAGGAACTACCATCATTAACGTAAGTCCAATTTTCAAAATACGAGTATATAATTTGTATAAAGCTAACCATAATAACCAATAAAATTACTTTATGAAAGTGCATACTGATGTTTTCATTCCATTTTTTTGATTTTCTAATAGGGCCCGAAACTTGGTGTGCCCAAGGGCCTAAGACGGCCCTGCATTCGACATACCTTCCACGTGCCCACTCTAACATTCTTCTCAATCTTACACTCATCATACACGAATGTCTACCTCGGCTATAACGTAGTCCGAGTGCGGGTATATATTCGTCTAGCATGTGCATTTGCAACGTGAGCGAGCTCATGTATAATTTGTTCGCAAACTTAAAGAAAATTTGATAAAATGTTCGTTTTGTCGACTATTACAAATTTTAACTCTAATAAAATCTCGCGAATACCCCCACTGTAAAAATTGGTAGCTGATGTAGACAAGTCGGGAAAATTTCTTCTTCTTGACTTTGCTTCACTCATGTGGAAACAAAAAGCGCAGTACTTGAAAATCATTACATTGCGATTTCCAAACTTCTTGCCCAGAAAATTATTCGTCCAATGAGCCGGTTCATTTATTTCAAGATGAAAACAAATCTGTAACACAATAACAAATTAAAACATGGTTGCTGTCATTCCTTAATTATTTTATAGAAAAATGCTTCAAATATAGAGAAATAAATTTTGTATGAGTTTTAGCGATCGGTACGGTGTTTGTATCATCGGCAATAATTAAAAAATTTGTACAGGATGTTCCACCATTGCTATCTCTAGAACTATAAGAGGTTGATTAAATTAGCAAAGAAATACCATATTGTAAGTCTAAACTAAAACAAAACTATTAATAAATTGTTGTTTCGACCAGTAGTTCTCAAAGTACGGAGTCCAACTTTCTTATTTTAAATGAGAACCTATTTTTTCTATTTGCTTGTTCGATTCATTATTTTTTCTGAATTCAACGACTGTACAGTCTAGTATCCTCACATTACCAAATTTTTGACAAAAATTGTCTTCCATTTAATTAAAATAGCATAGGAATCAGCGTGCTATGACTAATAAAATTAATTTTTTTTTTCATAAAATAATTTTATTGACGTATAATAATGAGCCAAACAAACAAAAATATTATAATTTATTTATTTGTTTCTGTCACAGTACGCTGATTCTATGCGAGTTTACTTAAATTAATGTCATTTTAATATGCATTTTTGTCAACAAAATTGTAATATGAGAGTAATGAACTTTGTAGTCGTTGAATTCAGAAAAAAATACTGTATCGAATAAACAAATTAAAAAAAATAGGTTCCCATTTAAAATAAGAAAGTTTCACTCGTAATTTGAGAACAAATGGCCGAAAAAAAAAATAGTTTTGTAATACACTTAGAAAATGGTATTTCTTTGCTAATTTAACCAATCTTGTAGCTTATAGCTCTTATAGTTCTCGAAATAGCAATGGTAGCACAACTAAATTGAACACCGTGGACAGAATCCCTGGATGACGAATCCTACTTTGGTTTATATGGATGTATTTGTGTAAGTCAGGGATGCCAAATAGATGGCCCTCAAATCAATTTCTGGCGGACTGTGACGTTTCGAAGAAAAATACAGGAAAGCTTCAGAATTGCTAATTACCTAATAAAATATATATATATATATATATATATATATATATATATATATATATATATTTTTAGTTCTTAAATAAATAAATAAATATATCATCACGCCTTCTACCCAGTACTGGGTGTGGCACTCTGCTGAAGCAGATCTCGGTAAGTGATATATTTTGCGCGTGAAGTGCGGTTACCAATCGTCAAATCACGGCCCCCAAACATGTTAGTGGTGGAGGAGCCACAGGGATAGCTTTTTCAAATTATGAAAATTTGTCGCCTGTGGGAATCGAACCAGGGACCTCAGGATCCACAGGCCGACTTCATACCACTGAGCTAGCCATCTTATTCCTTATTATACAGATTCATAAAAAGGATTAGATTTGAAGTTGTAGTTAGTGCTTTATTCGTCACATTTGATTGTATTTGTAACACTTGACGCCATAACTATCAATTATTTTTGTTACTTATTAAAAACAGAGTTTAAATTGGAAATGAAAATTGTTTTAATGGCTAATCTGTTTTATGAATCTGTCTCATATCTACTAATAATTTATGTCTTGAAATAACAATATAAAATACCAATTTTACCTTTGTATTTTCTGTAGGAAAATTTTAATTTAGCGATAATTTTTGCACTATGAATTTAGAATAAAAGTGTGAATACAAAAGATGTTCAGAATTAAAGAAAAAGAAAAATAATATAATAATTAGTTAATCATGCACAGGAAACAAAAAATTAAATAAATTTCACTTTAAAAATAAAAAGGAATATTGTTTATTTTTATAAATCCAGCTCTGCAGAATGGTACAGAATTCTAAATTGAGACAAAAAATTCGAAAAGTTCGAACGGATCTGGTTTTTTGGAAACGTGCCTATTTATGCATTTGTTATAAATAAGGAATTTCCAGTTAATTGATCGTGTTGCTGTTGGATGGACCAAGACTCTAAGACTCCAAGACTCCAAGATTCCAAGACCAAGCCAAGACGCAACTCAACAAGAGAGGGGCAACTTTAAACAACCACGTAATTATCTACATTCAATTAACAATGAATTTTTAAATTTTCCATCAAGGAAGAAACGCTCCATATTTAATTAAATTTTAATTGCATTTTCTGTCAAAATAATTCACATTTTAATCTCAGTATGAACATTTACCAACACTACTCTAAAAACTATTTCATGAATAATTGTTTTTGTTTACTTACCTACCATTTTTTGCTCATAAACGAGCAATGGGAATTCAAGTGGTAGAGCTTTTAAATATATATTTATTAAAATAAATTCTTGATCGTACATCATATTTAATACAATATAAAATCATACCATAAATGATATCTTTATTGCTGAAATATGAAAGTTAAAATTGAATAATTCGAAGCGCTCATTTAAATTTCGCACTGCCATATTGCAATTACGTAGGTGCATTAAGCCAATCACAGAGCTTTGTCTAAAACATTTGTCGGTGCTCAATTTTACTGAGAGGAAGACGAAGAAGAAATAAGCATTCAGCATTCTACGATTCTACCAATGACGTATAATACTAGACGAATTATGCCGTATTCAAGTCAATGCAGTGTTGTGAAGCAGAAAGGGATGGAATAATTTTTGAATCCGCCGGGTGCGCGGCAAGGAGCGAGTACATTTTGATGTTATGTAAGTTGCTCCTTGCCGCGCACCCGCCTCACATACCAGTTATTCTATCCCTTTCTAGTTATGTTTTGTCTGAGGATTCTATGACAACGACACACGTTACGTGAAGTTACGTGTAATTTATCTCTGTCTTATCTGTCTCTCTTTAAGCTAAGATGCAACTACGTCATATTCGTTTGTTTCGAAAGTTTAAATATTTTTATCATGCTTAATACAAGTTTAAAAAAAAATAAAATATTTTGGGTATAATAATTTTATTACGTACATTAATATATAAAAAATTCAAAAAAGTCTTGAAATGCCCATTGTAGCTTTACAAATTAGTCCGTTAAATTTGGATTCCACTGTATTTGGTTGTAGCTGAATGGATACGCTTTTGCTGCACAAGTGATAGTTCCTGGGTTCAAATCTCGCTGGCATCAACCTATATGTAAAAATACAACTACATTCGTACGAATTGGATTTCATTGTACATTGTTTGTAGACGAGCAGTTGAAGCTTTATGATTGCATATTCTTTTCACAAGCGAGAGGTAGTGAGTTCATATTTCGCTCATTTCAACTTCAAGCTAAAATATAACTGCATCTGGGCGGTTTTGGATTTCACTTAAGTTGTAGGTTTTCCGAAATTCCTATAGGTAGCGCAGTACATTAGAATCATCCATAAAACCTGGAAAGAAAAAATATTATAGTTACTTGCAATAAAATCTAACAGCTTGATTCTCAAAAAATATTTTGCTAATCCTGAATTTTCAATTTGCTAATCTTATTCTAGTCCGATTTAAAAAAAAGTTAATCCAAATCACTTTCCAAAAAGTAAATGGTAATAAGATTATATTAGATTAAATTTAGACTTTTTTGAAAATATGGTTTAGCTTATTTGACTAATCTGACATTGAAGATTAGCTAAAAATCTTTTGAGAATAGGGCTGTATAAGTTTAAAAAAGTGATTGACATTCTAATATTAAGTGGCAAACATATAGCGTGTTTTAATTCTTCAGGAAAAAAATAAATAAACCAAGATTTTTTTAAATTAAAAAAAAATTCTGTATGATGCGAGATTAGTACATTATGTAGTACCTATTATTGAAACACCCTGACCGACAGATGCACTCTCTCTTTCTATCAGCAAATTTAAAAATAAGCTTAATACTATACGAGGGTCATTTTATAAGTCTGGTAAAAAAGCTATAAATTCTTTTTTTTAAATTCATCCTTATTTCTCAACAAAGTCTCCTTAAAGGGCTAAACACTTGATTCAGGGACATTCCAGTTTTTTCATCCCGCCACAAAAGTACGAATTTTCGAAGTCGGCAAAATATACATCCACGGCATCGATGACTTCTTCATTGGATGAGAATCTCTACCCACCGACCATGTTTTCAAATTGGAAAACTAAAAGTAGTCGCACGGAGTCAATTCTGGTAAGTAAGGGGGATGTGGAACCACTTCGAAGCCCAATTCGTGAATTTTTGCTATTGCGATTGCGGAGGTGTGAATCGATTCATAGTCCTGATGAAATAGAACTTTTTTCTTCGTCAATCGTGGCCGTTTATTTTTTAACTCGGTTTTTAAACGGTCCAGGAACATTGCATAATATGCTCCTGTAATTGTGCTATCCTTTTGCAAATAAACGATGAGGATAATTTCCTTGAACATCTCAAAAGACTGTGGGCATAATCTTTCCAGCTTTTCGGCAATAAAAAAAAATTAATGATGATTTATCAATTTTGACAGCTAATTGACAGTTGTCAAATGTCAAAATATGTTGTTTTTAACAAAAAAATACGAATTTAGCCTTGAAAAACTAACTGAAATCACGAAAAACCTGTAAAATAAAGGAAAACCATTTTAGACTCATTTGCTGACAGATTTATTGACAACTGTCAATAATAAAAATGTCAATTCTGACATCAGATTCTGATTGAGCGATGGCAAAACTATAAGAATACCAAGTTTGAGAACGTCAAACATATATTAACGTCTTTGCCGTTTTTTTGCTACAACTACCACCAAATAATGGTCATTCGTACCCAATTCAGCACCACGCTTCACACGCGTATCTACAACTAAACTTCTCAATCGTTCATCATACAAAATAAAATCAATCATACTCCGTCTATTTTCACTAATATTCTCCCATGTATACAAATGAGCAAGTTTATGTTTAAATATAGAGTTGGAAACAAAGAGATCACGCTCCAAACAGAAAGAAACTATTTTCCTACCGTTTTCATTCGCTCTTGCATCACCAAACTTACCCAATACATTCCCAGACATGCTTCTCTTAACTCCCACCCAACCATTTAAATCACCACATACAATAACTTTCTCACCTGAATCACATGAATCAATAACACTATCTAACAAATTCCAAAATCTATCTTTTTCAAGATCATTTTCGGATTCGGTTGGACCATAAACTGACACAACGAAGATTCTATGAAAGCCTACTTTTAATCTCAGCCAAAGAATTCTCGATGAAGTACAACCATATTCTCTCACAAACGGTTTCATTCGTTCACTAACAAGCACACCAACACCATGCTTCGCGTGTTCATTCTCAGCAACACCCGACCACAAGCAAAACAATCCATCCACTTCTTCCTCACTACATCCTTTCCTTTTAGTCTCACTGACACACAAAACATCTACATTATACACACGCATGACATTCATCAATTCATTTTCTTTACCAGTTAAACCCCTAACATTCCACGTACCAAACTTACATTCATCAAATTTCACCCATTTATTTTTCATTTATCCAAAAGAAATAAAAGGAGGGTTCTCTCGGTAGAAGAGTAGAAGTTAAGGTAGCTTACCAGGCTTGTCCTTAACTATAAATAGAAAAAGAAAACAGTTACATTTACACAACTGTCAAACGTCAACTGTCAAACGTCAATCACACCTAAAAACAAAACATAACTCAGCGTTTCTATACACGTAACCAATATAAACAAATAACGATATGAAAGAAAATATATATATATAAAAAACTAAACTACTATAAAAATTAAAGATAACAAAGATTATGTTCAAACTAACAAGACTGTTATAGATTGATTAAACTTCAATAATCAAAAATTAATCCGGTTGGCTTCTCTTGCGTGGTATGAACAGTTTAGGCCAAACATTTTCATTAAATACCGAATGAAATGCCTTCCAATAATCTAATCTGTCGTATGGAACCAATCATAGACAAAAGACGGAAAAAAAGTCATCAAAAAATATGATGGCATGCAATATTATCATGTAAACTCGTTATCTGACCTATTAAAATTAACTATCAAGGAAGAAATGTTCAAGACACACGTTCAGTTGTTCATTTAGTAATCTGATCAGTCCTAAATATGTATGTTCACAACACACGATCGGTTTTAACTGATCAGGTAAAGAGTGTAGTTATAACTTTTATGATGACCTTTATTTCTCATCTTTGACCTGTGCTCTGCCCACACCCAGGTCGGCCGTGAACTTCAGGAGGTTGGAGGAATTATTGCCTAGCCGGCATGCAATCTTTTTTTTTTAAACAGTCCATCATGTCGGTCTGAATGCCGAATTGGCCCTATATAGAGTTCTATAAAAGCAGTACTCGATTAGTCCTATCTACAGGCCGAACTGATTAGTTATAGATGTTACCAAAGAAACTTGAGCAATAAAAATGCAAAACAAAACATAATAGTAATTATTAAACATTTAATGTACCGTATTTTTCGGACTATAAGACGCACCGTACAATAAGACTTTTAGAATAATATATTTTAATGTTAGTTTCGGATCATAATTTTTATTTATTGTTAACATAACTCGTACTAGCAATACTCAGTTCATCTTCACTCTCGGTACTATCACTCGTCTCGTTAATGTCACCGTTCGTATTACTTTCGTCCTGTTGCGGTGACATCATTATTTGGCTTTGCCATCCATTTATTCCACTCTTCTCGCATAAATTTTTTTAATGAATTTAGAGACGATTTATTGAAAAAAATAGTTTAATGTTACCTTTGGACAATAAGACGCACCCAAAATTTGAGTCCATTTTTCTATGTAAAAAGGTGAGTTTTATAGTCCGAAAAATACTGTATGTTTATATCATTTTAATCAAGTTTTCGCAGCAAATTTCATCGTGATATATGGAGCTCACTCGTCAATAATGTTTCACTCAAATTTACTAGTAATTAACGTTTTTCTCCACAAATTTATATAGATAGATAGATATATTTTGCTAAAGAGAAAAAAAATACATCTCTCGTACAAAAGATTGGTAACTATAAAATTCATAATAATAATGTAGTACATATGATGAAATACAAACAATACAAATAAGAAAAAACAGTGTGTTCTTTACAAGGTCATAGCGAAGGCTCGCAGTCTGAGTGAGCTGGTTACGTATTTGTGCAAATCGTACATCTTGGACTTGGTTGGTTCTGCCAGAAGTGTAATGATATCCGGGGCTGTGTTTGAGCTGTATTTTGAAAGAAATGTTGTTCTGTAGGGGTAGAAAATGGGACAACGGAACAGGAAGTGATCTATGTCGTTTGGTTCATATATGTTACAAATACTGCATATTTCTTCCTGAATGAATTTGTGACAAATTCCATCTTGATGTATATATAATACTTTGTGATTTCCTGTTCGCAAAAGGCTTGTAATTTTAAGTACATTGTAAGGAATATTAAAGGTTAGGTAGTTTGAAGTTGTATTGTAAGCTTTGTAGTAGGGGTTATATGAGGAATTTATTATTTTTTCTGTGTCTTCTCTAAATAGTACTTCGTTATATGCTAGTACAATGTTATTGATTTCGTTTTTGAGTTGTATGAGATCTTGATTGTCCCACAGCCAACGGTAGTTTGCTTTCGTTAGCATTGATTCTAGCTGATTTGTTCAGTTGGCTTTATCATTCGTTAAGAGCACTCGCTTGCTGGTATTATTTGTGTTAAGTAATTTCTCATAACAAATCTTGACATACCTAGTGTTGGACATTAATAGTATCTTGTACCACCAGTTCAGCAATTTCAGGAGTACCAGCAGTTCAATTTTGTATTGTCCTGCTTCTCGTCTGACGATGTAACCTGGAGTAGTTCGCTGCAATGAATTCAAATGCTTAAAGAATTGTAGTTGGCCTGTTTCAATGTTATCAGATGTATTTATAAACGTTAATGCTGAAACATCAGAAACATCAACATTTATTAATGTTACAAAAATTTTCAAAATATAACCAAAAAAACCGTGAGAAATTTTGTAAGCCAAATAAAGTATATGAATCTATTTGGAAAACAATATTACTAAAATTAATTTAAATAAACAAAAACAGATTTTAATTGAAAATGAATTAAAAATTAAACTTGTGGAATTTGAAGAACAAAGCAAATATTATTACTATATTGTAATGACATTCTATAATATATAAATAATAATAAAATTACTTGTATTTTTTCAGTATTTTTCTAATGATTATTATGTTGGCTATTTTAAAATTACCTGTTTATAATATGTATATTCACGTCTTTTTCACAAATTCAGTACGTATATCTCTATAAACAATGATATTATTGCAATCTGTCAAATTATTAATGGACCTTTAAATATTTACTGCTACTAAAATGGTACCTTAATTTAATGTAGTATTTAATGCTTCATTAAAGAAAAAGTATGTTGGTGCACCGAAATTACAATTTTTTTAATGTTTGTTAAATTTAACTTTCCATTAATATTTAATTATTGTTTGTGCAACCGGCCCTTAGAGTAACTTCGCAAATTCAAATTTCATTATTTTTTTTGAAAAGCTAATTTAAATTGTCTACTCAGTGTCTCTATAAAATAGTAAGTAAACACCCTCCTTGGACCATCCTAGTATGGTGTTGATGTTAGATACCTCGTAGGAGAGTTGCATTTTAATTCTTAGTGTAACTTCGTAAATTCAAATTTCATTATTTTTTTTGATAAGGTTATGTAAATTGTCTACTCAATGTCTCTATAAAATATTAAGTAAACACCCTCACTGAACAACCCTAGTTTGATGTTGATGGCAGCTACCCCGTAGGAGACTTGCATTTTAGCCCTTAGTTTAAACATTGCAATTTTAAATTTAATTATTTTTTAAAAAAGCTCATTTAAATTGTCTATTCAATATCTCTATAAAATATTGGGTAAGTACCCTTTCCGAATAACCTTAGTATGATGTTGATGTCAGGTACACATTTGCATTTTAACCTTTAGTTTAAGAAGAATGGAAATTTAATTTTCATAATTTTTTTAAGCAGCTAATTTACATTGTCTACTCAATATCTCTATGAAAGAAACACTAAGCACCCTTCCCGAGCAACCTTCGTATGATGCTGTTGCCCACTACCCCGTAGAGTACGTGAATTTTAACCCTTATATTGTAACTCATTAGCTGTTATAAAAGCGATTAAGGAAATGTGTATATCAGTGCTTTACAACTCTGGACGTTATGGGTGTCATTTTACCCCAATTTAGTGTGTTATTTATAGATTTTTCATTAAAAACAATCGACTGTGACTTTGTTAAACGGTTCGGCCATACAGTTACATCGCTGAGCGACGCATCGCTATCTTCTCATACGTTAATTTATTGTGTTATTGGGATATTCAACTACTAAGGGATGGCGCTGATTACAATATGTAAAACTTGAGACAAACGACACTTTCAGTTGGTCTCCACATGTTTACCATTGCTAACTTGTATTTCTTTAATTAACAACGACAAAAAATGTCAATTGCGAAATGGAACTAATCTTTAAATAAGAAAATAATAGAAAAAAATATCTTAACATTTGCCTAAGTTCCACTATAATACATGTATTATTGTGGAACTTAGATAAATGTTAGGATATTTTGCCTTTTATTTTTTCTTTTATTTTGTGTTTGCTAGTAGTGGGTTTTCGTAAATTTATATAGAATATAGTTGTATTATCGTTAGTTTTATTAACAGATTCATTTATCTTATAACCTTTAGGTACAAATATAAGTAACTATACTTTCGTCTTAGTTTCAATTTTCGCCACCATGAGCGCATTCTTTTTAAAAAACCGCAATAAGTAGTTCATTTTGCTAATTGGTGTTGTTTTAAAACAGGTTTACTCAAACTTTTTTACCCAAGGTCCCATTTATACTTTTAAAAACTGTTAAGTACCCCAAAGACTTATTTCCTTTTGTTTACATGATATTTTTATATTTGTTAAAAACTTAAACGGAAAAAGTTTCAAGTATTTTGTTCTTTATTCATTTAAAAATAATAATACCTTATAATTTACATTGAGATTGATATAAATTAGAGACAAGAGCGACATTGTTTAAGATTTAATTTGGCGAAAAATGAATGTAAGATGTGTAATTTATATGCTTTAAGATGGTGTTTTTAAAAAGAAACTTTATTGTCGAAGGCTAAGATACAGAATGCGTGAATATTTAATAACACTATACTTAAATAATGCATATTGTAGACTTGTACGAAAGATAATGGTATATCAACGGCTTTAAATTTTTGTTCATAGGTACTTTTATATTACTTGTATAATAAGAAATTGTAATAAATATTTTGTAAAATGCAAAAATTTCGAGAACATCTGATAGATCCATGTGGATACTTTTTATAAATTTAGCCAATATAGTACCCACATAGAAACTATTATAAATAATTAAATGTCTACGAATAGGTTAATTACGTTCGTGAAGTTAGAAATGTCTACTTAATCAGAGAACACCGCACTTTACAACTGTAATCTGCAATTTACAATGTCGATAAATAGAAATACACTATAAACTTATTATTATACAGAGTGATGAAAAGGAATTGTTTCAATTGGCAATAAATAAAAATACTTGAAATTGGTAAGCCTGATACATAAATTTATTTCCTGTTGTTGACAGTGACATTAGAAATTTTAAATTTAAATTTGAGTACTTTTATATATTTTTTTATTAAAATGGTCTTTACATTGTAACATAATATTTATATTAATATTAATATTGCATATTTTCGAAGTGGAGTTTATAATGCGATTACTGGTTGGCAGTAGTCCTTCGAAGAAACATATAACCAGTTTCAGAATGTGTTCCCTGAAGAGTTGGTTACATTCCCTGTATTTAAGCAGCACTGTATGCGAATTGTTGAACGATACATAAATACTAGATGTGTAAATAAGCAAATGTATTTGGGTGGACGCACAGTTCTTACACAAGATGTTGTAGATGACATTAGAATTCAAATGGAACGGAGTCCTCGCAAAACCTTAAGAAAGCTTTCCCTCCAAACAGGTCTGCACCTTATCCGCACAAGGGTCATTTAAAAGTTTATATTTCACAAATCTGATGAAACATTTTAATTTAATCAGCGCTATGTTATATTAGACATTTTTAGATAACAGTCCAATAATTTCCTCCTAAAATATATTCTAGTGCCTTATTTTTATTTTAAAGGCTTATCATGTGGAAGTTGCCACACTGCATTAAAACGCACAATTCCGCCCCTACAAATTTTCCATGACTCAGACCTTAACACCTCCAGATTTCCAAGACAGAATTCGATTCTGTAACTGGCTTAATCAAGATTTAAATATCAATGATATCCTTGATTCAACTTTCTTTTCTTATGAAGTTTGGTTTCATCTTGACAATTACGTTCAGTTAGTTCTAGCGTGAAAATTTTTGTACAGATCTGAATGAAACACGGCGTACTCAAACATAGGATAGTCATACGCATCCTGTTAAAATATGAAATACATTCATCGTCTGTGAACAAATATATTCGCTTGTAAAGTTGAGTACACGGGGCTTATGGCGATCTTCAGTCAGAATAGCACATATTTGGTTTGTGTACCTACCTCTAAAAATTTGCAGTTTTATTTGAAAAACTGATATGATGTTCTAGAACTATATATTTATATTGTATCAAAAGGAAATAATTTTTTTTTCTCGTTTAGTAATGAATATATAGCCATGCAAAGCCTTGTTTTTAACGAAAAATTAAGAATCCTAATTTATAACGGCAACACCACACGGTGGTACGGTATTTGAAAATTCACTAGACCAACAATCTATTAACAGTTCATGATATTCAAATCATAATAGGTATATAATAATAATAATATTTTTTGTATATAAAGCTGTACACTTATTACAAAGGGTTGATATTACATATTTAGAATGAAACAAAACAAGAATTACAAATGCCTACAAAATATCCTTAACATTTAAATTTATCAACTATTAATTAACAATACAAAATGTTTACCGTAAGAAAACCTAGCCATAGTTATGAGTTAAATCGATTGCATTGCTCGCATAGCTTGACAAAACTGAAACTGAGAAACCCTGGAGCAACTGGTTGTGTAATAATCTGTTTGTTTTACTAAGATTAATTATTACGCTCATCTATTCACCCAACCAGAAGCTTCTGAGTTTAAGAGAATTAATAGTATAAAGAAATATTTTGTTTATTTTATGGTTATCTAAAATTTTGAGTATATCAGTATAATTAATTTCGTTTAGAGTTTGCAAAAATATTCTCATTTATTTGATTTAGATCACCAGTTTTTGAATTAAAGTCCCGCAAGATTACTATATGATTCTGATTGTAATTCTCGGTTAATTCTTCAATAAAATCAGATAACAGTTTGATACAAGAACCGTCGTTTAGGGAAGGCTTTAAATATACTATACCAATTATAAGTGTCAAATTGTACCAAGATATTTTCGCAAACAATCACAAATTAGAATTATCTATTCGAATGAAATTATGAAATGTACTATTTTTTCCCAAACACATTAAGCCTCCGCTTGATCTGCCCTTAGATTTATCTTTATTGGCTAATCTAGTAAATACCTGGTTACTGTAGTTCTCAAGGTTTTTTTGGTAAGTTTAAATTATCCATCATTGACAAACAGATTATTTCACCCTTAAGCACCTGGTTCGCTGTTTCAGAATCTAAAAAGTAAGGGTTATTGAGGCCACTAATATTCCAAAAGATTAAATTTATTTTGTTGCTAATGCTTCTTAGGTTTGTTTCTTTTTTATACTTATCTTTAACAGGGAGGGATATCCGTTCACTTGTCAACCCGGTGTTCCTAGGCGTGTTGCTGGTTGCTACCTTTAAGGGGACGAAAAAACTCGTTAATTTTTATTGCTTTCTGAACCGGCTTATTGGGAGTCTCCTCCGATGATGATGATAACTGCCGTTTGTATTTCCCAACGTCGGAAATATTTGCAGATTTTGGTACCGCTTTTTGTTTCTTCCATTCATCTCTGAGTTGTTTTGGAATATCCTTGTAGATAAAGATTTTTGAATCTGTCAGCTTGTTCTTATTTTTTAATATGTCGTTTTTGGTAGATAATGATTTGAGTGTAGCTCTGATTGGTCTTGCATACTTGTCGTCAGTAGATTTTTTCCCTAGTCTGTATATTTCGGTGATATCTGCGATGTCTACATCCACTTGCAATTTGTTGCTGATCAGGTTATGAATTTTGTGCAGAAGTGCTTCATTAGTAGTCTCCTCTTCAGCCACTCCTTTTATAATGATATTATTCTTCCTTATTTCTTGTTGCAAAAGCAAAATTGTTTTCGCTTGTTCATCTATTTTTTTGTTTTAGTACAGATTGTTTCATTTAGAATTTCATATTTATTATTTATTTGAGCACAGACATTTTTTATTTCGTTCATTTGGTTTTTGGTTGCTTCTGTGGTTTCATTTATTTTCTCAATCATATCAAGTTTTTTCAGTTTAGAGAAAATATCTGTTTTAAAGTCAGAAATAATGTCGGCGAGTTCTTCTGTGTTCATCTCACCTGATTATTGTAGGTTATGTTTTATGTCAAGCTTGCTTTCGAGCTGTTCGCAAAATAAACTATGAGATTTAGCTTTTTTTGGAATTATGTAGTATTATTACAATTCACTAAGGCCCTTTTGATTAGTTTTAATAGTTTTTATTGTACTATTATTTAAATATTAGTAGACCTAAGTTCTTACTTCAAATATACATGTATCCTGGATAATTCAGTAATACCAACCAATCATAATAGGTATAAAACACTTATTTTATTCTATTTTTTGTTTTTTTCTTGAGCGTCAGCTTCGCCACTCAACGACCAATAGCGCCACCGTCACATTAAAACTACCTTAATTCTCAAAATTATCGAATTTGGTCTGGTGAAAACCCCCAAGTAACTGTTCAATTAACTTTTGCATCCCCTTAAAGTTGGTGTTTGGGTGGCAATGTCGAAAAATAATTAGCCCGATATTTTTTAATTTCACAACTAATTCACATCGGTATATTAATCATATTTTGGAACCGTTTGTAAAGCAGCAGGACGATCAGGAGCTACAAAATGGATATTTTCAACAAAATTCTGCTACGGCATCGCAATATAATATTTGCAGCAATTTTTTGACGATCGTATTAATTCGTTCGGGAGTTATATTATGTACATATGTATATTTTTGGAATTTTAGTGAGACATTCACTACCATGGAATTGAAATAAACCACATTTAATTGGCTTTTCTCAGATCCAGAATGTTCTAAATTCACCTCTGCTATAGTATATGGTCAAAGTAGCAGATATTTTTTGAAAATTTTACAAAAGAATGTAATTTTTAAATTAATTAATTAAAAATTTATGATAATTTTTTTTTGGAGACTCCCGGAATCCAACCGAAGATCTTCTGCTTTTCGGGCAGACGTGCTAACCATTACACCAAGCCTACCATAAGAAGTAAGGCGTCAACCGAGTTTTTCTATAAAAGTGTTTAAACATGTATCATATCCTGGAACGTTTTGGTTGACCATAGTGTCACCTTGTTATAAGGAAATTAACAAAATTAGAAATGTGCCGATAATTGAATAGTAACAATATAACTTGAATTCCAATATACATAAACTCTTATTGTTACATTCGACTCAGCATAAATGATTCAAAAACTGAAAAGCATTTATAAACATTACTACTTTAATTGTAACATTAGGATTAGGAAATATATGTAAAATTTAATATTTGAACATATTTTAATAACGATATTTAAAATAGAATCGGTAATAATTTATGATATTATTGAAATATTCAACTACTAAGAGATGGCGTTGATCACCACGATATGTCAAATTTAGAATAAAGCTTCATTATCCGATCTTTTCATAAACTTGTCATTGCTGTCATGTTTATTACTTCTTTTTTCTTTTATTTTGTGTTTGTTGGTCACATTTTTTTATTAATTTATATAGAATATAGTTCTGTATTTTCGTTTTATATTGTTTGTATTATAATTGTTGTTTTATTATTAGTTTTATTTATCTTTTGATTTTCAGGAATAAATTTGAATATATATTTTATAATTTATGTTGTTCTTACAAGAAATTAATTCTTTAAGTGTAATATTAATTAATTAATTATAGTTTTAATACATTCTTTATTGTAAATATTGGATCTATTTCACAGCCCCACAAAAAATATTTTAAAACAGCGAATCAGACTATAATATTTCCTTGTATTTTCTGAAGCAAAATTCAAAACCCAGGTTAAAAAAATTCGTACACCCTCAAAAAAATAAGTTAGACCCAAAAAAACACCCCCGGAATAGGGTGAAAATGAAATCAATCTCCGAGAATAGTGATTTTCAAGTTTATCACAGTAAATTGAAGGTTTATATCAGCGTCCATTCAACATTAATTGAAACACACCCCGCCAGAGGGAGTAAACGACCACCATATTTTACTAAACTGATAAAGAGCAATAATGTCTGCTGACAAATTTTGAAACGTCGTATTTTATTAAAGTGACAAGAGAGCTGTGATACATAATCCTTAACCCTTATAAACTACCTCCATAGGATTGCGAAAAACCACCCCTGGCATCCAATGACGTGGAAAAAACAGAGGCAAACATTCAATCAAATAGGATTGCCATTTTTATGGATGCCACGATTGGTCAAAGTTTCGTGCTGCTACGTCTTATATATATATATATATATATATATATATATATATATATATATATATAGTCTTACGTACTTCCAACATAATTTTATGACGCCCCCAGAGAGCGTGAAAACTACCCCGGGTAATAGGCAACTCAAAAAAACTGCAGTAACTGCTGGAAAAAGTGGAGAATGTCTAGTTTTGTATGGAGACAAAAAAAATGCAGTAGGTTTAACGTAATTCTAGAAGCTTCCCTCAGAAGGTTGCGAAATACCATCCTCGATTTCAAATATTACAAAAAAGAGAGAAATACATTAAATTGAACACGATTTCATTTGCTGTAGATGCTACAATTTTCCAATGCTATATGTCTTGGATGTATACTCTTACGTGCCCTCAACTTTATTTAATGACGCCCCTAAATATGGATGAGAACTACCTCCATATACAGGATCATCATTCATAATCCCATTCATTTTGCGTTTTCTATTGCAAGCCATTTTATTGTGCACTTTGACTAGCGATTCGAGCGGCAAGAGGCAGGCTGTGGAGCTGGAAACGGATGTACCCTCGGAGGAAATTCTTACCCCAGTTTTCTGAGACCTAACTTACATTTAACCAGTTCCGGAATACGTGGACGAACTGGCACCCGCCCGATATCCTTACCCATGGTACATTTCCTGATCAAGGCTCGAAAGGACTGGCTTCTGGAAGCCTAGGATAGCGACTACCTCGGCAGAGAGAACTCACAGCAGCTTATGGGTTTTAATGATAAAATGTAGAACCAATAAAACTCACTTTTACGACCAGCAGAGCTATCACAGGTTCAATCATAACAAAATAGTATAAACTTAACAATATAACGGAGAAAAAATAAAAAATGAATGTCACAAAACAACAAAGCTTTCTAAACCCTATAAGAGCTAGAGTAAGACAAGCTTATTACAACTGGAAGTGTCGCTGATATGGTCAAAGCTTATAACAAATAAATGATTTGTCAATAAAAAGCTCTAGCTTCTGGATGCTACTTCTTAGTAGACAGAACTATAAACCAGCCTCACCACGTAGCGCTAGTGAGAAAACTATAACTATTAAACAAATAACCACGAGCCTCATAGAATTCTGTAATTTGCACTATTTTTTTTTACTTTTAATGGCCATTAAAGGCTAGAGGTAGTTTTTCAGAAACCTATCGGGGTAGTTTTGAGATTGTGAATGATAAGTGAATGGGAGTTATTGGATATATGTGATTGAAGGTTTGTTGTGTGATAAATAATTTTTATTGTAATATATAAATGAGTTTATATTGAGTGATCTATGAATGTGGTTGTAGTGAGGGTGGTGTGTTTGGATGTGAATGTTTGACGAGGCCTGACTATTTGACGAATTTAATGAGTGAATGTTTTCTGAATGATATTCAGGGTTCATGCTACCACATTTGATGGAATATAGCGTGATGATATTTATGTACTCGTATGTATGTATATATGCATTTATTTTATTGTCAAACTATAAACTTATTGTTATATTAATATCAGTATTAATATAGTATGTATTTAATTTTACTTTACATTAGTGATAACTCTTTAAAATATGTTTATCAATAAATAATGAAAGGTAAATTGAACATGTGTATAGGAGCAAATGGATAGATGTGATTGAAGGTTTGTTACGTGCTGAAATATTTCGAGTGTGAGGAATAAATGAGCTTGTATGGAGGGAATATGAAAGTGGTTGGAGCAAGGATGATATGGCAAGATGAGAATGTTTGATTCTTTGATAAGTCTGATGAGTGGATGTTCTGTGTATGTGTTAAGAATTCGTGCTATTCCATTTCATGGGATGGCTAGCACAGTGGTATGAAGCCGGCCTGTGGATCCTGAGGTCCCTGGTTCGATTCCCACAGGCGACAAATTTTCATAATTTGAAAAAGCTATCCCTGTGGCTCCTCCACCACTAACATGTTTGGGGGCCGTGATTTGACGACTGGTAACCGCACTTCACGCGCAAAATATATCACTTACCGAGATCTGCTTTAGCAGAGTGCCACACCCAGTAATGGGTAGAAGGCGTGATGATATATATATATATATATATATATATATATATATATATATATATATATATATATATATATATATATATATATACACCGTGATATTAATTTTATTTGGCTTTTCTCAGGTCCAAAATATTCTAAATTCACCTCTGCTACAGTATATGGGTAAAAATAGCAGATATTTTTTAAAATTTTGGAGACCCCCGGGCTCGAACCGGGGACCTTCTGCTTTCCTGGCAGATGTGCTAACCATTACACCAAGTCTTCGGTGATAAGTAATGCGTTAACCAAATTTTTCCACTATAGTGTCTAAACACAGCATCATTCCCAATATATCCTAGGACGTTTTGGTCGGCCATTGTTATAAGGAAGTGAAGAAAATTAGAAATGTGCCGATAATAGAATAGTAATAATATAACTTGAATTTCAATATACACAAACTCTTATTGTTAAATTCGACTCAGCATAAATGATTCAAAAACTGAAAAGCATTTATCAACTTTACTACTTTTTAATATAAAGACAAAGAAAGAAATATTTGGAGTCATGCTGAATAGATTTCCAGTTCCCTTCTGAAATAGACAGAAAAACAAAAAAAAGAACAATTCAATAGCAAGAATCGAACGTGACAAACCCAGTAAAGAAGTATTTGGAGATTTCCAGTTTGTTTCCAAATTATCAATTCAAAGCTCATAATAGTATTAAAATATTGTGTAAGTACATCATTATATCGACCAAATTTGAAAGCGATTCCCTTATGAAATAGACAGAAATAATAAAAAAAAAAACAAGAATCGAACTTAAGTTTGTATGTAATGACCAAATGGCGCCCATATGCAGTACACCCGCAATCTCGTCATCCTACAAACTAGAGTGGGGGGATCTCAGAGAAATATCAGTTCCCATGTAATAGAACAACTAGCCGTGATGGCCGAGAGGTTAAGGCGTTAGGACATAATGCATATCATGACGTCTCCACTACCGGGGACACGCATTTCTCCTAATGTGCATAGCACGCGCGGGTTCGAATCCCGCTCACGGCGGTTCTTTTTTCTATTTGATTTTGAAATGAAATAATTATTTAATTGACATTAGGATTAGGAAATATAATAACGATATCTAAAATAGAAGCGGTAATATTTTATGATTTTATTGAAATATTCAACTACTAAGAGATGGCGTTGATCACCATGATATGTCAAATTTGAAATAAAGGTACTTTGTCGGTTTTTTCCATAAACTTGTCATTGCTGTCACTTGTATTTATTTATTTTTTCTTTTATTTTGTGTTTGTTGATTGCGATTTGTTATTAATTTATATATAATATATTTCTGTATTTTCGTTAGTTGTAGTTTATATTGTCCTTACAAGGAATTAATTCTTTAAGTGTAATTTTAATCAATTATAGTTTTAATATTATAAAAATTGGTTCTATTATACAACCTCACAAAAAAATTCAAAACAGCGAACCAGACTTTCCATGTATTTTTTTACACTAGAATCCGATTCGGAAGTTAAAAAAATTCGTACACCACCAGAAAATGAGTTAGAGCCAAAAAAACACTCCCTGAATAGGGTGAAAATAAAATCATACTCCGAGAATAGTTGATGAATTTTCAAATTTATCACAGTAAATTGAATGTTTATATCAGCGCCCATTCAATATTAATTGAAACACACCCCGCCAAAGGCGATAAACGACCCCCATATTTTACCAAACTGATAAAGAGCAATAATGTCTGCTCGAAAAGATGAAAGCGTCGGAGTGTTTTAATGTGACAATTGAACTGTGGTAGATTCAACTTAATTCTTAAAAACTACCTCCATAGGATTGCGAAAAACAACCATCAAATGACGTAGAAAAACAGGGGTAAAACATCCAATCAAATACGATTGCCACGATTCTTAGATATGTAGTCTCACGTACTACCAATGTAATGTTATGATACCTCCAGAGGGGCGAAAAGTACCCCATGTAATAGGCAACTCAAAAAAAGCTGTAGTATCTGCGGCAAAAATTGTGGAATATCTAAATTTTGTAAGGAGACAAACAAATGTACTAGGTTCAACGTAATTCTGAAAAACTACCCCAGAGGATTGCGAAATATCACCCGCGACTTCAAAGAATTCGAAAAAAGGAGAAAAAACATTAAATTGAACTGGATTTTAATTGTTGTAGATGTTACAATTTCCTAATGCTATCTCTTAGATATATACTCTTACGGGCTCCCAATGTTATTTAATGACGCCCCTAAAGAGGGGTGAAAACTACCCCCATATACAGAATCACCATTTATAATCCTATTCATTTTGCGTTTTCTAATGCAAGCCATTTTAGTATGCAGAATTTTACCAGCGCTTCGTGAGGCAAGGGGCGGGCTGTAAGGTTGGAAACGGGTGTACCCTCAGAAGAAATTCGTACGCTAGTTCCCTGAGGCCTAAGTTACATTTAACCAGTTCCGGAATACGCGGACGAACTGGCACCCTCCAGGAGCAGTAAGGATTCCTTACCCATGATGCATTTCCTGATCAAGGCTCGAAAGGACTGGCTTCTGGAAGCCTATGATACCGACTACCACGGCAGAGCAAACTCACAGTAGCTTATGGGTTTTAATGATAAAATGCACAACCAATAAAACTCACTTTCACGATCAGCAGAGCTATCACAGTTTCAATCATAACAAAATGGTATAAACTTAACAATATAACGGAGAAAAATCAAAAAATTAATGTCACAAAACAACAAAGCTTTCTAAACCTTATATGAGCTAGAGCAAAATAAGCTTATGACAACTGGAAGTGTCGCTGATATGATCAAAGCTTATAACAAATGAATGAATCAATAAAAACCTCTAGCTTCTGGATGCTACTTTTTAGTAGACAGAACTATAAAACATCCTCACCACGTGGCGCTAGTGAGAAAACTATAACTATTAAACAAATAACCACGAGCCTCATTGAATTCTATAACTTGCACTATTTTGTTACTTTTAATGACCATTAAAGGCTAGGGGTAGTTTTTCATAAACCTTTAGGGGTAGATTTGAGGAATTAAGTTAAATATACTGGAGATTTTTCTTATCTACACAAAACTTATATATTTGGAGCTTTTTCAGCAGTCACTTAAGTTTTTAAGTTTACATATTATATGAGGGTAGTTTTCTCCCCCTTTGGGGGCGTGAGAAAATTCCGTTGGTAGTACGTGAGACTACATATCTAAGACGTAGCAGTACAAAACTTTGGCCAATCGTTGCATCCATAAAAATGGCAATTCTATTTGATTGAATGTTTTTCTCCTGTTTTTCCCATGTCATTTGATGCCAGGATGGTTTTTCACAATCCTGTGGAAGTAGTTTTTAAAGATTAAGTTGAAGCAACCACAGTCCTCTTGTCACTTTAAAAACAGCTTGTTCAGGAAACATTATTGCTTTTTATCAGTTTCATAAAATATAGGGGTCGTTTAGCCACTCTAGCGGGGTGTTTGTAAATTAATATTGAATGGATGCTGATGTAAACCTTCAGTTTACTTTGATAAGCTTGAAAATTCTTCATACAACTATTCATGGAGATTGATTTCATTTTACCCTATTCAGGGGGTGTTTTTTGGCTCTAGCATATTTTTTTAGAGGTGTACGAATTTTTTTAACCTTGTATTCGGGTTTAGCGTCAAGAAATACATGGAAATCTGGCGCTGTTTTGAAAAAGAAATTTTTTTGTGGGGCTTTTTTATTCATTTATATTATTTAATATATTATTAGTAAAACTATACATTTGTCGAACTTTCAGTTTTCGCCACTATGAGCTCATTCTTTGAAAAAATAGGTAGTTCATTTTGATATTGCTGTTGAATTAAATGACATTAAAGACAAATAAAGAAGTCATACTCAATATAGTTTGTTTCCTTCTACTTTCTTTAAATATACCTTTAATAATGTATGTTCTTAGTCAAAATTAGTCCTTTTAGTACAATATTTATTCATTGTAGTAGGTTCGAATCTCACTCACGGTTTTTTTTTCTATCTGATTTTTTTTTAATAATTTTAAATTGATAGCTCTGTTATTAAACTATTTTAGTATAATAATAAATCTATCGTGAACGCAAAGTATAGTTAATAAAAAATAATACTATTAGCTGAACACTTAAAATTGCTGTTTCTTTGCTGCCGAGGTCTTCATGATGAGAATGAAACTAGTGATCACGAAAAGCTGATGCGATATGAACATTGAATTCTATTTTTTTTTTTTAAATAGATTAAAAGGATTACAGGCTTAATTTGTTCAAAAGATGTACAAAAAATTTAAACACAATTTTTACACTGTTGACCATTGAGATGTTCATCTCAATGAATTTTGCTTTACTAAGTGGTTCTTGAACCATGTTTTAATTTTAATAATTGTACAATGTAACTTCAGTTTTATACTCTTGTTTTGCTTGATAATGGCCAGAATTTTGGCCGAAACGTCGCTTCTGAATAAAAGAATGTTTTAAAAATTGTGTTTCAATTTTTTGTACATCTTTTCAACAAATTAAGCCTGTAATCCTTTTAATCTATTTTAAAAATTATATCTTTTCGGCTTATTTAAAATAATTTTAAAAAATTGAATTCTATTATTTATATAGAACATATGCAGAGTTATTCTTTCACAACAGAAATTCTTCTTTCTATTATAAAACTGCTATAAATACATAAACGTCACAAAATTTATTTTGCAATTTTAAATGGAATTACATTAATAAACTATGAGAATTGCAGACATACAATACGAATAGTAGCATTTTATTATAAAGATATTTTATGATATATGTCCGGCAGCTATAGTTAGGATCAGACGGATGATCTAAGACATGGATAAGAATTTTATTTGTTTTTTATTATTCCTATATGCATTTTTACTATAATGATACACTCAATGCGAGACGAGACGAGAAATATCGATCTCGATTTATGACTCTTCATATCTCGTTATCTTTTGAAATATATTCTCCGAAAAGTACAAAATCTGAACTGTGTAACATTTTCTGGAGTCTATATCTTAAAAACTAAACAAAATATGAAGTTGTGATCAACAGAATTGAATTCCTCGTGTCCGAATTGACTTGTTATTAAATTCTAGTAAACTTTTAGGAATGGGTTCCTACACCTATTTTGTTTTTAAATATGAAACTACATGATAAACTATGAAGATCAGGGAAAACGCGGGTTGACAATTCTTTATATTATAAGAGATATACATTTTTAAAGTTTTGTATTGGAGTTGTCCCAAGTTCGGCTCAGTGGTACTTAACCTGTTTCGTTCAAGGAGTGCAAATAATATACGATTTAATTCTTGAAATATAATCTGAATATGTTAAAAATCATATTTTATAGAAGTTGCAAGCCCAAGAGAAAGAAATTAAATTATAGTAATAAATATACAACGTGTTGAACATGTACATACCAGCAAACGACAATCAGTTTGAAAAACCAGTGCTGAGATGTCATAGTTAGTTACGTTTTTCTCCGCATATGTTTCTTATTTACCGCGCGAAAATACTTGTGGCCAATGAGCGCTTCCGAACATGGGACGTCACTATATTTTTAATCGCTTATTTCTCTGAAGTACAACATTATTTTTAATTAATTTTTGTCACTAATAGCCATAATTCAATTTTATGTTTTTATCCTTTATTCTTGTTATTTCGAGTATGGTATAGGAACCCATTGCACAGGGACATCAATCGCGATCATTTTAAATAATTCACTTTTTAATTACATATTTCATATATTGGCAGGGTAGGTAAACACCAAATTCAAAGGGCTACTACACTAGTACACTCACAGATATAAATCCACACAACATAGTACCGTTCCGTGGGAACCTTGCTGCGACTCGCTACACATCCGCGCACACACCACACACATATACACGTGACTGTGTCAGTGTTAGTGGTGGTGGAGGCAGTGCAACCCTTTCTAGGAAAAATCTTATATTATTGTTCAAACACTTGGCACTGTTAGTATTGTGAAAGGATTAGAGTAGGATGTTGAATTTTTTTTATATTTTTAAATTTTGCTTCCGAGTTGGGTGATTTATTTTTTAGGGGTTTTTCACACGGAATCACGGTGGCATTTTCTCTAATGATATTTACGATTGAGATATATTTTAAAACGTAAATAACAAAATCATAATGAGTAATATAACGTCCTATATCACAGTTTAAAACAAATAAACCCATTATTGGTTATAGTTCTATGTGATATATTTACGCGCGAGAAGTGCGTTTACCAGCCGACAAATGATGATGATTTGTGCCTATACATCCCACTGCTGGGCAAAGGCCTCCCCCATTGTTCTCCAGGTTTCCCGATCTGTTGTATTGGTTGGCCAATATTTGTCGAAAGAGTGTAGGTCGTCCCTCCATCGTTTTAATTTGCGTCCTCTACTTCTTTTCTTGTGCAATGGGATCCAATCCGTACAGCTCCTGCTCCACCGGTTGTCGTTTGTCCGCATCATATGTCCTGCCCATTTCCATTTCTGGATTTTTGCGAATTGTATCGCATCTGTTATTTGTGTTCTTGCTCTTATTTCTATATTTCTTATTCTATCCCTTCTTGTTATAGTTAAAAGTTTTCTTTCTATGTTTCGTTGACATATTCTTAGGCTGTTGGCTTGTGTTTTTGTCAGAGCCCAGGTTTGCGAGCCGTATGTGAGTACGGGTAGTAAGCAGGAATTTGTGATTTTCCTTTTTAGGCTTAAAGGTATATCATTTAGTCTTAAGAATTTTAGCGACCAGTATTTCTTATAAGTATTCTTTATTCTTCTTTCTATCTCTAGTTTGTGTTTATCCTTGAACGCTATAATTTGTCCTAAGTAGATGAATTCGTTTACGTAGTCTATTTTTTTTCCTTCAATGTTTATTTCCTCTTGTAGTCTGTTCGTGAGGATTTTTGTTTTTGCGAAGTTTATTTGGAGACCTGCTTGGTGTCCCGTTGAGTGTAGTAGTGACAGCATATGTTCAAGGTTCTCTTTAGAGTGAGCTAGTAGTACTATGTCGTCCGCAAAACGTAAATTGGTGAGGTTTCTCCCATTTATATCGATCCCTACATCTCCCCAATCGATGTTTCTGAATATCGATTCCAGGATGCAGTTGAATATTTTAGGGGACAGTGGGTCGCCCTGTTTTACTCCCCGTTTTATCGGAAATTTATGGCCAGATATTTCTGTTTTTATTGATGCTGTGCTTCTTTCGTAAATGTTTTTAATTAGGGATATGTAGTTGCTGTCTATCCCTTGTTCTTTCAACGCCTTTATCATATATGAGTGTTCAACTGTATCAAATGCCTTCGTATAGTCTACGAACGCCATGTAAAGCGGCATATTATATTCCGTGAATTTTTCTACTAATTGATTTATAGTTTGTAGGTGATCTGTAGTGCTGTAGTGTTTTCTGAAGCCAGCTTGTTCTATTGGCTGATTTTCATCCAGCTTTGGTGTTAGTCTCCTAAGGATTATGGTTATAAAGACTTTATATATGGTCGATAGTAAGCTTATCGGTCTGTAGTTTGATATGTCTGTTTTTGGGCCCTTTTTATGAAGCAATATTATGGTTGAGGAAGTCCAGCTTTCTGGGATTTCTTGTGTTTGAAGCATTTCGTTAAAGATATTTGTTAGGGGGCGGGTGAGAACATCTACACCCATTTTTAATAGTTCGGCTGTAATTTGATCTTCTCCTGGACTCTTTTCGTTTTTTAGATCCTTGATTGTTTTTTCCACTTCTCCTTCTAGGATAGGTAATATAGCCTCTTCCACGGTTAGATCTATTTCGTGTTGTTTTTTCTGCCTCCCGGTTAGCGATGATGAATATAGTTGTTTGTAGTAAGTTGTGGCAATATTGTTTATTTCGGTTCTATCGTGTATGATTATTCCTTGTTCGTTTTTTATACCAAGGATCCAACTTGTACCCATTGTAGATTCCCGTGCTATCTTTCTTGTTGATCCGCTGGATTCCAGAAGATCTTGGATAATTTTCGTGTTATTTTGCCTTATGTCATCTCTTATTTTTCTTTTGACTAGTTTGTTAGTTTCTGCATATTCTATTTTTTCTATTTCTGTCTTATTAGTTTTTAACTTTAGCATTTCTCTATTTTTTATTAATTTCCTGGTGGGTTCTGTTATACTGTTCCATTTTTCTGTAGTCATTGTAGTCCCTGCTGATATTGCAGCGTATTTTACGCTCTCAACTAGCTCCTCGTACTTTCTTTGTGCGTCTTCATAAGTATGGCTACTCATTGTTTCTAATTTATCTGTTAGTGTTCGTATATATAATGTTTCATTTATTATGGTAGATTTGGTTGGTGTGCAGTTGCTATCTTTTTTAAGTGCTAGCGGTCTACTTAGTTTTAGTGTACTTCTTACCATTTTGTGATCTGTGTAAAAATTTAGTCCCTGGATTACTTTCGTGTCTGTAACTATTCTCATATCATTGGTGAGTATGTAATCTATTTGGTTACATGTTCTGCCGTTTGGTGATAGCCAGGTCCATTGGTGATGTGGTTTTTTTTTGAAAAAAGTATTTGCGATTTTAAGTCTATTCTGGGCAGCGAAATGTATTAACTTTTCTCCCCTGTTGTTTCGTTTCTGAAATCCATGAGGTCCACAGATTTTTTCCTCTCCTTGTTTCCGTTGTCCAATCTTGCAATTAAAATCTCCAATTACTAATCTGTATTTTGCTCTACATGTATTTATGGTTTCGTTGAGTATTTGATAGAAGTTTTGTATTTCATCTTCTGTTGCGTTAGCCGTAGGAAAATAGACTTGTATTATGTCTATGTTGAAAGCCGTACCTATTTTTAGTTTTAATACTGCTATTCGTTCGTTTGCGCTTCGTATTTCTTTTATACAGTTCTTCCATTTTTTTTTAATGTAGAATCCTACGCCACATTGACCTTTTGTTGTGCCACTGAAGTAGAAAATGTTACCATTTTTTCTCTGTATAATCATTTCTCCTTGTCTTCTTACTTCGCTTAGTCCAACTATATCCCAATTTATATTGGTAAGTGATTCTTCTAGTTCGATTAGACGGTCGTCTGACATTAGTGAGCGTGTGTTTAAAGTTGATACGTATATAGTTTTTTCTTTTTTCTTTGTATGCATTTTTTCTTTATTTTGTGTAACAATGGGGGGTGGAGGGTCGTAATCTCCCTCGGTGACCAGTCGTTTTGGGAGATTCAAATTATTATGTTTTGACTTTTGATTTTTGCTATTATTTCTTAATTTATTGGGAAGAGGCTTATTATTCATGTACAATTTTCTTTGCAGTGTCGTCGCCAAATAATCTGTATCGCTGTTATTTGATTGCTATGACTGTTGTTCACCTCTGATTGGTCTATCGTCATAGCTGTTTGTTCGTGGTCTTTGCATATATTCATGTATAGGCTTGGTTGACGCACTTGCTGTATTTCCTGTCTGTGCTATTTTAGTTTTCATCTCTCTTCCCATGTGTTGCTTTATCTTTTTCTTTTCCTGTGTATTGTTTGTTGTGTCATCGGCTGTTAGTAATGTATCGGAGTCAGCTCTGTTTACTTGAGAAGCGCCTTGAATTTCTTCATTATTTTCTTCTATCTCTTCCGAGTGTATTCTCTTCTTGGAGTTTCTGTCTTGGTACATGATATTTGTTTCTTCTTTTGTTATTTTGATGTTATTTACGTACAGGCTATCGTATTTAATTACTGCCAGTTTTCCTTCTTTTCTTAATTCTTTCATTAATGGGATTAGTTGTTTTCTTTCTTGCATTATTTCCTTTGGGAAATCCTCGGATATTGATATTTTAGTTCCTCGTAAGTTTCCCCGGTTGGAGAGTATTTGTATCACTTTCCTGCGTGCTATAAACTTTATCATTACAGGTCTTATTTTAAGGTTTTCTGGTTTTCCGATTCTGTAGATATTATCTATCTCGTTAATTGTAGTTTGTACCCCCATAGTAGTGTTGAAGAAGTCCAAGCACAGTATTTCTAGTTCTTTTACATTATTTTCCTTTTCTTGTAAGCCATAGACTATGATATTTTTTTCTCTCTTGTTTCTGTCCTGGATTTTCAATTGAATGTTTAGTTCTTTGATTTTTTCTTCGTGGTCTGATAGTGTAGTTTTTGTTTCTGCTTGTTTGATATTTATGTCTTCTTTTAAACTGGATATTTCGGATTTTATATCGTTCATTCCTATCTGTAAGCCTGCGATAGCATCGAGTATTTTCTGTGTGTCACTCATGTTTATCGTGGGTAGGCAACCAGATTTAGCTTGCTCGATATAGAATTTTTAAATTTTAGTCCCGATATATTTTAGTATTTTTGTTTTTGGAATTTTATTTTAGAGTCCGGAAAGATGTTCCCCGACACTGCCACAGGCGAATTTAGGTTTAGATCGAGGGTTTTAGATCATAAAGAATTTAGACTTTGTTTTAGGGTTCGTAAAATGTTCTCTGTCAGGCAAGGATTTTAATCCGAATTTATATCAAAAGTTTTAGAACGTAGGAGTTTTTAGATCACTATTTTAGATCACTGAAAATGTTCCCTATAGCTGTCAAAATTTAACTCTGATTATTTAGTTTAATATCTTGTTTAGATCGAAAAGTTTTAGAACGTACTAGTTTTAGATCACTATTTTAGATCACTGAAAATGTTCCCTATAAATGTCAAAATTTAACTCTTGTTATTTAGTTTAATATCTTGATTAGTACATGCAAAATATAAGTGGTATCAATTGCTTTTCACTTTTGTTGGTCTTTTCATTGATGATTCCACTGTTCAAGCCCTGGATTGGCGCTTTATTTGCTGGTTACAGTTCTAACCTAAAAAGCTGATTAGCTTTGATTTAGGACTCTTGTAGCGCTTGCACTTTAGTTTAGCTGGTTTTATTTACGCAAGTTAGTTGTATTTACCTGTAATGCACTCTATTTATCACTTTACAAGTTTTTATTTGTAGTATATTAGGCTATCTTTCACTTTTCTTCAACAGCGATACACAACACCATGAATATATATATTGTTTCATTAGCCGACAAATAACTGACCTCAAAGATGATTGTGCGAGCCACAAATTCAATGATGAATTTTACTTCTCATATTTAGGTTCAGAAAATTAGACTTACAAATCTAAGTTTCTTTTATGAGAAGAGATGGGAACCTGAAAAGAGGACTATGTTTATATTTAATTATGGGGGGTTTAAAACCCCCCGGCCCAAAAATTTGCGTAGGGTGTAATCTCAATCTATCTGACACAGATAGTAGTTTTGTGTCATTGTGAGTGTAACGAAGAAATTAAATCATATTAAAATAATAAAGGAAATAAAAAGTTATTCTACCTACACGTCAAATCTTTTCCACCTCTTATCTATCTGTGGGTTAGTAAGAACTACCGAGAAGCAATTAGCATTTGTAAATTTACTCAATATTTATTAGATGAAATATCATTTGAACATCTTTAACAGGAAAACAAAAATGCATATATATGTTTTGTAGATATATTTTCTCTAAATAGTGAAACTGAATTAAGTACTTTGATTAAAATCCTCCAATTAATTATGTCTGGAATTCTTTATACCCGTTCAGCCCTCTGTTGGTCATTTTTCTGAACTATTATCTTGGATCACTAATATTAAGAGAAGTAAGGACAAAGTTTATAAATAAATTAAGTTTTTATGAAGTGAAATATCATTTCTATTAAATCAGCTGGGAAACAAAAATGTAAACACTTGATTTGTAGATATGTTTTCTTTAATAGTACAATTTAATTATGTATTTTTATATACCTATTTGGGAAGCTAGCTCAGTGGTATCAAGTCGGCCTGTGGATCCTGAGAACCCTGGTTCGATTCCCACAGGCGACAAACAATTTTCACCATTTTAAAACTACCCCTGTGGCATCCCCACCACTAACATCTTTGGGGGCCGTTATTTGACGGCTGGTAACAGCACTTCGCGCGTGAAATATATCACTTACCGTGATCTGCTTCGGCAGAGTGCCGCACCCAGTAATGGGTAGAAGGCGTGATGATATATTTATTTTATATACCTAATACGAGTATACCTAATTATTCCGGTCTGCAAAATGTATAAACTCGTGTCCCCCTCTGTTGCCTTTTAATGATCTATTAATTATTGTAAATAGAAATTTGTTATTAATTATAAATAACATTTTATATAATATCATACACGAACATTAAAAACTAGTTAGTATTAATTTCATAAACAAATGCCTAATTCAAGAAAAGAAATGTGAACCAAAAAGTTTGGTTAGGTTTCTTAGCGCAGATTCAAATTGTACATTTTACAGAAGTTGATAAAATGTCATCCAATTGTTACATCTTTACCTGCGTATCATATAGTTCTAATATTATATAATGAAATTGCAAAAAAGAAGTAACGGGAAAAAGAAAGAAGAATTAATATGGCAAAAAAGGACTTCGAATCTGAAAAGTGTAAAACATTTAGCAGAAGTAACAATGTCCACGCACAAATATAAGATCTCACTAAAAGAGATAATTCGATTATAGTCTAGATATGCGAAATTGAAGAAAGAAAATTTAAGAATAAGTACCATTTGAGAATGTTGCTTTTTGATAATACTGTAAATATGAACACAAGAATTAGACATGAGACGAAGTCTACTTAAACAAACTAAGATGAACCAAGACTGGAGGAAATAAATAATGCAGAAAATTCTAGATAGAGCGTAAAATATGATAAAAATGACAGTAGGATTACCTAGATATCTAATAATATTAAAAAGAAGGGAGTTACAAAGATCATTGCAAAATTCAGATGCAGGAAATAAATAATAATAGAAACCAAACTATTGGAATGCTCCAAAAATGGACTGGCATGGATGAAAGAAATCTTGGTAAGAAGAAATCAAATTAAATAACGATATGTACTAAAATACCAAGTATTATGTAATGTACAGGTCAAATAATCTAATATAATTGTTACAGTTATATGCAGAAGAAAAGAACAAAAAAAATAGACTTATGTATAAGATTTTTTAAAAATTCATGGAAATTTAATGTGTCAACTAATACCAAAACAACGACTAAAATTATTTGTTCTGTTTTACAATGGACATTGGCTTAAGTTGTAAATCATTTATTGAAGATTTGTTCACAACGTTTCGACTAAGGTCTAAATATAAAACAATTGAATAATTGTTGGTCACTTAATAATTAAACAATTAATTCACCAAGCGTATCGATGTAAATGAAAAAAAAACATAAATTTTAAAGTTCATAATTCACGTTCAGGGTAGCACGTGAAAAATGAAAAAACTAGTAAGTCCAAAACTTTAGAAAATACATAGCTAATAGGATATTTACTAATATTTATTATTTTTAGAAAATCAATGCAGTTACATAATCGCAAATGTATATTTGTTAATCAATGATTATACTATTTAATTATTCAATTATTCGAATATAAATATGGAGAAACGGACAAAATTAATTTATTTACAAATTAAATTTTTCATTAATACAAACGTATTATTTTTATTAACTATAATTAAAATAAAATCGGTACATATTTATCCAGTTCGTAATTTATGGTTGTTACTAACAGTGACTAATCAAAAGATGAATTTTAACAATAAAAAAAATACTTTGGTCTGAGATGAATCTCAGAATTTCAATGAATAGAAGATCCTGCATAGAATATTAAAATATTTCAAAGATATTTTTTAAAGTAATTGGTAAATTTTTTCCTTGTATGCTTTTACCAAAAGCTGCGCAATAACTTTGTTAAAGAATATTTCGTTTCATGTCCTCAGTTCTTATAACTACTAATACAGTTTTTATTGAATCTTGTCCTCCTTAATAATTATGTTATGAAAATTGACATTATAGTCCTACTTTGTTAAAATTATGTCGTACTGTGCTATAAATGTGGGATTAAGTGAGTGTTTGACAGCTATTTATCAAATTAATTTTATTTGAATTAATATTTTAGCGAAAGTTTCGATTCAAAATTTTAGGGAAATAAATTTGGCTTGCGAATTAAATTGGAAATACTAATGTAAATTTTGGACGTTTACAACTGTAATGGGTAAAAGGCGTTATGATATATTTATTTTTTTTAAATATTTTATCTAAAAATGTAAAATTTGGTTTCAAGATGCAAATGTGTACATCGTTTTGAAAGTAGATGGAATAAAATAAAAGCAGTTTTAACTAAAATAATTTGAAAGTAATGAAAATAGAAGTACTAATTTCTCATGTTAATAGTATATTATTAAACGATCGTGTAATAGTTATTACAAGTGAGTTTAATACTATAGTTTTTCTATGATTATTCAATCGGAAATTATACTTTTAGGTCTAGATAAGTGTGACAAAAATAATAATTTAAAACCTAGTACATAAAATTCTTCCATTTTAATTAAATTAAATAAATATAAATATATCATCTCGTCTTTTACCCAGTACTGGGTGTGGCACTCTGCCGAACCAGGGTTCTTAGGATCCACAGGCCGACACGATACCACTGTGCTATTGCTCCATTTTAATTGAACCTAAAAATGTCAATAAATGTTAATTTCGTAAATTTATAGAATAATAATTATTTTTATTATTATCTGAATATTAACAGTTGGAACGTGATTAATGTAATATAATACTTCACAAATAACGTATAATAAAAGTAAAAACTGGCAAAAACAAGTATTAACTGAAACGTAAACAAGCGTGTCAAAGTATATCAATATCTCTCAAAAAAGAAAGCCATTTTTCTCATTATTATACTTTTTCTCTTAATATTAATGCTAGTTACGTTATGATTAATTAATAAATCTTTAATATTATTATATCTATACAAAATAAAAAGGGAAGAGGGAAAACATAATTTTGAACGTAGATTAGCAAATGAAATAATCAAATGTTTGTGGAATAGCCTATTATACAAAATGTACAGGGAACAACAGCAAACCTCGCGTTAAGGAAAATTTCTAATTGCGCTGCCACCAAATAGCAAACATTAAAAACAATATATGTTTTTAAATCGAATGGAGTTAAATCTGTAAGTGATTCTCGGTGCATCGTAGGTCTCAGCTTAGGAATAAAAAATAACTATTCTATTTAATGTTCTAGAGTTGGACAAAGCAATTTACAACCCTGAGAAGAATGTCTTCGGAGTCACTACTATCGTCGATACATTGTCAAAAGTTGGAAAAAAAATTACGGTTTATGAAATAATAAGACGGCGTGTAATTCATTCCATTTATAAAAAATCTGGTGTGGGCACCACACGACTTTCTTATACACAGTATATTTAATATTTAGAATATAGGAATGTTATATAATATTTGTAGTCATTATCTTCTCTTTTTCTTTTTAAATTTTCGTTCCGAATATTATTTTCTTTATCTCTGTATTCATTTTGCATCCTTTTAGTTTGTTGGTATCGTTTTTCTAATAAATTTTGGGATTTTACTCATTTCTTTTTAATTTTCATTATAGATAATCAACTTCCTCACAAAATTTTATATAAATAAACTTATATGAATAGAAATATAAAATTACTTACTATTTGATCAATGAAATTGATATAGCATCAAGAACGCTGAATTGAACAATTATGACTTCCTTCTTGCGTTTGACAATTATTATTTGACATATAAATGTTAAACATGTTTATGTTTTTTGTTTCTGTTGCTACTATGATTATTGGAATATATTATTAAATATATAAATTAGTTTTTTAGACTCATATACAGGAAAATTACAAATAACATTTTATGTTCCAAATATTTTTGCTAAAATACATTAATGAGTAATCAACCCAGTTCAAAATATTTTAAGTTGGATGAATCGATCTCAACAGCTAAGTCAAAAAATAATCTAATTAAATATAACTCGAGAGTTCAATGAATCAGATAAGAATTCTCCAGTATCTTTCTCAAACTTGCTTCCATTTGGCAATAGCCACTCAAGCCATACGGGCTTTCGTGACTATTGCCTGGGAACAAGTTTTCGAAAGATCTGTCACATTATTTTCAATTTATTTTCACTCTCTTGTTATATTATTACTGAAAATTTATTTATAATTTAATAGAAGCACAAGAAATCCAATGCCGTTGAGCACATTTTCATATCTCGTTTAGTTTTTAAGAAATAACTTCAGGAATGTACAAAATATGATGAGGTAAAATTTGGGAAAACTTTTGCAAGAATAATACAAAAAATATTTGAATTTTGAGTTATTAAGCCGAAAATATTGTTTACATAAGGAATCAAATAAATGATCCAGGAGTATTGGATAATATGGCTTTATTAATGATGTTAAATTATTAATTTAATAATAATGACGACGTTCCGAACATAAATCCATGTTCATTTTCAAAAATTATAAAATTTATACAAAGAGTAATACTCTTTGTATAAATTTTATAATTTTTGTTCAACATTTATTTCTTCTTGTGAATAACCACATGTGGTTATTAGTAGACTTGAAAATAAACATGGATTTATGTTCGAAACGTCGTCATTATTATCAAATTAATAATTTAATATCATTAATAAAGCCATATTATCAAATACTCCTGGATCATTTATTTGATTCCTTATCTAAACAAAAAATATTTAATAACTTTAGGATTTAAAAGCAATAAAAAAATGTCCTCAAAATTAAAATAAAATCAGTCTTAATTTACCTGCTTTCATTATACTAGTTAAATATTTTGTAGACATTAAGGGCAAAGTTATAATTTAGTTTGCATATTTTTGATAATGTGTTATGCATTCTATTTTAAAATACCGTTTAATTTTACCAGTTCAATCCTCAAAACACGACATATAACAAACTAACCTTCACTAAAAACTTATCTCAAACTTAAAAAACTTATATTCTTAGATGTCACGCACGAGGGACTTCGTATAGCACGTAACGTAACATGCAAAATCTTATCGGGGTTGCGTAACTAGACACACGAACACAGACAACGTCACAGCGTAGACGCCGCGACGACATAAAGGTCTGAAGGGATTCGCCACCAAAAGAACTTAAAGTGGAAAAATTGCACAGCATTACCGGGTTTATTGCTTTATTTACCGTCACAACCTCACGACGGTCTGTGCAAAATGGCCGACAACAGGGATGCTCTGAGTATCATGTGCAGATTCAACCCCTGCTGGTTGTGACTTTCACCATAGATATAATATATACAGACGTCTAATAAATTTATTCAAATGGCTACTCTTTTTATCAATGTCGTCACGCGTTTTACCCATTACTTGGTGTGACAGATCTCGGTGATATATTTTTGCGCGTAAAGTGCAGTTAAAAGTCGTCAAATCACGGCCCCCAAAAATAATATTTTCATTTAAGTTTCCCATTTTTCGTTATTTCCCGAGCGAAGCTCGCTCTGTCAGATAATTATTACACATGAAAAATATTTAAAAGGTTGAAAGTATTTATTAATTTTATTGATTTATTTATTTTTTATGCTACTCTGTACGTCAGAAATCGAATTCCAATTACAGTACGAGGTTCGAACTCACCGAGTCGCAGTACAGTAACATAATTTTTCGCTTGAGTGGGATTAAAATTTCGGATCTTCAGATTCGAATTCTGTAATGCTGTTTACACAACCGTACTGCCAAATGTCAAAAATAAAACATGAATTTGTAATCTGTATTATAAATAAATATATCATCACGCCTTTTACCCATTGCTGCATGTGACAGTCTACCGTAGAAGATCTTGGTAAGTGATATATTTATACGTGTAAAGTGCGGTTACCAGCCACCAAATCACGGCCCCAAAGATGTTAGCGAAGGGGAAGCCACAGGTGTAATTTTAATGTGGTGAAATTTGTTTGTCGACTGTGGGAATTGAACCGTGGTTCTCCAATCTACAGTCCGACTTGATACCACAGAACCTGCTACCCCATAAATAAATTATAAATATTTCCTTTCGACAAAATATTGACATCTGTCAAACCTTGTAATTAAATTGCCAATATCAATATAAATCAGTTTCCTAGATACAAATAAATAAAATAAATATATCATCACGCCTTCTACCCATTACTGGGTGTGGCACTCAGCAGAAACAGATCTCGGTAAATGATATATTTATGCGCGTAAAGTGCGGTTACCAGTTATCAATTTATGTTTTATTATACCTATTAATGGTACTCTACCGTGGTAGATCTCGATAAGTGATTTATATAAGTGATAAATTACGGCCTCTAAAGAGGTTAGGGGGGGGAGCACAGGGATAGTTTTAATATGGTGAAAATTGTGTGTCGGCCGTGGGAATCGAACTCAGGTTCTCAAATACACATGCCGACTTGATACTACTTGATACTATATATTTCATTTTGATATTCAGCGTATCTATTTTTTTTAATACGATATGTATTGATTCGAAAAATCGATTTTTCTAAGAAAGTCGACATCCCTATTATCAAGTTTCAACAATTTTTTGCTTCCCTTGATTTCTGTTCAGAGAACAGTTTCAATCTGAAAATTGTACTATGTTTATATTTTATTATAAGGGCAGCTCCAAAAAGTATGAAGGATAAACTTACGACGTACACGGAAGATCTACGAATTTACTAGTTCTTGCTTGCAATATATTACTTTATCTACAGTTGTAATAACAACGGAGAAGTAATGGCAGAATTTTAAAATATATTTTTATGAAGTAAAATGTCACTTTAATTACATTCTCAGGAGAACAAATATCTTATAGAATTAATTTGAGGAAATATTTTTTTGAAATATTGGTTTGTCATTAAGTATTTCATCATAAATGTTCTTCATATTTTAGATATAACCAGTTGTGTCCTCTATTGTTCTTTTAATTAAGCAATGAAGAAACCTCGTGGCGCTAGTGTGCAACATTTGCTTGGAAGCAGGGTTGTTCCTGTCAGTACAAATGTACTGAAATCAGTACAAATGAAAAAATATCAGTACGTCAGTACTACATTGGCCATTATCAGTAATTATCAGTACAAAATGGATATTATATTTTAATTATTGTTTTTGTCAATAACTAATGAATATATAGCTAAACAAAGTATAATAATTCAGATTTTTTTTCATAATATTAAAATTTCCCGCCTCGGAAGGTCTGATGTAATTTTACTTAATGTACTACAGATGTCACTACCGTTTTACACATTCAGCCTCAGACAAAACATAACTTAGACGGAGAACAACGGCGTTTGTTGTGAAGTAGAAAGGGTTAGAATAACATGCGATGAGACGGGTGCGCGGCAAAGAACTAGTACCACTTGGTGTTATGCGGGTTGCATTTTTGTTGATGACAGTTATCAGACACGAGCATTTTATTTATTTAAATACAAAAGTACGTATACAAAACACTTAATATGTCAAAAACTAACCTTTACTTTGATGTGTCAATTGAATATAAGAATAACTATACAAATGTTTGCAACTTGCATAACATCAAAGGGTACTCGTTCCTTGCCGCGCACCCGCCTCACCAACAAGTTACTTTAACTCTTTCTACTTCACAACATTGCATTGACTTGAATACGACAGAATTTGTCTACTTATGGTTGGTCTGAGCATTCAGTATTCAGATCGAGGTCATTTAGATCTAAATTTTAGTAATGATATATTCGAATTTTGGATTAAAATTAAGAAGATTATGAATTCATTAAATATACCAATGTTTAGTAATTTAATGCAAATTGTGAAGACAATTTTAATTTTACCACATTCATCCGCTTCAGCTGAAAGAGGTTTTTCGCAGCTGACTTTAAACAAAACTAAAATTAGAATTAGATTAACTGTTAAAACAGAAATTTTAATAATAAAAAATTATATACAGTACATGAGGGGGGGGGGTTAAAAAGTGGTAACCACCAAAGAAATTAGTTAAAACAATAATTTAAAAGACTGATTAAGTTCTTGTTAAAATAATAATAATTTTATTATCCTAATAAACGCTTGATTTAAATAATTTTAAATAATGCCGCCAAATTTTTGAATATTGGTTAGTGTCAGTACATTTTCAGCTGAAATCAGTACACTGGCAACACTGATTTCAGTACAATTTTTTTTTGTCTAGCAACAACCCTGCTTGAAAGGTTAAAATCAAATCATTTTTCGCTTTTCATACTTTGACAGTTTATTGATAGTAATTATGATTTTACGGAATGAAGTCTAATTTAATTGCAAATGTAAATAATTATTTTGTCAATAAAATTAAGTTGTTAAAAAAAAATAATAAAATGTATAATCATATTTATACTCACAAAGAACATATTTATTTAAAATAAACGAGTGCATTTATTAATTTTATTTGACATAAGACATAGAAAAACAAAAAAAAAAAACATTTTTGAAAATAAAATGGATCGAAAGTATGGTTATTGTACAATTAATTTGTGCAAAATTTTAAAACATTAATTTAATATTTTTTTAATAAGAATCATATTAACAGCAGACTACGTCTTCAAGATTACAATAAAAACAGTCAGGTAAAGTACAGAACAATCAGGTAAAGTCTTTACCAGATTGTTATGTACTTTACCTGACTGTCTTTTTTTGTAACCTTGTATACGTACTTCACTTGACTGTTTTGGTAATTAATCTACTTTCCATAATAAGGTCAAGATAGTAGTCACTTTCTTGCCTGTTTCAGAAAAAATATACTAATATTCGACGAGAAAGGGTGTTTAAACATCTATGTAAATGCCTCTTCCTGTGGTTATGTAATGGGTCGAATTTTCCTAGGGACAAAAAGAGCTGTCAGAGTGAACAAGCTGTAAGCCGCACTACATATTGGCTGACTGAAGTGTAGGTTATGGGGTATGTGCGTGTTTGTGTGAGCTATCCGCTATCCGCTATGCAATACTTGTGAGGTACACGAGGCTATTTGCTTATCCTATTTTGCGTCCACAATATTTTACTCTGACTTGTACTTGCGTTAGGATTTTTCGTTTGTTTGTGTTTGCAATGATATTTGGATATTGGAAATTGGTGTTTGTTTGATGCAAAATTCAATTTAACCTTGTAACTTGTAAGATTAATTTATTTTCTTTCAATTTTATGTAAGATTTTTGTTTAATCGTGGGTAAAGTTTGACTGATAATAAAACATGCAATTTTTAATTAAAGCTTTCTTTATACAGGGCATAACATAAGTAAAAAATATTGATATTATCTTCTGAAATAACCATTTAATTTAAATAATTAGTTGTTTCGAGGGTTTATTATTGCGGCATTTTTTTAAATGGCATGCTATAATTTTTTTGATCCCATTCCAAAGAGTATTTCTATACAAACATGTCAAAAAATAATAATACTTTATTTGAAAAAAAATTGAGAAAAATGGTTTTGAATAAATACAATTTTACTGATTTTTACTGGAAATGAATTTTAGTTGTCATAGATATACAAGTAATAAAATAACAAAAGCCATAGAGACTGTTGTTATTCTGGAGAAAATAAAAAAAAAACATAGAGACGGTTCTCATTTTCGAGACAAATAGTATAATATGAAAATGAAACTAAGTGTAGTAGTATTTTTAATGTCGTCAGATGTTTGAATCATACTGTATATTTAGTCAACTAAACGGAAATATAAAATATATGGATACAGAACTCAATCCTAGTCCGAAACGAAAACAATGAAGAAGCGTAATCGTCAGTGCCGGCTTGATAGGGGCCTCAAAATGCAGAGATTGTTGTTTACACGAAAAAAAGAGGAGCTCAATTTTTTATGCAATTTTTCTAAAAATTGTTGTTAAAATTTTAAAATTTAAATCTAAATCGAAAACCAGATGAGATTTCTAAATAATTTTTAAACAATGAACAAAATTTTACTAAACCTTAAAAAAATATATAACTTAAAATTTCTTAATTAATCCTATATAATTTTTACAAATATATATATATATATATATATATTTATTTATTGTTTATTTTACGAGTACTTCAGTAGCGGGACTATTGGTGCTCTGGCATAGTATTTACAGTATTATTTATAAAGGAGTACATTTTTCTAATTGATTTTCCGATAATAGCCATTACAATAAGTGGTATAATTGAATTGACTTTAAGTATCTTATTGTGTTTTTTATATGTGTTGTCTGCGTAAGGCATTCTTCCAGGGTAGTTGGTAGGTTGTGTCTTCTTCTTTCATCGTTATATTTATTGCATTGGAGTAGTATATGTTCTATTGTCAGTCTTGTATTACATCGGTCGCATGTTGTTGGTTCTTCTCTTTTGAATATGTATCCATGTGTTAATAATGTGTGGCCAAATCTCAGTTTGGTTATAGTCGTTCTCTCTCTTCGGTTTCCTGATATTTTACATATTTTTGTGTCGTTCTTTAGTCTTCTCAGGTGGTTGTTGTTGATTTCTTGCCATTGTTGATTCCATTTTTGTTTGATCTTATTTTTTATTGTTTGTGTGAAGTCATTTGTTGGGATAGGTATGTTTTTCATGTTACATATTTGAGTCTGCGGTTTATTTTGCTAGTATATCGACTTCTTCATTGCCATTGATACCACTGTGAGAAGGTATCCATAGAAAGGTGATGTTTTTGGATTGCAGTGTGGTTGTTTGGTGTATTTGGTGTTTAATTTGTTGGATGATTGGGTCATTCGGGTATATGTTTTGTAAGTTTTGGATACAGGAGAGGGAGTATGTACAGATTACATGTTGTTCATGGTTTGATTTTGATATTTGTGTTAGTGCTTATTTAATGGCGTAAGATTCTGCTGTATAGTTTGATGTTAAGTTTGGTAGTTTAAACTGTTTAATGTAGTCCTTCGATTTTATTGCTGTTCCAGTTTTGAAATTTATTTTTGATCCGTCTGTATATGTAAATTTATAGTCTTTGAATGTAATATGTTTTATGCGTAGAAATTCTGTGTTTAGAATTGGTAGTGTGTTTTCTTTGTTGTATTATGTTATTTCTATGTTGATTATCGGTTGTGTTAGAGTCCATGGTCTTTCTATTTACTATATAAAGTAAATAAATAGCCACGCCTGTACAAAACAATGTTCCTTATTTATTCCTGTTGACTTTTTGACCATTTGTTCTGCTCTTTTATATTCAAACAAGATTGCAGGTGAATCTTAATTTTAGTTACATTCACCATAGTTAACTGACCTTTTTGTCTGTTGGCGTCGTCGTGAGAGAAATATCAGTTCCGATGTACTAGAACAGTAAGCCGTGATGGCCGAAAGGTTAAGGCGTTAGGACATAATACAGAAATTCTACACAACAAAAATTAGTCACAACCCTCTCACAAGAAACATGACACAAATCAGAGAGTACAACATCCCATTTCCACTAAAACACAAATTATCATACCAGCCCATAACAACATCGCCGCACACTAACCCTCATACTAACCACTCCATCTAATCATAATTTAAATATTGTTAAAAATGTCATAGCCGCACTGTAAATATCATTAAAAAATCATTCATTTATTTCTAAGTCAAAAATCATATCTCATACAATCACACCATAGATATCACAAATATTAATGTAAGTGTCATAACTTCATTGTAAATACCATACTGTCACTCATTTAGTTTGTAAGTTAGATATAAGTACAAGTTATGTATATCATTATCACTAAGAAACTTCATGTTACAGCGCCCTCCAAGGAATGTGCTGACTTGTAATTGTAAGTTCATAAAAGAGCGAATCTTGTTACAAACCGCAATCAGTCTGTCCTGAGAACTATACCTGTAACTTGTGTATAATAATAATAATAATAATAATATTTATTGACGAAAGTCAAAGGCAGGGTTCAGCCAAGGCTGTTCTACCACCCAACCATACATAATAAATACAAAAGAAAATAACAATAATGTCAACGAGATACAAAGGACGAACAAATTAACAAACAGCGAAAAATTATAACAGAATCTTTACATACTGATCTAAAATTGTGGATTTAAAAATAGCATTTGGTTAAAATTATTACAGGTTAGAACATATTATTTACATGATATTTAAAAGTACACAGAGATAGCGATTTTAATGAAGGCGGAACGGTGTTATATAAAGTGGGCGCCAGATAAGAAAAAGAATTCTTAAATTTAGTTTTACAAAAAGTTGGTACAATATATAATTCTTTTATACGAAGAGAATAATTGTAGAATTTAAGTACTAATTTGTCACATAAATATGATGGAGTGCCGGTTTGCCTTATTTTGTGTATCAAACAGAGATACGCTATTTTTACCCGATCTTCAATCAATTTTATCTTAGCCTGCTTACGATACAAACAAATGTGGTCATACTTACGCACACCATGCACATATCTTAAACAGGAGTTTTGTAAAAGGGTTATTCTATTTTTATCAGATTGCGTGAGATTTGGAACGTAAGTGCAGGCACAATAGTCAAACAATGGCAAGACCAAGGACTTAATAAGGTGTAGCTTGATCGGAGAGCTTAAATCTGTACGATAGTGATATAGATGACGCAGTTTCATGCGAGCAGCTGTTAGTTTCTTGTTTAAATGCTCACGGAAATTCAAATTTTCATCAATGTAGAGTCCCAGTATTTTAATAACAGAGCTACGCTGTAACAGAACGTCGTCCAATATAATATCAGGTATGATGCTAGTACCAAATATCAACAATGAAGATTTGGTAACGTTAATTTTTAGTCCATTGTTGCCAATCCACGATACTAGTTTTTCTAATTCATCGTTAACAATTTTAAACTGCTTGTTAATATCAGAAGGGTCTAAAGATGCTAGGATCTGCGTATCATCTGCATATGAATGCACAGAACAGAAATTAAATACTGAGGGCATGTCTGCTACATATATTAAAAAGAATAAGGGCCCTAATATTGAACCTTGCGGCACACCACACTGAAGAAGAAAAGCATGAGAATTTATAGTCTCTACATTCGAGGACATAGACACCTGAAAGCATCTACCCTTCAAATAACTTTTGCACCACTGAAGTGCACTACTAGAAAAATTGTAGTATTTCAATTTTGCAAGAAGCATACCGTGATCAACCATGTCAAACGCCTTTGAAAAATTTGAATTAACACCGATACTATAGATTTATCATAGTTATTTAATATTGAATCTAGAATATTCAATAAACAAGTGTTTGTGCTATGACCGCTACTAAATCCCGATTGATTGACTGGTAATATACTATTTTCGTTTACATATTTCATTAATTGATCAAAGCATACTCTCTCAAGAACCTTAGATAAAGCAGGCAGAATACTCACAGGGCGCAAATCCTCGAATGCAGAGCAACCTTCAAATTTCGCAATAGGTTTTACAATCGCAGCTTTCCAGATACTGGGAACAACACCTTCCAAAATACATGTATTTATGATGTGGGTAATATAGTCCACAATAGCGGGTAAAATAATTAATAACATTTTAAGAGACACGCCATCCATCCCAACTGCATTAGAATTTAGTTTTCTTAAAATTCTTTCTATAGCCTCACTGTCCACACAATTAAATGTGAAAGGCTCACCAGGCAATTCACCATAGTTATTATTTAAATAGAAATTTTTGGTATCCAGATTTATATTTGAAGTACCAACTTTGTTAAATAAATACTGAGCATAATTGTCTGGATTACAAAGTTCCTTTGGAATATTAAATGTTTTATCGTTTTTAACACCCAACCGTTTAAGACTATTCCATAATTTACTTGAATTATTCAAGTTATTCTTGACTTCAAACTCCAAAAAAGCCTGTTTTTCTCTACGTAAAGCCGCTGTTGTTTCATTACGTAATTGTTTGTAATAATTAAGCTTTGCAACAGTTTTAAATTTTCTGTAACTAACAATAGCTTCATCCCTCTTCTTTTGCATAATTTTGATCACCGGAGTAATCCAAGGGCAGTAGCTTTTATTTGTTTTTACAGTCCTTAGAGGAGCGTGTTTGTCAAATAACGTAATAATATTGTAATTAAGATATGCTAGTTTGTCATTAATGTTATTGAGTGTTAAAATATGGCTCCAGTCAACAAGTTCACAATCACAAAAAAAATTCTCGGTGTTGAAATTTCTGAAATCTCTGTAAGTATACATTTTCGTTGGAATAGAAGGTTTTGGTAGATTTAAACTACAAGTTACGCAATTATGATCCGAAAAATGAGTACAATCAATAATATCAACATGTGCACAAAGAGACTTATCAGATATAGCAATAATATCTAAAAGTGATTGAGAAGATGGTCGTGTATAACTTTTTATTAGCTGATGCATCCCATAAGCGTTTAATAAATTCATAAAACACATCGAGCGGGCATCATTCAATAACAAGTTGATATTAATGTCTCCGGTGCAAATTAAATAATCGGCTTGCGGTAAGAATTCAGCAAATATTGAATCTAAAACATCTAGTTCCTTGTAGAAATCTGAGTGAGGATTATAAACTACTCCAACAAAAATTTTACGACTATGAACTGCTAACTGAACCCATAGATGTTCGATATTATTATCAATTACAAAAGGAGTACCCACCACTTTACAATTAATATTACTACGCACATAGAAAGCAACACCGCCACCACGTTTATGAGATCTGTGAAGACTAAATAAATTATACCCATTTATATTAAATAAATGTGATGGAGAGGTGTCGCTTATCCATGTCTCAGTAACCGCTAATATATCAAAATTATGTCCATATAAGAAATCCTTAAATTCTAAAAAAACATGAGTTTAACGATCTAACATTAATATGACCACATGTAAACAAAGTGATGCCGGGGTCAATGACATTCATGTTAGAAACATATGATTTTTGATAATTTCGACCAAATTTTGCAAAAATAAACCAATATAATTAATCAAGAATTAACCAAGGTTAAGTATGTTCTGGCTTAATCCGCGATATTTTATTTAAATAAAACATAAGAAATAAAGCATTTAAAACGAAAAGAAATAAGTGCCATGAAGAATATCTGGTTTATGATTTGAGTTCAAGATCACTATAATTGTTGATTAAGTATTTCCTATCAATACCGCCTTTTTTACAACTAACAAATATACGACCATCATGAGTCCAGACATTTTTAAAGGTAAACTTATCTGCTGCTGTTTTGAGGAGGGCCAGCCTGGTTTTGGTGAGATCTTCCCGGAGCGTGATACCAGTAGTCTTCAAATTCTTCTTTTCACTGAATACCTTACTTCGTACACGGTAGCTCACAAACTTCACAATCACTGGACGATTGAAGTTCTTTTTAGGCTTTCCTAATCGATGACAGCGGTCTATATCAGCTTCGGAAATGTTAACTTTGAGTTTATCACGACAGAAGTTAACAACACAGGCATCTGTTGATTCATTAGGTGTTTCACTCAACCCAAATATACGCACGTTATTACGCCGCGTGTATTGCTCCAAATCGTCAGCACATTTTTCATAACTTCTGCAGGACTCTTTCAAATCACTGTTTTCTTGTTTCATGGTAGATACTTCATTTTGCAATACTTTCAACTTCTCTTCAAATACTTTTTGTACAGCTGCGGTCACTTCACGCACAATAATATCGACAAAATCTTTATTAGTGCTTAATCTATTTATTGAGTTTGTGATCATTGAAGTGATTGTATCACGATCGTCGCGGGTAAGCATTTTGTATTTGCAGAAAAGTGTAAATAATAAAACTGCGAAAAGCTATAGCTTCGAATTAAAACGATAACGCCAGAACACGCTACACACGTCTATCTCAGTCGACAACTCATTTATCAATTTATGTAAAATAAATATATTTTTAAAAACACAATTTCCAATTAAAATTGTATAAGTGGCGCAGTCGGATCGGATTTCGGAAACGTGTTAATTGTCGAAGTTACACGAAAAGTAACAAATTCGTTAAAATAAAAAACACGGTCGTTTTAACGTTAATTCCGGAAACGAACAACAACGTGAAGAAGTCCAGAGAGCCAGCATCGCTAGTGCCGAGGTCTTCACAACCCCAGATTCCACACAAGCTACAGACTTCAGACTACTCTACTGATTCCGGTACACAGAGTCCGCAGAACGAGAACCCGTATCGTGACGACGTCGCAGCAGCACGCCAGAACCACATCAACGCAGAATCTCCAGATGAAGATCGCAGTTTTAAACACCGCAGTCTACATAGTTCTACTGTGAGTTTATTTTTACTACATATTAACGACTGTACGAATCACTATTTACTAAGTAAAATATATTAACGTAGGTTCGAATCACTGTAATTACTTAATTAGTAATAATATTATTAGATATATATTTTATCCACACTGGATAACTTGTTAGATATTTTAAACGAAATTGAAGATAATATTAATTTAAACGAGTTAGCAATGGCTGATCGGATAAATAAAATTAAGTTCGCACTTAATGCAGTTCCAACTTATAATGGGGATCCAAATAAGCTGAGTATTTTTATAAATGCAGTTAACTTAGTTCAAAACTTACTGGGTACACTAAACCCAGCACTCGATGAATTCGATAAAGCAGTTTCATTTTTAAATATCAAAAGCAAAATAGTTGACAAAGCACTAGATAGCATAAAAGATTTAGAGTTTCAGAACTGGGATGATCTCAAAACGCATTTAATTCGAAATTTTAAAGATAAAACGAACTCTACTACAATAATTAATGAATTACTAAAATTTCAAAATAAAAACCCATTTAAACTACTCGAGATTACCAAAGAAAAATTCTTAGCTTTTAAATCAAGAATTAGCATAGAAGAAGAAGACGCAAATAAAAAATTGGCTATTATAGAATTTACTGAAAAATTAATCGTAAACAATTTTATATCTACTGTAGGAGACCCTTACAGAAATAACTTGGCAACTCGAAACCCAAAAACTATAATTGAAATCGAAACTTTATTATCAAACGACTTCCAATATCTTAAAAATAATCAACCCTCATTTAAACCCGCAATTAATAACCAAAGATTGCCAAATATCACACCGAGACAATTTCCCGGAAATAATTTTCCTACAGGTCCTATTAACTTTAGAACCACTCAACAACTCGTCCGAAACTTTGCTCCAACACCCATGTCTACCCAAACTAGACAGACTTGGCAACCACAAAGAACCACTAACCAACCCAATAATTATTTCACACAACAAAATAATAAATTCCCAAGTAACAGACCATATAATTATGTTTTTGAGGAATTAAATAATACCGAACTCGAACAACCTAATGATATTGACAATACTGAAACTTTTGAAAATCCCGAAAACCTAGAATATAATTACGATGAACAAGAACATAACGAAATTGACAATTCTTTTTTAGAGAAAAGCCTTATAAATATAGACAAGAAATTTTGAATATAATATGTAATTCCAAATTACCATTTATAAAAGTACGCGATTATTTAATATTATTAGATTCAGGATCGTCAATAAACTTAATTAGTAAAAATTATGTTTACAATAATAAGCATAAATTGAAAATTTATAACGAAAAATTTACATTCACAACAGCTACCGGTGATCATACAGGAAATGAATATATTATTTTAAAAATAGAAGATATAAACATTAAATGTTACCTACATAACTTTCATAAACAATTTAATGTGTTACTAGGAATACCTGCTTTAATAAATTTGAAAATTAGTATTAACTTTGCAGAAAATAATGTCCTATTTGTAAATAAAGAACTTAAACTTCAATATTTTGATTCTAAAAATAATATAAATTTACAAGACGCTGATAAAATTCAAATTAGAGCAGATCATTTAAATAAAGAGGAAAAATCAAAGAATATGAATCAATATTTCCTAAACAAAATCAAAACCTATCACATACCAGTGTCATAAAACACGAAATCAAAACAACAGACGAAATACCAATCTATACAAAATCTTATCGTCACCCAGAATGCTATAAAGAAGAAATTAACAACCAAATAGATAAACTTTTAAAAGAAAAAATAATCAAAGAATCTCATTCCCCCTGGTCCTCTCCTGTCTGGATGGTCCCCAAAAAGATGGATGCCTCAGGAAAAAAACAAATTTAGAATGGTTATAGATTACAGAAAACTAAATTCAAAAACTATCGACGATAAATTTCCAATACCAAATATCACAGAAGTATTGGATAAATTGGGCAAAAATATTTATTTTACAACTTTAGATTTGGCTTCCGGTTTCCATCAAATACAAATGCATGAAAACAGTATCCAAAAGACAGCGTTTAATACCGACAAAGGACATTTTGAATTTTGTCGAATGCCATTTGGCCTAAAAAATGCACCCGCGACTTTCCAGCGATTAATGAACTTTGTATTACGCGATCATATAAACAAATTTGTGTCGTATATCTAGACGATATAATTATTTTAGGCACTTCATTACAAGAACATATCGAAAACATTAGAAAAATATTTGCTAAATTAAAAGAATATAATTTAAAGATCCAAATTGATAAATCGGAATTTTTAAGGAAAGAAGTAGCGTATTTGGACCCTGTTGTTTCACAAGAAGGTATTAAACCTAACCCTACAAAAATCCAAGCTGTAAAAAATTTCCCTATCCCAAAAAATCCTAAAGAAATAAAAACCTATCTAGGATTATTAGGATACTATCGTAAATTTATCCCTGATTTTTCTAAATTGACAAAACCTATGACTAAATGCCTAAAAAAGGGAAGTAAGGTAAATATAGACGATAAAGAATATATAGAATCATTTGAACATAGTAAAAATCTATTAATCAATGCACCAATTTTGCAATACTCCGACTTCTCTAAACAATTCATTCTAACCACCGACGCTAGTAATTATGCCCTGGATGCGGTATTAAGTCAAAACATAGACGGTAAAGATTTACCAATAGCCTACGCTAGTAGAACTCTAAACACACATGAAATAAACTACAGCGTAACCGAAAAAGAATTATTAGGAATTGTATGGGCGACAAAGTACTTTAGACCTTACGTTTACGGCACAAAATTCAAAATTAGAACTGACCACCAACCCCTAACTTGGCTAATGAATTTAAAAGATCCTAACAGCAAATTAATGCGATGGAAAATAAAACTTGACGAATATAATTTCGATATTGAGTATAAAAAAGGAAATTTAAATAGTAATGCAGATGCTCTCTCACAAATAAGACTTAAATTTGAAATTAAGAAAACATTTGATGATATTTTCGATAAACCATATAATATAGTACATTGTATCTCTGAAGATAAAAAAATAGGTAAAGGATTTGCGGAACAAATTAATTCAAAATTCCAAAGTAAAACTTATCTAAATAACCAGAGTAAGAATGAAGGAAATATTTTTATACAACCTACTTATGATAAATATAAACTATTTCACTTAGTGACAAAATTAGAACATTTCTCTAAACCAAATTTATTAGATATTAATAAATGTTTAATTAATTTACGCGATTACTGTATTCAAAACGATATTTTTGAAATACATATGCCTAAAATTTGTAACGGATATGATAAAGTTGAAAATAAAATAAATTTTGAAATTGTTGAAAATTTAATCAACAAACTTTTTAAAGATACTCATATTCAAATAATAGTTCATGAATTAAAACCAGAAGTTTTTATAAACGATAATGAAAGTATAATAGTACAAATTGCTAACGAAGATTTAGAAACATGTTACTCTGCAGATGAAAATGAAGTTATAAAGAAGGTTGTATTAACACTGGCAAGAACCAAATAATAGTCAAAGCACATAACGAACCGGCCAAAGTAGAATTAAAAAAATTATTCGCACATACCAAACAGAGATTAATAATTACCTTAAATAAAAATGACTTACAGGAAGAAATATTTCAGTTTATTAAAGAATATCTCGTACCTAAAATTAATTATTATTGTCTTATAGAAAAAGATATAGTTTTGACAATAAACGAAATTTTGCAAAACAAATTTACTAAAGATTCATATCGACTGATACAATGTGAAGAAGTATTAGAAGATATTGAAAATACGAACGAACAATTAGAAATTATTACAAATTATCATTTAGGAAAGACAAATCACCGTGGTATATCCGAAACAATTATGAGATTAAAACGAAAATACTATTGGCCAAGATTACACTTTGACATTCAAAAATTCATAAATAACTGTGAACTGTGTCAACAGAATAAGTACGAACGAAAACCGTTTCAACTAAACGATAATATTACAGAAATAAGTAAAAATCCCTTTGACATAGTACATATAGATATACTGACATTAGAAAAAAGGAAATATCTGACAATTATCGACGCTTTTTCTAAATTTGCACAAATTTATTTTATGAAAACAATAGACGCTATAAATATAACAGAAAGTTTGTTAAACTTTTTTAGTAAATATCAAATACCGAATAAAATAATACACGACAGCGGCGTTGAATTTAACAACAACCTTGTAAAAGAATTACTCAAAATCTATAAAATAAATACCCACATAACATGTGTCGATAACCCAAAAAGCAATGGATTAATTGAAAGGTTTCATTCCACCATAATCGAACATCTCCGATTAATTAATCAAAATAAAATCTTCGAAAATACCAAATTTGAGAATAAATTAAATTTCGCTGTGATAGCTTATAATAATTCTATTAATTCAATTACTAAATTTACTCCTAATGAAATATTATTCGGAGCAGATAAAGATAAGAATATTTTTGAAACTAGATTTACTATAGATGACTATTTAATTAATTATAAAAATAAACTCAAAATTTTACATGGAAAAATTAAAGAAAATATTCAAGTAGAGAAGAATAAGAGATTTTTAGCACAAAATAAATTAGAAAATAGACCAGCTAAATTACCAGATAAAATATTAATCAAAGAAGGTAAAAAGAGAATACAAAAATTTAAGAAACCACTTTTTAAAATCCATAAAATCGAACAATACAACCCTAAATTAGGCGTAATTAGAGTAACGAATAAAGGTAAACACAAAATTGATAAGATTAAGAAACCTCGACTCTATGTTGCAGATGTACCTGCATAAAAGGAAACCATGAGGAATTAGACCTAATCACCGACAATCCCGGTATAAACATCGTGGATTTGGGCAATGTATATACATGGGCGTCCACAGACATTTTTCCAGGGGGGGGCGAGTCGCAAAAAACTCTCAGATAGATATACATACATTTCTAAAATATTTTTTTATATAACATAAATACAAATATACATAACAAATGGATAAAAAAAATATTTAAATTTGTGAAATAAATTACTAGTCTTTGTCGTCTGGATTTGAATTGAAGAGGAAAGACAATTTTCGAATAACTCTTCTTTAAATTGACACCATTTCTTCAATAAATTCCGATTTAGCAGGTTTACAGTTTTTATTTTCTAATATTTCGTGTCTGTGTATACTTAAACTTAGATTACTCAATCGTTACGATAGGGAATATATCGCTAGCTGGCCATAAGAATACTGCTGGAAATTCAGTTTCAGCTTGAATTTATTATCTTCAAACTTATAATTTAATTTTTATTTGATTTATATATACATACACAGTGTGGTGGCGACGACTCTCGAACACAGGACTTTAACATGTAAAATCATATTGTTTTAAATTTCCTGCTTCCTAATTATTTAAAAGAAAAAGCTTCAAATAAAAGTATAAGGACATAAAATAAGAAATTAATTTTGCATGCTTTGTATCGGCACAAATTAGATCTAAAAATGACTGAAATTGTCTCAAAACTATCGATAGCTATGAAATTGAAACAAAATTAAACAAATGTTTGACGTTCAATCTGACAATAAATTCTTTATTTATAAGAATAATTTCTTTATTTATTATTTCATTTATTTTGACAAATAACACGTTAAACATTTGTTTAATTTGGTTTCAATTTCATGCCTATCGATAGTTTTGAGGCAATTTTCCTCATTTTCAAATCTAATTTGTGTCGTTACAAAGTATGCAAAATTAATTTTGTTGATTGGTTCAGATGCAGAATTTTATGCCCTAAAACTTTTATTTCAAGCTTTGTGCTTAGAAAATTTAAGGAAGCAGGAAATTACAAAATTATAGTTTTATATGTTAAAGTCCTATGTTCGAGAGTCGTGGTCATCACCCTAGTTAAAATCCAGGGGGGGGGCGCGAGCCCCTCCTTGCCCCCCCTGCGGACTCCCATGTGTATATACATATTTAAACTCATATTATTTATATTATAATTACGATATTAAGAATATAGAGGAAGAGTACTTTAAGATAGGTAAATATAAAAATAACATTGAAATAAAATTTGATGATAAAATGATACGTATATTAGAGAAGTAGAAACATATAAAAATATATTAAACTTTAATTATGATAGATTAGCTATTAAAATAAGTAACCTGTTCACTCATAAAAGAAATAAAACAGGATAATTAATGGTATGGGAGGAATTATAAAGGCCATAACTAGAAATTTAGATGCTGAAGATGCCGAAAAATATGATAACTTATTTGAAAAGATAAATAAAAATCAAGAAATATTACAAACTCAAAATTTAGAAACAATTCGATTAAATAAAGAAATGATTAATAAATTTAATAAACAAATTGAAAATATTAAACACAATGAATTGGTTTTAGAAACTCGAATAGATACTTTCATGCAAGAAACTATAAATTTACTTGAGATCATATCCGAAATTGAAACTAGCTTAACATTCTGCAACCTAAATAAGATCCATAGTTCAATAATATCTTTAGAAGAACTAAAACAAATAATTAACCAAATTAATCCAGGAATAAAATTTTGGGACATCACTTCGCAGATTTCAAGTCATTGTAAATTAAATAATAATAAAATAGAATATTTACTACAAATTCCCGTGTATGAAAATAAACCTGAAAGGAAATTACTGCAAATTACTCCAATCCCCATAATTAGTGGAAATGAAATGTTTATGCTAAATGAAAATAAAGAATTTTTAATTCAAGAAGGAGATCAACTATTGCTAACTAATGACTGTAATAAATTAAAACAAAATTTTTACTGTAAGACCAATTATGTAGAAGCTAATAAATGTTTGAACGAAATTGTTAATAGGCATAATAATAATGAATGTGAGTACCATAAGATTACTGAAGGATTTATTTTAATAAAAATTGAAAACTCTAATATTATTATTATTATAAGTAAGAATGAAAGAAACTTAGATATTAAGTGTTCTGAATATGTGAAACATAAGTTAATTAAAGGAGTATATAAATTTAAAACAAATAAAAATTGTATAATTAATAATTATAAATTGGAAAATTATATAACTAATGCTAAAGAAATAATTTTTGAAAATATTAAATTTAAAATTAAGGACAGACAATTAAGTAATAAAACAATTGAGTTGAAACAAATTAATAAACAAGATATTGTAATTAAAGAAACGCCAATATTAAATGATATAAAGGTTGAAGATGATGTTAATAACCATACTTTAATTAATTCTGTTGTTATTATTGTTGTAATAGTAATTATTTGTTTAATTTTAGGTAAAAATAAAATACAATGTTTAAAAAAATTGTTGAAAAAGGAAAATCTCCAAACCGTAACAAATGAAGTTCCCTTTTAGGGCGGAGGAGTTATGTATATCATTATCACTAAGAAACTTCATGTTACAGCGCCCTCCAAGGAATGTGCTGACTAGTTGTAAGTTCATAAAAGAGCGAATCTTGTTACAAACCGCAATCAGTCTGTCCTGAGAACTATACCTGTAAGTTGTGTATGTAAAATAAATAAATTTTTAAAAACACAATTTCCAATTAAAATTGTATAAGTTACACAATTGTATTAAAGTAGGTTTTTTATTATTTTTTTTCCTACAAACACGCACACGATCATTCATTAAACTCACCGTTGCCTCATTACACGCACACGATCATTGTTATTAACGCTAAGAATTTAACATTAAACTTAGTTGATAAGGCCAACAGGCCAGGAGCAAAGTAATAAAATGTAAATTTTAAAACATTTCAAAACAACGCCATTCACGGCCCCAGGCGGTAACTAGCAGTACAGATACGCAAACAAATCCGCAAATCACTGCGTGATTGCGATTTCGTTTGCGTACTGTGCTAGCAGCTGCCGTCATGGTATAGTGCCCGTATTGTGCTGCGTTTTACTGTGTATATAAATGTATCTGGGTTAATAATAAAGATGATATCTAACAAAAAAAAAAGGACATAATGCATATCATGACGTCTCCACTACCGGGGACACGCATTTCTCCTAATGTGCATAGCACGCGTGCGTTCGAATCCCGCTCGCGGCGGTTCTTTTTTTTATTTGATTTTGAAAAAATAATTTGAAATGAAATAATTATTTAATTGACATTAGGATTAGGAAATACGAGCCCAATTCCATAATAGTTCGGCCGGTATTAATTTCAAACATTATGCTTTACAAAAATGTAAAAATGTACTAAAAAATGTTTTATTCTTACAACAAAACTATATCTACGTTATTATATGAATCTTTAGTTGTCTATTACTGAAAAGATATTTTAAATAATACAAACGTTTACAAAACTATCTTCAAATAAGTATTATGGCAACAGATTCATAAAAGTTCGGCCAACAAAAAATGTATGTTTTAGAAGTGATTTATTTCCGTGTTTTAAATTAAATAGTTGTTAAAACAAAACCCAAATGGAAAACAAAACACAAATGAAAAAAATTAGTACAAAACTATCATTGCCGTTTGCCGGTATTATTTTTTTTTCAAATAAAATGGCTCATGGTAAAGCTTTGAGCAGAGATTTACGTTGGTCTATAATAAATGCTCATAAAAATGGTATTTCTGCAAGAAAAATATCTATTTCTCATTCTATTGCGAGATCTATGGTACAAAATATTAAAAACTTATATGTTTTTTTTCTATCTGATTTTTTTTAATAATTTTAAATTGATAGCTCTGTGATTAAACTATTTTAGTATAATAATAAATCTACCGTGAACGCAAAGTATAGTTAATAAAAAATAATACTATTAGCTGAACACTTAAAATTGCTGTTTCTTTGCTGCCGAGGTCTTCATGATGAGAATGAAACTAGTGATCACGAAAAGCTGATGCGTTATGAACATTGAATTCTATTATTTATATAGAACATATGCAGAGTTATTCTTTCAGAACAGAAATTCTTCTTTCTATTATAAAACTGCTATAAATACATAAACGTCACAAAATGTATTTTGTAATTTGAAATGGAATTACATTAATAAACTATGAAAATTGCACACATACAATACGAGTAGTAGCATTTTATTATAAACATATTTTATAATATATGAACGGCAGCTATAGTTAGGATTTTTGCCTCCAAGGGGATCATGGCTCCTCCGAAAAGTTTGAAAACCACTACTCTATAATAAAGGATTATATGGTTACCCTAATTATAGTGTACAGTGAATTCTTCTTTTCCCTCAGGGCTTTCTAGTCCTCGGGCTTCGCCCGCTCATGCACCTTATGAAAAATCATGCATTTCTCTGCCTAGATATATAGTATACTATTATTTACAATAATAGATACATGTTATAATAACAATTCATCATATTCATTTTTGAAGTGTACCTTTAACAAACAGGTAGTAAGTTTTATTTCAAGTGTTCTTGTGTCTTAAACATATTTCCAAAGACATTTCGAGAGAGTTTTTAAGCAGGATAACTGTCTCGAACACAATTTAGGATTTTTTTTTTAGATGAAAATTATTTTGTCAGGTATGAAAATTTCGATAGCATGAAATTAAATTTTAAATGATCTTCAATGAAAATATTGAAAAAAATTAAATTAACCAACAAAAATTTTGTATTTACTTTTTTCAATATTTTAATTTTTGAACGATTTTTAGAATAATTGAAAGATTTGTCACTTTCTATACGATTTTCCGTTAAAAAATGAGTTTCAAAATTAATATGCAAAGAACCTTGATCAGTAACATGAGTTCATGGATTCAAACGTCTCTATCCTTATCTTATACCTAAAAACCTAACTGCTTCCGACTGACTCAGATTCAGTTCTTGAGATTAATTTCTTGTTGTGCAACGTAATATATAAATAAATAGTGAAGTTACGTTTGAAAATTTAAATTTCGCTAATTTAAACGTTAATAAAAATACAAATGCATACAAGTAGTTCTGATTCTATTGAAAAATATATATGTTATCGACTGAGATCTGCAATTGCAGGAAGTATTGGAGTGAATAAAACAATAAGACGAAGCAAAAGCAAAAGAACATTTAATTTTATATTCAAAAGAGGTACATTTAAATGTCAAAATGACATTTTGCTAATGGCCAGTTTTTCAATCGGCTGTTATTGTTACTGTTACAAGTATCCTTCTGTTAAATATAAAAATCTGTATATCATTGTCTTGTTATGTTACCAGGCACACAAATATCGAATAAACAACAGGTTAATTTAACAGGTACTATTTTTGGCCGCTAAGATACAAACAAACAAGTTAATTACAAAAGTATACTTTTTTTTCAATTATTTTGAAAATGGTGAATTATAATGTCAATGCATTTTCGGATTCTGATGAATAAGCAGAAATAAGAAATGTTTTAAATATAGTATTAGGAATACGATTGAATATACCTACAGTTCAAGAGGTAGTAGTGGCAACATAATATTGCCATTGGGGCCCGTACTATGCTACCTGAAGTAGATGAAAATATTTTGTGGCATATAAATGAAGTAGTACCGCAAAATAATTATCGAAACCCAGGCGAAAATGAAACACTTCGAAGACAATTAATTAATGATTACTTTTCTCGTTTGTTGTAGTTTGATAATACTAAAAATTTAATTGTGTAACGGACCCCCTAAGAAAATTTCTGAGACGGCCCTGCTTCTACCGGGACTGGCTGTTGCGCAGCGATGGAACGGCAGTAGAGCACGACCAACCGTTGAAGAAACATCTGTCATATTTGTTGTATTTTACAAGTTTTGTTGTTTTCACTTTTATTATATTAAATAAATTTGGAAAAAGCCACTGACTATCATTTAATATTACAAGTGACGCCCAACTTAGTGGCCCGAGTGACCTGAGATTAAAAGAAAGTGAACTTTGAAGTGTAAAACTTTGCTATTTCTTTGTGTTGTGTCGTATATCTCTCCTCGCCCCTCGTCGATCTACCGGAGTGTGTGCCCCCCTCACTCTGCATCGTCGATGTTGCGCATAGCTCCGCAGAAATAAGTTTTGATAACTTTTACGCTGCTGCAGTGTCGCGTACCAACCTCGCCGGTTTTATCAAAGCGCGTGTTCATTGTATCACTTCGCTCTGCACCGTCGCCCTTTGCAGACTTGAGTCTCGCGGAAATAGATTTTGATATCTTTTCAATTCGGTGAAGTGAAAGTAACATTGATAGACTATTATTCGGTAAAGTTTAGTGGCTATCTGTGCTTTACTCAATTCAGGATGCCGCCAAAAAAGGATGAGAACCAAGCACCTGCTACCATCATGTTTACACCAGAACAATTTAATCAACTAATGCAACAAATTACAAGAAGTGGAAGCCCAGATCTTTCAAATGCATCAGTTATACCAGTGCAACCACCTGGTAATTTTATTAACTGTACTTCGCGATTTAGTGGTAAATCAGACGAAGATGTCGAAGCGTTTTTAGACGCAGTTCAGACTTACAAAGATTGTGCAAGCGTTTCAGACGATAATGCGTACCGTGGATTGTCGATATTATTGGAAGGACATGCTGCCACTTGGTGGAAGGGAATAAAACCCGTGACAGATAACTGGCAAGCAGCGATAAGTGCGTTACGTAGTGCCTACTCACGTAAGTTACCACCTTATCTCATTTTCCGAGAAATATTCGCTCATGATCAAGAAGATAACGAACTTACTGAACATTTCGTGTGTCGTATTCGATCATTAATCGCGCAACTTCCGTATAAAGTGACTGAAACAATGCAAATCGATATGGTATACGGTCTTTTAAAGCGGTCAATTCGACAACGGCTTACTGCCATGGACATTACTTCATTTCAAACTTTGTTAACGCGTACACGTGATATAGAACATTCTCTCCGAGAACTAAAACAAAGTAAACAAATCTATGAACAGAAACAGTCGTCGTCAGATAAATGTGAAAAGAAACTTCGACCAAAGTGTAGCTTTTGCAAAAGTTTTGGACATAGTGAGAGTGAGTGTCGCAAGGCACAGAAGAAGGAATCTCATCGTCCAGATGTCCCTAAAACTACAGTTAAAGCTGTGGAATCAAGTGAGAGAACTCCATTGAAATGTTTTGGTTGCCAAACTCCAGGATATATCAAAAGCAATTGCCCGAAGTGCAACCCTAGATCCGTTGGTGTTGAATTTAATTTGGCTTCGATTGCTGAAGCAACCGAATTCGGTACTTCAGATATCAGACCCATCATTAAAGTAACTATTGAAGGGCATACTGGTTTAGCGTGTATTGACACCGGTGCAAAAAGGAGTCTAGCAGGAACACAATTATATCAATTGTTAATTAAAGATAGCATACCATTTCAAACCAAACGTTTAAATATGAAGTTCGCGAATGGAAAGGAACAAGTCGTAGATGCAAAAATGTTTTGTACAACAATTGTTGTCGGGAAACGACCATTCTCGTTAAATCTATTGGCAGTTCCAGAACATATAAATAGCAACATGCTCTTAGGCTCTGATTTTATTCAATCAGCTGGTATCATTATTGATATCCCTCATCAAAATTGGTACTTTGTGAATCATCCAGAAGAACAGCATAGCTTCTTCCACAAAGACTGTTCGGAGATGATGATAGTGCAAACATCGGACATACCTGATGTTACATTAAATAATCAAGAATGTAGTCATCTAGAATCTAAAGAAAAGGATCAACTCAATGCCCTGTTGAGTCAATATGCCGATCTATTCTCAGAAAGCACCAAACCAACTCCATACGCGGAGCATGCTATTAAATTATCCGACGATACGCCGATAGCTGTACCACCGTATAGACTGTCCGAGCCGAAGAGGAAGTATCTAGAAGCGGAAATAGAGAAAATGATTAAAGATGACGTAATCGAGGAATGCGATTCTGCTTACGCATCTCCAGTGGTATTGGTGCCCAAACCTAATAAGAAAGACGAATACCGCGTGTGTATCGACTATCGACAATTAAATGCTCGTACTATTCCAGATCGATACCCACTTCCGCGGCTAGACGATCTTCTACATGAAGCCAAAAGAACACCATATATGACTACGTTAGATTTACGCTCCGGTTATTGGCAGGTTGCTGTTAAATCTGATGATCGTGATAAGACAGGATTTTTTACTCCTTTCGGTAATTATAGATTCAAGAGGATGCCATTTGGCTTAAGGAATGCACCCAGTACATTCCAGAGATTAATTGATCGATTTAGAACTACCTTGCCAGAGGTGACACTGTTATCTTATTTAGATGACATTATTATTCTGTCAGCAACATTCGAAGACCATCTCACTGATCTACATAAAGTTTTCGAAAAACTTAGAATCTTCAAATTGCGTGTGCACAGACAAAAGTGCGTTTTTATGGCTTCTGAAGTTAAATACTTGGGTCATATCATCACCCCTAATGGGATACAACCAAATCCGGAGAAAGTCTCTGCGATCTTGAAGATCTCTAAACCAAAGAATGTGCGAGAGCTCTTAACCTTCTTACAAACAGTCTCATGGTTTCGCAAGTTTATACCCGATTGTGCCCGTATCATGAAACCTCTAACAGAGCTGACAAAGAAACATGCAGACTGGTTGTGGGACACAAACCAAGATGAGGCATTTGAGAAACTGAAAATACTACTTACCAGTGCTCCTATCCTCCGCCAAGCAGACCATACGCAACCATACATACTACGATGTGATGCCAGCGCATTCGCCATTGGAGCAGCTTTACTCCAGGGGGAGCCTCCCAATGAACAACCTGTAGAGTATGCCAGTCGCTTATTGACAAACGCAGAACGAAATTATAGTACCACAGAGCGGGAAGCTCTAGCCGTGGTCTGGGCAACGGAAAAGTTCCGAGGTTATTTGGAATCATCACCAGTCAAAATCATCAGTGACCACCAACCTCTCAGATGGTTAATGTCTATTAAATCTCCCAGTGGAAGGTTAGCCAGGTGGGCCCTCAAGCTGCAAAGCTTTGACATTCAAATTGAATACACCCCTGGTAAGTCGAATGCTCTTGCGGACACTCTTTCAAGATTGTCCTACGCACATGAACCTGTAGTTGAATCATATCTGATGACAACTGTTGATCTACCAACCACCAATTACAATGAACTACGTCAACAGCAGTTACAAGATCCAGATCTTGCCAAAATTATCAATAACCTTGAGAGTAATGACGAACCTATCAACACCAAACAGGCTGTAGAGCGCGGTTACCTACTAGTAAATGGTGTACTATATAGATATCCTCCGGACTCTGATGAAGAAGAGGCTGTACAAGTAGTGCCCGCCTCCGAGGTGCCAAATATTCTCTACGAATATCATGATTCGCCGATTGCTGGCCATTATGGCTCCGATAAAACTTATAAAAAAATTAAACGCCGGTATTATTGGCTAGGAATGAGGCGCAGAATCCTCGAGCATGTTAGGAACTGTATCGAATGCCAACGATTTAAGCCAAACAATCAAAAGATAGCAGGATTATTACAAACTCCTGTACAGAATCGAAGATTCGAAGTTATATCTATTGATCTCTTTGGCCCGCTACCTAAAACGCCGAAAAACGAGCAATGGATTCTCGTCGCCGAAGACACGAATTCTCGTTGGGTGGAAATTTTTCCCTTAGAGCATGCAACAGCAGAGGCTTGTGCTCAATATCTCGTCAATGAAGTATTCCTTCGCTTTGGGATACCTCGTCGCGTAATCAGCGATAATGGACAACAGTTCGTTGGTGATGTTATGCAACTGGTAGCTCAAACACTGGGATTTAAACAAAATCTTACTCCAGCATATCACCCCGAGGCGAATCCTGTCGAAAGAAAGAATCGCGATATAAAGACACAGTTGGCAATTTTGACAGCAAAGCGACATTCAGATTGGGCAACCTACTTACCTAGTATCCGGTTCGCGATGAACACATCCGTGAGTAACGCAACTGATGTTACCCCCGCTTTTCTAACTTTCGGTAGAGAGCTGAGGACTCCTGATGATGTTGGTCAAGATTTACGTGCTATCGTGCAAGATGCTCCTTTTGTAAGTCAAATTACTCCATATCTGCTAACTATGGGTGAAGTCCTCTCAGAAGCCAGAGAAGTAGCCGAGCGCCGTCAAGACGTCTCCAAAGCCAATGCTGACATGAAACGAAGGCCTGGACCTACCTATACTGCTGGAGATAAAGTGTTCGTAAATGTTCACGCTTTGAGTAACAGTAAACAATCCTACACTAATAAATTTGCACCAAGGCGTGATGGTCCTTATATCATAACCAAGAAACTATCTCCCACCAGCTACGTGATCGCCGCGCCAGATAACCAAGATAATTCCCTTGGCACCTATCATTCATCCGCCCTAACCCCATATAAAAACACATTAGATGTAGCAGATCCGCTTCCGCTGAGACCCCTCCGTAAACGAGGACGTCCGAAGAAACAGAAGTAGGTTGAACAACCCGCGAGCCGCCAGTGTCGTCCAAAGGGGGAGGATGTAACGGACCCCCTAAGAAAATTTCTGAGACGGCCCTGCTTCTACCGGGACTGGCTGTTGCGCAGCGATGGAACGGCAGTAGAGCACGACCAACCGTTGAAGAAACATCTGTCATATTTGTTGTATTTTACAAGTTTTGTTGTTTTCACTTTTATTATATTAAATAAATTTGGAAAAAGCCACTGACTATCATTTAATATTACAATTGGATAAAAAAAAAATTATTACTTTATTACATACTTTTATGTTATACATTATATTTAAGTTTGAAAATATATAAATATCGTATTTTATTTTATATTTAATATTTATCTCTATTATAGAAACAATATAACATTTGTTTAAGAAATAAATTATGGAAACTACATATACGTAATAAAAATTTATAACTACTAAGAAGAAATTTCATGAAATGCAAATATTATTTTTAGTGAATGAAATAAAAAAAATATTAAACTTCGAATACAGAATTTGACTATATTCTTAAACTTTTTTTGACTATATTAATCGTTAAATTCAATACGGCAAAAAATATGAATGTCTTTTAAATATTTTCCAAATAAAATAAATTACATTTTAATTAAATTGTTCAAAGTAAATTGTTTAATCTCTTTTTCTTTTTTTTTAATATCAATTACTAATTCTTTTTTTACTAACTTTGGTGTCAATACATTTTATTTTCTAGTTGAGATAATCTATTTTCAATCTTTTTTCTTGCATATTTAACTTTATATCTTCATTTTGAAATTCAATTAATTCTAATTTTGTCTTTGTTATGGCACTGACGTTTTCCAGCGTATAATCCCTTAATTGTTTAGTTTTACGTCTATGTCAAGATACTTCTGAAAAAATATAAAATTTATAATATTTTTCATATACAAAATATTTTCTTGATTATTTTACTTGTTACTGCTGAAGTGGGTTCTGATTCTGAATAAATATTTTAATTAACAGGTATAGTTACAGCATTTTGAATATCTTCTGTGTGCAAGAGCAGTATTAAAACATCTTCTTAAACTTCTAAAACTTGTGCAAATTCGGTTGTGACATAATCTTCAATCGAGAAGCTACAATGATTATGATATAATTGTATTTCGTATGTGTAATATACATGAACCTACAACGAATAATGCGTACATAGGTAAAAAACAACAAGTGCCGTTTATATAATAATTATAACTATATATCTTATATAAGTATAACTATATTTATTTTCTTACCTTGTCGCTATCATTTCGAGCGATCAGTCCTTCAGTTGAAAGTGATATGGAAAGTAATTTTTCTTCTAAAGATGTGAAGATAATTTTTTTTAATTTCCCTCTGCCCTTTTTGTACAGCTTGTTACTTTTCATCAAATATTCGTACTTCGTTTTCAATGTTTTACATATTCGTGGGCATTGTCCATTTAAACTGTTAAATTCTTCTGTGAGTGTGTCCAAAGCTGCTTCTTTTTCCGTCCATGATTTATGATCTGAATTTTTACATTCAATAATCTTTGAATATTTAACAGCTAAATTGATTAGAAGATCTATTTCATTGTTCGATATGTTTGCGGAACCTTGCTTCTTCATATTACCTTCATCCATTTCAAAAGATTTTAATTAATTATTATTTTTTCGATAAATACTTTTGACTACTTCTGACACTTCTCAACAATATAGGCGAATAAAATTAAGATCGCTGCGCCATCTGGATCATTCCGCGAACTACTGTATCCAGGATAGATATTTGACGTTTCATAGCAGACATAATAGTTTTCGTAGTTTAGTGTAATCACGGGGTTCAATTTATGCTTGATCTGTAGAAAACCCAAAAGCTACGTAAGTAATAGTTGAATTACACATCATTTTAAAATGTTAATTTTATGTGTAATATCTATTTATAAAAATACTATTTTGGTAGGTTATGGAGGAAATTCGGTTTTCCTTAATAGATTACTTGAAATATATCGAAGGAAACAAAACATCACGATGTGTTTATGAGAGCGAAGAAGTATATAATGCTGGGCGTGTTATTTTATGTGGCATAAATGAAAAACAAAATAAATATATTAAAATTTGCGCCTTATGCCTCCAAACAAGTGCATATCAGTCACCTCCGCATAAGATCCAAGGAGAATTCATTATTGATAGTTCTAAAGCTTATGTTAAGGACATAATTTGTTCTTGCAAAGCAGGAAATAGTGGCAGATGTAAATACATATCAGCCACATTACTTTTATGTACAAGGTGTAATCGCCAAATGTTTTTCGGGAGCGGCATAGTGCCATTTTATTTTTTTGCTTTTGTGATATTTGACTTATTTAGTGTTTCTCTGTTTCTGTTGTTTGTATATGTTTTAGGACTCTATTGGATAAATTAGAACACATATCACAGACAGATTTAAAATGTACTTGGTCTGCACAAAAGCTAGTGACAAAAGAATTGTATAAACCAGTGTCTGTAGATTTAATGCCATGCTTTTCTGAATCAACATCAAAATCTGTTGAATTGAATATTGATGATGAAAAACTTATTCAGATAGCATCAAATATGATGCAGTCCCTTCCAAATTCCACAAGAGCCATGCATAGGTAGTACAAGTCTTATTTTGTTGCTGAAGAGTTATAAATTACATATTTTTCTGTTGTAGTAAGGGCAGATCAATAAATTACAACATCACTGACATTAATGTTACAACTGCTGGTGATATTGAATGGCAAAATATATATATATATATATATATATATATATATATATATATATATATATATATATATATATATATATATATTGTATTAGATGTTGCTGCACAATCAATTCTTATGATGGAAGTAGAGGCTCTGAAAATTAATTTTGTGTGTCCTACATGTAGTTTATTTTTTAATAAAACGTTTTGTAATGATAATTACAAATTACTACTTACCATGAAAAAAATCATTTTTTGTGAAATCTAGAGAACATACTACCGTATGCTGGTTAACTTTTTTCCCTATTTTTAATCGCATAATCCATGCTGTGTGTTTATCTATGAATTTATTAACCCCAAATTTTGACTAAAATCTCACTTTTCGTGTTCCTTTCATCGGAAATAAATGAAAAGATATATCAGTATGTTCTTTTCTTAAGGATTTACAACCTGGTACACAGCAATAATCGTTAGACATTATGTATACCAAAAATATTTCAATGTGCCTGTATCTAATATATGGTACAATTTAAAATGTATCCTGGATACAGTAGTTCTAAAAATTGCCGCTAGGTGGTGTAACGCTTTTAATTTATAGAAATCTGCAAAATTTTGTATATAAAAATATGTTTCAATCGGACTAAAGATATATCAGAAACTGGTATTTATACAAATAACTATTTACTGTATAATTAGTATAATCCTTATTTTTTTCCAAAATATACAAACATCCTGTATTTTTCCTAGTTAAGGTTAAATGATACCCAGCTTTAATTTGTTTCTAGCTCGAGGTGAGCGCTGTAGTCAGCTCTATGAATGAGTTTGAACCACTGATCTCTATTTATTACTGGATTGCGTGTGGGGTAGGCCGCAGTGTGACTAATTGAACGTCGCCATATTGCGAAAAGTGTAGTCTCTCGGCACGCGAGACAGCGTCGGTAGTGGCGGGAGTCGCTCGCAATTCAAATACAGTGACGACGAAAAAATGGTTGTTAAATGTGTTTTCTGCGGTAAGAAGAAAGGATCTGACAGACTCAGCTTCCACAAGTAAGTGAATTGTGCGTTTTATACCGATTAATTGTTTCATTTGTATATAACGAACAAGCAATGTACATGACACAGGTTAGATTAGTTTTAGGGTTAAATATTCAAAGTAAATATTTATCTAACTTGTACTTCAATGACCTTATTGAAGTTAAATCAAAAGGAGGGTTGATTTTTTCGAGTGAATCTGTTTTTATCGTATGCAAGACAACCGAACAATTTTTACGGAATGCGCTAAATGTGAATAACGGTTTGATTCCATCAGAGTCAGGTTTTACAGGGTTACTGTGTTCGAAAGTTTTGAATGAGCTCCTGCAACCTCCATGCACTCTTTTCCCTACGTTGAATGAACATTTATTCGATAACTCGCCGGAAGAGACGAACCACGTATTTTATTTGACAAAAGTGATATGCGCAACGTACTTAAAAGTACGGTTTTTTGCTTCAACTAAAGTAGCCTCTGATCGTTTGACCGGTGAAAAGTTGAGACATCTGGGTGTCAATATCTCATTCGAATTTTAAAATACACATCTGCTGTGTGTACATTGCTCCATTAGCCAGCACTGAAACTTATTCCAGTCATTTTAATAAAATAAGTGAACTCTGTGCAACATATTCCGACGACTTCTTCTTCATCGCAGGTGACTATAATCTGCCACATATTGATTGGTCTACAAAACATAATTATTTTGAGCCCATGATTGTTAAAAGAAATGATACTTATTTTAACTTTATCAATAGTATTAATATGTGTAATTTACTGCAATTTAACGGCAATAAAAATACCAACAGCAAAATTTTAGATCTCGTATTATGTAATAAAGATTGTAAAGTTGAAGTATGTCATTCTCCTTTATCTGTTATTGACGTACACCACCCTCCACTTGAATTACGGCTTAAGGGTGTGTTCGAATCGGAGTGCCGCCGCGTGTCTTCGGACGAATATGCAACTATTACCTCTTATAATTATTTTTATCTAATAGATGTCGGTGAGGTGCTACTAATTTGAAATATTGGTTTGTGTTTTGGATAAAGTTACTTTGTAACACTTTGTCGGAGCGCAAGGATTATCACGAATTCTGTTTCTTGAAATACAGTTTCGTCAATATATGCAGAATCGCAGATTGCAGCTATTTAGTGTTTGTCTCGCTACAGAGGAACAAATAAAAATTAAGAATAATTTCACAATAATTAGCGAATAACCTAATATTTTCTTTGTTTTTCGAAGTGTCTGTGGTGTCATTAATCAAAAGGATTAATATTTAGGCTGTGACCATGGGAAATAAACAAAAAGGTCGTTCAAGTAAAATACACAAACGAAATAAAAAGGCTATGAGCCAACAGTCACGATTTAAAATTACAAAAAAAATGACTACAGTGTGCATGTAAGATTCTAGTTTTTATAATTAACTTTTAGTAATTATAATTTCATATATTATTTGTAATGTTAGCGATGAAAAGAATTTGAATGCATTTGTGTGTTCATCACCACCACCACTCCTAAATAATGAAAAGACGGAAACTACAAACTTGGGAAAAAATAATGATTCCCCCATACAGTCAATATCATTTATTTCGGAGGAGGAATGTGAGAGGTATGCAAGGATGTTTTGCAGTATTATTATATAAGAATAGTGGTGGATTTACACATTTAGACAAATAGAATTCTGAATTTATAAAATTTTAATTTGTGTTCCATTCGAATTAGTCCGTCGCTAATTGTGTATTTCCGTTGGTGTTTAGGTTGTGCGATGCACGTGCTGCATTCAAATATTAATTATTTATTTATTTCGCGACTGTGATATGAACTAAATTAGTGTAAAAATTGACGTAATTCTATATCATTTATGTGCAATTTATAAATGTACTTGTCAAACTTCTGTTCCAATCATTCTTATTTTTATTCTATACAATCTATAAACCAGGCATTGTATTTAGTTATACCAATTATATATATATATATATATATATATATATATATATATATATATATATATATATATATATATATATATATATATATATATATATATATATATATTATTTCAATTAATATGATTTCAATATACTATTTCATTGATACAACAATACAATAAATCTCAAGCAATATTTCAAATTTCAACCAGGAATAACATATTTTTAATTATTGCGACAGTCACTAACGCTTGGTTTAATTTTAATAACCAAGTTAGTTAAATATATATATATATATATATATATATATATATATATATATATATATATATATATATATATATATATATATGTATATATTTAATTGTAAGAGACATTTTTTGTAGAGCGTTAAATTATATACAAGAGTATGTTTTGATCATTTCAAAATAATTTCCCTAACGTGAGTTACAAAATTACAAAGTCCAAGAGAACGTCGTTTCCATGTTATTTAAATGGGAAATTGAAATTTACGATGCGGCACCTCTTAATATTAATATTAAGAGCTGTAACTTTGACAGGATTTTTTTTACCATTTCCAACATTTTCGGCATAATTAAGAAAAAAAATTATCGATTTTTTTGAAACAGTCTAATATATATATAACTAACTTGATTATTAAAATTAAACCAAGCGTCTTTGACTATCGCTTAAAAATATGTTGTTCGTAGTTGAAATTACAAATATTTCTTGAGATTTATTGTATTGTTGTATCAATGAAATAGTATATTGTAACACAAGTTTTCCAATATATGTACTGTTATTATATCACATTAATTCTAATAAAAAGGTTGTTCGACAGTGGTTTCCTTGAAAACAACATCATAAACGATTTCTTGCCGCACCGAGTGCGACAAGAAATCATGCCGCCGCACTGAATGATACAAAGACATACATTCCAAACTCATTTTGAATGTTGATACGGTGACATTCAAAATTACTGTGGGAAGTATCTCTTAGCAACACTCAATGCGGCAAGAAATCGTTTTTTCAAGACAACTATTGGGAAACAATATTTTTATTTCAATTAATGTGATATATAATAGTTAATGACAGATGTCAAATATTTTAATTTCAATATACTATTTCATTGATACAACAATACAATAAATCTCAAGCAATATTTCAAATTTCAACCAGGAATAACATATTTTTAATTATTGCGACAGTCACTAACGCTTGGTTTAATTTTAATAACCAAGTTAGTTAAATATATATATATATATATATATATATATATATATATATATATATATATATATATATATATATATATATATATATATATATAATATATATATATATATATGTTTTAAAATATACTATGTAAAGATTTCAAAATAGTAATTAATTTTGCTCTCGCTTATATAAGCAAATAACTGAAACACAAAATTTAACATAAATGATTTAATTATTAGTTTTTTTCCTATTGAATCTAATTGGAAATCCTCCACTATACAAGTATCGGCTCACGATTTAAATTTTCTTTTAACTTGAATTTAAATTTAAATATTTTTAGGTTGAAAGAATATAATTTATGCGTAGAAAATGTTCCAAAATCACCAGAAAATATTAAAATTCCAGGAAACAGAATTGTTGACTTGCAATACGTGATAAGTAAAACTCTTTCTATCCAATATCAGCATTCTAAAATATGTTCAGTAGGGAAGCTTGAGATTACAAACGAAATCTGCAGAGGTTCTGGTCTTGTCAGTCAAATATATTTGCAATGTGAGTTCTGTTCAAAAGTTTATTTTTTCTGTACCGAAAATCCAGAAAAAGAGAGATCCCATATAAATACTGGAGCTGTTTGGGGTACATTAGCTGCTGGTAGTACATTTGGTCATTTAAGCCAAATGTTGAGCGCCATGAACATCCCAATATTACAATATCATACTTTTCAAAAAATTGAAACATCGTTAGGAGAGGTAAATAGTTTTATCATTTAGTTACAGAAGGTTTATTATTATTGTTATTAAAATATTGCTAGACTTGGAAAGATTCTTTATGGGTCGAAATGGAACGTGCAGGTAAAGAGGAACTGCAATATGCTATCGACAACAAAAATTTTGATAAAGATGGGATACCTTATATCACTGTTCATGTTGATGGAGGTTGGAGTAAGCGGTCTTATGGAAATAATTATAATGCTTCATCTGGAGTTGTAAGTGTATTTTATACCATTTGAACATAATGTGCACGAAAGTAAAAAAAATCCCCACTTTAGGGCGTTATCGTTGGATGGGCTACTCGAAAAGTTTTATATATTGGAGTAAAAAATAAATACTGCAGTATATGTGCTCGAGCAGTAAATAAACAAATGCCTGTAGGAGTCCATAAATGTTTTAAAAACTGGTCTGGATCTTCATCCAGTATGGAGGCCGATATCATTACTGAAGGATTCAATTGCAGTGAAGAAATGCACGGGTTGCGATACACTTGCTTTATTGCGGATGGAGATTCTAGTGTCTTTTCCAAAATTCGAGAAAATGTGAAGTACGGCAAAACTGTAACTAAACTTGAATGCACTAATCATGTAATTAAAAATTACGGAAAAGCATTATATGCTTTAAAAAAAGATACCAGCATAAACATTCGAGCCAGGAAAATGTTGACATCAAATAAAATTGAATTATTACAAAAACATTCTCAAACAGCAATATTCCAGAATGCGAATGGAAACGTAGAAATATTGAAAGAAGATCTTAAAAATGGACCTAATCACGTTTTCGGTAATCACAAAAAATGCAAAGAATATTATTGTGAAACAATTGGTAATGAGACTAATGATTTTAATGCTCTAAAATCAACTGGACTTGAACATTACATTAATAGTAGGTAAAACTTTTTTTCTGACCAAAATAAATATACAAATAAAATAAATAAGTTACTGGGTGTAGCACTCTGCCGTAGCAGATTTCGGTAAATAATATATTTATGCGCGTGAAGTGCGGTTATCAGCCGAGAAACCAAAACATCCTAAGATGTTTGTGGAGAGGGGAACACGGGTAATTTTTATGTGGTGAAAATTGTTTGTCGGACGTGGAAATCGAACCCGGATTCTCAAGGCCGACTCAATACCACTGAGTCATCTACCCCATAACAAATAACACATAAATTTACTTTAATTGCAGGTGCTTTAGATAAAGTTATCATAAAATCACATAAATTAATTCATAATGAGACAAATAATGCTGCTGAATGTTACATGGCAATTGTAGCGCGATTTAATTGTGGCAAAAGACTAAATTTAACGCAACGAGGGTCTTATGGAACGAGAGCATATCTCGCTGGCCTTCGCTACAACAAAGGATCAAATTGGCAACTAAGTCCATGGAAACTCATTATGAATGAAAGTCCAGGAGTTCATTTTAAAAAATATATAAACAAAGAGGCGCATTCTAAAAAAATACGAAAAGTTCGGAGATGTTTATTCCCTACAATTAAAAAATCATGCAAACTAAAAAAATTTAAAGAAATCAATGTGGACTACGGCAAAAACGCGCAGGAAGTTGAACTCTCACCGGAAGAATTTGCCTCTGAATGCAATAGAAAACTAAACGAATTACAGGTTATTTTATATTATAAAATAATAATTCAACAATACAAATTTAAAATATCATAAATTTTAGGTCAGTGAAGAAGAACGTATAGCTATAAGTATACGAACTGTTGGACAATTTGAAAATCCGGAGTATATAAAACACCGAACAAATAGACTGACAGCTTCGTTATTTGGTCAAGTTATAAGAAGACTGGAACATACTGCATGTGACGCATTAGTGAGACAGATTTTAAAAGACTGTGCTATTAATGAAAATAAAATATCAGAAGCAATGAAATTTGGTAAACGACATGAATTAACTGCAATAAAAATGTTTGAGCATATAAGACTTGAACAAAAACTGCCAATATCAGTTCGACAAAGTGGGTTTTTCATTGACAAAAGACATTTTTTCTTGGGCGCATCGCCAGATGGTATTCATAGTAGTATAATTAGAAATAATATTTAGTAATTATACAAATTTATTTATTTTATTAGGTCTTACTGATACAAATGCTTTGATTGAAGTAAAGTGCTTATATAATTTGGCAAAAATAGGAATGGACGTATATGAAGCCAGAAATGATTTAAAAATGAAAAATAAAATTTGCCTCGAAACAAATTCAAATGGTGTTCTGCAGTTAAAGAAAAATCATAATTATTATTATCAGGTATTTTTTCTTTACAATTACATTTGACACTAGTGGCGCACACAGGGAGGGTGTCCTGGGAGTCCGAACATCCCCCTTTAAAAATTTCATTACATTTGATGAAAATCGAAACGACTTAAATCACAGTAGATTAATTGTAATAATATTTCATCAGTTGCCGGGATAATCTTTTGGAACAGCAGGTTACGAATAGTAGCGGTAGTTATGTAGTATAGGCAAAGTTGGTGGTCCGTATAGTACAACATTATATAACAAACTAAATTTTTGTTAAATTCTAATCGAGTCACTAGGTACTTAAATTATTTCAACAAGAATATGTTGAATAAAATACGAATTATAAAATATGATTCTCTAATGTTTACCATTCCGAAATATGAAAAATGATTATCTATAAATTTTTTGACACCTCCCCCAATCAAATCATATGTGCGCTACTGTCTGACACTATGCTCCGTAGTATCTTTAGTAAATATATTCATATGTTTCTTTTATTACACAGATTCAGGGTCAACTAAACATATGTGAGATGGAAAAATGTTATTTTTTAATTTTCACAAATGCCGAAACACCTTTATATATTGAAGAAATTGAGAGAGACAGAAATCTTTGGGAAAATGTAATGTTACCTAAACTAATCCGATTTTATATGGATTGTGTACTTCCTGAAATCGTTCGTGGCAACAGATTAAAAAGGTTGAAGTGTATTGATCCTGATTACATAATAACTGCTAGAAATGCACGACAACTTAAAAAATAATAAACAGCTAATTTGATATCAGTTTGAAGATATAAATTTGTTTTATTTTCTTCGACATGTATTTTCTGTAAACGGAGATTTAAAAAGTAATAGGTATATTACAAAATACATCCAGTTCCAGAATACCTACACCCATATGCTTCGACCATCTAAAATAAAATAGACGAGTAATTCCATTTTCCTCCCCCCACTGTAGTAAAATTTGTGCAAAATAACAAACTAAATCTGGAGGTTCAATGTTTACGACTGAAATAATAATTTTCATTCAATAATTGAAAATGACGAAGATAGAATACAATATATCGTTTTAGTCAAGGTTTTCGTTGTCGGGACTGTATCTTTTCTTTAAAAATTTTCTATTCAGTTTCAAAATGATCAAAACAGTAATATATCTGTTTAATTTTTTGTTCATATTTAACTTATTTAACTGCTGTAGCCAGAATTCTCTTCTAAGTGCATCTATTTGTAACATATAATAGTATATTATACAACGACGCTATAATGGATACTATTATTTCCAACGATGAAGCTTACAACATGAACGAGGGTTGTAATTATCGAAATAATAGCCATAATACCGAGTTGTATACTGTACTTTATCGACGACTAATATATTACAAATAAGATTTTTTATAATTTCGTTTCATATGAATCCCAAATTAAATTAAATTACGTTAACAATTTTATGATTTAACTCTAGTAATAGAGAAATGTCATTTTGAAACGTCAACATTTTTGCGTTTTTATTTTTGTTTATTTGGCTTTTCATAGTTACCTATCAGTCTTTATGCTTTTTTATTTACACAGATAAATTGATTCTGGCATAATAATTTAAAATTACCCCTGTGGCTCCCCCACCACTAACATCTTTGGGAGCCGTGACTTGACGGCTGGTAACCGCATTTCACGCGCATAAATATATCACTTACCAGAATCTGCTTCGGCAGAGTGCCACGCCCAGTAATGGGTAAAGGGCGTGATAAAATTATTTAATTTTTTTTTAATTTAATTTTCTTATTGGCACAGAAGAGGAAATAATTACTATTATTCTCTATTATTTCTTTCCGGAATTATATATGGTATTATTATTATTATTATTATTATTATTATTATGTAGTTAAAGATTAGTTGTTTTTTACAAACACACAAAAACACATATTTACTCCATGGAAATCAAATTTACAAAATGTTTCGAGGTTCTGTCCATATATTTACTATCTTGATAGTAAATGTATTGTTCTGTCACTGCTAATAATGGATTCTGCAATACTGTACACTTTGCGCTAGCTCACGCCTTCGTAAGTTCACAAATTTCTACACTCCCGTAATCTACATTCTACTGCATTATCGACATGGTTTTAAATTCGGGAGTGCTGACATCTGTTAAAAATAGCGTACACTTTTTTCATGGCATCAGGCAACCTAAAATCTACTCAGCATTTACAATTTCGTTCTATTTGTTATGACTTTATACTGAGATATACTTGTTGAAATCATGAAATTTATGTATTATAATATAGTATCTATGCCCTCAGTATAATATAATTGTAATTTAACATAGTATTTAAAATTTAGAAAAAATATATAATTAACTAAGAAAATTTGTTAATAACAAACATACAAGCGACATGTAACAAAAAATAATCTCTTCATTACAGTTTATTTCACAATCATATGTTTTCTTGTAATTGAATACAAGTCTAACAAAAATTCACGATTCTTACTATGCAACCATCTATACTTAAACGCAGCCTTAACTTGAATTGTCCCAAAGTACTTTCTTATAATTCATCTTTCGTACACAATTTTAATAAATGCAACTATGAAGATCTTATTTATAAACTATCTGCAATAGTTTGGGAAAATAAACTGACGGATGCTGATGTTAATGTTAATGTCGAAACTTTTTATAATATTTTATCCAGCTTAATAAATGAATACGTTCCCATTAAATGCATTAATAGAAATAAGTATCCTAAGTGGTTTTCTCCTTCATTAATAAGATTAATTAAAGAAAAGAACAAATTTCACAAAAAGTGGAAGGTGTACGGGAGAATTACCGACTACAATTCATTCACACAAACTCGTATTTTGGTTAAAAATAAAATTAAGCAGGATTTCTCTCTTTTTATTCATAATTCTGAATCCAATTTAAATAATAATCCCAAAACATTTTGGAGTTTTACAAAAACCTTGAGGAAAAAGAGTGGAATCCCTAATAATATGCACTATTCCAATCATGAGGCTGTAAATGGTATTCAAGTCGCTAATCTTTTTGCTGACCATTTCAAATCCGTTTATTTAAGCGCAGAAAACACTGTAGTAAATCATTCTGATTTCTTCAACAATGTTAATGTTAATAACAAAACTAATGTTGGTTCTCTATATTTAAGTGTTGAGAAAATTTTAAATTGTTTACTGTGCTTGGATGTTAACAAAGGTTGTGGTCCCGATCAAATTCCTGCCAAGTTTATTAGAACGTGTGCTTTTTATCTTGCATCTCCATTACATATTATATTCAATCAATCACTACACGATGGAATATTTCCTGACATCTGGAAACTTTCACATATCACACCAATTCATAAATCCGGCGAAGTTAACGATGTTACCAATTATAGACCTATATCTATTTTATCTACATTTCCTAAAATTTTCGAATTTCTTGTAGTAAATGAACTAAAGCATGAATTTGAAAATATTATTATAGCTGAACAACATGGTTTTTGTTCTGGTAAATCTGTCATAACTAACTTGGTGCCATTTACAGAATTTCTTAGTTCAAACATGGATAATCAAACTCAAGTTGACGTCGTTTACACCGATTTTAGCAAAGCATTTGATCGGGTCCACCATCCTACATTAATCAATAAACTAAGAGTATTGGGGATTCATGGTTCCTTATTACGCTGGATCGATTCATATATAACTAATAGATCACAATTAGTTTGTTGTAATAATTTCAAATCGAAAATAATTTCTGTTTCTTCTGTTGTTCCGCAAGGGTCTCATATAGGCCCTTTGCTCTTCAATTTATTTATTAATGACATTTGCAACTGTTTTGTACACTCGCAGTTTTTGTTATATGCTGATGATTTAAAGCTTTTTAATACTGTAACTAAACCTGATGACTGTGTTAAGTTACAAAACGACCTTAACAATTTACATGAATATTGTTTAATAAATCATCTGGACCTCAACATTTCTAAATGCTATGTCATGAATTTCACAAGAAACCATGAAATTATTTCGTTCAATTACACTATTAACAACACTGCCTTGGAGATCAAATCCGTGATCAGGGACCTAGGTGTCACTTTTGATTCAAAACTGTCGTTCAATCAACATATAGAAAAAATAGTAAAGGATTCCTTCCGTACTCTTGGTTTTCTGATAAGATGCACAAAACATTTCAAAAAATTAAAATCTATCAAATGTTTATACTATTCTCTTGTTCGAAGTAAACTTGAATACGCTTCTGTCATTTGGAACCCTTTTTACAATAAAAATGTTTCCTTAATAGAAAGTGTTCAGAAAAGATTTGTGAACACGATTTGTTATAAATTTAAAATAAATATGTCATGTTATATTAGGAGACTGGAACACTTCAATATGACAACATTGGAGAATACGAGATGTTTAACAGACAGAGCTGGGCAAAATCACAAACAAAAGGAATTAAATCACAATTCACAATTCAAACAATTATTTTTTTGTGACAATTCACAATTCCACTTCATTTTCAAAGTGAATTAATTCACAAATCAAGATGATTTGTGTTTTATTTATGTGAATTATAAATCACAATTCTTTTTGTGAATTGGGGCTTGAGGCTTGGGGCTTGGGACTTAAATCACAATTACAAATACTAAATATCAATTTATTTACTATTTATTGAAAAAAATAAAAATTAAGTAAAAATATATGTATGTTTAAAAAAAAAATATCTTCGATAAGTCGGATTATTCTCTGTAACTTAATAATAACAATTTAAATTATTAATATTTCTACATCTAGGGTGTTTGGGCTGATACATTATTTGCTTTTAAAATAACAAGTTTTTCAAAATTTGAGTCGGATAGAGCGTGTCTTCTTGGCGAATTAATTATTGAAGCAAACGAAAATAAACGTTCAACGGGTGCTGAGGATGGAAGACATGTATTATATCTAACAAATAATTTTTTCACAATTGGATATTGATTTAACATATCTATGTCAGTTCTTGGATCTTCTAGATATTGTAAAATTTCTAGTTCTAATTTATGCCTGTTCCCTTGTATCACATTTCCTGTATCACTGATAGAAGAAGGTTCGCTGTCTCCGAAATCAAAAAAAATATCATTCGGCTTACATTCAAATTTTAATTTATTCATAGATCCTTGATCTTGATATGATTCCGCAATATCAATGATAGAATTTTGAATTATATTTATGTCAGCATTTTCCGTTATTTTCCTTAGAGCAGATACCCAACGTAATTTAAATTGAGGTATAGTAAAAGCAGCAAATATAGCTTCTCTTGCTTCGATTCCTAGATTAAAATATCCTTGAAATCTATTCATTAATCCATTGATGCACGCAGAGTGAACATGTTTTGTATATGATAACTCAGTATCATTAATTTTTTCTAATTTAATTTTTAACGACACTAAGCTGGGTAGTAAGTATCCATAATATGTATTATGTTCTCCTTGAAGGATATCTAATGTAGTTGCTAGAGGTTGCAAAATTGTGCAATATTTTTCCAAATATATAATTTCGTTTTCCTTAAGAGTATTTTTTATGCTCAACTTATCGAATAATGTAGGTAATTTAGCTTTATCTTTTATAATTTGTTTAATTGAATCGTAGTAGGAGTTCCACCGCGTCACACCGGGATAGCTAAGAGTATGCCCTAGCACACTTTGTATTATTTCTGCTGATTTGGGTTTTCCAGCCTTGGCCCATAAAGCAGAACATTTACTCATGATAGATATGTGCCGTGTTCTAAAAGATTGATTTTTTGCAATAGCGTTCTTGCAATCTGTTGTTACAATCAAGTTTAACGTATGAGTAGCACATCTAACATGTTTCGGTAAAATGATTGCTTGATTATTGGAGTCGTCATTCAAATCCATAAATTCGCACTCATTATCTGAGTCATCCGATTCACTACTAGAATTTGGATTAATTCCAAACTCCTTAAATGACTTAACGAAATTGCTACCGTTATCAGTAACAGTTCCAATAATTTTACTATTATTAACATTAAAAATAGTATATATCTCTTCAAACATTTCAGCAATCCTATCATGCGAATGAGTTCCAGGGAACCTTTTGCAAGCCATAACTGCTGATTGTCTTTTTAAATTATCATCTATCCAGTGACATGTCACTCCAAAAAAACTTCTTCTTTTCGCAGACCATACATCAGCTGTAGTGCAAATGTAATTAGGAATTGAAATTTTACTTTTTAGTTCGGCCAAAGTTTTATCGTATAAATGACTAATACGGCGCATTGCAGTTGCTCTACTCATCACCTTTACATTCATTCCATCAAACATATTTACGAAACTTGGATTCTCTATAATTGAGGGTGCAGTCATAGTATTTATAATAAACTGAATTATCCTATCGTCAAATGTATTTTGATTGATTACATTAACAGCTTTTGAAAAACAAGAAGGTATACTAGGTTGTTTATATTTCTCGCATTCTTGTTTTTTTATTGATCGTGTGCGCATTGAGGTTTCCAATTTAGATTGTTTGTATGCAGTATATTCATCAACGTATTTTGGATGGACTCTTTTTAAATGACGAACAAAATTTGAAGACACATTCGCAGATCCTTTCAAAATTGTTTCTTTTGGTGTACATAATTGACATTTGGCAGTAACTTTTTCATTTTCAGGATTTATATTTAATATCTGTAATAAGTAATAAAAATAATTACATTTACAATATATACAGATATATAAAGGTGACCCCTATATATGAGGGACACCATTGGGACCTCAAGATCTATAAGAACCACGACTTCGGTTAAATTAAACAAATGTTGTCACTTTAGTAACACAATTTAATTTTTCAAGTAATTTTAATTCTTAAATAGTAGTAGATTGAGAGAAAACCTTTCAACAATGCTAAACGTGTTTTATTTATTTTTAATTTTTTTTTAAATTAATTAGTAAATATGTTTTATAGTAGTTTAACAAATTTTGATAAGAAGAGATTAAATAACTTTTAACTTTCATGTTTATTGTTTCTATTATACTATCATACTTTATTTACTTGAGTAAAGAAAAATAGAATTCATAGGCTACTTGAATAACGTTTAATAATTAATAGTATATTGTTCATTTTAATTAAATCAAGCAAACTTTACATCACTAAAAAAAAAGAAAAAAAAAGTGTTTTTAAGTATATAATTTTCAACTATTCATTAAACTGAAGAAAAAAAAATTTTAGTTCTCCATTGTAAATGGGGTTTTAGAATTTACAATATTTATTTGAAACTTTTGCTATCTACTATTCTACTATTTAAGAATCAAAATTATTATATTATTAATATATCATTACGTCCTTTACCCATTGCTGAGTGTGCAGTTACTAGTCATCAAATCACGCCCCCTAAAGTGGAGGCTAAACCATAGAGGTAATTATAATGTAATAAAAATTTATGTCGCCTGTAGAAACTTTTGTTTAATTTAAAATTCTTACCGTTACGAAAATAGATCTATTATCAAAATGGTATCAAATAACGGAAGTATTTTGTTTATCTATAACATTTGTTTGATTTACTTTTCAAATAAAATTTTCTTGGGTATGTGATAGACAGTTATTATCTTTAAAATATAGAAAACGTCCTTCAATCAAGTATTTATTAGTTTTTATTTTGAAAATAACCATATGAAAAATATATTTTATTATCCTGTTTAATTGTAGTCTTCTCATATACCTCTAAAGATAATATTTAAATTTTCTTACAAAATGCCTAGGTAATATATATATATATATATATATATATATATATATATATATATATATATATATATATATATATATATATATATATATTTTAAAATATATAAAACTTTTGTCTGGAGCTTTTTTGCTTAAAATAATTAGGGAAGCAGGATATTACAAAATTGTGATTTTACATGTTAAATCCCTATGTTCGAGAATCGCGTTCACCACCCTGTATATATATATATATATATATATTTATTTGTCAAATAAACAAAAAAAAATCGCTAAGTTCAAATGATTAAATATCATTTTTTTATTTGGTATACAGATGATTTTTATAACATCTTTGTTTATAGATTGAAATATAACTCCCAAAATAATCATAGCAACGCTTATTACTTTTAATCTGATTAAATTTGAAATCTTACTATAAATCCATTAAAAGAGACGCTAATGTAGAGATTTAAAAGAAAGTAAAAAATATAATTTTGATGTACCTCGAAATATTTGCCATCTAAGTACTTATATGTTTTCATTCGTTCAAAAAATCCACCATCATGAGAGGTTGATGCTATACTAATTGAACTAGTACTAGTACTGGGGCTTACAACAGTAGTTGTTATTTGTTCTGATTTCGTATCCGGTATATAATCTGGATCTATATCCTCATCATCGGATACATGAAATGGATCCATTTCTATATCATTATCCTCGGTTGATAAATTCATTATCTAAATTAAAATTAGTATTTGTATAGTATGATAGAATATAGAAAGTACACAAAGAAGTATAGTATGGTTTATATCTCGTGGAACTCCGAAGATTACGCCGACAAATGGGCGTTGATTTTAAAGTAGTATGTAGATACAGAGCTGGGCAATACTTAATTACTTAAGTACTTAAGTACCAATTTTTCGTATCTTCTAGTACTTAATACTTATACAGAAGTATATTTATTTTTGTGTTACTTAATACTTGAAATTAATTTTCAAATAATTAAGTACGTCAATATTATCAAAATCACGAAATGTACTTAAATATTTCGAAACATTGAAGTACTTTGAGTTTGTGGTTAATGCAGTTTTTTTTATTATGCTGTACTGTGACGTGAACGTGCGGAGCACAGACATGTATATTTTTGTTTTTGTTCTTGTAATAATATTCTTTATGAACTATGTACATTTTTATTTATGTACCTAGTATTACATATATATGTTTATTTTTATACATAAGACTTATTTTTTTGTAATTATAATTATATATATATATATATATATATATAGTACAGTTTACTACATGCGCAAAGATGATCTTGGCAGTTCCACGAGATATTAATCGAGCTATGTCATAATGTGTTTGTATTGTTTGCTTAACTATATTGAAATCCCGCTTTAGAATACTCGTACTAAACAAGATGCAGTTTATAAATCAATATTTGTAATATTTTAATATAAATTATGTTATAATGTTATTTCAAGTTTCACAGTACAAATAATGAAAAAAGTACTTACGTTATATAGATAACACTTCGCAAGTATCACAAGTAAAGCAGATATGAACACAACTGCATGAAAACAGAAACAAAACTGCGCGTTTAATCAAGGAGTCTTACGGGTCTGAACTTGTAAAACACATACACTGTTGCAGCCCTCACCTCCCGAATGTCGAACAACGTACTAATATGATTTAAGCCCATTCAATTGAATTAAGCCTTTTCAATTGAATTAAGCCCTTTCAACTGAATTAAGCCCTTTCAATTGAATTAAGACCTTTTAACTGAATTAAGCCCGTTCAATGTAATTAAGCCCAAGAAAAGTATTTAAGCCTTTGTTCAGCTCTAAAACAATTCACAAGCCCAAATCAATTTCTTTTAAAGGACTTAAATCACAAGCCTGAATTGCGAATTTTTTTAAAAGGCTTAATTCACTTGATTTAAATCAAGAAATATGATTTAAATCAATTTATAATTCCTTTTGATTTAAATCATGCCCAGCTCTGTTAACAGATATGATATTTCTATATAAATTATTTAACAATATGTTATATTCTAACTGTATAATATCATTCTTCAATATATATACTCCACGGAAGATAACAAGATCAAATAATCTATTTTTGCTCCCATTAACAAACACAAATAATTTTAAAAATTCACCGTCAAACAGAATTATGTACACCTATGATATCAAATTTATTCATATTGATTTGTTCCATCTATCTCTTAATAGCTTCAAAAAGGCTGTTAAATTCGCATTGTCTTAATTACTATCATATATTATTATAAACTTAATGTATTACTTTAAATTTAATGTACTTTTCTAATTATCTTTTGAACTTTTGTATGTCTTCTGTAAACTATATTTTGTTTTCTATGGCTAATCCGTGAGAACCTATTATTGGTATTTATACTGTTGGTTCTCTTATTTCTATAAATAAATAAATCACTTGACTCGTCAAATAGTTTGGAGACATCAGTAATTACAAATACAAATTTTATATATTTATTTATGTATTTTTCATTTTCATCAAATTAATTTCACTATTAATTTACTGCAATGTTTTCCAAAAACATTTATTTTCGCTTTTTTATAACGCTTTTGTACCATTTTCAACTACGACTATTTTGAACTTCCCGCTGAAAGTAGGCCGAGAGACTACACTTTTTCCAATATGGCGCCTTTCTACTCGTCACACGCTTCTAACACGGTATACGCAATCCAGTAATAAATAGAGATCAGTGGTTTGAACTAAGTTGATATAGAAGGTAGCTGTGTATGTGGAATATAGCCACCTATTGGCAATCTTGACAACTGTAATTTTTCTTCCTCGGACATAAACCAGACAAATATAGTAGTGGAAGGAGACGTATTTTTTAGATTGGTTGATGCGGGAAATTACAAATTTAGCACGGTTAAGGTGAAACATACGGGCTGAAGTTCGTCAACCAACAATTTGTTATCGTGTATGTAAGGTTTCTTGCGGTCCTGACAAAAATGTAGATTTGACCAATCACAAAAAATCTGTATAGAATAGTGGAAGGAGTATTGGAACGCGTTTAAAAACTATACAAACTTGAAGATTTTCAAGAACATTATTTAAAATCACAGGAAATATTTCTATATGATGTCAACACAATAAAAACTAAAATTTAATAAAATACAGTATTTTATTTGATATTATAATATAAAAATAAAAACATTTTTATTTCAGTTATACATAAGCATATATAATAGTATATTATTTTATAAGGAACTAAAGTGATACTTTTTGTGCACTCGTCCATTAACTACAGATGAAGCACAAAAAGTCACTTTCACTGCACATAAAGTATGCCATTTTTTCTTCAAATGCCGGAATATTTACCCATTCTATCATATAATTTCTCTGACTCACGTGAGCGGCAGAAAATGTCTTTCTGCTCAAGAAATTCTTTGCTTTTAAAGAGCGTAAGAAAAAGTATTTGACAGAAAAATGGATTCTGTGGCATATTCCTGATCGACATACTTCTTTCTTTTCGTGAATCAACTATTTCTGGAGCAAGTTCCTTTACATAAAATGTCTTTAATATTGGAAGCATCCATTTAACACTCTTCATCCATTTTTATTGTCTCTATTTCTATACCCAGAGGTGTCCAAATAATAAAATCACATTCCTCTCGTCCTGTTATGAACAACTGGCCTTGTATTTGGTAATAATAATTGTGATTCGTCTTTAATTTTAACTTATCACTATCTAAAACAGAACAGAAGTTTTTTATTTTAACAGCAGCTTCTTTTGGTGACAAATGTCGAGCTGTGTATGAACATTTTGATCAACTAAACCATCTGGCGAAGCAGCTAAATATCCTGTTTTAGGTTCTAAATTTACAAATAAACCACATGGTGTTACTGTAACTCCAGTTACCTGCTCTTAAACTTGTATTACCACAGATTCTCTAGTTTTACCCCAATCAGTTGCTGCAGTTGTAATATTTCGAACGTAAAGCATTCTTTCTACAAGTGGTCCAGCTGGAAGTTTACACACTTCACCAAAGTGTGAAGTGATTCTATGCTTCCTTTTCTCCATCCATAACATGTTTTCAGATTGTCCACGCATTTTTATTTCCAACTCATTGCGCTTGTTGATATCTACACTTAACATTGCTATTAATTTATAGTAAAATTAGGTAAAAAATACTTGCAATATAAAAATATAAATAAAGCGAAAGTAGACTCCATTTATGGAATGTATAGTTTATTCCTGGGCAACATTTCGATAGTTCTGATGTATTTACTTTGTCAGCCTAATCTTATTAAGGCAGTGTCCGCTTCAAAACTGTTAAATAAAACTTTAATATTAATAAATAAACACTTATAAATACAATTCTACTTACCTTACATACATTTGACGTTTGAGGTTAAAACTATATCCAAAAACTTTATTATTACTTTATTATTTTGTAAAACTTGATTATTTTGCAAACTACATATAATATATTCATTATTATTATCATTAATACTCAATCTTAAAACATTTTTACATATCTGGTAGCCAAATTTAATTTAGACTGAAAGTTCGATACTTGAGTGTACATCATACGTCATCAAAAATCCGAATCACACAACGAAAACTCATGATTCAAGAACACCAACAATAAATCTATGCAAATTTGAATTTCAACAATTAATTTCTTACGAATGTCATTATATAGATAAATATAAAGCAGTGTATTACTTTCTTATAACATTGTAATTCATGAATAAATACTATTTAAGAGCAAATAAATCATGAAAATATATGAAAAAAATTATATAAATGAAGCAGCCAAATTCACAATTTTGAGTCAGATTTTCTCAAAATTGGGCTCTACGTTTTCAATAAAAAAAATATGTATATTTAAAATTAAGATAGTCTATAACACAAAAAAAAATCAGCCAAATTAAACACAACACTTTTGAGAAAAAAAAGAAAAACTCTGTTTTTCATGGTATTTTGGCCTATTTTATTTTTTTGCTAAAAATTGTCGTGTTTAATTTGGCTGAAAATTTCATCAGGCTTAGTCTGTCGTATTTATAATTTACTGTATTTTTTATATTGATATCGTAAGGCCCATTTTTGAATAAATTCAAATTAAATTTGGCGTTATATATAATTTATTTTCTTTTATTATATGAAAGATATGTCAAATTAGTAATATTATTATAAAACTTTGAACCTTAGACTACAAGAATATGTACAATAAATAATATGTTTCATATATAATAAAAAAGATATTTTATTTCAAATAGATCGAGGCAGATCGTTATTTCACCACTGTTCTGTTGTTATCTTCAGCCCGTATGGTTCACCTTAAGCCTCATGAGCCACGAAATATATTTTAACTAAATAACAAATAACTTTCTTAAAGTTATTGCGTAAAATATTATTAATAAATACATAAAATGGTAAATTTTATTTAATATAATGGTTGTTCGTATCTCTGAAGTTAGAGGTTGTTGAAAAAAAGCTGTAGATAATGAAATAATAAATAACTTTTATGCAACAAAATATAAATATTATTTTATTTATAAAGCCTTAAGCCTCATGAGCCACGAAATATATTTTAACTAAATAACAAATAACTTTCTTAAAGTTATTGCGTAAAATATTATTAATAAATACATAAAATGGTAAATTTTATTTAATATAATGGTTGTTCGTATCTCTGAAGTTAGAGGTTGTTGAAAAAAAGCTGTAGATAATGAAATAATAAATAACTTTTATGCAACAAAATAAGCATTTCTGACTAAAAACATGCTCACCACTGGTAGAAACTATATTCACTCTTGATACATAAATATCTATTATATGATTTAGCAAATCCGAATTGTGGAAAAAAAGATAGATTATAAGACAAAATCTCTAAATTTCTTCCGTTTTCCTTCTTCTTCGTCCAATGTATAATAGCATTTCTTCTTTTTCCATTTCCCGTCCAACGTCCATTGCACTGCAAATATTTTAGCGCAATACTACAGGCGTTCTCCTCAAACAAACCGCATCAGTGTGCGTCGATGAGTTCGCCACCTTAGCCGCCACCGCCCCGCCATCGCCACCGCGTTGGTTTGCGAACCGCTTGATGTTCTTCTATTTCGATCGACATCACTATAGTTTATCTTTTCGCCGCTATATCTACTCAGCGCCACTTGCTTACACAAACTATTTTACGGCATAAATATTTATTCCAGTTGTTATAATTGTGAATATCTTCTATATAAAACACGAAATCTTCTTCAAATTTATAGGTAGAATGTATAAATATGTACAGTATATAATACTGATTAAGTTTCAAAAAATAAACTTTACACACTTGCAAAAAAAAATAAAATAAAACAAAATATTTTATTTTTTTTAACTATGTTCTCGAAGTTCATTTTTGGATTTTTTAAAATATCTTATATGTAATATGACTCCCCACAAGACATTAAAGTTTAATTGAAAAAACATGTCTAGTATAGAAGAAAAAATTAAAATGTATGGAAAAAGTAGGTTTTTTGCATTTTAAAAATAGTTCTCGAAGTTTAATTTTTTTATTTTCACATATATTATAGATAATATTATTGGTAATATTTATTGTAAATTTTAATAAAAGAACACGTTTAGTACTTAAATTACAGTTAAAATAATGTTTAAAATATATTTTTGGGTGTATAAATTAATGCAAATATTTAAAAACTAAATTTATTTGCATTGCAGAGTAGTATCTTCTTATTTATATATACATAGATAGCTTGTAACATTAAACAGTATTCAATAAAAAAATTAAATCTTTTATATTCATTTTGAACTTCGCGCGCATGGATATCATTTAACCTTAAAATCTAACTACGTGTGCCATTAATTATGAATTTAAACATCCTCATTTCATGATTTCCTTTTCCAATTTAATCATTTTCAACCTCAAACATACCTAAACCGCTGAACCCTCTGAAAATGACATCCATTCGTGACACTGGGCGCAAACAAGCTATATATTTCAACCAAAAGAAAAACAATTAACTAAAACACCGCTGCTTAAACATCGTATACATACAGATACGAGCGTTCCCGTCGCTAAAGTCCCATATCGTGTACCGTTCAGTCGTCGCCAAGTTATGGAAGAACTAATTGAGGATATACTTACAAATAACATCATTCTACCGTGAGCCCCTGTAGTACTAGTAGAAAAGAAATCAGCTGATGGTGAAAGTTCTTTTAGATTTTGTATTGATTACAGAGAATTAAATAAAATAACAAAAAGAGATTACTTTCCTATTCCAAATTTACAAGACATTTTAGATCAATTAGGAAAAGCTGTACGTTTCACCACGATAGAAATTGATTCACGGGATAGAGAGAAAAAGCATTCTCTGTTCCGTTGGGCCATTTTGAATGTAATCGCATGCCGTTTGGTCTTATCAACAGTCCCAGCACATGGCAGTGACTGATGTACACGGTCTTATCAGGTTTAACTGTAGCTCATTGCTTTGTGTACCTTGATGACAAAATTTGTTTTAGTTCAGACGATTTAGATGAGCACATCAATAAATTTAAATTAATTTTTGATCGATTGCGTGATGCTAATCTTACTTTGAACCCTAACAAATGTAAGTTTATGAAAAGCAAAATTAAATATTTTGGACACATAGTGAGTAAGAATGGAGTGAAACCTGACCCCGAAAAGATAAATTGATTAAAGGTATTCCCAGTACCGTGTGACGTCACTGATATTCGAGTATTGTTAGGATTAGCTGGTTTTTATAGGAGATTTATTCTAAATTTTGCTAGTGTAGCGTTATCTTTAACAAATTTAAGAAAGCAAAATTGTAGATTTGCTTGGTCCAATGAAGCAAATGTCGCATTCACCACGCTTAGAGAATTATTAAATAAATCAACATTTCGATAAGCCATTTATCTTATGTCCGGATGCATTTATGTTTGCAATTGGGGTATTTTTGTGTCAAGAGAATGATGGACATGAGATGCCGGTAGCTTATGCAAGTCGTCAACTTAATCCCGCAGAAATAAATTATTGCACGACAGAACGAGAGTCTTTAGCACTGGTCTGGGCGATTAAACACTTCAGGTGTTATCTATATGGACACAAATTAACAGTCTATACCAATCATCAACCTTTAAAATGGTTGATAGTGACCTCAGAGCCAGCCAATCGTTTGATACGATGGTCATGACTGATATTTGTTATCGGCCGGGTGCTAAGACAATGTGTGTCATGTGCACAACGAAAAACATCTCCACATTTATGACCTGCCCCACTAATGAAATTCAAATTAACTAGTAGCCCTTTTGAGCGAATCGCAAAGGATGTAGTGAGACCCCTTGTTGTTATGTCAACCGGAAACCGTTACATTTTAACCGTTTAAGACGCGGCTACACGTTATCTAGAAGCCTTTCCTATGCGAGACTAAACTGCCAAAACGGTAGCGAAAATATTTGTTAAGGGTATCATTTAGCGTTATGGTACACCACGACAGCTTTTCACTGATCTTGGTACAAATTTTGTATCAAAACTAATGAGAGAATTGTGTAAAGTACTAACGCGAGTTTAGAGCGCAGTCATAGAACACTCAAAGATATTATCTCGCATTACGTTAACCCGCGCTATACAAACAGAGAAGAATGGCTACCCTTCGTTGCTTCATCTTTCTGCAATAATACACATTCTATGCTCGGGGATACGCCCTTTTTCCTAACGTTTGGGCGTGACATTTAATTGCCGTTCGACGAAATCATTCGCCCTCTTAGAACTAGATACGATACTGACTCAAATTATATAGCTGAATTCGTGCAACGCTTAAAAATTACACGTACTAATGCCCGCAAACAGCTGGATAAAAACATAGACCGTGTACACCGTACATTTAATAAGAAAACTGCCGGTGTCAAGTTTCAACTTGGTGACCAAGTTTATTTGTATACATCAGCTATCAAAGTCGGCACTAGTGCTAAGCTAGCTAAGAAATGAAACCGTATCATAAAATTGAAATGGTCGTAGAGAAATGAAAGTACATATCAATAGATTGAAGCATTGTTATGTGACAGAGAACGATTTAAACATTGATGCAAAAGTTGCTAATCCTTTTAACTCGTCAAAAATAACTAATTATAAGGAGAATGATGGTACAAATATAATTATTTCTTGGTCAGCTAGAAAATCTATGGCAAAATTAAGCGAAGTTCCAGCTGAACCGTCGGAGGTATCTGTGACTAGTCCATTTAACAGCTTTTCAGTTACAAATTTGTCCGGCAATTCCAGGACCAGTGCCAATCAATCGGCATCCAGGAGCAACACCGCGTCCTTACACTACGATACCACACTGTCAGACGCTAGTATCGTAACTACGCGAGAAGTTCCACCAGCACAGACGTACGCCACCCAAAATCGCGGAGCCGTCCCTGATTATTCGTGGATACGAAACTCTCGAGTGTAGGGCCCAGTGAAAAAGAAAAGACACGTATATTTTAGCCTTTAAGATGCTTTTGTTAATTTGAATTTTAATATGTTTGAGAGGCGGAGGGCCGAAATTAATTGCGTTCGATTGCACGGACCCGGACGTGAAAATATCGAAGATATCCTTATTAGATGTCAAACCTTGCTTAGACTCGGAAAAAACAATGACACAAATCTAACTTGTCCAAGAGGTTCACGTTTTCAAGTGTCTCATCACCTTGCAGCAGATGGTTCAGTATTGCGGTTTTCATTCGTATACTAATGGTTTTTCACACTTCATACATGTATGTAAAAGCAGAAAATTACTTGAAAGCCCACCAGTTCCAAAGACTAGACTTGAGGGGATTGGGTGCCGGAATTGTCTCTGGTTTACTCCAGAATGGGACAACAGAGGTTTCGGCCATACTCGAAGGCCACCTAGAACCGAGTGGAAAATGCAGTGGTGTACGCTACACTCTACACGGTACCACCTATGAGGACGTCATCGTTAGCGCAGCCATCACCATCAAGCTATTTTACTATCTCGCCATAGGCGATGTCGAGGAGAATACAGTACGACTTCGTACAGGCGCAATTCGTCCGTACAATCAGAAATACTGTTTCGACGACGTGACAGGAGAAGATATATGGTAGGCTGAGCATGCTGACCGATACTCAGAACGAAGGATGGACGTCCTCTACGAGGGAACAGCCACAATATTGACGGTAAACAACAACAAAACGAATTACGTTGTGGTAGAGGCTCGTGATACAGTGTTTGCTTTACTGCTTGTTCTGACAGAGCTTGTGTGCCATCAACTAGCTTGGCGCACCAAGCAAAATCGCCTGATCGTAATTTTCGAATCCTCTCTTGGCTTCTTTTTCCAAAAGTCGAGGAGAGTGATACAGAATACTGATGTTATGGCTCAAGTTCTTAGCAAGTTGCTGTTTTTGGAAATTATTGAAGAGATGCCATCTACGAGATGCAATCTTGAAAAACCATATCATGTTGACCTTGGAGAAATCGGATATTGTTCGTGTACGCGTAAAAAAATCGGCAGGACACATGGGCCGAGTAATCTAGGAAGTGCTGTACATAACTCGGTGCAGCGGAAAAATTTTGGATTTCCGAAAGACGAAATTCTGTTATCAGCAGCTTCCGATTATATACAGCAATGAGAGTAAGTTTATGGCCCCTATCACTCACATCATTCAAAATCACAGAACCCAGGTGGACTGTGATAGTTAATTACCAGTGATGTTCCACCTAGAAGGCAAGTGGTTGGAGGTGGATCCGGAATTACGAAGGACACAATCAGAGCCCTTAGTCCTGGATGCTGATGAGCCAAGCGAGGTGATGCCGATGATGTAGATCGCGTCAATTCGCAAAAATGACCCGAAGTGCAGCGGAAGAGGTGTGGAGGTTCCTGTCATACACAGAGAACCTTTTCTCAATATTCATGCTCCTGAACACATTTTACAACTTGATCGGATATGTAGCGACGGTGATTTTAAATTTGTTTAGTTTGTGAAAAGCCGCACCAGGGCAACCTCATCACAAATGGTTCCTGCTGGCTAGCTTCTGGGATGCACTTACCACACAATACCTAGTGAACTTAGCACGGCAAGATGCCCCAAGTCCAAGTAATTTGGAAGCATCGTCGTCACTGATGTCCCCACAACTGCCGCAGAATCGAACACCAGGTCACAACTCCAGTCCGCCGCAATACGACGCCAGTTCCTCCACCAATGCCACCCTTCTCCGTACCCCTCTAACGACGTAGTAAGTAAGGGGTCAACCCGATCGAAATTGAATCAGATTGACTCCGTTGAACTTGACTTTAATTTTTAATTTAATCCAAGTTTAAAGGGGAGGGTGATGCCACAATCACGTTATTCAATTGAGTAATATGATGAATTAGCTATTATTGTTACCGTGACTGTTGCAATTGCGGATCAGTAACCTGGGGGTCTTCCGCTGTATATTGCTGACTAGCGGAATGCAGTGGAATACTACCAGCAATTTTGCTGACACGATCAATCTGATTCGATGGACATAGTACTGTCTTCGAGGTAAATGCACTCATTCTCGATTCGGTTACCTCAAAGACCAGAACGCGTAGTTCGGCTGGAATTTTGTAGACATAACTTATTGTACAATCATTTTTGTCTACATAACTTATAGTACAACTATTTGTAGATTTGATTAGTAATACAATATTTTGTAAATCACTTTAATAATATAGAAACGTATTCGTTAACTCTATGTGTGTGTAAGTGTACGCGTGTTCGTGTGCGCGTGTGCGCGTGCGCGCGTGCGCGCGTGTATGTGTGTGTGTGTAATTTGCGGCTATCTTTCCATCTTACAGCACGTCGTGGGACGACAAAGAGATACAGGTAAATATAAACTTATTTATCTATTTATCATCCCGTATAATTCGGTACGTCGACGGGGGTTGTGCTTCACTGACACAACCCACTGTTACATTACCTTAGAGGTATCTAGTACTTTCTTTCTTACATCTCACTTAAATGATGCTTGGAGTCGGCTTGGATTTTTTCCCTGATTGCTTTTCCATACTTTTTCGGGCCCATGCTGTTAGTGAAATCAAGCACAATAACATCTGACATGAATCTCTTCTACCATAGACCACCTGTGTTCCGCCTGTAAACTTACTTATAAAATGCATATATGTCTCCGCACTATTCGTTGACAGATTTTGTATTATATTTTGTACCAACAGATTTATAATTGAGTCTAATTCAGCTTTCATGACGATAGTAAAAGTGTGATATGCGCTCTTGTAATAAGATCCATTTCCTATTGAATTTTTTAAAATATAAATAACCATACTGGAACTAGAATGGTCTCATTTTAGAAAACGTAGTTTTGTGGTATAAATAATTCATTTGCTTATATCATTTATTTCATAAACCAAAACTTTAAAAAATATACCAGATATTTTATTTGCATTTTATTTTGGTGAAATGTTTGAGGTTAGAAGTGAATTACTTTATGTAACTGTACAATTAAAAAAATTTATGTTGAAAATATTGTTTAATGAAAGATAAATAATACATTCCATATTTCAAATGATCCTGTTCCTCTAGTATGCTCACCTAAAACTGATGAAATATTTTATTATAAAAAAGTACCCATAACTTTGAATACCTACTACAGGCAAATGCAGCTAAGCGTTACACCACCTGAGCAGTAATTATTAGAACTACTGCATCCAGGATTCATTTTTATTATATATTAGATACAGATATTTTCAAATATTTTCGGTGTATTGATAAAATATATAATGTAGAACGATTAGTACTGCGTACCAGGATGTATCTTTTGATGTATTGCCAAAGAAAGAAATACAAAAAGTAAAATTTGAGACAAAATTTAGGGTCGCCGAATTAATAGAAAAGCATGCAGTATGGATTATGCAATTAAAAATAGGAAAAAAAAGTTAATCCGCGTACTGTAGTATGTGCCCTACATTTCACAAAAAAAAATTTACATCATTATTTCAACTTTTTCAGTAATAAAAGAATGGTATTTTAGGAATATTTACGTTACCACGGATACGTCTTAGAACCAAAAATAATAATTTTACTAGAATTGTCATGGTGATAAATAATATAATAATAATAATACTAATAACCTTTATTACTCCATACGAAAACTGGTATTTTTAGTCCTAATGAAACAAATAACTATTTTGTTATGGTAAGTACCTAGTTAAGCAAAATTGTATATTTAAAAATATGGTCTTCTATAAAAAAATTGTATATTTAAAAATATGGTCTTCTATAACACAGTAAATTTGTATCCAATTTGATTGTGGAACTTTTGAGAGAAAACAAAAAATACACGAAAAAAGTCTTGTTTTGAGTGTTTTTCGCATATTTAATTTTTTTCTCCAGAACTGCACAATAAAATTTGATAAAAATTTACTATATTATAGAAGACCATATTCTTGAACACAGAGAATTTTTAATTAAAATCGTAGGTAGCATTTTTGAGAAATAAATTAAAATTTTGAGTGTAATAGCTTTCAACATTTGTGCATAACATTAATGGAATCTAGTTTATTACCGTACTTTGAATTTTGGCTTCAAAATTATATCCAGTTTCATTCATAATAGGAATAATATTTCGTTTCAAAGAGATCATGTCAGATCATCGTTCTGATACTAACTTCAGATCACCTTAAAACAAAACGAACTACAAAAGACCGCGGCCATCTTCTGAATATTACCGCTTCACTTTTGTTGTGTACGGGAACAAATATTTTCGAGATAAAACTTGAATAAAACGTGTATTTTATTATTTGCACTTGTATAAAAGGTAAGAAATAGTACTATATATTGTTTTCTTCAATTATTATAAATAAATTACTAATCAATTAAAAAAGGCCGGCCCGTTAGACAAGCATATTCAAACCAGATCACGCACCTACTCAATTTCAAAAAACTAATAACTAAAAAGGAACCTAACAGTTGCAACAGAATTATGTTTTGGAATATTCAAGGATATCATAACATATTTAAACTCACTATGCCTGAACAGAATCTTCTATTGCAGCACGATATCATAGGTATCTGCGAAACTTGGTTAAATCACAATATACAAGAAAACCCATCATTTCTAAAAAATTATACAACATTCGAACAACTCACAATCAAACAAGCCTCTACTGGAAGAGCCAGTGGTGGGCTAATAATCTTTTCAAAAAACAAGATCTCAGAAATTACTATAATCGAACAGGAATTGCACTGGTTACTACTAAATGTAAAAACTCGATACAAAAACTTAATATTAGGGGTGGTTTATTTCTCACCTTCATACGAATACGCTACTCTTCTGGAACTGCTAAATAATAGCCTAGACAGTATAATGAAATCTTTTCCAAATCACTACATCATTATAGGAGGAGATTTCAACGTTCGAATAGGCACGTTAAACAAATGCCATGAAATATTTAATAATTACTCCAACCTAAACACAACGCGAAGTACCTCTGATAACGTATTAAACAAGAAAGGCAAGGAATTAATTAAAATGATGGAAAAATTAAATTTAATTGTTTTAAATGGAAGAACGAATAGCGACACACCAGCTAGATTCACCTACGTTGGGTCAGGAGGAAAAAGCACGATCGACTTAATCTGGGCGGATATTAGTGCCACGCAAATTATTTTGGATTTTAAAATTGAGGAAATTATAATATCAGACCATATGATCTGCTCTCTCAAAACCCGCAACGTTCTGCAAGCATGCGACAAACATTTTAGTAAAGAGGTAAAAATAGTAACTAAAACGAACTGGGATATAACGAAAGCTGATAAATTTGCAGAAAATCTAGATAACATATTAATCAAAGAACAAATCACTGATAAATACAAATACTTTATTGATATAATACAGGGAACATCGAGAAACATTGGATTAACAAAAGAAACCAGAGTATATAGGGACAAACCCATAAATAAAACAGAATGGTACGATGCAACGTGCGCAAAATTAAAAAGAAACGCTAGAAAATGTCTGAGGTATTGCAACGCATCCAACTTCAACGACGAAAGCACCTCGTTATTTCTGCAAGCAAAGAAAGCGTATACAGAGTACATATCGAATCAGAAAAATTTTTTTAAACAGAACATAAAACACAAACTAGAAGCAATCAAAGCCCAGGAAGAATTTTGGAAAACCATAAAATCTCTAAACACTACAACACACTGTAATAATCCTATAGATATTCAAGCTTGGACATTATACTTTCGCGAGTGGTTCGGAGCGAAAATTTTAGATGAATCGAACTTTCTAGACGCCCGCAATCCGTACTTAGATTCTCCAATCAGCATCCAAGAACTCGATTTTGCTCTATATAAACTCAAAACTCATAAAAGCCCGAGACCCGACGGAATAATCAATAAGCAACTAAAAAACCTACCGGCTAAATGGAAATTATTCGTATTAGAGCTCTTGAACGAACTTTTAACCAATGAAGATATACTCAGAAACATGAAAGATATAAAACTAATCTTATTACATAAAAAAGGCGATCGATTAAATATGGACAATTACAGAGGTATAGCGCTAATTAATACATTCACAAAACTTTTCACATTCATAATTAACAATCGAATTCAGATATGGTCAGAGAGTTATAACATTTTACCTGAAGCCCAATCGGGCTTCAGGAAAAACAGATCATGCACAGACAACCTATTTGTGCTTAACTCCATAATTCAGTCATCCTTTTCGAGTTCCCAGAAAGGCGTATACGCAATATTTGTGGATTTCCGCAAAGCGTTTGATTCGGTTCCACACAAATTATTATGGAGTAAAGTTTTTAACACAGGCTTAAGCGGGAAAATTGTGAGACTACTGAAAAACATCTATAATGAAGCCATAATTCAAATTGAAGTAAACAACGGATTATCAGAGAAAATCCAAGTAAATAAAGGAGTATTGCAAGGGGAATGTACCAGCCCTATACTTTTCGCTTTGTTCATACATGATTTGGAATCATTCCGAAGAAAAAGGGGCCTAGAAGCATTTTTCATTACCCAAAAAGCAGATGTTCTGACGTTACAATATGCAGACGATATTGCAATTTTTGCAAAGTCCCCCATAGATATACACCGCAAGCTTGCAGCACTATCTGTTTACTGCAATCAGTTACAATTGAAAATTAATGCTAATAAAACTAAAATAGTACATTTTCACAAAGGAAGAGCACCGAAAAGTAACCTTAGATACACTTGTCAAGGTGAGGAAATAAAATTTTCCAGCACATATACCTACTTAGGCGTCATTTTCAAAGCATCAGGTTCATTTAATGATAACTCACAAGCGAACATCTAAAATGCAAACAAAATATCAGCAACAATTAAACAAACAATGAGTAAAGCCAAATTACATTCCTGGGGAACAGTTATGAAACTCTACACATCGACGTTAATTCCAGCTCTTACATATGGGGCAGAAGTCTGGGGCCCTTCTCAAAGCGATAACATTGAAAAAGGCCAACTACAATTCTTTAAGCATTTGAATTCATTCCAGCGAACTATTCCAGGTTACATCGTCAGACGAGAAGCAGGACAATCCAAAATTGAACTGCTGATACTCCTGAAATTGCTGAACTGGTGGTACAAGATACTATTAATGCCCAACACTAGGTATGTCAAGATTTGTTATGAGAAATTACTTAACACAAATAATACCAGCAAGCGAGTGCTCTTAACGAATGATAAAGCCAACTGGACAAATCAGCTAGAATCAATGCTGACGAAAGCAAACTACCGTTGGCTGTGGGACAATCAAGATCTCATACAACTCAAAAACGAAATCAATAACATCGTACTAGCATATAACGAAGTACTATTTAGAGAAGACACAGAAAAAATAATAAATTCCTCATATAACCCCTACTACAAAGCTTACAATACAACTTCAAACTACCTAACCTTTAATATTCCTTACAGTGTACTTAAAATTACAAGCCTTTTGCGAACAGGAAATCACAAAGTATTATATATACATCAAGATGGAATTTGTCACAAATTCATTCAGGAAGAAATATGCAGTATTTGTAACATATATGAACCAAACGACATAGATCACTTCCTGTTCCGTTGTCCCATTTTCTACCCCTACAGAACAACATTTCTTTCAAAATACAGCTCAAACACAGCCCCGGATATCATTACACTTCTGGCAGAACCAACCAAGTCCAAGATGTACGATTTGCACAAATACGTAACCAGCTCACTCAGACTGCGAGCCTTCGCTATGACCTTGTAAAGAACACACTGTTTTTTCTTATTTGTATTGTTTGTATTTCATCATATGTACTACATTATTATTATGAATTTTATAGTTACCAATCTTTTGTACGAGAGATGTATTTTTTTTCTCTTTAGCAAAATATATCTATCTATCTATATAAATTTGTGGAGAAAAACGTTAATTACTAGTAAATTTGAGTGAAACATTATTGACGAGTGAGCTCCATATATCACGATGAAATTTGCTGCGAAAACTTGATTAAAATGATATAAACATACAGTATTTTTCGGACTATAAAACTCACCTTTTTACATAGAAAAATGGACTCAAATTTTGGGTGCGTCTTATTGTCCAAAGGTAACATTAAACTATTTTTTTCAATAAATCGTCTCTAAATTCATTAAAAAAATTTATGCGAGAAGAGTGGAATAAATGGACGGCAAAGCCAAATAATGATGTCACCGCAACAGGACGAAAGTAATACGAACGGTGACATTAACGAGACGAGTGATAGTACCGAGAGTGAAGATGAACTGAGTATTGCTTGTACGAGTTATGTTAACAATAAATAAAAATTATGATCCGAAACTAACATAAAATATATTATTCTAAAAATCATCTTATAAATTTGAGGTGAGTCTTATTGTCCGAAAAATACGGTACATTAAATGTTTAATAATTACTATTATGTTTTGTTTTGCATTTTTATTGCTCAAGTTTCTTTGGTAACATCTATAACTAATCAGTTCGGCCTGTAGATAGGACTAATCGAGTACTGCTTTTATAGAACTCTATATAGGGCCAATTCGGCATTCAGACCGACATGATGGAAAAAAAGATTGCATGCCGGCTAGGCAATAATTCCTCCAACCTCCTGAAGTTCACGGCCGACCTGGGTGTGGGCAGAGCACAGGTCAAAGATGAGAAATAAAGGTCATCATAAAAGTTATAACTACACTCTTTACCTGATCAGTTAAAACCGATCGTGTGTTGTGAACATACATATTTAGGACTGATCAGATTCCTAAATGAACAACTGAACGTGTGCCTTGAACATTTCTTCCTTGTTAGTTAATTTTAATAGGTCAGATAACGAGTTTACATGAAAATATTGTATGCCATCATATTTTTTGATGACTTTTTTTCCGTCTTTTGTTTATGATTGGTTCCATACGACAGATTAGATTATTGGAAGGCATTTCATTCGGTATTTAATGAAAATGTTTGGCCTAAACAGTTCATACCACGCAAGAGAAGCCAACCGGATTAATTTTTGATTATTGAAGTTTAATCAATCTATAACAGTCTTGTTAGTTTGAACATAATCTTTGTTAGTACAACTCAATCACATATTAATTGTTGTTAACCCAATGTTAGTTCGTAAAAGACTTCTCAATTAAAATAAATGAATAAAATATAAATACCGTCACGCCTTTTATCTAATACTGGGTGTAGCGCTCTGCCGTATCAGATATCGATAAGAATTTTTGTAACACGAGGGGTTGAGTGTAAAGAGCGTGAATAAGTTAAAACATGATATAAAATTTAGATTGATGTGAATGTTACTTACTTATACTATGAATTCCTTTCTCGTTGTGAACTACTTTTACGGACTGGCAAATCGTTGCCAGTTAGAACACACAAATCACTTTATTGAGAACTGATGAAAACTTAGTTAATTGAAAGGATTAATAATACGAACTCTGATATTTAGACGTAAAATATTGATAAATTAATATGGATAAAATATAAAACACTTGATGGAACTAATATGTGTGAAAACAGTTTGGCTTATGTATTATGAATTTAAGTAGTTAAAATAAAACTTAGGTGAATTCGCGCCATCGCATCTTGTAAAGATGTCCGCACATCTTTACCCGTAGAGTTGCTGTTTCTGACTGACTTGGCTATCCCAAACACTTGACATCCTCTGGGTAAAACTACCCACATCTGGAACCCATTTCCACAGATGCCTCAAGTGTTTGGGGCTGTGTAATCCGACACAAAGGCATTGCCGATTATATGAACACGAAAAGTTGCTAAAATTCTTAGAACACTAACTAATAACTGTCACTTTTATAAATTAAGGTCCTATATTTGAAAACCTACAGTTTTCGCATTCACACGAAAGGCCATGTGGCCACGAGTGTCAAATTACACGAAGCCAAGCTTTTATCTGAAGCAACATTCAATAATGAGATAGCTCATATTGTTATATTTTTTTAAAACGGAATTTCTGATATCAATTAAAAATGTAAAAAAAAATTATTAGACCTTAACAGGACAGATGAAGTAAAAAAGGATTACGCAACAGATTTCATTCTTGAAGTTCCTCAAATGAAAAGTACCACATGAGTATCACAAGCGCAACATGTTACGTCTAAAAATCATAGTAAATTGATCTGCTAGAGTGGCGACTTCTGCCTAATATAACCGAAGTAGTAACTTTCATAGTTCTCGAGATCGTAATGGTGAGCATCTAATTTTGAACAAGCTGTATAATAATTATTTAATTGTTTAATTATGTATTTAATATAATATTAATTTAGGTATGCTGAATCTCACACCTCAGAATCTCTGGCTCCTTTATCACGTTTGGATTTAGTCACAACTGGTTTGTTAGGACGTTCATAAGATTATAAGATGGGTTACCGTCACCTCTTAAATGAGGAAGAAATCTATTTATTAAAGAATATGGATTCAGAAAAAAATAGAAAAATGGCAAAATCTTATATCGACATCTATAAATCGTCTGCTATGATCACTGTTGCAACCACTGTAGTTAACATCCCATCATCAACGACCCGTGCAACGATATCATATGCCGATAGAGCTTCTAGGAGAGTTACAAGAAAACAGTCTTTTGCACGCCGAACGACAATTCACCAACCAAGATCAGTAAGTACTAAATGTAAATTTTGTAATTGCTTGTAAACAAATAAAATTAAATATAATATTGTATATACTAGATTCGAAATCCTTTAATTTAAAAATATTAATTTGAATTATTAAAAATTCATGAGCTTAGTTAATAACAAGGAAATATTTTATTGGTAATCTATCAACAAACTTAATTTATATAAAAACTTGATATCAAAAAACAGAAGTGTTTTTTTTTTACATTTTTCGAAATGGAAGGTAATTTTGCTGTAAAATTTTAATTCTTGTTAGCAATGTGATTTACTGTCTTTCTAAAAGTAGTGAATAAGGAAGAATGCTAATTTATTATTGCTTCCTATTTAATTCTAAACGTATACATAATTTTATCTTTTTGTAATTTATAATTGATAGATATAAATTGTCGTAGCCAATTTAAAGAAGTTCATATTAATTTATAATATTAAACAATTTTAGATTGTTGCAGTACGTCGAAACACCACTAATAGGTTTATATTAAAACTAACCCTTATCCAATGACTAATGACAAACAGTCTACAGACTAACTTCCAATCCTATATTAACCGAAGAACGCAATTTCAATTTCGTGATCATAAAGTTATTCAATTGATCTTTTGTCAAAAAGATGACGGTAAGACTATAAAAATTAAAAACTTATTGCTTATCCACTAAAATATATTTCTATTTTAGCCAAAGAAGTATTGCAGCTTCCTTGTATCCTAGGAACTATTGTCGCCGTGGCTAAAGCAAGTGAGAGATCCTAAGAAGTTGCTTCTAAAAATTCTAACTCTATTGGACGTCATCTTAATACACCAGAAAGATATTTTCTATCTGGATATATGGCTTCATCTTTACACTGTTCTTGGATAATACATGCTATTTACGCCTACTTTCAAAATTTGTTAAATATTTTTTTGATAAATAAAATAATAAGAAATACGTTATTTGTATTTTAGTTTATTGTATCATCCCTCTATTACTGTCTCTACTGTTTAATCAGTTTTCATGTAACCATTATATTGGATTATTTTTAATAATAATATTAAATTATTACACGCAATATAATTCTATCATCAAAGACCCGTGCAACGATATCAATTGTCAGAGCTTCGAGGGGAATTAAAAGAAAACAGAATATAACACTTTGAACGACAATCCACCAACCAAGAACAGTTAGTATTAAATGTCAATTTTTGAATTGCTTTTAAACAAATAATATTAAACATAATATGGTATCTACTAGCCTCGAAATTTTTCGCTGCTCAAATAATTTTAAAGATAAATGTTTCAAATAAAAGATACACGGCACTATTTGCCGTATTATTTTATTTAAAACAATATATTAAAAAATAATTTAGGAACATTTGATAGCTGACCAACAAACTTAATCAACTACTAGTTTGTTGCTTCCGGTCGGTAAACAGATGACGTTTCGGAACAAGAAAATTGTTCCATTTTCAAGTCAATACATCAATATATATTCGTTGTTAACAGGGTAGTATTAATAAATTTGTACTTCTAGAACCAAAATATTCCAAATTATACTAATACTCTTCTGTTATTATCTAAGTTTAGGAAAATTTGAACTAACACGCATCTTCACCTCCGAGCACGATATTCTGAGATTCACAGTTGTCGAACCACCCTTCGTACGTGATCTCAGGTGCTAATATATTTCATATTTATTTATTTAAACGATTACGTACTACAGGAACTTAATGCCAACTACAGTACAGGGTCCGGACTCTCTGAACCACAGCGTGGTAGTTCATATATTTTTAGTTTGCGTTGGATTAGAACTCGGAATATCTGAATTCGAATGTCGTCACGCTACCCACACCATCGTACTGCTTATGTTATGTACAATACTTTACTGTTTAATGATTTAGAATTCCTCTACATCAATGTTCTTTTTTGTGGTTTCCCTCAGGTGTGAGATAAATGCCAAAGGATTATATATTTACATATCCAATAAACATTGTTTCATTTTTTAAATTACTATACTATACTATACTATACTATACTATACTATACTATATACTATACTATACTATACTATACTATACTATACTATACTATACTATACTATACTATACTATACTATACTATACTATACTATACTATACTATACTATACTATACTATACTATACTATACTATACTATACTATACTATACTATACTATACTATACTATACTATACTATACTATACTATACTATACTATACTATACTATACTATACTATACTATACTATACTATACTATACTATACTATAATATACTATACTATACAATACTATACTATACTATACTATACTATACTATACTATACTATACTATACTATACTATACTATACTATACTATACTATCCCATACTATACTATACTAACTTTACAAATCGACAGTAGATGCAATTTGACATAAGACGAAGAAGGACTATGAGTTTTAGTTACATACTTATTTTGGAAATTTATAATAATTTGACGTATATAATTGCTAAGATAAGATAAAATAAATGATAAGTAATTACTTAGAATTTTGTAAATTTATAATCGTATTTTTATCTTGTTATCAATATTCGAGTATTTAAATACTCATATAACACAGAAATAGTAAAGTGTTTTGTGTAGCTAATGTTTCCTCTTTAGTGTAGATATCTCACACAGAAGAAAGTAAGTTATATAAATTTAGTATTATTAATTTGTACTTGTATATGTCACACTGTTTCATAAGATTATTAACACTTGAGCAAACAATTGTGCAATGCATGCATTTTGATTAAATTATACACAAGTTAAAGGCTGGATATAGAAATTTTTGGACCCACTCCGTTTCTAAAAAATATGGAAATGTAAATACATTGACTTGTACCACGAGCTTGGGTTTTGCCTATTTTAATAACACTGTATTTGGGTGTTTTGGCTATATTTAACATATTAACACCCAAAAATAGAGCTTGTGATACTAGTCATTATCTTTTATTTATATATATATATAAAAAAGATATATACAGACAGGGTGTATCAAGATAAAGGGACAGTGCCCTGATTTGAGTATATGAAAAGATAAAGGGGGACATATTTTTAGCATAAGCACTATTATTTTAAAACCAGTGGTACTCAGCCTATGGATAGATATTACATATTTTTAAATGATTTGATATATTATTTGTTTTCTGAATTCAATATAATAATATTATACCCCTATACTATGAAAAGTTTGTTAAAACAAAATATGAAACATTTATTTTACTTTTATTATTTTTGTTGTATGAAGTAATCTATGAAAACATTCAATCATTAAAACAAAAGAAAATTATCTGTTATTTTTATATGTATTTGTTACATATTATTATAATTAAGGGGATTTGTGATAATTAATTTAATAATGGCAGTAGATTTAACAAATACAGATTATTTTAATCTATTGATATGCTACGATGAGACACATTAAAATGCATTTCTAGCATGCAATTTATTTGCAGAAAGATATCTTATTAAAGGAGGACCAAATTGTAAATTAATCACGCAACGTAAAAAAAAAATAACGAATTTTGGAACATTTCGAAAAAAGCGTGTGGAAATTAAAATTGTAATTACGTTTTTCATCTATAACTTTTTTAATTGAATTTATACAAAATATTCACTTGTACATTATTTAGGCAGTTTTTAACGAGGAATTCACAGCAGGCTTTCAAATTTTTATATCGTATACTTTTCGAGAAATTAATACCAAATTTAAATTTTCATATGGAGCTCATATTAGACACTAACTAGAGCTGAGATTATATGCCAAATGCATGACTTTTTGCATAACTACACAAATTAAGCCCCTGGCACATATAGCGTCAAGACTCCGAGTCTACCATTTGACTGCCAAAAATAGAAACGCCTCTATTTTCAGCAGTCACGACTGCCGAAAACCAACTTCATTATGATGCTGGTTTTTTCGCTATCTTCCTTTGTTGTTTGACGTATAAATTATTATTGTTTATGTTCTTGTTTGATTTTTGTACATTTTTATAGTTAAATTCATTTACTTTATACACAGTTAGAAACTTTTAAGTTTTCATATTTCATTTATAATTCAAGTCATTTTTTTTAATTTATTTTTTTATTTTATATATCCTAGTTTATAGTTTTTATATTTCTTAATAATCGACAAACATTTTAAATAATACATTTAAGTTTTTATATTTCATTTATAGTTCATGTAATTTTTTTTTAATTTAATTTTTTTGTTTTATATTTCGTAGTTTATGGTTTTTATATTTCTTAATAGTCGATAAATATTTTAAATAATACAAATTAACAAATAACACGTTAAAATTAACAAATATTTAATTCTGACTGTCAAAAACACCGACTCTATATGTGTCACCCGTTTTGGACGTGACTCTCAGTTTTTCAGCAGTTTGTAGCAGACTCGGAGTTTTGACGCTATATGTGCCAGGGGCTTTATGTGAAAACAAAGCGTTTAAGCCACATCTCATTTTACATATTAATACGTTTTTGAGCATGTTTGTTCGAATTTGCATATTTTGTTATATTTAACATCTTATATGATTTTTTTATGTGTGTTAGATAGCGGAAGAAATACGTAATGAATTTTAAGATATTGATAGCTTAATAAATACAGGAAAATATATTTATCAATGCATCGCTACAAATCCAAGATAATCTATCTGATTTATTCCAATTACAATATACAATTAAATTAAGGGAAGTTTAAAGAAAAATGAGGAGTTCAATCAGCTTATAAAAATGTTCAATACTTTACAAGGAAACCATGAAGCAACTATTCGAGTGAATCCATCAATTATCAGCTAATTTAAATTCGTTACATCAAAAGAAGAAGAAAGGAGCTTTTAATTTTCAAGCAAATATTATCAGATCGCAGGCAATCTTTTTTAATCAACAATTTAGAAAAATACTTTATTGTTAATATTTAAAGTCCTGTAGCGAATTGAAATACATTACTTTTTTTATTTATATCCAATAATTTAAATTAGTTTCAACTGTATTTTTATGTTGTTATGTAAAATTAATGCACTTCTTTTACTTATTTTGTTAAATAATTTATTGTTTATGTATAATTACAATTTGTTGAATAAAAATCGAGAAATAAATATTTATACTCTAACACCATAATTAAAAATTGTACATTATTTATCCGCTTATTATCATAAAATCTAGTGCATATTATGTGCATATATTAGTAATTTTAAATCCGGCAGTACGGTTGTGTAAATTAAAAATATGTGAACTATTACACTTCGGCTCAGTGATTTCGGATCATGCACTGTAATTGTAATTCCGTTCCTGTTGTACAGAGTAGCATAAATAAATAAATTAATAAATTTTAAGTGCATTTAATCCATAAAATAACATATATCCGTATATTTGAGTGCATATAATTACCAGCTCTAGCTCTGACATTTCTAAATAAATATTTTTACCACTTTTTAACGATATAAGTCACATAAATAATTTATTAAAATGAGAAATGAGAAAATGAGAAATTACACAAATATTATAATTTTTTATAGTTTTGTATTGATTTTATATACTACGAAACTTGATCAAGTCATTATTATTTAACCAATATTTGTTACAAAAATATAAATAATTTAAATCAATTAATTTAAAGGAGATAATAAATGATTTTTTCGTTTGTGTCTAAACATTTAAATTAATTTAACAATGTAAACTACGTCTAATTCAAATAGTAATGAGACTAGCGACACGTGAAAGACTTGCTCAAATAATAATCGTTGAGAGAAATGGGTTGACAATTGTCCGTAGATATTTGTTAATAATTGAAATAATCATTTGCCAATTTGCGTAAATAAAATCAATAGAAAACTGTAGAAAAAATTCTGGCGGTCGTGCAAAACCAAAAAATTATTTATTATTAGTAGTGTAAATCAATATCAAAATGATATAAAATTTGTAATAAAAATATTATTTTTATTATCTCATTTCCCTATCATTATTTATAGTTTTAGGAGTCGTTTTAAAGGTTTGTTAAATGAGCTTGACACGGCCCTGCATGTGTTTTATGTCGTTGAAAAGATGAAATAAAAATTTAGCATAAATTTCTCGAAAAGTATACGAGATATAAATATTTTGAGAACTGCTGTAAATTCCTTGTTAAAAAATTCCTCAATAATGAACAAGTTAAAATTTTGTACAAATCTAATTAAAAAAGTTATAGGTGAAATACAAAATATGAATTTTTGCAGAAAAATAGTAGATATGTTTATTTAACAATAGTCAGAGGACGTTTTGGCCAAGGTTTGTGACCATTTTGAAATCAAAACAAAAGTAATATATTTAAAATACATTTACAACAAAGTTCTATTAATGGACTTATTTCAAGATAAAACAGGATTATAAAGAGTGAAACGAAACATGTCATTTTAATATAAACTACGAGTACATATGAGAACAACACTACTAAGCGTCAAGTAAGTCTAAAGAGTTGTTATAAATTTAACTTTAAATACATTATATTTGTTTTGACTTGAAAGTGGCAACAAACTTTGGCCGATACGTCGTCTGATTATTGTTAAATAAATATATTAGGTCAGTTATCTATTTTCTCATCCATAATGTACCTTCTAAGCTTATTTGATTTCGTATTTCTTATTGTTCTCGAGATCCTCATTCTTAAACAAGTTCACTAGACCTTGCATAAGTAAATACCCTTTTACCTTTAGGTGCAGGATTTAGTTCTCGTTTCTTTTTTCTTTAGTGTCAAAAAATCCCGATTTTTTAAATTTTAATTAATTAGGTACATATATTAAACTTTTAAATTGTTGACTCTTGATTTACTTAACTAATATTGTGCCTCCGCCTCTGTCAAATGTTTTCTCTATATCTATAAATGCCATAAATATTTAGTATCTTTTGTGTAAATTATTTAATTGGAAGTATATGGTCTTGTACATTTTTTCCCTTTCTGAACTTACTTTGAGCTTATGGGTACAGAAAAAGAAATTTGATGAGTCATATTGGGTCATACCGTGATCTACCGTGAACGTGAACAAAATAATAAATTTGGAACGTGAATGGTCGTGATCGTTAAGGAAAATATATAAATTAACATGAATTGACGTGAGCGGGAAAATCAAATATTGGCGGAATTTTTTGTAGTGATCTGAAGTAAATGTTTTAGTTCGCAATAAAATTATGGGGATCTTTTTATGCCACAGTTGGCACAATGCCAGATAAAGACGGAAATATTATTTGACATGTCATTTTTATAATAAATATAAATAGGTTGAGTGATGGAAATACTTTAGATTATTACTCTGTGATAGGGTTACCACCTCAGAACTAAGTCTCGCCCGGAGACGATGACTATTTTTTTAAAGAAGGTCCTGCAATTTTATTATTATTACCATATTTGATACAAAACGGTTACATTGTTTTGTTAAAGACAAGTGTTTTTGTATAATTACATATAAAATAAAATAAAACAAGATTGGAAGTGATAAATCTACAGTAACAATAAAATTTGTGTACTCAACGTCATATATACGATGAAATTGTAACAATATTGACAAAATTTAAGATAATCACATGCAACAGAAGACATAACCTCACCTAAAATTATGTCTATTTCTGACAACTTGATACAATTCTAAAAAATTTGATCTGATACAAGATGATATATCAACTATTAGAACCGAAATTAATTGTATAAATTCTTCCTTAAAATTATGAGGACAGAATCAAGAAATTGGAGGACTTAGTGACAGAAATAAAACTAGATAACAGTAAGATGTACAAGATCATCAAAGAAAAAAATTTAATAATTTAGAGGCATTGAAGATTCCAAAAGTAAGACAAATTTGTCCCGGACAACTAACTACACAACAGGCTGCACGCAGCCAGCACTGCGCCTTCGCCAGTTGTAAACGTTCGATCACCAACCACCGCACTAGCTATTCCCTACACGGTACACGAGATACTCGCGACAGTCTGCATATAATTTTGTACATATTAAATTTTACTTACACAACCCGGAGAAATAATAATTAAACCCGGAGCCCGGAGATAACTTACTGAAACCCAGAGTCTCCGTGGCAAGCCTACTCTGTGAGTAATTTTAAGAAATAAAAGGATGCTTGTAAGGGAAACTACGATTTTTATTAATTTAAATTTTCAAAGTTCAAGGTCAACGACAGGAAATAAATTGATGTATCAGTCTTACCAATTTCAAGTTTATTTTTATATTGCCTACTGAAACGCTTACTTTCGATCACTCAGTATTTATAATTATAAAAATAAAACCCCAAATATGCACAAAATTTTTTTTTCTATTAATAAATATTTATTGACATGAAACATAGTTACAAAATTGCAAAATTTAAAGTTCATTTCAAAGCGTAATGAAAGTAATGCTGGTAAGTTTCGACGGATTTCAATAACAGAATGTCTCGCAGCGCAGATTCCTAATTGACACAGACAAAGGGATTATTGTTGCCTACGTATCAGATTATTTTTATAATTAATATGAAATCATGATTTTATATGAACCATCGTTCGAGAATGAACGTGAGAAAAAAATATATAACCGTGAGTGAGCGAGTACTTGAAAAATCTGAACTTTCTAGTTTGTAAATATATGTAAATAACATTTTAATCACGGTCGTGAACGTGTGTTGAAAATCATTCACTCGCCCATCTCAACTTTCAGTGGTGTAGTGAGATCCATGTATAGTTGTTGTCTCGGGAATTTCTTTTCTTGTACTCATATAAAGACATAATAAGGACTTCTTTGCAGTATCTTTCACGCTGCAATGCTTTATTGATATTGGCGTGCAGTTTATATGTGTAAAGTATGATATATTTCAGAAACTACCAGCCAGATTCTCAAGAAAGTTTAAACTAATCCTGAATTTTGAATTAGCTAATCTTATGCTAAAAAGTTAATTCAATTCACTTTCCGAAAACTAAATAGTCAGAATATTATATTAAAGTTTATTTAAACTTTGTTGGGATTGTGGTTTAGCTTATTTTGATAAATCCACAATTCAGAATTAACCAGATTCTAGCTAAAACTCTTTTGAGAATTGGGCTGTATATGATTAAAATTATTAATGTGGCTATTCTATAATTTTATTTATATTTCAGTTTAAATTTATTTAAGTATAAATAAAATAAGGCTTCAGAGATCCAAATTATCTTATATATTTTTAAAAATTGGACGTTTCGAATTTAAAACGAAATTCATCATCAGCTACAAAATATAAAATGTAAATAAACTAAATAATATACAAATAAGTAATATAAATACCATTAACAATACAAAATAAACGAAATTAAAATAAAATGTCGCAATATGTCAAATAATAAATAGATAAATCAAAATTAAAACAAAATGGCGTCAAAAGTAAAAACAACTAGATATTTTTGAAATTATATAAAAAAATTAAAGCATATTTTAAATTGCCAAAAGCATCAGTTTGATAATTGGGACAATTTAAGTTCTCACACTGATTTAACACAATCTCAAATTATTGATGGAATCAAACTTTGTTTTGAGTCTTCTGTTTTCTCTTTCAATAATGTATATTATCTTCAGATAGATGGATCTCCAATGGGGTCTAGCATTAGTAGCTCTTTGGCTGACCTTGTACTTCAACGTTTAGAGAATTATGTTTTTATGGATTCACTTCTTAATATCACTTTCTATAGAAGATATGTAGATGATTATTTTCTTATTGCGCCAGTACACCAAATTAATTAAATTTTTAATAAATTTAACAATTTTCATCCCCGTTTAAAATTTACCATTGAGCATGAATCTAATTATTCAATTAATTTTCTTGATGTTACTTTGATTAGACTTAATAAAATCAAATCTAATTGGTATAGGAAACCTATATCAGATAGATATCTTAACTTCTTTTCTAATACTTGTTTACAATATAAAGTCAATGTTATCCGAGCTTTAGTTGATCGCGGCATACTTTTGTCTGAACCTCGATTTCATAATATAAATTTAGAAAAAATAAAAAATATTTTATTAAAAAATGGATATCCTGTTAATTTCAATCTCAAAAAGATTAAAAAGAGAATTTTTACTCTTTCTAACCTTCAAAATAATGTTAACATACGTAATCTGAATTCTAATAGTTCTTCTCTTCCTGTTTTTTCTGTGTTACCTTATAAAAAAGATTTAATTGCCGGCTTAACTAAAATTTTAAAAGGTAGCAATATTAAAATTGTCACAAATAATGAAACAAATATTAACTTTCTTTTTTCAAAATTAAAAGATCCCATTGAGAAAGATTTTAAAAAGGATATGATTTACAAAATTAATTGTGGTCATTGTAATAAATTTTATATAGGTGAGACCTCTCAACCTCTTAAAAAACGTCTTTATCAACATAAATATAATTGTAAATTATTAAATCCCTACCAGAGTGCACTAACACGACATCATCAAGAAACTGGACATGTTTTTAAATTTTCAAAAACTGAAGTAATAAGTACGGTCAATCTTTTACATCATCGTCTCATTCATGAAACTTTGTACATAAATTTATATCGAAATTCTTGTTTAAATTATCAAACTGATGCTTTTGGCAATTTAAAATATGCTTTAAATTTTTTATATAATTTCAAAAATATCTAGTTGTTTTTACTTTTGACGCCATTTTGTTTTAATTTTGATTTATCTATTTATTATTTGACATATTGCAACATTTTATTTTAATTTCGTTTATTTTGTATTGTTAATGGTATTTATATTACTTATTTGTATATTATTTAGTTTATTTACATTTTATATTTTGTAGCTGATGATGAATTTCGTTGGAAATTCGAAACGTCCAATTTAAAAAAAAAAAATATGTATAGATAATTTGGATCTCTGAAACCTTATTTTATTTATACTTATAATTTTGGATCCTAAATATTTTTATTATAAATTTATTTAGTTTGAAAAATATAAAAATTTGTATTTATACAACCATCGGTCGTGCATTCTGAACCATAGCTCTAACCTACATCCTGCATTCATATAGTGCGGAACAGTCTAACTGATCAGAGAGAGATATAAAATATTAATCAAACGAATCGCTCGTACGCTTTGTTCGTGCGCGTGCACTGTGAACTTGATAATTGTAAGACTTAAAAATGAACTCTGCGTTATTTATCGCTCAGAATCTTACTAAAATTTAAGTATATCGGCACTTATTCAACATGTAAATAACAAATTTAATATATAAATTTCTTTTAACAACTTTTAAGACGAGATCATTTTATGGATTAAAGAGAATTAAAAATTATGCTCAGAATACACTGAGTCAAGAAAGATTAAGTAGTTTATCGTTAATTACTAATGAAAAGGAATAATTCAATTACATATATTCAAAATCAAACTTTTTTGAAAATGTTATAAACGATTTTGTAAATAATGGCGTAATAATAATGGATTTAATTTATAAATAAACGTGTTTCTCTATTGACCAGTGGCATAGTGTTACATTTTTGGGAGGGAGTGCAGAAAAAATTCTAAAGTCGTTGTTAATATAGATTGTAGAAATTAGAGAAACAATAAGGTCCAAAAATAATTTAATAAAGTGAAGTCACTAAGTTCTAATTTGAAATTGGAATATATAAGCCGTAAAATAATACTCATATTTTGGAAGAATCGTGTTCGGCTTCATTCGTTCACATACAATACTTACTTTTTAGGATTTTAATTTTAAAACAAAATAAACTATGTACTTCGCTAAATATAAACAACACAAAATATGTAACTTTAATGTTTTATAACAGATCACAATCACACTGTAAGTACAAGAAAAATATGGCCAATCAAAATATTAATTTGGCACGTCATTTATCAACTTCAAAGTCATTCATATGACTTAAAACATTTGAAATGACATTAACTGTTTTAATTTTTATTCAAATTTTAAAACAGTATCTTAATTAAAGCTATTTAAAAAAAAACGATTTGATTTTATAGAACAGTGTTTTTTAAAGTGTCAGTCGCGAGTAGGGCTGGGCAAAAAAATTGTTTGATCGATTTAAGCGATATGTTAAAAAAAAATCGCGTTGATTTTATATTTTTAAAAGTTCGATTGATCAATAAAACGATGTTATCGATTTTTTTAAATCGATTGATTGAAAGTATCGAATGATAAAAAAATTGGGATTATCTATTTTTCTAAGTAAAGAAAATTATTGATCAGCGAAAGCAAAGTAACAGATTTTGTATGTTCTTTTGATCATAAATATGATTATTTTACATAGATTTTTCATTCTCGTGTACAATATTTAAAATGTTATTATTATTGATTTTAAAGCGCAACTAACTAATGAAATTGCGACATGATACGTTGTACGTGGTCTGAAAATTTCTATTAATAACCTGAACCTAATTGGAGTGTTATAAATGTAGTCTATATTTTTCTATTACACTTATTATATGTTTTTAAATAAAAATAATTAAATCAAATAGATTTTTGTATTTTGATTTTGTATTAAAAATTGGATTTTTTTAAATTCTTGATCTTTTTGATCGCATTCGATTTCAAAATTAGCAATAAATCGATAGAATCGAACAGACTGATCAATCGCGACAAATCGATTCCATTTCATGATCAGAGATCGATTTGTAAATTCAAATTTGTTTGTATTTTTGTCGGTTATTGTTGTTGTTCGACGTCATCGCTCGTCATCGCGAATGGCCGGGAAATATTTTACTATCACTGCGCGTAGAAATACTTACCATCATTATTTAATTAATAAATTAAAATATCTAAACTTCATATTTATTACGACGGAGTTGGAAGTTTTGGGAGTCGCGTGAGTTTTTTAGTCATTTTGGTGTCGCGGTTGAAAAACGTTTGAAAAAGACCGTTTTAAAGACCAATACATTGTAGAATTGCAACTTTAAATACTTTCGTGCGTAGCAGAATGCATAAGTTAACAGTAGATCCATTTCTCCCACCATTAGGTTGTAGGTTCAAATGTTAGTTGAACACATGCACGCTTTACCACTGAGTTATGCATGCTCACCCTGACACTCGCCACCCGCTCCCTGCATGTCAAAAAATTAGCTACTTAGACTGGTCGTTAAAATTTCTTTCTGGACCTAACTCTGCGTTTAGTATACGTATATAAGTCGCTCACAAAATATAAACTTAATATCGGTGAAATATTTTCTATTTAAAATGAAGTTTAGTGTAAAATGTATATAAATAAAAAATATTTTTATTATTATTTCCATTATTTCGCCCTGGGTGTGCGGAGAACATCTTGAACACTATGATGCCACGTCACTGATGCATATCTAATTCGAAAACTCACCGTACGCTATTGTTTATTGAAGATATCTAACAGTACCTTAAACAGTTACTTTTTTCCATATATTTTTCATATATATTCAAATAACCAATTTTTAGAAAAAAATATATACGCGTTACCTTTTCGTGTTTTTAGTATTGTTAAGTACTTGCGATTTTAGATACCACAAGTTGTATTTAATTTGCTTTTTTTTTGCTAATGATTACTATGGTTTAATATACTCGTATGAAAAAAATATTTGTTTAATTTTACGGTAAACAGATAAATTGTAATTTCTCGAGATCTGTATTCACAGATGCTAACTTCAAGTAGCCATTTTTAAACTGTTGTAAAGAAATAGTAATACACATTAGAGGCCGGCATAAATATCCGATATCAGAGTCCGATCCGATTCGATTCGGAGACAGAATTTGGATCGGATCAGAACTCTGTCGATTCAAACGTCTTATAAAATAATCAATTTGGAAGTCGAATAAAATATCCGTCCTAAAAGTCGGATAAACCATTCGATCCGAAAATCAAATAAAACATCCGATTCGAAAGTCGGATAAAACATCCTATCTGAAAGTCGAATAAAACATCCAATCCTAAAGTCGGATAAAATATCCGATTCGAAATTTATAGTCACAGGTTTTAGGTGTAGCTTCTGAATAATAATAATAATAATAATAATTTAAAAAACATTAAATCCTATTCCACTCTTTAGAAATAATTCTACATAAAATTTTTAAGTACTTATATATCATCATACAAAATGATTAAATAAAGTTACAGTAAATATGTTTTTTAGTTTTTCACAACAAAATTAATAATTTAGTTTCATCTATGACGGTAATTTTTCTTTCGAATTTGCAACTTTACAACTGGTTACATATAAATAGGAAAAACTGTAAGGATCTAATGGTACGCCTGATCGGATGTCAGATCGGTTCACGGACCGACCAGATGTCTGGTCAAATTTAGGATAGGATCGGATATCGGATTGAATTTTGGATCGCATCTCAAATCGGATCGAATTTCGGATTGAGCGGATTGAGTCGGATCGGATCTTAAATCTATTCGAATCGGATCGGATATCAAAATGTTCGAAAATGCCGAGTAAAAAACATAAATTCCTATTCCACTCTATAGAACATAAGACGATGGTGGTGTTTATTTGGACTATTTTATGGATGGTAGAAGTGATAAAAGTGTTTTGTGTTTATGTATATTTAATTTTAGTAAAAATTAAGGTATAAAAATGGGAATGTAACAAGGAAATAATAGTTAAATTATGTTTTGTGTAATATGTAAATTGTGCCCCTTTGCAGGAAGCAAATTGTTTGAAAAAGGGAGGAATGTAACAAGTCAAAGTCAGCACATTCTTAGTGAATACAATTAAGTAAAGTAGAGCATGTTGTAATGAGGTCAAGTATTCTAAATAGTATTGTTTGACGTAAGTAGTCACACAGTGAGATGCAGTCACATAGTCAGATAGTCAATACGAGAGTTCAGTAGGAACTCGACAACACCAACCATGTAGTAAGTGTGAATAAATCTTTGTTATTTGTTGAACCAAATTGTAAGTACAAACTTATTTACAACAACCCTAGTACTTGTCCTTTCTCCGGTCTGACAAGAACCCATATAAATTATTTGTTAATTCTCCTTTTAAATAAGGGAGGCTTACAATAGCTCTTACCTGGAGATTCAGAATGCTAACCAAGAAAACAAATAATAAAATATTCACCAACAATAACAATAATGCAGAAATAACAAATTAGCATGTAAACTTTAGTTAATTTTCGTAGATAACTCAGTGGAAACTTGTAGGACTGTGAATTTGAAAACCCGAGTGTTTATTTCGTAGCCGAGAAACTTTACTCGCGTTAAAATCAACCTTGTGGTTCTTCCACCCCTAGCATGTATTAGGGCAATGATTTGACAGCTCCTAGCCGCATTTCACGAGTAAAATATATTACTTACCGAGATTTGCTACGACAGAGTGCCACACCTAGCAATGTGTAAATTTAAATGTTATTTATTTATTCTGTGCATATTGCATGCTGTATACACTACATGCTGGGCCGGATTTATAATTTTCCGCCTATAATTTACCAGATTTTTACTGCCTTAACGGTAGTGGCGGCTTATAGATGAAGCAACTGAGGCGCCGCCTCATGCGTTTGAAACAATAGTAAAATTATTTTGTTTTGTAAATTAAGTTGTTTTAACAATATTCAAATTTATTGTAAATAAAATGCCTAAAATTTGTGTGGCGACAGCGCGCAGGCTAAACGCTCTACTACCTTGTCATCGGTCTGGTGACTGAGAGTGAGACGATTACAGTCTCCGCTCACTAGACACATTTCTCTAAACTGAATTGGATAGCTCGAGCTGTCTGGCGCATGCGCATCCCTGTATTCTTCCTATATTCTGATAAATAATGTGAGGCGGATGCTTTTGTTGTCTCTCTGGTATGTTCCATGTTAATGCTCTGAGCTAAACGCATATTATGACGCGTGTCGTGTCATTCGTTGCGTTTTAGATTTTATGCGTCGCTCTGCTAGACTTTATGTATGTAATGTAAGAAATTTGAAAATTTAAAAGACAGAAGAATATATCATCACGCCTTCTACCCAGTACTGGGTGTGGTACTCTGCTGAAGCAGATTTCGGTAAGAAATATATTTTGCGCGTGAAGTGCCGTTACCAGTCGTCAAATCACGGCCCCCAAATATGTTAGTGGTGGAGGAGCCACAGGGGTAGCTTTTGAAATTATGCAAATTGTTTGTCGCCTGTGGGAACCGAATCAGGGTTCTCAGGATCCACTGGCCGACTTCATACCACTGAGCTAGCCAGGGTAGACAGAAAAATATACCTAATTTATAAAAATAAACTTTAATTTTGTTAGAATTCTATTTTATTCATTTTATATTTTTTCGATAACTGTCAAAAAATAATAATACAATAATTATTGATTTATACAAGTAAATTGAAAGAAAAACAACAAAAATAATATGAATTTGATGTGTTGTAATCAAGGGAATGTGCTAATGTTTGTTCAAATCAATAAAAATGTATCAAAAATTTAGAAATTTGACATACTATGAAAATGAAAAAAACCACTAATTTCGCGTATCAATAGCGATGTAAAAATGTCATGTTTTTTTGACAGTTGTAGAAAAAAAGTTGTTTGTATTTCGTGGGCGAAATTTGTGATTTTTTGTTCATTCAAAAGATTTTTTTTGTCCAGAAGTAACATTACAACGCGCAACAAAAAAAATATCATTTCGCTCACTTAAAATAAAAATAACTGTTTATTTTTATTATTATTCTTTTTTTTTTGCTTTTCCGATTATTAGATTGGGCCAAGTTGCCTCACTGCTCGATAGAGTCACGAGTCGCCACTGCTTAACGGTGAATAATATTTTCGTATTTACATTTTTCTACAAATATAATAATAATTTACTGATTCTCGAACTAAAGTCAAAAACGCTATAAATGTAAAAAAAAGAATTAAAAACTTGTTATTGAGTATTTAAAATATGTAAAAACATATTGAATTTCTTCGAAAAATGTCGTCCTAGGAAAAAAAATCATTGTTCATAAATAATAGTTCATTAAAAGAAATGAACATCTCTTTAAGAAATCAACTCAAATATATAAATTTAAAAAATATGCTGTACATAATATTCTGACTTCAGTTATAAAGCATAACATTTCTCTGCTTTTTCAACAAATAATTTAATAAATATTACTCTAATGTTCGATTATATTAAAAAAAAATTACCGTGTCATCTAGAATCGCAAGAAATCAAGCGAAAATATAATTGCTATGCATTTGTAGGCGTATGCAGTATCGGTTTTACCACGAAGCGCATGAAGCATCTGCTTCAGGGCTTCACATTTCAGGGGCTCCAAAGTAATACACCATACACACATATAAATTAATAATGCTCTATTTATTTTTAGAAAACGTTGAAAAGACATCAATTACACGTAAAACTCCTTTTTTAAAAAGTTCGATTCGCTTGAACACCACATTTCAAATAAGCTAATCTAAAAAAGTAAAACCTATTTCCTAATTGACAACTATTCATACACATCCACTTTTCTAACAGCATTCTTCTCTATATATTTCTACAAAGTGTGATATAATTTTGATGTAGGTATTTTCGACGAATTCGTGTCGTATAGTTAGTATGAATTTCTCGGGAATTAATTCAATCGACCCAAAAATTTAACTGCGTCCCTGCGCCTTTGTAAATTTCTCGTTGTGGAAAATTTTGAACTAAATTTGTCGCCGTAGGCTCTAACATACTTACGGCATACGTAGGTTAGTTTATTTGGTATTTTTAAAGTAATCTGGTAGGTTACTTTTGTTTAACTGGCACGTTTTAAGGAAGTTCTAGCGTGAAAAATATTTTTACAGATCTGAATAAAACTCGGCGCACGTAAACATGAGAGAGTCCTACACATCCTTTTAAAATACGAAACATATTCATCGTCTTTGAACAAATATATTCGCATGTAAAGTTGCGTTCTTATACACGGGGCTTATGGCGATTGTCATTCAGAATCGAACATATTTGGTTCGTGTACCTCTAAAAATTTGCAGTTTCATTTGAAAAACTAATATGATATTCTAGAACTATCCACGTATATTGTATCAAAAGGAAAAAGTTTTTTATCGTTGATTAATAAATATATAGCCATGCAAAGTCATGTTTTTAACGGAAAACTAAGAATCCCAATTTATACCGGTAACACCACACGATGGTACGGTATTTGATAATTTACTAGACCAACAACGTGTTAACAATTCATGATATTCAAATCATAAAACACTTATTTTATTCTATTTTTTTTGTTATTTTGAGCGTCAGTTTCGCCACTCGACGACTGATGTCGCCACCATCACACTAGAACTAACCCAGAACAGTTCCTCAACTGATCCTGCTGCCCCAGCTATTTTGATGGGTGACAGGTTGACCCGTTTTTTATCTCTTTTTAATTGTTTCTTGTTATCCGTTTTGAATTGGTGGTGTAGCAATTTGTATTTAAGTAGATGTTACTGTCACTAAAAACGTGCGTTCAGATTTTAAATTTATCGTTAAATTTTACAACTGACACTAGATGCATCATTTATTTAGAAGTAACACGAATTAGTTCTAGATCAGTTCAGGGTTGAACCCAAAGTTCCTAAACAAATACGGCCTTCATCTAATGGGAAACACGTCACTCACTGTATGTGAATACAAACAATGAAGATCTATGACATATCAAAACCGAAATGACAAATATTTGCTTTATTTAAATTATTATCCAAAATCCAATGACCTTCAAATACTTCCAAAAAATGCATTTTTAAAACGGTATATAGTTTGCATTGATTAAGCAATCAGATAAATGTTATTTACGTTCTTTGTATTATAAAATTTTAATTAATAAGCTTTAAAACACATTTTATCTTGTTTATATCAAATAGTTTCTTAAACATTAATTGTTAAAAAATATTTCAATTCCTACTAAACTGTTAAATAAAAATTTGTTTGAACAGATCTAGAGGCCTATGTATATTTTTTTTAAATCAAGACTATTGTTTAAATTATCAACTAATCTGTATCCCCATTTAATATAAGTTGTAGTTGTAGTTCTTATAATTCTTGAGATCTCAGTGGTGAGCATCAAAAATAGAACAACTTTAAAGTGAAGTATTTTTTTTAGGAATTTAAAGAAAATAAGAATGGACATAAACAATTTTGAAAAATTCATCGGATTTCAATATAATGGTGATGGTATTTCGACAACCATTCAAAATGTACATTTGTACCATCCAGAAGAAAAAATCATCACTAAACCTGAGAACTTCGTGTTTTGTGTACCGAAACTCATTGAGACCTTCCGTGGTCGCGAAGTAGAAATAGAGCAACTTATCACTTGGTTCTTCCACGATAAGAGAAAGATGGTTGCGATATCCGGTCTGCCTGGATACGGCAAAACAGAACTTGCCAAACAATTCGCGCGATATTGCAAAACCAATAAACAGATAGAACATATTGTCTGGGTGAATGCTGAATCCAGGAATAGTTTGGAAAATTCTTTCAGAGAGTTATTAAAATCATTTACTTTCGAAAAATCTGAAATGGATATTCGTGCCGTTGTTCAGAAGGTATGCAGCAAAATAGGTTATATTTCTTGTTTAATTTTTCAGGGACTTTTCACCCTGCCCTCGTATATAAATATCATTTTTGATTTGTTATAAATAAAAGCAAATTCCTAGGTATTATGCTTGAATTAAATATTGGAAGTATCAAGACTTTTTTATAAAATGTGCACGAATTGTGTAAAATTTGGCTTATTTTGCTTTTTTTTAAATTTTGTCCTTATTTTCAGCTTTTGTGCTTATTTTAAACTTGTTCTTCATTTTCGGTGTGTTCCTATTTTTTCTAATTTAATTCCTTTTGTAAAAGTAGTAAGTTGGCGCACTGGTTTTGCAACAGAAGGAACTCGGGGTTTTAATAAAAGTGGTAGAACGTTTGACAGCTGAAAATTAATATTTGTTATCTATTATTTACTAAGTTGTTAATATGATCATAGCAGATAAAAATTTTAATAAACAATTAAGGGCCGGTATTTCAAACGCCAGATAAAATTCCATTTGTACTATGATTTCGATGCGATATTTTCTAATTTATCTCGCTGATAGTTATTCGGAACTTTATCCGAAATTGGAAAAACTGTCCCTAAATAATATTAATATATCGTATGTTTTCGTAACAGGTATATCAGTTCTTCGAATCAAGCTCAACCATTTTCATCTTAGACAACGCAGAAGACAGACAAAGTATCCGTGAGTTTGAGCCACCGAATGAGTGCCTCTGCCTAGTGACGAGTCAAGTGCGAGACTGGGGAGATGACGCGGTATTGGAGTTGACTCCGTTGTCGATTGACGGCGCCGTAGCCGTGCTGCGGTCCGTGCTGCAGCAGCTATATCGGACAGAGGACGCCGAACTCCTTGTGCGCCTCGCTGTCTTCGTCGATCGCATGCCACTGGCTTTGCAGGTCGCCGCGGCCTACCTGCGCCAGGAACTGACGTCATCTTCTGTTCTTGGTAGCTTCACACTCGCGCAGTATGTTGATCATCTTACATCAGATAATGAATTAATTATCAAATCTATTCCAAAGTGCAGTGCAAACACATACAAGAATTCTATATTACAAACACTTCAAATATCGCTTGATAAAATAAAGAATATAAATGCTGTAGAATCAAATCTAGCTATAAATATATTAAATGTTTGCGCGTATTTAAATTCAGAAAGGATTCTTGTTTCTGATCTTCTTGGAATTTCGCTTATTAAGAATTTGTTGTTAGGCAGTGATAATTCGACAAAAGTCTTGAAACATGCCTTATATCTTCTTTCTAATTACTCTTTCATTCGATTAGTTAACGATCGTATTATGATTCACAGATTCGTGCAAAACATTCTTCTGTATTACCAAAATCAACTTAGTACTCAAAATAATTATTATACCACATGTTTAGAATTTATTTTATTTGAAGGCAACGAATCTCATCAGCACTCCATTTTGAAAGTAGCGGATAAAAATATAGATGCATTTTTTAATTTTTATTTAAATTACAAGGCACACATTTTGAATGAGAAAATTATTTTAAAAAATCTTGTAAAGACGGGTAATAAATTATCTCTATTGAGAATTTTCGAAGATTTGCGTACTCAATCAGAAATCGTAATCAATAATTCAAACTTATTACGTGAAGCAGCCGTATATTGCCAACACGATATAATTATACTTCTTTTATCACGCGATGCAACGGTCAACGCACAAGATGAAAATGGGAGCACCGCCTTGTCTGAATCCGTCTTCAATTTAGATCCAACAAGTGTAAATTTGTTGACAGAAAATGGCGCCGATGTAAACGCTACTGATATTTTCGGTTTCACGGCTCTCCATAGTGTGATGATTGCGGTTGGTTTGCCGGTGTATGCGACGAAGAAGAGAGAAGCACATGAGATCATTCGAAGGCTGGTGACGTGTGGTGCACGTGTGAATACTATAAGTAATGAAGGCGCGACACTTCTTCATACGGCGGCGTATGCACTGCAGCCTGATGTTATGGAAATGCTGATTACACACTACATGTTGGACGTCAACGTGCAGGTAAGATTATGTTCTTACTGTTGTGTCCGTCGGTTATTGTTTTTAGTCGCTTAAAAGAATTAATATTATAATAACAAATATAATGATTGAAATACAATCTTTTTTATAGTAAGATACTGAAACTGAATACGGTGCCGACATATATTTTCTACTCTGTCATGGGTACTATATGTTAGACGTAGGCGTTGACTGACTTAATTTTCCTAGCCGGTGAAGAGAGAAAATAATTAACACAGCGATAACTGATATACAAGAACATGTTTTACACTTTGTAGCAAAACGGAACAATTCAGAAATTGATTTATGATATTTCACTATCAACTTAGCTTCGAGAGATACAGAGTAATTAAGTGTTATCTTACGTATCTTTCTTGTTTCAAGTTGACTTGACAGAGTTTATTTTGTTTATCAAATTTGTTAGAGTTATCCTTTGTATACCATTCCTTGCAAGCGTTCAGCGTTTTTATGTAAACAGGTACATGGGATTGGTTAGCTCGACCAACGCAACGATATCACTATTTTACCCCTTGTTAACATATCCCTTGGATACAACAACAATTAGTTAGTGGTAGATTGGCTTTTGTCGAGACAAGTTGTTTGTCGTCTTCATGTTCCATGTAATTTTGTAACTTAAGGTTAAATGATACCCATGCGCCCGAAGTTCAAAATGAATATAAAAGATTTAATTTTTTTATTGAATACTGTTTAATGTTACAAGCTATCTATGTATATATAAATAAGAAGATACTACTCTTAAATGCAAATAAATTTATTTTTTAAATATTTGCATTAATTTATACACCCAAAAATATATTTTAATCATTATTTTAACTGTAATTTAAGTACTAAACGTGTTTTTTTATTAAAATTTACAATAAATATTACCAATAATATTATCTATAATATATGTGAAAATAAAAAAAATTAAACTTCGAGAACTTTTTAAAATGCAAAAAAACCTACTTTTTCCATACATTTTAATTTTTTTCTTCTATACTATACATGTTTTTTCAATTAAACTTTAATGTCTTGTGGGGAGTCATATTACATATAACATATTTAAAAAAATCCAAAAATGAACTTCGAGAATATAGTTAAAAAAAATAAAATATTTTGTTTTATTTTTTTTGCAAGTGTGTAAAGTTAATTTTTTTAAACGTAATAAGTATTATATACTGTACATATTTATACATTGTACCTATAAATTTGAAGAAGATTTCGTGTTTTATATAGAAGATATTCACAATTATAACAACTGGAATAAATATTTATGCCGTAAAATAGTTTGTGTAAGCAAATGGCGCTGAGTAGATATAGCGGCGAAAAGATAAACTATAGTGATGTCGGTCGAAATCACGAACTATTATATTGAAGGACAGGCGAGTCTTGCGGGTAAAGCATCCGCAGAAATGTTGTAGAAAGAGAGCGAGAAAAAAGTGAGTGCGACAGGAAAAAGAGTCTGGCGAATGCATGGGTGCTTACGAGACTATTCATGTTTTTTTTACTTTTAGAACTAATTACTTTAAAAAATGTTATTTGCAATTATTTAAAATTAAAGACACACTTTTCTTTAATTATATCAGGTTTAGCTTGACAAATATAAATACGTAAAATACAAAATGGTAAAATTTATATAATGTAAATAGGACATTTTATTTAAAAAATAATAAAGAAAATAGATAGAACCGAATATTTCAATTTTTTCTTAATTAATACTTTTGTACTTATACAATATATTTTATAATTTTATAATAATAAAAACAGATCGAACTGAATATTTCAATTCTTTCTTAATTTAGATTTTTAGATCATCCTTACACTGAGATTTGATATTATTTTGATTCTGTTTAAAATATTGCTTCAAGCGCAATAAAATAAATTCATGGACAAAAACAGATACTATTTCTTTCTTGTGATCTCTACAAGAGAAAGAGAATGCATAATTTTCAATTACAGAATACACTGTTTCTTCATATACACGAGGATTATCTATATATAATATTAATTTATCTTGGATATATTTGGATAATCTAAATATGTTTATATTTGGGTGGATTAAGAAACCACGACTTTTAACATTTGTTAATTCCGCTTCTTTTATGTGACATACATTTTCTTTGTTTACAAGCAATATAATATATATATCTGCTCATATTACTACTTTTTTCCAAATTTCCAACTGCTCTTTTGGAGCACGAAACAAAGATATTTTGTCATGATTTGAGTCATACCCGCTGGTACAATTGGGCGCAAAACACTTACGACCCATTGCAAACTAATTGTTTATAACTATTTATCACCAAACAACACTAATGATTGAAAAAAGTAACCTACGTTCATATGGCGCTGAGTAAATGCCGGCCTCTTTATACTATCTCTCTCTTTTAAAGTCATGCGCGCGAATGACATAAAGCTGGACGTCTACTAACTGCGCTTATATACGAAGTTGCATAGGGCTGGTCGAAATAGAAGAACATCAAGCGGTTCGCAAACCAACGCGGTGGCGATGGCGGTGACGGTGGCGGCTAAGGTGGCGAACTCATCGACGCACACTGATGCGGTTTGTTTGAGGAGAACGCCTGTAGTATTGCGCTAAAATATTTGCAGTGCAATGGACGTTGGACGGGAAATGGAAAAAGAGGAAATGCTATTATACATTGGACGAAGAAGAAGGAAAACGGAAGAAATTTAGAGATTTTGTCTTATAATCTATCTTTTTTTCCACAATTCGGATTTGCTAAATCATATAATAGATATTTATGTATCAAGAGTGAATATAGTGACTACCAGTGGTGAGCATGTTATTAGTCAGAAATGCTTATTTTACCATTGGTACATACATTTTTTTGCACAGCAAAGAATATTTATTTTTATATTCAAAATATTAAACAGGTACATTTATATGTCAAACATTTTGCAAAATCAAGTATTTATAAGAAACAAAAATTATCATGTATTTAGAGAAAATTATTTTATTATGACCCTAGGGCAATAAACAAGTGTTTAGGTCTGCTTTTTATGGCTAAAACATTAATTTCGGCTCGGTTGTGCATAAAATATCATATGAATACAATAATTCAATATTTTTTTCTGTTTCACTGTTTGTGTGCGTACTTGCATTGTCTTATATAGGTACCATCTGATCGCTACCGCCACCACTATTCCCACCGCGTTCGTTTGCGATCTGCTTCGGTTCCGGTGGTATATCACTTTAGGTTCCCGCCGGTTTTATTTAGAGTGCCTACAATGAGAGCGATGACATACGGTTACGACCGCCATATTTGTTCCAATTTAACATGGATTGTATACAGGCAAAACACGAAAATATTATCTTACGAACATATTACTTGAATTTAATATAACTTTTATTTATAAATTTTAAGCATAGACATATTTGAAAATTTATATATATATATATATATATATATATATATATATATATATATATATATATATATATATATGTATATATACTAATGAAATGATAGTAAAATCATTACATTTAAATAAAAGTAAAAAATTTACAAAATTTACTAAAATTTTGAATTACGTGCGTACTTTATTCGCGATGTTATAATTTCCTTAGGTTTGTGCTCAGACAAAACATAACTAGACCGATAACAACGGTGTTTGTTGTGAAGCAGAAGGGGATAGAATAACTGGTGGGTGTTTTAATAGTAGAAGGTTTAAACCAAAAGATATTCCTTATACTGTGTATAAGAAAGTATAGGATGCGGGCACTCACATGACACTGTGACGTTTTTGTGATGTAAAAACAGCTGTTCCGGGAAAGATCCCTGCACCACCTATAAAAATTAACTATTTTTTGTGACGAGATTTGAAAAGAACCGGTTATTTTCAAATCTCATCCCAAAAAATAGTTCATTTTTGTAGGTGGCGCAGGGATCTTTCCCGGAACAGCTGTTTGTACGTCACAGTGTCACGTGAGTGCCCGCATCCTATTGGAATCGTGGAAAAAATCGTTGACGAGATTTTCGCGGAAATACGTGTTTTGTTGTCCACTGAATCCGTTTTGATCATTTTCTCAATGATGTAAATTATACGTAAACAAATTTGATATTTTATATGTGTCAAACAGATATATTCTAAATATTAAATATGCTGTGTATATGAAAGTCGTGTCACCACACCAAATTTTTATACTTGTCTTATTCCATAATTATTCCATTATAAAATATACCTATCTTATAATATTAAGATTATTAATTAAAATCATTTATAATAATTTAAGTTTTATTATTTTATAAAATATATTAAAATATATTATACTTATGTGATACATTTATTTCATAATAACATTACTTTTCAAACTAGTGGAACCGAGTAATTTCAAACTGCCAACCAATGCGCTATCAAAAATTGATAAAATAAATGTACAACAAGATTCTTAAAATTATAAACAATATTTATAATTAAAAACAAAGTATAATTATTTTTTGCAAATAACAGTTTTTATAAATAGAATAATATTTATATTTTGTTGCATAAAAGTTATTTATTATTTCATTATCTACAGCTTTTTTTCTACAACCTCTAACTTCAGAGATACGAACAACCATTATATTAAATAAAATTTACCATTTTATGTATTTATTAATAATATTTTACGCAATAACTTTAAGAAAGTTATTTGTTATTTAGTTAGAATATATTTCATGGCTCATGAGGCTTAACCGTGCTAAACTTTTAATTTCCCGCATCAACCAATCTTAAAAATGCGTCTCCTCCCACTACTATATTTGTCTGGTTTATGTCGGAGGAAGAAAAATGACATTTGTCGAGATTGCCAATAGGTGGCTATATTCCACATACACAGCTACCTTCTATATCAACTTAGTTCAAACTCATTCATGGAGCTGACTACAGCGCTCACCTCGAGCTAGAAACAAATTAAAGCTGGGTATCATTTAACCTTAAGTAATTAATAGTTCATTCATATGTTATTGTTGTTGTTACCATTGTCGATACTTTTGCTAAATTTAAATATAAATATTGCAAATGTAATTTTATGCTTCATTTATATTTTGACTCAAATCAATTCGGTTTTAGTTGTATGTAAATTTACCAGCTGTTGTCATTAAATAATAGCGCGCGACATTCAATGTCTCTTGCGCGTTACATTGGCAGCAATCGTTAGAATGTGGCAATTCTAACACGGCTAAGAAAGTCGATGTTACACGTAAAAGACAGTTCGTAATGAGACGATCAATAGACGAGGTAAAACTTTTAATAACGCGATGTAATTACAAGATTAAATACGGTTAAATATAAGACGAACTTCTTGTAAAAATATATCGCGTTATTACGAGGGTAAGGTGAAAAGTTCTCGGCCTCACACAGAGATGACGTTTCAATCAGCAAAAATTTGTGTTTTCTGCCTGGGTGCATGTGTCACTAGATCGTATGACAAGTTTCAACTTATTCTTTCAAGTAGTTTGTCTACACGAATTTTTGAAGTAGACGTCTTGCGTGTTTTTCGTTAAAATGGATAAACTTGAATATCGTGCGGTCATAAAATTCTTTGTTTTGGATGGATTAACCCCTAAGGAAATTCATCCGAAGTTGACAAAAGGTAACGAGGACTCTGCTCCTTCCATGTCAATCATTAAAAAGTGGGCAGCTGAATTTAAACGTGGTCGTACATCCTTCAAAGATAACCCACGTGAAGGACGGCCAAAAACTGCCACCGCACCGGAAATCATCGAAAAAGTGCATGATATCGTGTTGGACGATAGGCGAGTGAAGGTGAGTGAGATAGCTAAGGCTGTGGATATGTCGGAAGAAAGGGTGCGAAACATCTTGCACAAAGAATTAGAGATGCGAAAGCTCTGCGCAAGATGGGTGCAGCATTTGCTGAATGCCGATCAAAAGCAAATGCGCAAACGATCTTCACAGCAATGTTTGGACCAATTCAATAGGGATCCGGCGATTTGTCACCATGGATGAGAATGGATCTACCACTACACGCCAGAAACGAAACAGAAGTCCAAGAAGTGGGTTGAAGCCGGTGGTTCAGCGCCAAAGAAAGCGAAGTCGATCGCATCTGCCGGAAAGGTCATAGCCAGCGTATTTTGAGATGCTAAAAAGGATCCTGTTAATTGATTACCTTGAAAAAAGCAGAACAATTACAGGCGAATATTACTCCAACCTTCTTGACCAGCTGGATGCCAAAATTCGCGAGAAGAGGCCTGGCTTGTAGAAGAAAAAAATCATCTTTCACCAGGACAACGCACACAAGGGTGCGTTGGCGATAGGAAAACTACTTCTATCTGTTCCCAAACTTGAAGAAATTTGTTTCTGGGAAGCGCTTCGCGTCCAATGAAGAAGTTGTGAGGGCCGTAGATGAATATTTTCACAACCTTCCAGACTCTTAATTCCATGAAGGAATATTGATGTTGGAGAAACGCTGGACCAAGTGTGTTGAAGTCAAGGGAGAGTATGTAGAAAAATAAAATCATTCATTAACTGAAAATCGCAGTCTTTCATTGTCATGCCAAGAACTTTTCACCTTACCCTCGTAAAAGTTTTACTTCGTCTATTAATAACCTCATTACTATCTGTATTTTACGCGTAACATCGACTCTATTAGCCGTATTAGAACTTTATAATATATATTTTTTAATATTATCGGAATTCAAGCAAATTATTTTTTGAACTCAATTGGCTTCGAACCCTACATATGTTATCATCAGGAGCTGTAAATAATACATATTACTAAAAATAATGAATCTAATAAATTATTTAAACAATGGTAACCATTTGCTATATACGTGAAGTCAGAATTAAAAAATATAATATTAATAAAATGTAACATCTTGATTTATAAATATTTTATATTTACAATCACATTAAAATAACATTAGGAAAAGATAGTCGGAAATTGGACAAATCAAATCATATCTCGGCGATGAAACTTGTATCGAATGCTATTTTGCCTTTAACCATAGTACAAGCGTGCAAAGGGAACTAATTCTTCGACAAAAAACCACTATAACTTCGCCCATTCCGGTATATATATTTTTCCGCGAATGTGAAATAAATAGTGGCAGTGAACACATTAAGCACCCCATATGATATACGAAAATTAAATTGAGTGAACAATAGTAGTAACTAAGAATAAATTAAACCCCTAACCCTGAATAAATATAAAGATAAATCTAAATACGTTTTTCGAGTACTAAGTTCTCATCATCAGTAGACGAAGCAAGGGAAAAACCCAAGATTACACGACTTGTGAACCAAGCTAGTGATTTCTTCAGAAATCGGGAATTTATCAAATTTGATATAACGATTGCGATAAAGTTTACATCGGGAAAACTAAAAGAGAAGTAACAGATTTAAAGAGCATTTAAACTACATTAAATACGGTTGTCCTGAAAAATCGAGTGTTTCGGAACACATTTTTCAAAATAAGCACAACATCAACTCAGATAATTTAAAATTACTAAAATCCGTGAATAATATTAGACAATTAGACGCATATGAAAGTATAAACATATTTAAAAATAAACACCGCTTGATTAACTCTGATCTGGGTCTTATCCCTAATAGTAATTAGTTTTGTAAGTTGACTCAAGCTTCTTGCTTATTGGTTCTTTAGACACGGCTCATTGCTTCATTTTAGTATAAATAGGTATGTACTTGTTCGGCAAAGTGGATTCAACCATGACCACTAGCTTGGTTCACAAGTCGTGTATCTTGGTTTTATCCTTGCTTCGTCTACTGATAATGAGAACTTAGTTCTCGAAATTCGTGTTTAGATTTATCTTTATATTTATTAGGGATTAGGGTTTTAATTTATTCCTAGTTATATCTTAGCCTTAGATTCTTACTTTTTACAATAGTAGTAGTTTAGTTTTTGTAATTTATCAATACAAAAAAAAATATTTTCTCTTATTAATTATGGACGCTGTAATAAACATTTATTTATTATTTTACTTGCTAAAATATTTATATATCCATATACTATTAGCGTAAGGGGTATATATATTTGTATATATGTCGCACGGATATGATAAAAACGGGGATTTGGACAAATCTCTAAGAGAGTTGATCATATCACGGGAAATGTTAAAATGACAATTCGATACGGACAAAACTCATGATATTTTGTTAACGTTCCGGATATTTTATATTTTTTTTCAATACTATGGATCGTATAATACATGTTACAATGCAATACATAACGTGACGCGGCAGTCGTCTAGTATCAAAATTCATTATTTCTAATTATTTAGGATCCATTAAGTTACGTTTTGTTTGATTTATGTTGTGTTTATTAGATTTTTATATTGACCAGATTCTTTAATTTGAAGTCGTGAATGTGAGAGGTTATGAGGAAGTAGAGCAATGAATTGATTAAATGTTATTTATTTCGGCTGTGGAGATACAATATCCTGAGGAAAACTACGGAAGACACACACAGGCAGTGGAATTCTAAATGAGGAAACCATAAATCGGATATAACATGATAACATGACACAAAAATATATAAAGTATCGGCCAAGTGATCGGAGCAGTGGATACAAGTGCGGCTGCGGCTTCAGTCTTTGGTGGGTTATCGCCCACAGTGTAAAGAGGCCGAGCTGCGTGGGACTACTGAAACTGAGCAAATGCCACCGAATGTCACGGATGACAGTCAGAGAGTGATGTCGGTTGGCCTGTTACGGCGGACGATTCCTGCGCAAGCGGGGACGCGGGTCGTCCGGTAACGTTGACGGCGGCGATGCAGTGCTGAGCATGCGGGCCTGCTGGCCTGCGGCTCGCTTGAGAAGACTACCGTGTGCTACCGGTTCGTACCATGTTACCATGCAATACATAATTTTCAAAATTTAAACAAAAGATTAGTGCATATCTTAAATATATATCAAAAACTTTTTGAAATATAATATAGCAATACATAGTAATATGTTGAACAAATTTGTGCAAATTAACTTATATCAAAATAATTTGATTACAAAGTTGCTTCAAGTATCTTGCTTGATTGAGACTGTGACGGTTTTGTTTGATAGATTCAGTCATTGAGCTGTTCTCAACCAAGCAAGACTACTTGAAGCAACTTTGTTATAAAATAATTTTAATGTCAATTTGCACAAATTTGTTCAACATATTACTATGTATTGCTGTATTATATTTCAACAAGTTAAATTTTAGATATGTGTTTAAGGTTTGTATTAATTTTTTGTTTACATTTTGAAAATTATGTATTTCATTGTAACATGTTTATACGATTCACAATTCTGAAGATGAATCTAAATTATCCGAAACGTTAACAAAATATCATGAGTTTATGATCTCATGCGTCCAATTTCCGACTATCTTTTCGTGATATAATTTCTTTAGATGCGATTTTGCTAATGTTAAAAAAACTGATTGGAAAAATTTTACAAACTTGTACTCTGTATTAGAGACACGAGGTGATATAAGGTGTCAAAATTTCGATGAAACATAGCTATCTTCTAAACGGTAGGAGCTACGACTTTGGTTAAATGGAACTTGTGCACCATTATCAGGCCATCTCAAATATGCTTTCGAAAATTCTCATGGGTTTCTAGATTATGGCGAAAAACTGACATTAGTCGATTTGTTCTTTCTTAAATAACTTCTAAACTATTGAAAATCGAAGAAAATATTTTATACTGTCTAACCAATGGCATATTTCAATTTTTTCTTTTGGACCCACAATTTCGTGATATGACATTCAATTTAATTTTTTTAAATGGAACTCACATTTAATAATACTGTAGTAAAATTGCTTTTTTTTTCCTTTTCATTCGTACTAAGCACATAATGATTTAATTTTATATATGTAGAGATAATAAACAAGAAATAAAATAATTATTAAAAAATAGATGAATTAATAAAACCGTTTATAAGTTACTTGAAAATCATATTATTCAATAGAACAAGTTACTTGTATTACAAAATTTAACGAAAATAATTAAACTGTAAGCTTTCAAATATCCGACTTTATTTCGAAGACACAAATGAAACCGATTTAAAGTTTCCAACGTCACTTTATTTAATTGTCTAGCAGTAATTCGTGCCAACGTATTATTTACAGCGTCTCTCAATTCTTCAATATTATCAAACTGATTCATATAAATCTTATCTTTCAAAAAGCGCCATAAGAAAAAGTCTAGTGGAGTCAAATTCGGTGACCGTGGAGATCAACGATGCGGACTATTGATTTCAATCCATCTTTCGCCACATTCTTGATTACAAAATTCCGTAACTATGCAGTAGAGTAAAAATTAGTCACGATTACGCCAACTCCGAAACAAAATAATTTTTCACGCTCACGAATTTTAAAATTTGACTCACGCCCTATCACTCACGACGGGTCACGCATCGTGACTTACGATGGATCACGACAATGATTCAAGAAGTACTATTGCTAATTTACTAATTTAAATAAATATATATGTATCATTCCGCCTTTTACCGATTACTGGGTGTGGCACTCTGCCGAAGCAGATCTCGGAAAGTGATATATTTTTGGGCGTGAAGTGCGGTTGCCATCCGTCAAATCACGCCCCCCAAAATGTTAGTGGTGGAGGAACCACAGAGGTAATTTAAATGAGGTGAAAATGTTTATCGGCTGTGGGAATCGAACCAGGGTTCTCAGGATCGACAGGCCGACTCGATACCACTGATCAACCTACTCCATAAAATACTTCTTTATGCTAATTTAAAAGATTTAATATTTATATTATGTATAAGTTAGGAATAATATTATTCCAGTTATTTGCAAAAAATGGGCAAAACATAAAAAAATAATGAAAATTATCTTTTTCGCCACTCATATTTGAAAACTAGATACTTTTTTCGATTTCCTCATGTCCTTCAAATATATATATATATATATATATATATATATATATATATATATATATATATATATATATATATATATATATATATATACAATGAGGTAGCAACACACGACGACAGGTCACACAGGCCTGCCTACCACACAGTTCGAGGTTCGGTACAACACTGCCGCCTCAGCATTTCCACCCACGCTAGCCAACGCTTCCCGGATGTAGTCGAGGCTTTAGGGGTGAAATGCTCTGGTGTCGAGAGTAGGCGAGAATTTCAACACTCGGCCATCCTTCGGGGCTGCTCGTCCTCGATCTGCCTGAGTGTACGCTGTGTAGCGCTGGGGCTGGCGCCGTTGCCTGGTAGATCTTCTCCGTGGTTCGGTTTCCTGTATTGGATCAGAGTCATCCGGTCAAACTGGGTAGGATAATGATTAGGAACATACGTAATTGGTTGGGGGACATCATCTTCAATACTTGGACAGTGCCAGGCCTTCAGCTGGGCGGCGTGAGCTGGAGACGCGTAGCGACGGCCCTTGTTAGACTCCGGATCCGCCACCCGGTACGTACCACTCGGCTACTTCTCTACGACCACCAGTTGTCCTCTAAACTTCAGTTCTTGTACGCGGTTCTTCTCTTCGGTGATTCGATCATCCTATGCTTTCTTCGGTATGGTGATTTTTCTCCGCCGCTTCGGATCGCCTTGTTGCATTAGCAGCATTTGATCGCCGACTGCGAGACTCGAACATAGTTCGACCGTGACTGCATTATCGATTTTTATGTCAGTTCGCGCAACAACTTGGCATTTTCAACCGGCACCTCGACATCAAATATTGGCTGCAACGCTGCTTCGCTGATGATTTCCGTGGTTTGGAGCGTTTAAATGCCGGACAACCTAACTTGGATTAGGTTCACGCTGTCGGCTGGCAAGCATTTGCCTTCCACAACTCGCAATATTGAACGCTTAGCGGAGTCTGACTCTGTACAGTGAAACGGGACAAGGGTCGCATCAGTAATCTTCAGCACGTCACCAATTTTCGTGTAGGTTACGTGAGGTAACTCAGTCCAGGTGCGGCCGATGATCACTTCCACCGGCTGGGCTTGATCCGGCACGACTAGAATCTCGACCTCTCTGCTTACTCTATCGTCGCAGATGTTCCCTCGAGCCGTTCCAAGCGTCTTCATCACAGCGGTTGTCGTGTCCCCGAATGCATAAATCGGATAATGGTTCTCTATCACCTGTAGACCGGTTTGCACCGCTACCGTGGCTCGCATCACGCAGCTCGAGCTTCCGGTGTCAATGAGGCTCTGGAATTCACGATTGTTTATTATTACAGGCTTCATATACTTCCCGGCGTCTGCAGTTGAGGTAGAGACGAGTAATGCCTCTGCTGGTTTATCTTGGGTGATTTGCCGGGGACAGTCTCGCTGAAGATGCCCTTCCTGCTGACACAACCTGCAAGTCATTGATCCCTTCTTCTCCGGACAGTCTCTTGCCAGGTGTGAATATTGGTTGCAGTTGTAGCATCTTCTCTCTAGGTTCCCTGGACGGCTCATTGACGCTGTCGTTGGCGGTGTTCTTCTATCTGTCCTCCTTCTTCGGTAGCTCATGTCTCTGGTTGCGGATGCTGGTTCCAAACCGCTCGGACGATTTTTTACCACGCGTTCTCATCGCTGGATGGCATCCAACAGCGCATCCTCGTCGGCGAACGTCTGGTTAACCAGCTCGCTGTAGAGAGTTTCCGAGCGTAAACCCGTCAAGATCTGCTTTTGAGCTTCTGCGTATGAAAGCCCCAGAACCCTGCACAAACGCATCTTTGAGTAAACGTATTCTGAAGTTGACTCACCCTGCTGTTGCATTCTGGAAGTCATGCGCTCCCATTTCTCGGGCAGAAAACCTTCCCGAACGATTGACTTCTTGATTCAGTCTCAAATTCCTGCCACGAATTTATTCTTCCACTTCTCCCCAGAAACCATTCCTTCGCCCCTTTGACCAAATGTAACCTGGCTGTCACCAACTTGAATGCATCAGGTCACCGATGGTTGTTCGCCGTGCGTAGCAACGACTCTAACCATGCCTTCGCGCGGCCCGCGCTTTGATCACCATCAAAATTTTCTATCGAAGCCGACAAATCTGGCATCACATTTCCTGACGCTTCCTCGGTACCTGGTCTATTGCTTTGGGTTGGTTCGGTGCGAGAGTTCATATTCTGATGCATGGCTGTCATGGATAGCATCATCGTCTCCATCATTTTCAACATCGCCATTTGCATGTTGACGGCCATATTGTCTGCGTGACCGGTGGCGCCACTTCCGCTGGCGTCACTTCCTGGCTGCTGAGAGGCCACGCCATCTTGTAAAGATGCCGCGCTCTCGACGTTGTTTGTGGCTGAGACTCCGCCATGTTGTTCTTCCTCATTAACTATATTTATGCGGACTGCACTACTTCTGGTCACCACCATATGATTAATAATTAAGACCCCTTAAAACACTTCTTTCAAACAATTACACAGTTTATTTCCACACAGTACTTTACGCGTTCACTGAGCACGAATCTCACTTCTGAGTTGCTATATTATTCAAACGACTCACACAAAATAACTATAGTAATATCTTTATTGTACAGTCAGGATAATTTATGTAAAACGATATACATATATACATTGAGGTAGCAACATACGACGACAGGTCACACAGGCCTGCCTACCACACAGCTCGAGGTTCGGTACAACCATGCCCTGCGCACTCTATCTGGAGAGGCAGACTTTTTAATTAGTTCTTTCTACACACACTTTGTCGCTACTGAAGTGCGCCGCCATGTTAGTATAGTATTGTCAGTCATGCGCAAAATGCAGTTTTTTTACGCATGGTACAGCATGGTAGTAGCAAAATAACAAGATGGGGTGTTGGGGTTTGAAAATGATTTACTTCTGTTTTTGCAATACGTTGTACATTGTCTTAAATTTTAGTGCGCTATTTTGTGTTCGTGGTTTTGATCATGTCTTTCAAACACCGTTGTTGTGTTCCCTTTTGTGATCGAGTGGATTCTATAATTCATAGATTTCCTGTTTATTTCGAAGATGTGTACGATATGTGGCTGGAACATGTTGGTGATAATAAACTTAAAAATATGAACCCAAAATATGTGTACAGAGTCCGGAGTCCAGAACCTGGCCCTTAATAAATTAAAATTGGTTAATTTTACACATTAAGGCAAAATATATTTATTTTAGTTAAGTACTTAATCTTACGAATTTACTTTTATATTTAATTAAGTTGATTTTTGGTAAGCATAATATGAATATATGAATATAAACTGAATTTATTTAAATTTATTGTTATTTATACCTGTTAGCCAGTTCAAATATTTATGTTTAATTTGAAAAAAATCAGTTTATACTTATTTATGATATATCTGTTAAACTCACCTTTGTTTCGCAAACTTTTTCACTCGCAAAATAAAAAGCAGTTTAATACATATCATAAATAATTATAAATTGATTATTATTAAATTAAACAATACTTTTACTTCCCTTTTAAGGACATTTATATTACCGGTCGAGACATATTTAGTTCCTTCCACATTCACATAGCGCTAGTATCGACGGTTCAAAAAAGCCGCCTGATTGTTAAAGAGAGCGTGTTCTATTCTACCTCTCTTTTCTATGGGTACAATACTGCCGCCTCAGCATTTCCACCCACGCCAGCCAACGCGTCGCGGATGTAGTCGAGGCTTTAGGGGTGAAATGCTCTGGTGTCGAGAGTAGGCGAGAATTTCAACATATATATATGTTTTTAACTTTCATTCTTGTTATTTCGAGCCCATTGAAAGTTAATAACATAAATTTATTTTGTTTATTATGGTTTAAATTGTTCACGCTTAAAGAGAAGATTTTTCTTATTTTTGGTTATTAGAATAGCCGTTTATAAAAATTTGTCAAACAAACTTGTTCATTAAAATTTCGGTTACTGTACAATATCTATTATTTTCTTTATTTTTTATTCAAAGGTAATATTTACTCTTTTAACTAATTTCCTTGAGCAACTCATTCATGTAGAAATTATAATTAGTTTTTAATTCTTTAATTGCTTTATTCTTGTAAATGATCCAGGACCATCACGGCTGGACGCCTCTCCATGTTGTCTGCTGCAAAAACCAAGCATCTAATGTTAAGGAACAAAGGATTCTAACGGCTAAGATCTTGTTGAAGCATAAAGCAAAACTTGATATTGAAAATGATCAACACATGATACCGATGGAATGCGCATATAACGATGGAGTTGATTATATGGTAGAATTTCTGAATAATATTTCAGGGAGTAGCACAGAAATGCAGGTAAATATTGAATGTAATCTAGATTATTTAAACTCTATTGCTAGCTATATTATTTTAGAAAGACAATTTTAATAAACCAATTGAATTATTCTATATCTAACTTTAAAATCAGATAATCAAACTGAAGTCTTTAACTGCAGTAAAATCAGAATTAGTAAATGCTTTTTCTGAATTCAGTATTGGCTACCGTTTAAAATTATTATTATTTTTTAAATTTGAAACTCTTTCCTATATATAACTATTTTGGATTTAGGTACCGAAGATAATTATATATATATATATATATATATATATATATATATATATATATATATATATATATATATATACATAATTTTACTATTCAAGGGGTTACGCTTTTTAGAAACGATAGAGCTGGTAGAGGTGGGTGGTGTTGGAGTGTATATAAAATCAAGCCTCGTAAAATACGTGATCCCATATGATAATGAGATTAATGTTAATACGTTATCACTTGAGCAATGTTGCATAGTTCTAAAAATTAATAATAAAAAATTCGCGTTTGGTGCGATATACAGACTTCCGTCTGCTAATATCAATGATTTTATTACTAATCTTGAACTGATATTTGGTGATATCTTTCCTCAAGTTGATTGTTTATTTTGTCTAGGGGACATAAATATTAACTTACTGAATATGAACAACTCTGCTGTACAATTATTCAATGTGTTAACTAGTCAGTTTGATTTAGAGCAAATTGTGACAGAACCTACGCGTATTACAAATATTACAGAAACTCTGATTGATACGAGTATAATTTTATCATCAAATACTGAAATATGCTCGCAAGTTGTAAATGTTGATACCAATGATGTATCTGAGCACCTTCTTACTCTCCGCAATCGAAATATGAAATGTAATATTAAAAAAGCAAATGAAATTGTAATTCGTGACTTTAAAAACGCAAATTATTCTGAATTTTTCGTCGCTCTTAATAATATTGATTGGCATAATTTTTATGGATCCAGTGATATTAATATAAAGTTATCATTATTTATTGAAAATTTGATCAATATTTTTGACTTCTTCATGCCAGAAAAACGTATAGTTCTACGTAAACCACTGAAACCCTGGAATACTGACATATTAAAACTCATGATTAGTCTTAGAAATAGTGCTCTATCTGACTTCAGAAGAACTAGATCTCTTGCACACTGGGAGTACTTTAAATCGCTACGCAATTTAGTTACTAAATCTATTCGACTTGAAAAGAAAGCTTATTTAGAGCATAAAATTAATACTTGTAAATCTGATTTGTGGAATTCTCTGAAAGAATTTAATATTAATGTAAAAAACTGTCCTGACCTTTCACATATCACTTCTGATGTAAACGCAGTGAATAAGCATTTCCTTGGTTTCTCCAATATACCCCATCCTAATCAACAAACTCTACATTACTATAATAATCATTCACATAATATTAATACGATTAATACCTTTTCAATTCACGTCATAGGTGAAGAAGAAGTACACTACATTATTAAATCTCTTCATTCCAATGCTATGGGTGCAGATGGCATCAATTTAAGAATGCTTAAGCTTATTGTACCTTCACTTCTACCTCAGATAACTCATTTAATCAATTCATGTATTTTATCTTCTACAGTTCCAGATTTATGGAAGACTGCTATTGTTAAACCCATTCCCAAAACTAAAAATCCTACCTCCTACAATGACATACGTCCTATCAGTATTCTACCTACATTATCAAAAAATTTTGAAAGAGTAATGTCTAAACAAATCTCGGATTACATTAAAAATATAAATTGCCTCCCTGAAATTCAATCTGGGTTTAGACCAGGATTTAGTACAACAACTGCGCTTACCACAATTATTGATGATATTATACATCAAATTGATAATAAGAAAATGGTACTTCTAGTTCTTTTAGATTTCAGCAGAGCATTTGACACAGTCAATCATGAATTATTAATTGCGAAACTAAAATATCTTGGCTTCGATGTTACTAGTAGGCAATTAATAGCCAATTATTTTGCCAATCGAACGCAGAGGGTGGTGAGTGGGTTCAATACATCTGAATCTTTAAATATTTTACAGGGTGTTGCGCAAGGATCAATTTTCGGGCCATTATTTTTTTCTCTGTACACCTTCGATCTTTTTATAGCTATCACACATTGTAATATGCACATATATGCCGATGATACACAGATTTATTTACCTTTCTCGCCAGCTGATTACGAGCAGGCCATGGCCATCATTAATAAGGATCTACAAGTAATCTCTGACTACTCAAAGAATAATTGTTTAGTCATAAATGAAAAAAAAAAGTGCTGTAATGTTGTTCGGTAATAATAACACGAGGAAAGATTTATTAGTTAGTAATAGAATCAACATTCAGTTAAACAACATCAGACTCGGGATTGTAGAAAGATATAAAAATCTGGGTTTACTAATTGACAGTGAATTTAGGTTTGCTGAGTATGTAAATTTATTACTTAAAAAGGCATATTTAGCACTGAAAAATCTGTTTATGAATCGTTTAGTACTGTCAACTAAACACAAATTGATACTTGCGAATTCGCTAGTACTCTCTGTGTTTAATTATTGTGATGTAATTTATGGCCACTGTCTTACATTACGTGACACACAGCGAATACAGAGAGTGCAAAATATGTGTTTGAGATTTGTGTTGGGGTTGAGGAAGCGTGATTCAGTAAGTGCATTTATTTCACAATTTGGATGGCTAAATGTGCAGCAACGTAGAATACACCACTTTGCTTGTCTAGTGCATCGCGTAGTAGTAACTAAATCTCCATCTTATCTTTTTAATAAAATATCATTTCGGTCATCGTTACACAAACGTAATTTCAGGGCCCATTTTAACATACACATTCCAGCTCATCGCTCATCCTTATTTCAGCGTAGTTTCAGTTATAATTGTCCTCATTCATATAATAAAATACCTAATAACTTCAAATCGCTTACTATCACATCATTTTCTAAACATTTTAAAACATATTTATTAGTATAACATTTAAACTTCTTTCTCATTAAACGACATGACTCTCTTCATTATGTTCTCATAAATAGTTTGTTTCTTTCTGTATGTATATGTATGTGTATATATGTATATGTTTTTACATGTAACATTTGTTAAAATTCTGGGTATCATGTTCATATTAGTTAACATTGTAACATTTTTTTGTATCGAAAACGTTAAGTGTTAGAACAGCTTCGGCTGAACTTTTGGAAATAAAGTATTTTATTATTATTGTTTTTTATATATATATATATATTAGGGTGGTCCTTATTTTTTTTTTATTTTTTTTTCTTCACCCCAGGTGGATAAAATGAACGGTTATAATAAAAAAAAAATTTCTGTCAAGTCTCGTTGGAAAATATTAACATTAACCCGTGCCCCAAGACGGTTGAAGTTTAAATGGGAATTAACATGGGATTTACATACCTGCGGGTATTACAAGGTATAACTCGATTAGTTCTCAATATTTTGACCCCAACTCGACTTATATAAGGTATTTGACATCGCTGAATCCGAATATGATAGCGAAAACATGATTAGGATACTTGACAACTGTCAAAACGGCTGTCATTGTGGAAAAAACCCAATTTTTTGCCGTTTTTTCAGATTTTTTCAACTTTTTAGGTTTTTTAAGTTTCTGTATACGAATATGGCGTTCAAAAAAATTAGAATAAAAAAAAAATTGTCCAAATATTGTGCCAAGAAGCAATTTCAATGTAAATTCGTGTTTTTGACAATTTTTTACCCTATTTTTATCATATTGTCGAGTTTTAACCCATTAAGGCCCAAGCAAAACTAAGCCTTATTACAGCCAAACTAACTGCACAGTTCATAGCACAGGTGAGAAAAACCCATGTTTTTTTGGTTGGTCGAAATAATTGTTCAAACAAAAATTGTTTAAACAATTGTTAAAAATCATCGGGACTCAGCGAACAAAATTACTATGATCTACTTCTCATATTCAGCAATCTCAAATATCTATAAAAATTTTGACAGTTGTCATGTATCGTAATACTTTTTTGCCGTCAGATATCAATTGTTTAAACAATGATGGTTTAAACAACTAATTTAATCAAACAAACAAACGGATAATTTTTGTATGCTATGATCTGCGTTGTTAGTTTTATTTTTCCGCACTTTTCTGAGCAGGGACCGAACCGACGTTTTGGCAACCGAATTGTTTATTAATCTTTTAACAATAAACAATAGTTAAGAATCCGATCAAAAGTACGTAGATCATATTAATTTTGTTCGCTGAGTCGAATGGTAGCCGCGAATCGACAAAGTCCCGATGATTTTAACAATTGTTTAAACAATTTTTGTTTGAACAATTATTTCGACCAACCAAAAAAACACGGATTTTTCTCACCTGTGCTATGAACTGTGCAGTTAGTTTGGCTGTAATAAGGCTTAGTTTTGCTTGGGCCTTAATGGGTTAAAACTCGACAATATGATAAAAATAGGGTAAAAAATTGTCAAAAACACGAATTTACATTGAAATTGCTTCTTGGCACAATATTTGGACAATTTTTTTTTATTCTAATTTTTTTGAACGCCATATTCATATACAGAAACTTAAAAAACCTAAAAAGTTGAAAAAATCTAAAAAACGGCAAAAAATAGGGTTTTTTCCACAATGACAGCCGTTTTGACAGTTGTCAAGTATCCTAATCATGTTTTCGCTATCATATTCGGATTCAGCGATGTCAAATACCTTATATAAGTCGAGTTGGGGTCAAAATATTGAGAACTAATCGAGTTATACCTTGTAATAACCGCAAGTATGTAAATCCCATGTTAATTCCCATTTAAACTTCAACCGTCTTGGGGCACGGGTTAATGTTAATATTTTCTAACGAGGCTTGACAGAAATTTTTTTTTTATTATAACCTTTCATTTTATCCACCTGGAGCGAAGAAAAAAAAATAAGAACCACCCTAATTAATATATATATATATATATATATATATATATATATATATATATATATATATATATATATATATATATATATATATATATATTCAAAAACAAGCGCAGGGCAACGCTCCCTCCCTTGCTTATCTTTTTGTTTCATTTTCAGTTACTGCATTGTGTGGACTTTTCTTTCATATACAAGTGCAGGCAATCGCTTTCATCTTTTCTAATCTTTTGGATTCGTTGTTAGTTTCGTTATTAGATTCGCTGTTAGGAGTAAACGTGAGCAATTTGAGATGTTTTATGCATATGTTATGTACGTTGAAGAAAGAAAATGAATGACAAGTGAATATGAATGATGTGATTGAAGGTTTGTTGTGTGATAATGATTTCGAGTGTAATAAATGAATGAGTTTATATGGAGTGATCTATGAATGTGGTTGAAGTGAGGGTGGTTTGTTTGGATGAAAATGTTTGACGAGGGCTGATTGTTTGATGAGTGTAATGAGTTAATGTTTTATGAGTGATTTTAGGGTTCGTGCTACCCCATTTGTTGGGATATAGCGTGAAGATATATATGTATATATATATATATATATATTAAACAAAATCACTATTGAATTGAACTGGCTTTGTATCTAGTATGATTCTCAAGATCACGGTAGAGAGTCAAAATAAAAATACAACCTTTTACTGTTCACAAAAGTATATCCAGGCTGAGTTTGTTTTTCCAAAATTATAAGTGACTAGTCAATATTATACATACAAAATATATTTTCGATTAATTCGAGATAAATAAAAAAAATCAGAGCTGTTGTCATTTCTAACTACAGTGTGAATCTAATACACATATTCTTTCTTACATGATAAGATGCAGAGATTACCTTACTAAGGGGTTTTGTTACAATCATGGGAACTTAGCTGATGTAAGTTCGCACGATGTTGTGAAATACAGGGTTGGACTGTTATATTTCTTACATACATACATACGAGTACATACATTCATAACATCACGCTATATCTCATTAAATGGGTTAGCACGAATCCTAAAATCATTCATAAAACATTTACTCATTAAATACATCAAATAATCAGTCGTCGTCTAATATTCTCATCCTAATACTTCATCCTCTGTTCAACCACATTTATAGATCCCTCCATATGAGCTCATGTACTTATCACACTCAAAATCATTTATCACACAACAAACCTTCAATCACATCTATTCAATCACTCCTATTCACTTTTCAATCATCTTTATTCAATGTACATAACATATGCGCAATATATCTCCAATTACTCACGCTTACTACTAACAACGAATCTAATAACGAATCTAACAACGAATCTACAAAGATCAAAAGATGAAAGCGGTAGCCTGCACTTGTATTTGAAAGAAAATTCCATACAATGAAGTAACTGAAAATAAAACAGAAATATAAGAAAGGCATGTTATGAAGTTTATATATTATAGCAAGAAAAAATACATTTTAGTGAAAATTTTTAAATATTGGTTCCATTAAAAAAAATAAGTTTTCGTTGTATCTTGAAAATATGCTGTAGAAAAAAATATTTTTATACGCCACTGAAACACTGAATACGACTAAAAGGTATGTTTTTTTAAAATTTATTTGAAAATATTACCTTTTTCTTCCACTATTTTAAAATTTAGATTCATAAAATCGTCGATTTTAAAAATTTTACTCTTATCTAGTCACCTAAGCATTATTTTGGAAAAACAATTATAACGATTACAATTTTCTTTTAAAATAGTACTACATTGGTAATTTAACATTGTATCTTTTACGGCCACTTAAAATATTGTATGAAAATATTATTGATATAAGAATACAGGCTGTTTCATAACTTCGGGTACATACGTTAAGGGTATATTTTGTGTAACATGCTGATAACGAATCAAAAACAGTTGAAAAAAATTCGAAAAATTAAGGGTACTTTACCTACAGCGTTTCTTTAGTACTGCACTGGATTCGCTTTCCCATTAAAACATACAGTTTTCATTACACAATTCAATATTAGCAGTTATTTATAATAGATATTGTATTTAATTATTAACTATACACCCAATTGCAGTGTCAATGAAAAATTTTTGACTGGGATCAGGGAAATTAATTTTGAGATTTAAAAAATAATAATTTTTGAATCGTAATCAGTATATCAAACAACATATACCCATAACGTATGTACCCGAAGTTATGAAACATTCTGTATAGCGAATTTGACCACGAACTACATTTGGGTTATGTTTCAGCGACAAACGTATCGTGCCAGTGCCAACAAAGCAAAACAAAACAGACTTAAGTGTTTGGTTATGTGAATAAGGAAGCTTGCACACTACGAGACACAGGAAGAATGGAAATATTTATAGTTCAGATATTATAAAAACACAGTTTGGGTTTGCAGACAGATAATTAACATTCAATCCCAGGCTATGACATTTTAAATATCTTTTCATAATGTTAAATTTGGAAAATTGAGCTTTTTGTTTTCTTTTATAGTTTATTTACTTTAAAGACAATGGACCAGCAAAAATCGATAAATTCCCATGTACTATAATAGTTGTTTATGTATCAAGAGTGAAATCTGGCGTTTCTGGCCCGTGGCATGATTATTAGCACGAAGCACAAAACTAATAACATGCTCAGGGTCAGAAACGCAAATTTCAGCCGTGGTACGTGTAATGTATTTTTATTAATGTTTATTAAGTATCAAGTTAGTAGTCAAAAAATAAAAGAACATATAATTTTGTATATATTAAATGTCATATGAGAAATATATTTAAATAAATAAATATATCATCACGCCTTCTACCCATTACTGGGTGTGGCACTCTGCTGAAGCAGATCTCGGTAAGTGATATATTTTGCGCGTGAAGTGCGGTTACCAGTCGTCAAATCACGGCCCCCAAACATGTTAGTGGTGGAGGAGCCACAGGGATAGCTTTTTCAAATTATGAAAATTTGTCGCCTGTGGGAATCGAACCAGGGACCTCAGGATCCACAGGCCGACTTCATACCACTGTGCTAGCCATCCCATTATATATTTAATATATATATTTAAATGGAATAAACGGTTAATTATTGATCTTTGACTGATTATATATATAATAAAGTGGCGACGAGGATAAACTACAATGTGAAAACCTATTTAAGGCGTTTAAAAAATAAATTATCTTTATACAATGTACCGGAGGATAAAAAGGTAATAATATTACTAGATGTTATTGGTGAGCAAGTATTCGAAAGATTATGTGATCTTTGTGAACCAGATGAACCTGAAAAAAAATCTTTTTCTGAACTTGAAAATTTATTAACTGATTTTTTCGACCCTGAACCAAATGTTTTAGTTGAACGAGTTCGTTTTCAGAACAGATTTCAGATGGAAGAGGAATCAGCTAGAAAATTCGCAGCTGAATTAAAAAAAATAACTCGTTTTTGTAAATTCCCAAAAAATTGGTTTTCAGATGCCCTTTGCACTCAATTTGTTAACGGTATTAGGGATACTGATTTAAGGTTTAAACTTTTGGAGCAGGATAATATTACATTCGAAAAAGCAGTTGAATATGCTTGTTCATATGAAATTAATCAAAGTGCTGTTAAAAATATAGGGCGTGCGACTAATATAGGAATTAATGTAAATAAATTGTCTCAAATTAAAACAATAAATAAAAAAAGAAAATGTAAGCATTGTGGATTTACAAATCACGAAGAAAAAGATTGCCGATATAGATATGCAACTTGTTATAAATGTAACTTTAAGGGTCATATCGCACCTGTTTGCAAAGATAATGGTAAATTTAAGAAACAAGAAGAGAAAATGAAAACAAAAGGTAACTGCAATAGTTTGAATCAAGAAATTTTGACTATTTCTGAAAGGGAGGATGAAGAACCAACTCTCGACTTATATACAGCCTGGCAGTTAGTTGAAACAAATGATCTACGAAGGAAAATTATTGTAAATTTGTATTTAGATGATTTCCTTATTGATTTTCAGGTTAGACACCGGTGCGTCAGTGTCATTAATTAGTTTATCAACTTTCAAGAAATTTTTTATTAATAAAAAATTGTTTCCTACTTCATTAAAATTAAATACATATACTGGTGAGCATGTTACATTGGCTGGTAAATGCGAAGTTAATGTTAAAATCAAAGCTGAAGATCTCGGAACTACTAAATTAGTATTATACGTGGTAAATGGTCCGTAAGCAAATATTCTTGGCTTAGAATGGTTACGATCAATTCAATTAGATTGGATTACAATTTTATCTAAAACAAATAATATAAATAATAATTTAAATGTATTTAATTCAACAATAAATATTAAGTCTAAATTAGACAAATTAAAAGAGAAATATTCAACCATTTTTAGATCTGACATTGGGAAAGTAAAAGATTTAAAAGCAAGAATTTTTCTTAAGCATGGATCAGTTCCAGTTTTCAGAAAAAACAAGGAATGTAGCTTTTTCTTTAGTACCAAAAATGAAAGCAGAAATTGAACGTTTAGAGCGCGAAGGAATTATAAGTGCAATACATCATTCAGAATATGCCACACCAGAGGTTCCAGTTATTAAGAAAGATGGAACTATACGTCTTTGTGGAGACTTTAAGGTAACAATTAATTCCCAACTAGTAGTTGAAGAATATCCAATTCCTAGCATTGAAAGAATTTTGGCTAATATTGGAAATAGTAAATTTTATACAAAAATTGATATTTCACAAGCTTACAATCATATTGAAATTGACGAACGTGATCGACATTTTCTAACAATTAATACAATAAAAGGATTATATCATTACAATCGACTACCATTTGGTATTACTTCTGCTCCTGCGATTTGCCAACGGACTATTGAAAAAATATTGCAGGGTATCCAGGGAGTGCAGGTATTTTTTGACGATATTTGTATATCTTCCGAATCAGAAAAAGAACATTTAGAAATATTAGAAAATGTTTTTAAAAGATTCGAATATTACAACATCCGTGTAAATACTACTAAATGTCAATTTTTACAAAAATCAATACAATATTGTGGTTACATTATAAGTTGTAATGGGTTACAAAAATGTTCTGACAAAATTAAAGCTATAATAGATGCCAAAGAGCCAGCTAATGTTACTGAAGTGAAATCATTTCTTGGAATGGTAAATTTTTATGGTAGATTTGTTAAAAATTTAAGATAAAACAAAACGGCTTAATAATTAAAACTTCAAAAAGAAAAACTTCCAAGGACACGGGAATTACAACATGTCTTCTTTCTACAAGTTCATTCGAGCAACTTTCCATCAAACTACTTCATTTAACTTAAAGAAGATCTCCAAGACCATGAACCAATTAGCTACACTCAGGAATAGAAGAATTTTTCTGTTACGATGTAAGGAATACAACATCATCCCCAACTGTTGCTGGACCAAGGTACATAGCACAGGGATACATAATCCTTCTTTCGATAGACAACATCTAAAATATTGTTTTAAAATTTTATTATCAGAGATTAATTACACAGTGTCACAGATTAAAGCTTTAGATAAACTATTAGAAAAACTTAAACAAATTGTACAACGTTATCTCCCTAATCACATTTTTAAAAATACTCCTGGCATTTTGACAATATTAAATACAAACTCATCAAAAAATTTGACAGATTAATGATTAAAAACGACGCATACTGTTTCTTTAATAAAATTGAATCATATTTAAACAAATGGCTTATAAATAAATCTACGTGCACTTTACCTTTTAACGTTAGCTGTATTTTGGCACTGGGTCCTAAATTTCATTACTTTAACAAACATTGTAAAAATCTGAATAGAAACAACATGTTAGGTCTTTTAGCTAATTTTGAATCATCCGTGGATCATCGTAATTATGATGTACTTAAAACTCTAAGAATGAAATTAAATAATTTAGTTTACAAACATTACAGAACTTTAAAACAATTTAAACTTTCAACTGCCGAGACAGTTATTGTAACAGCATTAAACAAACGAACAGTGTTTTACGTAAGCACCCTGAGTTGATTGTCACTACTGCTGACAAAGGGAATATAACTGTGTTGCTTGATAAATCTGAGTATGAAAACAAAGTGAAAGAACTTCTTAATGATGACAATACGTACAAGAAATTAAAAACTGACCCCACCACCAAAATTCAGTATGGTAACAACAAACTTGTGACAGAACTCAATTCTAAAAACCGTTTAACTCCCCTAGAAACTGCTTCACTTAAAATTTACAATTCTACCAGTCCTAAACTCTATTGCCTGCCCAAAATTCATAAAAAATATTGTCCCCTACGTCCTATCGTTGCTAATATAGAATCTCCTACTGTACATTTATCTAAATTCATTGCCAGTATTCTATCACCCCTTAAATTTAAATCCCCGTATTTCCTTCATAATTCCTTCACTCTTATTGAAAAATTTAAATCGTTTGATTGCCCTGTCAACCATGTTTTAATTTCTCTGGACGTCAAATCACTTTTTTCTGTTATACCTCACGACTTAATTGTCCTTGTGGTACGAGATCGTTGGAATGAAATAACTATTCACACGTCACTTTCTCTTGATGACTTTCTTAAGTGTCTTAAGTTCATTTTAGATTCTTCCTATTTGCAATTTCAACTTGATTTCTATCAACAAATACTAGGGTGTCCAATGGGAAATCCTCTATCTCCTATTTTAGCTGAAATAGTTATGTTACATTTAGAATCTAATATTATTCAGAACAATTCTCAATTTAACTTACTTTTCTATTTCCGTTACGTAGACGACATTCTTGTCTGTTTACCCAAAGACCAAATCTCAGACATTTGTAATATTTTCAACTCATTTAACTCACATATCCAATTCACTATGGAAGTAGAACACAGCAATCAAATAATTTTTTTAGATATTAGTATTATAAAACACAATAATAGATTCATCACGAACTGGTACCACAAGGACAGTTGGTCAGGTAGATACTTAAATTTTGACGCTTACTATCCTATTAATTACAAACGTGCTGTCATTTCCAACCTGGTTGACAGAGCAATTAAATTGTCCGATCCGAAATTCCACTCCTCGAACATTTCACTTATTAAAAACACTTTACTTAAAAACAACTATCCATCCAACTATATTGACGTTTCCATCAGAAACAGATTACAAAAATTGAACAACCTAACCCCCATCCTTAACAACACCCAACAACAGACAGTAAATCCCATAAGTAAAACTAGATACATATCGTTATCATTTTACAAACATTTACAACGTGATATTAAATCCATAACTTCCTCCTTAAACCTCACTCCCGCATTCAAATCATCATCTGACACCAGTTTGTTGTTCACCAGATTGAAATCTAAAATTAAAAAAGATAACAAAGCCAACGTGGTTTATGAAATTAATTGTTCGGATTGTCATGCTACTTACATTGGTAAAACTAAACAGTATATTCACAAGAGACTCAGTCAACACAGTTATCATCTAAAAAACAAAAATTTTAATCACAGTACAATAATACAGCATGCTTTAGAAAATAACCACCAATTAAATTTTGAAAATTTTAAAATATTGCACTCTGGATCAAATAAATATAAAAGACTGTTCCTTGAAAGTGTTTACATTAACTTGAATAAAGAAACTGCGGTAAACATCAAAACTGACATTACAACAACATATTTGGTCTTTTTCGCTGATCGATGTGACATTTTGTTTCTATTCAGATTTCTTCTTCATCCTGTGTTTTAGTTGGTTTTTAAACCACTAGGTTTTGTATAATTTATTCTGATGTTTGCTCGCCGTCTTGACTCGGAGGTGTGCAAACTTGCATACTCCTTAAAAAAAAATTTAATCAATTTTTTTTGTTAAAAACATGTAATTTATTAAATAAATATTTATCATTTTAAATTGTTAATAACCACGCCGTGGTTAAAATTATCTTTGGTAAGGAATTTATATTTTGTACTTTATTATATTTTTAATGTAATTTTTTCACTTATAGACCTGAAGATGAACACGAACATGTGTTCGAAACGTCGTCTTTTTTTAATTAAATAAATAAAAAATGTATTATACTAAATTCTTCAAGCCTTTATCCAATATCCCTGGATCTTTTGATTCCTTATTATAAGATAAAACAAAATGAGTGAATCAATTCTCAACATCGATGATGAAGTGTTATTTGATGAATCGATAATTGCCAAGGAAATACATACACATCAACCTTACATATCGTCAACATTCAACAACAACGATGAAATTCGAATTCCTATACAGAAACAAGATATTCTCACAGAACTCAGTGACAGTGACATTGTGATTGAGGGTAAATTGTTGAAAAAGGATGGAACAAAACCGACTGCAGAAATATTTACATGAAAATGTAGCAGTTAAACTTTTTATTACAGAATAATGATTTCGATAGTGGAGTAAATTTAATCTAGGGAGATTTGTTCCTCTCGCTCCTTCAAAAATTATTTCACCGCGACTATTATATTCATATACGCAAATATTATAACCTTTATAATATCTTTGAAATTCCGTAATTTCAGGAATACCAGCTCCATTTTCACTAATATTTATACGCGCTTTTACCATTAACTCGCGTGCTTTTGTTCCCTGAAAATCCTGCGTGTACTTTACTATATATTTAAAACAAATGTCCTTTCTTATCCACGAGTCTGCTACCACTAGCGCACGCGGTAAACACAAATTGTCATTATTGTCTATAGCTATAATACCCGTTTTTTTACGACACAATTCTGCAGAACTTAGTCCATGTCCTCGTATTCTTCCCGATCCCGATGGCACAGACACGTGTGTTAATTCTATCGTAAATTGTCCATCCGAAAACACGATCTTATTACGCTGAAGAATGGTTAGAATTGATTGCCAAACAACGTCTGTATCTAATTGATGTGCACGACGAAAACTCAACCATGCTGGCCCATTTTCTAGACGCGGGGTATGAAATATAAATCCCACATAATCGTTTGGATTAATTACTTACTGAACAACATCTTCGAGGCCTTTCTGGAACCACGTAATAGGGTTATTGCCCTCGGGAGGATCTGCCACTACGAAGGTTATTCTTCTTCCAGTTACGTTAAATTTTTTTATATGTTTTTCAATTTCGGCTACTAAAGTAGAGCGCGGACCAGCATTTCTCACTTCCGAAATTTCATCGCTACCCCCTCCAGTTTGCACCGCGTCATTAATTGTATTTTCACAAAAATTAAAAAAGGCATAGCAATTTGCCTGTTCTGTAAGAGAAGATTCTATAAGATCTTCGCAGATGTTAAAAAAAGCGTCGAAATATGCTTGATTATTCATTACGTTACTAACGTAGAACCTATACAATATAAATATACCTGACTGAAATTTCAGAATGTCGAGGTTTCTTTTATATGGAGGTCTGCACTCATTGTAAAAGTCTATACCATTGTTCGGTTTTCATCTCCTCTCGTACATCAGAATAAACTTTGTAAAATATATACAATTTTACTCAGTAATTTATATCGATTCTACAACACTATTTGAAACTAGTGTATTATAATAAAATAAAAAAATTAAAAATTATTTATCTGTAAAGAAATATTTCATCTGTATAGGAATATTTAAAAAAGCAGAAGAAATTGATATTTTAAATTATATATTTATTTTCTCTTAAAATAAATGTGTTCACACAACTTGTATCTCTAAATAACTTAAAATAATAATAATTAAATATTTCTATAAATATTTTCTTAAATGTAACATTCGCTTTTATCACGTATATATACAAACTTTCAGGTAAAATTAATCTATTTCTAATACTAAAAATTACTACATTTTGTACAAATTTTTTATAAATATTTTTAATACATTTATACCTAATATTATATTGTTTCAATAATAAACTAATACTACTAATTAAATTTAAAATGTTCTTTTCACTCAAAATTACTTGCTACTTACATATTAATTGTTTATTTTCCACTACACGGAAGTCTATTTTGCATATATTATAATCACGTTTATTGTCTAAGTCTAATCTTTTAAAAAAATTTATAACACCGCCAATGTCATTAACGTCGATGTACATTTTTTCACGCACATTTCCCATTAATCTCACAGTTACGCGGGGAGTGGGGTTCGGATCTACCCCTATCGCAATAAACCTTTGCCTGGTGGAATCTAGAGGTAACGGGGTTACGTCGATAAGTCTATCGTTATTATCCCTGTAATCTTTATTTACAGGAAACGCAAAACTCGTAGTTTCACCCAAGACAAGATTTATACGTGCAGCACTCGCACCGACAAACAGATGCTCTACTTTTAACAGGGCCGGATCTAGCTCGAACTCGTTCGCGGAATAATCAAACAGCTGAGCATAAGGTTCGCTGTCTAATTCCGTTGAAGAGATATTGCGTGCTCGCTAGTGCTTCCTCAAAGGCTCCTCCTCCTCCTCATCTCCTGAGGAAATGCGATAGACTCGTTTTCTCAGGACAGGGTGCAGCGTGTAGTCGTCTTCAGCGGCGACGTCTGATGGTGGTAGTTCTTGCTTGGCCTCCGTCAATTCCTCCAATACTTTCGCAAAGTCATCGTCTGACACCTTGCCCTCAAGTATATCATCCAAAATTTGTTGAGCGTCTTCGTCTGATACCTGGGGCTCTGGCGGTACAGGATGAACTTCCGCAGTGACCAAAAACGACGACGACGATGACGATGTTGATGGAGTTGCGACTCCGATGACATCCACCGGGGGCAGCAAATTCGACGGAGGCCTCACCACCGTCACGTCCAAAATACGAAATTTCTTGGATCTAACTCCTGATGGAGGAATAAAATTCTCGATACACTGCGACATACTTGAAACGAACTACACAGATGAAGAAGTTTAAACTGTATAATGATGAAAATTCTATCTTACGTGTTTATATACTATGATACTCTGCAGTGATTGACCATTAACGTTTTCGAACAGGTAAAAAATACCCTATGCGTGAGATGTGTATATATATATAATTAGGCTGTATTCAACAACAACACTGCAAATATTAGGGTTTCAAGTCAGTACCTGTCCCACAGCACATGAAAGAAATATATTATTTCGCTAGATTTATATTACATAAGCCAAGTCAGTTATTTAAAAACCTTCCTATGTCGCAAATAATAGTTTTATTTTTCCCACAGCCAAATTCTGAAATAACCCACAGGTGTGTATACCTGGCAAAAACCCGAAATATACAGACAAAGCCATTGTATACAACAGGTGCCTTTTCTGCTAGTAGCTGCGTGGGATAAATTCTACTACAATACCAGTTATCAAGATATAAATATATTATTCAATAGGAAAAAACCAAATTTTTCACAAGTCCATTCGTGTAACAAAAAAATAAAAATAAAAATAAAAAATGTTTACAAAAAAAATTATTATTATTTTTACAAACAAATTTAATTCACAAAAAATTAATCACATTCATTAATTGATCTGGGCAACTATCATATTCAATACTTCATCCGGACCACTATCATGACGTCACAGCCGCATTCTTTGGGGGCGGCGAGAGTCAACTCCGACTACTTAAATGCACTTTAATCCATACATTTTGAATTAATGATTAATTTTGATATTGTTTTGGCATATAATTCACAATGACAGTATTATACAAATTTTTAGGTAACTTAGGCAACATAAATAAAGTGAAATATTTTGAGGTTTATAATACACTTGTGGCTACGGTAATGTTTGTTTACCTTTCAAGGAATTTCAAATTTAGTCTTACAGGAATTATTAATTCATTAATTCACGAACAGGAAGGTCATTTTCTTCCAGAAGTGCGAAAAAGAATTTGAGCACAAAATTATCAAAAATTTTATGTATTGATCCGAAGTGTTTTAAAGGGAGTATGATTATATGCACACAATCATATACTTACTATCTATATACTGCTAATACTCGTATTTTACAATTAAAAGTAGCGTCCGCTATGAAGGAATGTATACATCCATCTCACTAATAGAATTTCGCCCTCGTAATGCGCAGACGTGTTTCTATGAGTGTCTTAAAGAAATATATCAGAAGGGGCATAAAATAATGAGACATAAGTGAGTACTCAAATATTGTTTCCAAAAAACTATTACTACTCGCAACAAGGTATAGACAGCCACATCATGACAAAGAGATAACATTGTCGATATTCGCTAGGTGCAGAGTCATGGTGGGGACAACCGAATCGACTGCAGTGATCGCTGTGGATAAAATAAGCGTAAAATAATTCTCACGTTGTGGTGACCGCGACTGGTTAAGGATTTTAACATGTAAATCATAATTTCGTAATCTCGTGCTTCACTAATTATTTTAATCAAAAAAGCTTCAAATAAAAGTTTTAGGGCATAAATTTTTTTATCTAAACCATATAACAAAACTAATTTTACATGCTGTATAACGGCACAAATTAGATTTGAAAATGACGAAAATTGCCTCAAAACTATCGAAGGCCTTGGAATTGAAGCAAAATTAATCAAATGTTTGACCTTTATGTAAGTGTCAATTGTCAAAAACATATTCAAATAATTTTATTCAAAAATGATTGTTTTAGAGACGATATGGCAGACATTTTGGAAAAACGACTATATTAAAAGAAAATTTAGAGATATTTTAGAAAAATTACTGTCCTATAGACGATTTGACATTTTTGGAGATATTTTGTTGGAAATTTACTGTCTTAGAGATGATTTGAAAGACATTTTGGAAAAATGACTGTATTATAGACGATTTAAGAGACGTTTTGAAAGTAATTACTATTTTTAGAGATAATTTGGGAAACTTTTTGGGAGACATTTTATTGATAAATGTCTGTCTTAGAAACGATTTGGCCAAAATCATGATTGATATTCAAAGAAATTTAGAAAATTTTTATGCCACCTGGAACATTTTGTGACAACTAACAACGAAGCCTAACATATAAGTAAAGAAGAATATATAAACGATAATACAGCAGACAAAAGAAAACATCAATAAAAAATTTTACACGTTGTTTTCAAGTTTTCTTGAGGTTTGCTTCGACACGTAACTGTCCAAGACCTATTACAAAAAAATTTAATCCATGAAAGTACTAAATATTATTTAAAACATTTACTTTGCTTTCCATATGATAAGTATTTATTTCTGCTATGGTTGAGGACCTTGAACCAATGAGACTGCAAAAATTCAAACATCTCAATTATTTATTATTACTATTTATCATTCATTCATAATCATTTACATCTCTTTTACCCTTACAAAACATAACTCACCAGTTACGAAATAAGAAATATAAGAATAAAAAAATTTATCATTTTAATAAACACAAGTCTTATATTTCTTCAGCATTTTGTGCGGTTTTTATAATATCACTTGATATATAAACTTAAATAATACATTTTGTAATATTTTTCAAATCTTGTTTTTATAAAAATTATACAAAATGTATGAATCAACGGTTATAGAGCATGATTTAATGTGGCCGTCAGATGTCGTTATCGTCACGCACCCTGCCAATAACAACCAACAACGTGAAGAACAGAAGACCGTTTGTTCTTGAAATAGGAACATCCGCCAATGGCTAAAGAGTCATGGACACTAAAGTATGACACGCTGTGTAATACTTGCAGGATCTGTATAAAGCGGCAAAGCGATTAGACATATTTTATTATTAGTGTTATACATAATACATTAATCGCTCTGCCAACCAATACTAACTGCAATAGACCAGTGGAATAAATACAATTTCGCCCCTTTGGCATTCTTTCTTGACACCGACTGTAGTCAATCTTAATACAGCAATGTGAGCATGCGCATTTACTACACCGAATTCTATTAATGAGATAGAATTATATATCTGTCTCCCTTCATAGCGAACGTGGAAAATACTGAACCAGCATAGATAGTAAGTATGTGTGCATATACTTACGTGGGTGAAAATTCTTCACAAAATGTGAGGATATAAGTTTCAAAATTGTATTAATATTTAAAAAATTAGGTCTATTTTTGTCAACAATGTAGAAATAAATATATATTGTCAAACCTAATTTTGAGTCTGTTACAATCATTTCAGATCGCAGTATTGTTAAAATCTAAATTTTAATTTGGGATTACTGGGATTGTTAAAAATTCTGCCTGTGAGTGACGTCGATTATGTGACATCATTATAAAACCGGGATTAGTTCTTATACCGGCGCCATGAGGCTAGACACAGCCTAAATATTTTTCTCATTTATGCTCAAATTTTTAATAGTTAAAATCTACTGCTGCAATATTGCGTTATATTGCGTAACGTTGAAAAGTACGTCTGCAAATAGAATTTTCAACCCAAGAACACTATAATTATATACTATAAAACGTTACTCCGACATACCAAGCAATGTAGTTTTTAATGAAATATTTATATTTATAGTGGTACGAATACATTTGGGATCGGGCTGCTATTTACTTATATTCAGTTTTATCAAAATATTTTCTAACCAGCCCTGATTATTCATTGCCATGAAAAATGAACACAGTGCACCGTAGAATTTTATCTTTTACTATCAGAAGATTAGATAAAATCGAAGTTTAAAAGATATATGAAAAACAGAAATATTGAAACAATTCATAATTCACCTATTGTCGGTGAAAACTGATAAAGTGAGTGCATCGTTTTAATAATTCAACAAAATGAGTCGTATGCAAGAAGAAACAGATCATACAATGTTGAATTTATCAGCATCAGGTATGTTATGTTTTTACTGATTTCAAAATTAACAAAAATATAATATGGCGAAACAATAAAATAATATCGTATTTCTATACAACAGAAAAAACCAAAGGTTTTCATTTTAACAAAGCAATAACGTCATCTGACAGAAAAATAGACAAAGAATAATATTTACGATCCAATAATATTTATCAAACTCAGTGCACACAAAATAACATGTACTAAAAAAACTATGTATACCTATCTAATCAATATTATTTCTAGTTCAGTAGATATACATATATACGTATGTTCATATCTCTTATAAATGTGCCTCTATATTGAGTTCAGTCAATATTATTAGTTCAAATATATTTTCAATATTACATTTGAAGTACGTATACATTCAACTAAATACATATCTTAATAGAAATTAATGTACCAAGAACAAATATTAATAAAAATATATAAAATTAAATTTGCTAAATTTTCTTATATTTTTCAGTAAGGAATTCATTAATTGGGTATTGTTTGTGTTACTTAAAGATATATTTTGCACTCAAATAATAATTGAAAAGATATAAGACAAAGCGAACTGATAACAATAATATGTACACAAAAAATATTTCGTTCTTAGAATTAAAACGAAAAACTGTATCTAATAAAAATGATTAAACTGATTAATAATACTAGTACATGATATTTATTATGAACAGTGATATTATCGAAGTACAAAAGTGAATATCTTAAATTAAAGAAGAATATAAGTTTAAAAATATTTAGATACAGTCGAATTCGATCATAAAAAACTCAGTTAAATTGAGAATTGGGAATATATGCAAAATATTTGTAATTTTAAGTTTAGTTCACATGTTAATATATAGAATTTTTACTGGATATAAAATAAACGTGGACTGTACCATAATAAATAAAATATCAATCGGAGTACGTTTAGAATGAAAAACTTTAAAATATAAATATATCGTTTGAATATAAATAATATTTTTTGATTCAGTTTATCTTAAATGACCATTCAGGATTGTATAGAGATCCCTTTTTAATTAATACTTACAAAAACAAATAAAAGTTGTTGCGAAAATAATTTTACGTATTAATTTTGTTTTCTATAGTTTATTGCATTTCTTAAAAAATCGGCAAATATGTTTAATTTTTTTTAATAAGTTATGATACTGGAACTTGTAATAAAATGTGAACAAATGAAAAACATCTGAACTAATTTATGTTTCACAAATTTCTTCCATATCCAAGTCCATACTTAAGTTTTTAATAATTAAACAATAGTTTTCTGTTTTCTATACAATGTTGAGATATAATACTGCAGGCGAAATGTAACTGTTTCGAAAATTTGTTAAAAAAAAAGTAACTAATTTTAATATTGTTTATGTTAGTCAATGAAAAAAAGAAAATTAAGGTCATATTTATTATTTGAGAAAAATAAAGTTACTTATCTTAATTTCCTCAGATTTCGATAGAAAAAAAAGTACATGTTATATATTTTGTGTCAATATGGCTTCACAAAACGATATAAATTCACTTCACAGTTTATCAATCATGAAATATGGAAATGAATTCTTCCTTCCGATTCCGAGAAATTTGTACTCGTATAATAGCATCTTGAACGAGTACTTACCACTTTAGAGATAGGCAAAAGCGGATTTAAAATATTTCGGGCCCTAGGCAAAATATTGATATATATATATATATATATATATATATATATATATATATATATATATATATATATATATATATAGGGATTTACCATGTAAAATTATACTTTTGTAATTTCCTGTTTCCCTAATTATTTTATGCAAGGAAGCTTGAAATAGAGGTTTTAGGACATAAAATTCTGCACAAAATGAATTTTACATGCGGGACTAATTAAATCTGAAAATAAAGAAATTATCGATAGCCATGAAATTGAAACAAAATTAACAAATGTTTGACGTTTTATGTATCAAAATAAATGACATAATAAATAAAGAAATTACTTTGACAGATTAATCGTCAAACATTTGTTTAATTTTGTTTCAATTCCATGGCTATCGATAGTTTTGAGGCAATTTTTGTTATTTTCAGATCTAATTTGTGCCGTTACGAAGCATGCAAAATTAATTTTGTTTATTGGATTAGATGCAGAATTTTATGTCCTAAAACTTTTATTTGATACTGTCTTGCTTAAAATAATTACGGAAGCAGGAAATTATAAAATTATGATTTTACATGTTAAATACCCATGTTCGAGAGTCGCGGTCACCATCCTGTATATATATATATATATATATATATATATATATATATATATATATATATATATATATATATATATATATTAGGGTGGTCCTTATTTTTTTTTTATTTTTTTTTCTTCGCTCCAGGTGGATAAAACGAAAGGTTATAATAATAAAAAAATTTCTGTAAAGTCTCGTTGGAAAATATTAACATTAACCCGTGCCCCAAGACGGTTGAAGTTTAAATGGGAATTAACATGGGATTTACATACTTGCGGGTATTACAAGGTATAACTCGATTAGTTCTCAATATTTTGACCCCAACTCGACTTATATAAGGTATTTGACATCGTTGAATCCGAATATGATAGCGAAAACATGATTAGGATACTTGACAACTGTCAAAATGGCTGTCATTGTGGAAAAAACCCTATTTTTGCCGTTTTTTAGGTTTTTTCAACTTTTTAGGTTTTTTAAGTTTCTGTATACGAATATGGCGTTCAAAAACAATGATAGTTTAAACAATTAATTTAATCAAACAAACAAACGGATAATTTTTGTATGCTATGATCTGCGTTGTAAGTTTTATTTTTCCGCAGTTTTCTGAGCAGGGACCGAACCGACGTTTTAGCAACCGAATTGTTTATTAATCTTTTAACAATAAACAATAGTTAAGAATCCGATCAAAAGTACGTAGATCATAGTAATTTTGTTCGCTGAGTCGAATGGTAGCCGCGAATCGACAAAGTCCCGATGATTTTTAACAATTGTTTAAACAATTTTTGTTTGAACAATTATTTCGACCAACCAAAAAAACACGGGTTTTTCTCACCTATGCTATGAACTGTGCAGTTAGTTTGGCTGTAATAAGGCTTAGTTTTGCTTGAGCCTTAATGGGTTAAAACTCGACAATATGATAAAAATAGGGTAAAAAATTGTCAAAAACACGAATTTACATTGAAATTGCTTCTTGGCACAATATTTGGACAATTTTTCTTTATTCTAATTGTTTTTGAACGCCATATTCGTATACAGAAACTTAAAAAACCTAAAAAGTTGAAAAAACCTAAAAAACGGCAAAAATAGGGTTTTTTCCACAATGACAGCCATTTTGACAGTTGTCAAGTATCCTAATCATGTTTTCGCTATCATATTCAAATTCAACGATGTCAAATACCTTATATAAGTCGAGTTGGGGTCAAAATATTGAGAACTAATCGAGTTATACCTTGTAATACCCGCAAGTATGTAAATCCCATGTTAATTCCCATTTAAACTTCAACCGTCTTGGGGCACGGGTTAATGTTAATATTTTCCAACGAGACTTTACAGAAATTTTTTTTTTATTATAACCTTTCGTTTTATCCACCTGGAGCGAAGAAAAAAAAATAAAAAAAAAATAAGGACCACCCTAATATATATATATATATATATATATATATATATATATATATATATATATATATATATGGGTATTTAACAAATCATAATTTTATAATTTCCTGCTTCCGTAATTATTTTAAGCAAGACAGTATTATTTTAAGCAAGACAGTATCAAATAAAAGTTTTAGGACATAAAATTCTGCATCTAATCCAATAAACAAAATTAATTTTTGCATGCTTCGTAACGGCACAAATTAGATCTGAAAATAACAAAAATTGCCTCAAAACTATCGATAGCCATGGAATTGAAACAAAATTAAACAAATGTTTGACGATTAATCTGTCAAAGTAATTTCTTTATTTATTATGTCATTTATTTTGATACATAAAACGTCAAACATTTGTTAATTTTGTTTCAATTTCATGGCTATCGATAATTTCTTTATTTTCAGATTTAATTTGTCCCGCATGTAAAATTCATTTTGTGCAGAATTTTATGTCCTAAAACCTCTATTTCAAGCTTCCTTGCATAAAATAATTAGGGAAACAGGAAATTACAAAAGTATAATTTTACATGGTAAATCCCTATATATATACAGGGTCCATTATGAAAGTAATGCGTATGATCGTATTATGACGTGACTATCCATCACAGCGCGCTCCGATTGGTCGGAAAATGTGGAGGGGGTTCTGCCCGTTAAAACGCGCCTGGTCTTGCTTCGCTCCGAGCATTGAGAGCGGAAGGACGTGTTTTTGCGTGGACGTTGTTTTTCGCCTTTGTAACACGGCGTGATGGAGGGTTCGCTTGAACAGCGGTACGCCATCAAGTTTTGCGTGCGGCTTGGAAAAAATGCTACCGAAACATTCCAGATGCTTCAAGAGGCCTTTAGGGACAACTGCATCTCGAAATCACAATCCGGGAGGTGGCACAAGGCGTTCAAAGAAGGCCGAGAGGAGGTCGTTGACGAACCTCGTTCTGGACGCCCAACAACGGCCAGAACTGATGAAAACGTGACGCGCGTACGCCAGGACAAACCGTCAACGCAGTCTTTTACTTGGAGGTGCTCAAAAGATTGAAACGCCGGGTCGCACGCGTGAGGACTGAAATCCAAGCGGTCAAACTTCACCACGACAATGCCCCCAGCCACTCGGTCTTCATCGTGACCAACTTCCTGGCCCGGCGCAACACCCCAGTGGTTCCCCAGCCCCCTTACAGTCCCGATTTAGCTCCCTGTGACTTTTTCTTGTTCCCCCGACTGAAGAGAGAGCTAAAAGGGAAGCATTGGGAGACAGTGGAGAACATCCAAACGCATGTCACAAGGTTCTTAAAAGACATCCCTGTGGAGGAGTTTCAGGGTGCCTTCCAGGCGTGGCAGGCACGCCTACGCAAGTGTATCGATGCAGGAGGGGACTATTTCGAAGAATTTTAAGCTTTTGTACTAATAAAATCATTCAATCTATTTTTCTCATAAAATGCGCATTACTTTTATATTGGACCCTGTATATATATATATATATATATATATTATAAGGGAATAAAATTATATATTTCTATTATAAAACTAAAAGTTTGAATCCGGGTCCTAAAATTTTTGGGCGCTAGGCTATTGCCTCTTTAGCCTAGGCCAAAGTCTGCCTGTGGAGCTTGGTAATAATAAAATTTTAATATTCTGTAACTCTATTTTATGTTTTTTAAACTATAACTTTGATAAACATTTTTCTTCTTATGTGTCAATCAGTTCACAACTACTAGTATTAAATTATTATTAAATAAAGTGTTTTTTAATTATTTCGCAATATTTAATATTTACAAATATGTAATTTTGGTACCTGCTACCGAGACTGTACGATGTCATATAATACGTTTTATCTAGTACCTAGTAAAAGTAATCAAGTCTTCTAATGAAAATAAAATATTATCGTCATGAATCATTCATATCATTATGACAAATCATTCCAATTATCCATTTCGTTCCGTACTGACCTAGTTTGCAACAAGCTTTAGCCTCGTATCACAATACGAGCTTGTTGCAAACTAGGTCAGTACGGAACGAAATGGATAATTGGAATGATTTGGAATCGAAACTATGAACATAAATAGAGCTTTGGTATTCCCCAAAATATGCTCGACATGGATAGGATAAATAACTTACAGGTACCTAGTCCGTGATGTTGTTTTGGGTTTGAATTTCGCTATTTTTAGTTTATTTGGAGAAAATAATACATTGTTTTATATTTCTATCCTATCTCTAAAAGGACCACCAACCAATACAATGTTCAGGTATTATAAATTTTCACTTAATGGGCGTCCGCAGGGGAGGCAAGCCGGGGCGTGCGCCCCCTCTGGATATTAACTAGGGTGGTTGCCACGACTCTCGAACATAGGACTTTAACATGTAAAATTATAATTTTGTAATTTCCTGCTTCCCTAAATATTTTAAGAAAAAAGATTGAAATAAAAGTTTTAGGGCTTAAAATTCTGCATCCGAACCAATAAACAAAATTAATTTCACATACTTTGTAACGACACAAATCACACCTCTGTGGCCTAATTGGTTAGGACTTTCGCGGCCCTAGTGGAAGGTCTGGGTTCAAATCCTGGCGAAGGCAAGTTGATTTTTTCAAATTTAATTAACATTCAACGCGTTCGTTATTTACAATTACAATTAAACAAAAACAATTATCTTTATGATTTGATTAACTTCAATCGTGTCAACGTTTGTATATCATTTGCATTGTCGAAAAAACCCATTTCGCACATTTGATATTTACTTACAACCGACACATAGAAAAAATCGCTTGTCAGTGCCAACAATTAGACACACCTCTGTGGTCTAATTGGTTAGGACGTTCGCGGCCCTAGTGGAAGGTCTGGGTTCAAATCCTGGCGGAGGCAAGTTGATTTTTTCAAATTTAATTATTTATTTATTGCATTTAAATTTTGTTGAAGTAACATTGCGTCGTCAACAATATGTATTCTTTTGTACTATAATAGACGTATCTGTGACGATTTAATATTGTGTTTCATATTGTTTATAAAAAGGGAAAATTGTAAGGGCCCTAAACTCTTGACCTACACCAGACACTACATTAATTATTTTGGATTCATGATTTTTGTACCTTATTACTTAAATATGATTTGAACCACAATAACAGACTACCACATACACCATATAACTCTAGTTTATGAGTTTATTTAAAAGAATAACGTGATTCACCTAATCGAATGCTTTTTTAAATCAGTGTATACTGCATCCAATTGAATTCCTTCTTCAAGAGATTGATTTATATAATTTATCAAGTTCATCAAGTTAGTATCGCATGATTTATTAGCGATGAAACCGTGCTGTTCTTAATAATTTTCTTTAAATCTGCAGATACAGAATCTGTAAAAATGGAATCAAGTATCTTGGGTATTGTAGACATTATTGTTATTGGACTATAGTTGCAGATATCCTTTCTATTTCCTGATTTGTAGATCGGGGTAATGTTCGCACGATATTTTACAGATTATACTTAAAGGAAATACTAATACAGAACGACAATTTTTTTTATAAAACTTGCTGGTACATTATTTGGAGCAGCAGCTTTATAATATTTTAGATTTACTAATTTGTTGAACACAACATCACTGGTGATTTCTATATTATGTAAAACATTGTTGAATTCACAGTTTAATATATAGTTTTCACAATCAATATCAACGTCATTATTGGCATATACGGACTGAAAAATATTTGCAAAATTATTAGTAATATCAGTTATATTATTAAAATATTCAGTATTGTAATCAAAGGCTGATCTAGAAAATTTTTAAGAAGGCGGAGGGGGCATTTTGCTTTTTGTTTAAGGAAAACATATAATTCTGACAAACAATTCTGTAATTTTTGTGCGATATATATATATATATATATATTTTGTATTCTGTTTTAAGTTTTTAAACTTTAAACAGTGTGAAAAACTCGGAAAATGTCTGATAATTCAAATTTTGAAAGCTTTTCAGAGTTGTTTCAGAATATACAAAAATTTTCAGCGATTTTATTTCAATAAGGGTTATCAAATTCGAATAAAAATAACACTTATAAAAAACTAAAAAAAAATAATAATAAGCCCAAGGGGGCATGGCCCCCATGGACGAAGGGAGCTTCGTGGATCCGCCCTCGTTGTAATTCATATTTAGGGGAATGTCTACATTTATCTTTAACAAATTTCAAAAGCCTATTTATGTTATCTTTCAAGTTATTTTGAGTATGACAGGAACAATTTATAATCGTGATAATTGAGAGTTTTGCATTCTACATGCAACATTCTATAATTATTATATAATATATCATTGTACTTATTATTCATAACTTTCTTGTACAAATTATTTTTACGTTTAATTGGTTTATTAATTTTTGTAGAACACTAACTGGGGAAATTATTGCTCTTATTAAAACGTACTGTTCAATTACTTTATAAAATTTTATATAACATTCTGATGCCATAGGATTAATACTAGATTCATTATTAATGATTTTAAAATTAGCTTTTCTACATATAATTATATTTCCAGTGGTTAGAATATTTGACAGATGTCCGCAGATATAATTGGTAATATTAGTTTTAATGGCGGATGTTGAATGTCAGGTTCCACCAGAGGCGTTTGAGATTTTATTAACCTAGCTTCTGAGCGATTGGCAAAAGATAATTTTAAAATAGTGTCATTATAATATCAAATGGGTACATGTTTAAATATGCAGTCGAACCGCAAATGTGTTCTTCTTGTTTTGTAATTGGTGATGGATTGGTGACGTGACCATTAGGATACTGCACCCACTGAAGCCGTGGAAGATTGGAATCCCCCATTACACAGATTTATTGTAGCGGATGGGTTTCTTTCTACCGTTTGTTCTATAGATAATATATGACATTGATAAAATCCAATCCTTGAATTTGGTGGAAGATAAACAGTGCCAAAAATAAATTCTTGCGAGTTGTACATTATAGTAACGTATATCTGTTCAATATTAGTTGTGGCAATTATAATTTAAATAAAGATGAGAGATTGAAACTAACCGCAATCAAAACCTCGCCGCCGCGATTTTTCTTACTTGTATTACTCTTCCTATTATTAATATTAACAATAACTGTATCTTTATCTTTATTATAAACACCAATTCAAAAGCATTTTAATGCATCAATATTGAGACGTATATTTGAATTATTATTTTTTTAAAATAATCTTTAAAGTGTTCGATATATCATCTAGTAAACGTTCTTCGCGTGTATTTTTAGTAAATTCGTGTAGTTTATGAATTATGATGTTTTTCTTATTATTTTGACGTTTTTTAATTTGAAGGGGGTAGGTCGGTCTGTGAATCCTGAGAACCCTGGTTCGATTCCTACAACCGACAAACATTTGCACCACATTAAAATTACCCCTGTGGCTCACTTTCTACTAACATCTTTGGGGGCCGTGATTTGACTTCTGGTAACCGTACTTCACGGGCATAAATATATCGCTTACCTAGATCTGCTATGCAAGGTACGACGCCCAGTAATGGGTAAAAGGCGTGATAATATATTTGTTTTATAATAATTTCACATATTATATTTTCAATATTTTGTGCTTAGGGGTTCCGCAATACTTAAATCCGGCCCTGGACAAGAAGTAGATGACTCTTCACAGTGAGGCTAAGGGGTAGATTGATTTAATTAAATAAAATTTTGAGAGACCACGGCTGAATTTAAATATGCTTTTCGTGTAGAATAAAATAAAATATAGCCTATATAAATAAAAATATAACAAATACAAATAAATATTTTATAATCATAGTATTTATTTGACTTGCAGTTTGCATGTTGACGATTACTGAACTAATAAAATAAATTTCACATAAATTGATTATGTGGCTACTTAGATATTTATCTGCTTGCCTACCTATCCTGTAACAGCGGCTCTGAACTAATGTTCGTTTCCTAAATTTTCAGTAAAATCAACAACTGAGCAGGAATATCTTTTTCCAGTATAGTGGAATGGTACTGTAATAATTTGTTAACAATTGAATATGTGTAATATTCATAGATATTTAAATCAATACAATTTGGTAAGCAATTGGGAATTTAAATTAAACTCAATATTATCTTTGAATCTTAATATTTACAATTTAATAAATTAGCTAAATAAATATTTTATCAAAATAGGAGAATAAAATTTAAATAAAATAAGAGCTACGGTAATAATAATAATAATATTTATTTATCAAAAACAAGATATACATAGTATACAAGCTTGATAGGTTGGATTTCAGCACAGGCTGGTTTTCAAATCCACCTTAGACATAAAAAATTGCACTTAATTAAACTAATACAAATATGAAAAATTAAACAAAATACAAATTATTCTTTTGAAATTATTAACTCATACACAATAGACAAGCCGAAATAATTATTTGAAATAAATACAATAATAATAACAATAAATACAATAATAACAACACAATGATAACAATATTAATAATAATTATTGTTTAAAATGTAGTTGCATAAACATTATTTGGTAAATAATCTCCGAATATATTATCACAATTTATAAGAATGTACCAGAGTTACAATCGTTAAAAAAATCATCGAGATAGTAATATTCTTTTTGAATTAATGTAATTTTGAGCAAATTTGTACATTTAGTATTACTCATATGTTTTAAAGTTGACGGCAAGCTATTGAAAACTTTGATAGCCATGTATTTGAAATTTTTTTCATAGGTGGTTGATTTGTGACGTGGTGTGTTAATTATAATATTTGTTTGTCGAGTACAACAGTCATTCGAGACCATATCAAATCTATTCCGGTTATTAATAACATATTTAAATAATTCCAGTAGGTAGATACATGGTACTGTTAAAATGTTTAAACTTCTAAACCTTCCCCTGCAAGTAGTTCTAGGACTAACGCCAAGTATTATTCGAATGGCTCGCTTCTGTGTTACAAATACATCCTGTAGAACTGAATGTGAACCCCATATAATCATACCATAGGTTAATACTGAAAAAAATATAACCATAATACACCATTTTTAGAGTTGCAGTGTCAATTCTTGGTTTTAATATTCTTAGACAGTTACACGCTTTATTTAATTTTTGAATCAATAATTTTGTGTTGTTGTACCACTTGAAATCACTATCAATTAGCAAACCCAGGCACTTAATAGTGTCTACTTGAATTACACGATCATGATCCATTGTAATATTAACGCGATTAGTGGAAGCGAGCGAAAATTGAATAACATTGGTTTTGTTGAGATTTAAATTTAATTTGATTCAAAGGTGACCTTCAATATTGAAAGTGACAACATAAATTAGTGCTCGTGTAAAACTCAAATTTAAAATTAAATACCCATCCAAAAAATTCAATTTCCTACTCATCATATCCTCCTTATTGAAACCTTCCTAACCATATGATATTCCAACGTAACGTTGGATTATCGAAAAAACCAAAACAACCTGAAATAATTTCTTCGAAACCATTAGAATACAAACATACAGATAGAGACATCTAGCAACAGGTAGTGTCACTGCGTGGCACTATAAACAAATCAAAACAACATTACCGACAATAACAATAAAAATGACAAATATAACCAAATCATACTCAGAAACTACACAAAACAACAAAAACATAACCCAAAAAAATGACATATTTCCATCGAAAGAACAGGCTATAGTAATAAATGCTATTGATGAAATCCCCATTTCATCATATGTCTATGAAATTGGAAAATTCGTACCACCAAAAAATATTACACATGCATTTAGAATGTCAAATAAAAGAATATGTATTTTTTTCAGCACCAAAAAAATAGTAGAAGAATTCACAACAAGCACACCTTATATACTAATTGAGAATCACAAATTAGACGTGAGAAGACTGATATCACCGACAAAAAGATTAGTTATTTCAAACGTATGTCCTTCAATTCCTCACAACATTATTGAAAATGCACTACATCAAATAGGTATTAAAACAACATCACCAATTACATCCCTACGAGCAGGGATGTTAGAAGGCGAATTCTCACATATTTTAAGTTCTAGGCGACAAACATTTATACAAAGTGACCAAGAAATACATATTCCTGAAACTATATTAATAAACTTTGATAATACAGATTACAGAATCTTCCTCACTGATGACAGTCTAATATGTCAAACATGCAACATACGTGGACATTCCGCACAAAAATGCAAAAATAAAAACAACGGAAGCCAAGAAAAAAACAAAAATACACCCATAAAAGTAACAGCCCGTGGTAACATTGAAAATAAATCAACACCACAACCAAAACAAATCACAAATTTACCCGATAATAATACAATAGAAAATGAAATGACAAATCTAAACCAACTTAACGAACAAAGAAAAAATTTGCTAAAACCACTACCTGAAACAACATTATCTGCATTATCATTAAATCCTACAGAAACAGAAACAATGCTAATCAGCCAAACCGCAAAACGTCCAGCTAGTACCGACCTAGAAACAATCGATATACAAAACGATGAAACACCAATAGAACCAAAAACAACCACAACACTTACTCAACCAAAATCCAAAATAAAAAACAAAAAACTACGCTCAGATAGTATGTCAAATTCAACGGAAAATCTTCAAAAAACCATCAGCAGCAACCAAAACCTATATCCTCTTGACTTCAACCAATTCATGGAAATCATGGACAATGCAGGCGGCGTTGAGGATCCACTTAGCATTGTTAGAGACTTTACAGATGAACCACAAGAAGTAATAAATATGTTGCAATCCCTATACAGGCATCTACCGAGAGGAGCCAAACAAAAAGGTACAAAAATAATGAACAAATTAAAAATTCAACTACGGGACGAACAACTACTAAATACACAACAAGATGACGACACTGATACAGTGGAATAGTAACGGCCTCCTATCCCATATAGGAGAACTGCAAAATTTAATCACACAAACAAATCCAAATTACATATGCATCCAAGAATCAAGATTCCACACTCACCAAAATCCAAAACTAAAAGGATACACAATTTACAAGAAAGATAGACTCAACACCCATGCAAGCGGAGGTGTAGCTATCCTTGTTGACAATAAAATAGATACTGAAGAGATCGATCTACAAACTGACTTAGAAGCCGTCGCAATAACAACGAACATACCCACAAAAATGACAATCTGCAGCTTATACCTTCCACCTAATATCCCAATAAACGAAAATCAACTATTAAATTTAATAGACCAACTGCTATCTCCATATATTATATTAGGAGATTTTAACGCTCACAATGAAATATGGGGCTCTAACCATGATGATAGAAGAGGAAAACTAATAGAAAAAATCATCAGTGACATAGATAACATGAATTTATTAAACGATGGATCGGAAACACACTTCTGCACAAGAACAGGTAACTTCTCATGTATTGACCTCTCTCTATGCGAATCAAGAATAGCCTCGAAAGTCACGTGGGAAGTAATGCAATATCTACATGGCAGTGACCATTTTCCCATACGAATATCATTCAGTTCAAACATAAGTGTAACCACACACCCTACTTACACACACTGGAAATTAAAAGATGCAGAATGGCAAAAGTTCAGACAATATGCAGAAATAAACGATACCACTATTGACGAAACAAGTAACATCGACGATATAATCAAACAATTAACCTCATTAATAAACAATGCAGCAGAAAAAGCCATAGGTAAATCAGAACCTCCAAAAGGAAGGAAAAAATGTCCGTGGTGGAACCAGGAATGTCAAAATGCCATCAAAAACAACAAAAAAGCTTTATATAAATACAGGAAAAATAAAAACACGGAAAATCTCATAGAACTCAAGAGAACAAGAGCTCTGGCACGGCGAACTATTCTGGAAAGCAAAAAACAGTCATGGCAAAACTATGTATCAAGCATCAACACAACTACACCAACAAAAGAAGTCTGGGGAAAAATTCGAAGAATAAATGGTTTAAATACAAATAGTCAAACAGCAACGCTAATAAAAAATGGGAATATTATCACTACACCACAGGAAATTGCTGAAACATTCGCAGACACGTTCCACTACACTTCAAGCAATCACCACTACAGCGATACTTTCAAAAAATACAAAGAAGAAATCGAAAAAGAAAAAATTACCATAGAAGACTGTGATTTACATATAAACAAACTGTTCACTAAAACGGAACTACTATCGGCAATAAAACAACTAAAAAGCAATCGTAGCCCGGGGCCAGATGGAATACCATCCGAACTAATAAATAATCTACCAAACAAAACACTAGACTACATTTTAAACATCTACAACTTTATATGGAAGAATAAGGTATACCCAGAACAGTGGCGTAAAGTAATTACAGTTCCAATACTAAAACCAAACAAAAATAAAACCGAACCTTTAAACTACAGACCTATTTCAATGTCGAATATACTAAGCAAAGTTCTACAAAAAATGACAAATAAAAGACTAACTTGGTTTCTTGAATCAAACAATATTCTATGCGACATACAAAATGGATTTAGACAGAATAGATCAACTACAGATGAACTAGTCTACATACAAAACGAAATATGTAAAACCCAAAAGAATAAACAACACATGATCCTTATATCACTAGACCTGGAAAAAGCGTATGATACAACATGGAAATACTATATCTTACACACACTGAAAGAATACAAAATTAATGGCAACATATTATACTATATAAATAACTTCTTAACAGACAGAAAATTCCAAGTAAAGTGTAATGGTTGTCTATCTGACGAACGAACTCAAATTAATGGAGTACCTCAAGGAGAAATCCTAAGTGTTACACTATTCCTCATTGCAATAAATAAAATAAAATCATATATCCCAAAACAAACCAAAAGTCTACTCTTTGCAGATGATTTGATAATATTCTATAAAAGCAAAAACTTAAAAACAATAAAACAACATTTACAATCAGCGATAGAAAAATTAGAGGAATGGACCACAAAAACTGGATTTAGCTTCTCTGCTACAAAAACCAAAGCTATACATTTTACAAACAAAAGAAAAAACATCACAGATCCAGATATAAAACTAAACAATATTAATATCGAATACGTAAAAACAATGAAAATACTAGGTCTCATATTTGACAAAAAATTAACATGGGTCCCACACCTCAAAAACTTAAAAAAAGAATGTACCCAACGAATAAATCTAATAAAAAACTTAGGACACCAAAAATGGGGAGCACACAGGAAAAACTTAATTGAAATCCACAAAGCAATGATACAATCAAAGCTAGACTACGGATGCATGTGCTACGCAACAGCAAAACCAAGTATTTTAAAAATAATCGACCGTGTACAAACCGCTGCTTTGAGAATATCAATCGGTGCGTATAGAACAAGTCCTGTAAACAGCATCCTGTGTGAATGCGGAGAACTCCCTCTACAAGATCGTAGAATACAACTCACCTTGTCCTACATTACCAAACTAGCCCAAAATCCAAACAATCCAACCTCTAAACAAATATTCCTGAATAATAACAATAAGCTGATAATCCAGAGGTCCACCAAAATACATCAATACGTCACAAATTCACTTAACGAAATAAACCTAACTCTACCAAATATCCAACAAATTACACCTAATAAAAATCCACCCTGGATCCTGCTACAACCCAAATTTAACTTCCAACTAAATCAATACCCAAAGTCCAATACTCCACATGAACTTATCCGTCAAAAATTCCTGGAAATATACCATTCCTACCAAAATTACCAATTCATCTATACTGACGGATCAAGAACTGAAGATAAAACAGGAACCGCAATATACACTAACACATGGAGTAACAAGTTCCGACTACCAGGAATATGTAGTAACTATACAGCAGAATCATATGGGATACTAACAGCAATTAAAAAAATAAATCAACAAGAAGCCCCAGGAAAATATGCCATATGTACCGACGCCCGTAGCGTGATAGAAAGTATACAAAAACTATATGTCTCGGAACAAATGATCCAAGATATCAAGGAAGAAATACATGAAGCCATAACAAACAATAAAGATATTGTAATTATATGGGTGCCATCACACTGTGGTATACAAGGGAACGAAATTGCAGACAACCTCGCAAAAGAAATCACAACAGAAGAAATAAAAAACATAAAACTCCCACCAGCCGATTTAATAAGCCAAATAAGAAATCGTGTAAGAGGAAACTGGCAAAAAACCTGGCAACTGCAAACGGAAAACAAACTGAGGCAGATCAAGGAACACACCAACCCCTGGCACAATATACCGAACAACAGAAGAGACCAGATCATAATGGCGAGGCTGAGAATAGGCCATACCAAACTGACCCATCAATACATCTTACAGAAGACCGACCCAACACAGTGCGACACATGCCAGACAACACTAACAGTCAAACACATTATTACAGATTGTAACAAATATCAAAACCAAAGACAAAACAATCAAATACGGCAAACACTAAAAGAGACACTTACAGATAACCAATCCACAATAACACATACACTAGATTATTTACGTGATATAGAAATAAAACATCATATATAAATGTAAACTATATTGTACCAAGGACACTAATAGCCTCGTTGCTGAAGTGTCCTAAAGATATTTAATAAAAAAAAAAAAAAAAAAATTTAGTTTATTCAAAGAACACCATTGATTTAATTTATTGAGGACTGTAGACACTTCTATTTCAACTGCTGTGGTATTTTCCCGACACACAAGAAAATAAGCGTCGTCTGCATACAAAACGCACTCAGTATTACTAACGAAGTCCGGTAGATCATTAATGTATACTAAGAACAGCAGAGGGCCCAAGACAGAGCCTTGCGGGACTCCAGATATGACGTCACCCCAGCCGGAGATATACGGTAATATCGTATTGTTTGTCACTGACATTACTTTCACTGCCTGTTCTCTATTCGCCAAATAGGTTGTGAACCACGATAGAGCCACTCCGCGTGCACCATAATTTTCGAGTTTATTTAATAAAATGGAATGACTAACCGTGTCAAATGCTTTTGACAGATCACTTGATATACCGAACACGCAATGATAGGAGTCGAGATAGTCAAAAATATTTTGAACGTATGTATTGATGGCGGTAGTCGTTGACTTAGATTTCAAGAAGCCATGCTGACTAACTGATATCAAGTTTTCTTTTTGCAAAAATGTAAGAAGCCTGTTGTACATCAATCTTTCTAGAATTTTTGAAATACCAGATAGCAGGGACACTGGTCTATAGTTGCCAACAAGTTTTTTGTCTCCTGACTTGAAAATTGGAGTTACAATTGATTTTTTATACATGTTCGGAAATATCCCATGTTGAAAGGACTGATTGAAAATATTTGCTAAAGGCGAAGCAATATGCAATGCACTCTGTTTGATAACAATTGATGGTAAGTTATCAACGCCAGAAGACAAACTATTCTTTGTTAAGCTAATTATATTTAATATTTCTTCTTCATCAGTAGGATGGACAAAAAAAGATAGTGAACACGTTTTCTTGAGACTTGTGCTATGAATATCTGAATGAGATTTTTGGCCGATACTAAGAAAATGTAGTTTTAATTTATTAGCCACATCTGGTGCACTACCAGGAATACTTAATACGTCATTCTTGCGATATTTCTCTCTTTCTTGCTTTATAATTTGCCAAGCAGTTTTAGGTTTGATGTCAGATTCTATTATGCGTTTATTTAGATTGTTTTTCTTTGCTGTGGATATAACTCTATTAAGAATTTTGCAGTATGATTTATAATATAGTTTAAGTTTTGGGGATTGATTGCATTTAATAGATTTTTTTTAATTTCTTTTTATTTTCACATGAGATCCGAATACCTTGTGAAATCCAAGTACGAGTGTTTGTTGCCTTGTTCAATTTAATGCGTTTTATCGGAAAACATTTCTCAAAATACCCGTTTAGGATTCTATTGAATTCTAAAAATAAATTTTCTATTGACAGTTCGGGGAGGAGACTGGACCAGAATTCTTATTGCAACATATTGTTGAATTTTTTAATATTTTTTGCAGAAAAACACCTTTTCTCGATGTATTGATTTTTACTTAGTGTTGGCTTATTTTGAGAAAATTTACAAAATATAGCTTCATGATCAGATAAACTTGAACTTAGGATTTTATATTCTAAGTGGAAGTTGTTAAATGTGATTATATTGTCAATACATGTCTGTGACTTCGAACTTATTCTAGTGGGTTCACTAATATGTAACTTGAATTCAAAAGTCCATTAAATTGTCTAACTTGTTGCGAATTTTCTAAAATGTTTATATTAAAGTCTCCGACTATTAACAAATTTATGTTTTTGTTTATTACACAAATATTACTTAATAATGCTTCAAATTTATTCATGAATGCTTTATAGTCGCTATCTGGTGTTCTATAGATAACCATAATGCAGATATTCCTGTTCAAGCTTATAGTTTCTATCAAAGAAAATTCGAAAATGTTTTCTTCCAGCAAGAAATCGTAATTAGTTATATTTTTAAATAATATAGCTTCTTTAATAAAAACACATGTACCGCCACGCTCATAATATTCCCTGCAGAATGAAGACGCAATCTTGTATCCAGGAATAGTTAATACTTTGATTTCATCTTTCTTCAGCCAGTGTTCGCAGATGCATATAAATTCTGGTTGATAATTAAGAGAACTAATTTCAATTTCAAGATCTAGATATTTGTGTCTTAATCCTTGCTTGTTTAAATAAAATAATTTTAATTGATTGTTAGGGTCATTTGAATAGGTTGAAGTGGGTATTGAGACATCAGATATTGTATGTTTACTTGTAGCTGTGTTTCCGAAAATTATATTTCGTATTTTTAATACAAGTTGACGAGGATTGGGTGGTAGTTTCGTTCGTAGTAGCTGAAGATGCAGTCGTTTGGGTAATGTCTAGTATTGCGGGCGTTATCTTGTTGAAATTAATTCGATCAGTGACAGCTCCGTCACCATTTTCCGTTGGTATATTCTCATGTTTTTTATTCTTGAGATCATTGAAAGAATAAACTTCATTATCAATTTTTAGACCTTGGTTAAAGGATATTAACAATTCAATATAACCTCTTTAATTCGGATACAGTTTAATCCGGACATCCACTTCGCCGAGTCATAATCCGGACGCAAGTTTTACCTCGCTTTTATCCACTGAGCTACGATTGCCAGTAAATAATCTATAACGATTATTTTTTTCAAAAATGCAACGTTTCAACTGGTTAAATATAAATAGGAAAAACTATACGGATCTAAAGAAACACCTGATCGTATTTCGGATCGAAACTCGGACTGAATTTCGAATCCTGGATCGGATCTTGGATCGGGTTTCGGATCGGATCTCGGATCTCGGGTCGGATTTTTGATTATATCTCTGATTGAGTAGTTCGGATTTTATCGGATCTTGTAAGAAGTTGGATCGGATCGAATATTTAAATTTTCGAAAATGTCTACCTTTAGCATGGATTTATTAAACTTATTAAGGGCCCAATGTAGCTAGCGCAACATTCAGTTTTCATCCCTTCTACTGAAAACTATGCTTCCTCAGTGGGAGTGTCTTCCCTTTACCTTAGATTGCACCTATCTTTCTCTTACGATAGAGAAAGTAAATATGTGTCACACGCCAGTGGTGGGACTGTTCCGTATCGCGTGGCGATTTTTGCAGACGCCTGTACATGGGTCGCTTGGTTTTCGGATTTATGCAATGCAGTTGAAATTTGTTGCTCACAAGCAATTCTACGAAGATGGTTACAGTTTAGACTTTATTTAGTGCGTGAATTATAATAAAGCATTTGAAGTAGTTTCACAAAACTTTGTAACTAAATAATTAGTAATTTATAAATATGTTCATAAATAAGAAAACCTTTTTTTCAAAGCAGATTTTAAAGTTACCGTTTATCAACCCAAAATAGTAAATTAAATAGCGCTTTAACGACTAGGATAGATAAAATATTACTAGCATGGATAGAAAAAGTACTTGAATTTTTATTTAAATTATTATCATTGTAAACTTTTAAAGGTTTGTAATATTAATAACAACTTCAATGAAATCACAATTGTGCTAAAATAATAATTTTATTATATGATAAATATAATTTTCGGAAATTAAATTAATTAGCGCTTTCCACTCAACGATAAAATATAATTTGATCGTCTTGTAAATAAATTAGGAACTATTTATACAATTATGTACAAGACAAGTGCATAATAAATATATTAATTTAATTTTACAAAATAATATAAATTACATAACTTGTGATGCGACTATGCTCAAAATGGATTTATAATAATAATTTCTACTAAATAAAGTGGGGAAGATGCCAACAAAGTGATTATTTTCTTAAGTCTTTAATTGGAAGATGTTTTGTATATTGCGGGTGTATTAATTCCGGTAATAAACATTTAGAAATAAAATTCTTCAAGTTTATTTTTCATTTTTGTTGTCCAAAACTCTTCGTCTTTATAAATTTTCTCTATTTCTGTCCCTTTAGAAGTCCAAATAGCAAACGTGAAAAAGTCCGTTTGAGTAATATGTAACTGCTCTTGGATTTGGAAGTAATAATCATAATTCCTTTTCACATATATTTTGCTATTTTGTATTTCAGCTAAATTAATTTTTTTCCTTTTATTGCTTCGAAAGGAGACATATTTCTACTGACAGAAGGACATTTTATTTCAATAATTCCATTTTCTCCTATTAAACCATCCGGTGATGCACCTAGGAACATGGTTGAGATATTTAAATCAAATTGATTTAAATTATGATTTAAATCAAGTGATTTAAAAAAAAATCATTGATTTAAATCAAGATAAATTAAATTTAATAATTTAAACATAAATGAATATTTTTTATTATTGTATATGTATTTATTAAATTAAAAATACAAAAAAATCACAGTAAAAAAATAAAAATATGTTTTAATAAATCATAAATATTTGAATATGAAAATATAACAATTCAAATAACAAATAAAAAAGTAGAAACGTTTATTTATTTAGTGGTACATTATTATAAAAATGTTTAAATAAAAAGACCAGTTTTCCAGCCTTTTCAGTTCCTAGTCGGTTTCTCAATTTTGAATGCACAAGTCCAAATGATGAAAAAACTCGCTCAACACAAGTTGAAGACGAAGTGGCGCATAAAAGTGATTTTATAATTTTCAATATTATATCTTTATTTGGTCCTAATTCATCTTTTTGGGACATCTACCATTCAACACTTGATACGTTGTTCAGAATTTCTTTTTGAAAATATTTAAAAATTTAATTCAAAATACCCGTTTTTATGCATTTAAAAAATCTAATTTAAATAAAAGAAATCTGATTTAAATAAAAAAAAACCGATTTTTTTTATTTTTATCCACCTTGCCTAGGAATGTATACAGATGGCTTGGATACTGTGAGGAATTTATGTTATACGATATTGCAGCAGCTTCACATCTCGTTTGATATGATGCATGATTGGAAAAATTGACTCTCTTACCGCTGACAAATTTTGCTACAACTGCATTATATCTTTCTGCAAGATTAGTGTCCATATTAAGTATTAAACTACCCGCATTTCTCGATAAGCGATGTAAGAATAAAAATATATCTTGATATAATCCGCTATCTTTCATTTCCGGTACCCAATTATAATCATTACTGTTTTTCCTTTTACAATAATAATTTTCACATAAAGTGTGATCTCCAAAAATATGGTTGATACTATTGTTTCCATCATTCGTCAAATTCTGAACTTTAATTTGATGATTTTCGCCCACTTCTTTAATTCTATACTGTACAGCACATTGAACTGCAGTGTGCAACCTTCTAATTACTTAATCGACAGAAGTAGGGAGTAAATTTTGCAATTGCTCCTTCTTTTTATTTTGATTCCTAAAAAAAAATATTGTAATAGGTACGTTTACATAATTTTTTTTTAATCCACATAAGATTAGTCTCAAATTTGTATCAATTAATTGATGTTATTTGCCAAATTTTAACTACCAAATAATTATTTTTAAAGGTGCTACTAGAATCGCGATCTCCTCTTGCCATAATAATTAATCCCTATTCACACTTCAACCCAAAAAATTACGAAACAACGTTACGACTTGCCCAGTATGACCGCTGCCTAATAGAGCCCCTTCCACTTGCGCTCGGTGGGCGGGTTTACTTAGTAGATAGCTCTGTTGTCGACAGAAACGACATCTAAGATGATGTGTATGAACTAAAGCAATAGCGTTTGTTTTCTTCTAATGTGTAATAACTAGCAGTAATATTTATTATTTCTCAAAAGAAACAGATACTTAAAAGTGCATTGTACAGTGCACCGTGGAGATTTTGCAGAAATAATTTTAAACCACTGATATAACTTTATTGGAATAATGCTTATTTTCACTACATTTATTTATCAAATTACTACAAAAAATGGAACAAATTTGTAAATTTCTCGACGGTGCACTCTAGACACATGTTTTAATTTTTAAATAAAATCAACAAATTTCTTTTAGAGTTCCTACTTTATGCACATTGTACGAAATTCTAACATGTGTTTTCTGTCTATTTTTTCCTGGGTACATTGGCCTCTTAAAGCGTCACTAGGTTGTGCTGTTGTGCTTAACACATATTCGGCCAAGCTATGAATTAGTTGGAAAAAGAAATGAATTTTTATGATTTTTTGCTGTTTACAGGTTTATTAAGAAATATCAGTTATAATTTTTTTTGTTTCATGTAGAAATAAGAGAAACACAACGTTGCGTTTTCGCAACATTAGCCGAAAGCATACAATTATTATATATTATGATATATATTAAAACACTAAAATTCATTTGCATTTGTTACTGATTTGACATGTTTGACTTTTGCAATGTTTGCCTCTTCGATGAATATTATCATTATTTTTAAAAGGCATAGAAAAAGACTTGATAACAAGGAATATAAAGTATAAAATTGATTTCAAACCTTGTCGACTCAATGCATGTATTAATTGGTATAAACACGACATACATTTTACATACAGAGTTCATAATGTGACATATAGTATGAACAGTGGTAGTTGTGACGGCATCGGTCTCTCGGCTCTGCTGATTAACTCCATCTCTCGACCACCTCGTCTCGGTCATACCTGCATGACAAAACACAACATGTCATTCTATTCTCGGTCAACGCTCACTAAGAGTTACATTTCAGTTAGTACAACAAAGTTACGATCGTAAGTGCGAAGCAGGTCCCCAACCTGAACATGTCCCAGACACACTATGAATCTCTCATTCATCCGAGGTCCCTGACCTCATTGTTGCGGGTATTTAGATCCGATTGTTGCGAGAGTGTTTCGTCTCAACCAGTGCCGGAAGGATAAGGTTCTAGGCACGACGCAGGTCCCTGACCTGATAATGTCCCAGACATTCTGTGGATCCCAGATCCACCCGAGGTCCCTGACCTCATTGTTGCGGGTATTTAGACCCGAGGTCCCTGACCTTATTGTTGCGGGTATTTAGATCCGATTGTTGCGAGAGTGTTTCATCTCAACCAATGCTAGAAGGATAAGGTTCTAGGTACGATGCAGGTCCCTGATCTGAGAATGTCCCAGACATTCTGTGGATTCCAGATCCACCCGAGGTCCCTGACCTCATTGTTGCGGGTATTTAGACCCGAGGTCCCTGACCTATTGTTGCGGGTATTTAGACCCGATTGTTGCGGCCGTGGATGTCCCAGACATCCGTGTGAATTCAATTCACACGAAGTCCCAGACCTCATCGGTGCGGGTATTTAGACCCGATCGTGGCGGGTATTTAGACCCGATAGTAGTAGGTCCCCGACCTGATCATTGGATCAGTACTGTCGTATGCGCTGAAGACCGCTAAACACAAAAGAGGAGGGACTCCAATTACAGACACAGGTAAATTGCACACATACTGTGATTATCTAATAGCAGCCGGTGACGGATGCGCAGCTAGGTTCGCAGACTCAGCGCGGAGAGCCCTCAGTACGGCCCTGTATTTCATTACCAACTGAGTAGCAATTGAAGTATGCTCTTAAGTGCCGCATCCTAGCAGAGGGACTTCAGTACTGAGTTCTTAAGGAAAGCAGGGTGTGGAATACATAATATGACATATGGTGACACAACACACAATATTTGACCAAACACATATAATCATAAATACCACACCAAACATGAATATATCATCAATTAACATGCCATTTAATAAACAACAGCAATGCACCAAGTCACTGCAGATCTCTGCATACGCTGCACCTAGACATAGAATGACAGTGAGATAACTCACCTTTAATTGCTGCTAATCCAATATAGTATACAGGTATCAATGAATGTATAGCTGTACACTTCACTCGTTCCCTTCTACCCCGAGTCGGTCACAACCGCATACTGAGCGTCTTAGCGTTAACTACCCCCGCACGTCGCGTCACAACATCTTTCGTTGATAGATGTATGACCACCAGCGCTTCCAAATCAGTGGATCGCGCTGTTTTAAAACGTACATCTTACATTTTTAATTATAGCATGGCCTATGTTGTCCTTTTGTACTGTTTCCGAATTTGGATCTCTTGCTGGACGGCCCAAATCAGTGTTTCTCACATTTCTATTTTCATCTAATTTCATAAACCTGAAAACTATATAGGATTTGAAATCCAATAATGACATATTTGAGTTGATGGCACTTCTATAAATTTTCCATGCATTGACGGCAACGCTGTCTATAATGTTAGAAAATAATGACCACCACATTTCTTTTCCTAAAAATCTAATTCTGTAATTTTCTGCAGCGTTGTCATGCAAGTTCGTTCAAAACTTCTTCTAGATCATAACGCAATTCATTCTCTTTTTTAAAATTAGACATTTTAAGCGAAACACGATAAATCTTTACAGTTCAGAGTACACTAATGTGAATCCCACACAGTTACCAACTTTGTTCATGCTATCGGCCAATGTTGCGAAAACGCAACGTTATTTTTAAACGTTGATTTATAACGTATTTTGAACAAATTTTTCAATTAATGGCAATATTCTGTACACGCATATCTTTAAGATGTAATATTTATGGTTAGAGAATTTATTATACATGTTATTAAAAAGTTATTATTATTTTGGTTGTGCAATATAAAAATGTCCAAAATTACCATATTTTAAAAATTTATATTTACTTCACCATTAATATTAAAAACGAGTTTACCGAACAATTTAGTAGATAAATATGTTTTTTATCATAACATTCATGTAAGAGGTGTAACTTTATTATAGAACAGCAGAAAAAAATATATATAAACTAGTGTTGCGTTTTCGTAACATTAGCCGAAAATGGGTTTGTGAGTCTTTGGTTCGTTGCACTCATTAACATAAGATTTGTTTCAACACAATTCATAATTGGTATATAACTGAAATGTTTCATGAAAGTTTTAGAGAGATTATGACGTTGTTTTAATTATATCTAATGCGAAATTGAAAAAACTTACTGTTTTATTTACTTCGCAAATTATGTAACCTATTTGTCACAAATATTCAGTATTTAATTATACGGATTTTAATTCGGAATCAAAGTCTCATTTTAGTAATTTATAAAAATTGTATTTTTAAAAATGCTCCTATCAAAATTAAAAAAAAAAACATGAATGAACCATTTTTGTTTATATTCAAATTATAAATAATTTAAAATTATATGAAACATGAGAAGAATAGCGGAGAATTTGAGTTAACTTCTGACTAGTGCAAGAATAATAATGTAGATGAATTTTGGAAATTTTTGGAAGGTCTAATTAAAAATCCCAACATCTTATACTTTTTGTATTATAACGCACATGTAAGTTGAATATAAGTTTAGCATCCAACATAACACCTAAATCTCTAAAATGATTTACATGAGCAAGATCCTAACTGGTAGTTATATGCGTAATGAAATTTATTCCTTTTACCAGTGCGACGTATTTGGTTACGACATTTTGCAAACGTTGCGTTGGTGTCAGTAATGCTCGGGCGCCAAACTTGAACGGATAGAGGTGAAGTCGTCGGAGATAGCAGGGTACGTCAACAAATGTAACACAGAATTTGGTTGACAAATATGTACATAAACCTTTATTGACAATTAGGTATAAAATGGCGGAATGCCAGGGAGACAATGACAACTTCGCGGATGCGGTACTGGCTTTCGGAGATGCTGAGGGCGTCGCGACGGAGACTCGGTACTGGTGACGGCGTCGTGAATGTGGTGCCGGATTTCGGAGATGCTGAGGGCATCGTGACGGAGGTGAAATTCGATGGGACGGATGACGGACGTAAGCGAAAACTCGCTGGGACGGATGACGGTACGGTAGTGAAAACGCGCTGGAACGGATAACGGTACGATAGCGAAAATTTGCTGGGACGGATGACGGATGGAAACAAGACCTCGCTGGAACAGATGCCAGTACGGTAACGAAAACTCTGGGACGGATAACGGTACGGTAGCGAAAACTCGCACTGGGTATTCACGTGAGCACGTGGTGAGGGAACTCTTGAGTCGTAAACACTGACTGTCGGTGGTAGATTCGGTGGTGATATTTATAATAAATTGCTAATTGAAGGAGTCCTGGTTGGTCCGCGGAAGTTCATCCTATGTTGAACAAATGGGTGGTTTGGTGACGAATGGAAACTGGGTAACAATCACCCGATTTGGTTTAACATAGGCGTAAACGGTACAGTAGCCTGTTTCGCGCGCGTTGTCGAAGTTTGACGGAGATCGGAAGTCGGACGGGCGAGAAACTATGATGCCAGGACCGGACTTAAAGTACAACTACAAAAATTCTGTGCTTCACAGTAAGATTTTTTTTTAATCCAACTGTAGGTATCCGTTTCCTATTTTTAATAGACGCGAATGATTGGCAGATTTTAAAATCATCCACGTATATCATAAAATCACATCATAGAAATTTGTGTGTTACACTGCACTGTTTTCGCTCTGTTAAATTCGACGAGAATCATTTAAGCAGAGTACAGTTTACACCAACCGCAGCCAATTTACTAATTAAAATTTGATGATCAATTTTATAGAATGCTTTGGAGAAGTTGGTATAAATAGCATTCACCATTTCATAAGATTTTTTATAAAGTGCACTATTGGTTCTAGTGAAATTTTCAGTAGGTAACGGAAATTCTATGCTCAGGTTTTTAAAATGCAGTCAGTGCCAATGTTGCCAACTTCTGATATGAAAATTATCGTACAATCTGTAAAAACATTGTAGAATTAATATAGTACCACCTTCAAAAATTTTGGGAAATATATACATATATATATATATATATATATACGCAACGTAAATAATAATCTTTCATTTTTTATTTCTCAAACATTATGAATTAGAACGGTATTGAATCTTTTGTACTGTTCTAAATCGTTAAGATTTTTAATTACATTTGAAGCTAATTTCAAATTGAGTCAATTGATTTCAGTTTATTAACCATTTCTTTAATTATTAATTAAAAATCAGTAATTTTGTTACTGCAAAATTCTACAGATGTTAAGAGTGTATAAAATGTGCCAATGAATTCCGAAATAATATCTTTTTTCAAGCTTCCAAGTAACTCTTTAAAATCAACCCGAATTTGTTTATTTAATTTAAGTGAACGACACTTATCATCCACCGAAGAATAATTCTCACTCCACTTGAAAATTGCGAATTGTTCGTCACTCATTTCGACACAGAGTGGATGGTAAATTTTAAAATATCTTAAACATGTGACGCTTTAGTGATACTTAGCAGTGAACTACATAAATTGAAAGGACACAAATAACTACAATAATTGTTTATTAATACCACACTATTCTATTAATAAAATGATCGAATTAATATAGAAAAATTGATATTAAATTCACTTTAAATAAAAAATTTAAAACCATAGAAACGTTTGTAAATTCAAGAGGTACAATAACCATATCAATAGTTATTTGAATTGAATCTAACATATACAATATAAATACGAATATGTATCATTAAATAGCAAGAACTGCTCACATAAATAACGCATGTGTATATTATTAATTTACTTTATATATTGAATACAGGTATATAAGAAACATTATTGAAAAACAAAAAACAAAAAAATACGGACAGATCAATTTTAATTACGAAGACTTTGGAACCCCTTTTCCTTTAATGTTCTAAACACGTGCTTAGTTTGCTTACTGAATAATCCGATTCTGCTGGTATAAATCACCTATTGTTTGCTTTTTAATTTGCATGGTTACAGCGCAGTACAAATAGGTTAAATTTGTTTTAGCTCAATTTACAAATATTATTAAAAAAAGCCTGTATTTAATAATTAAATCACATATTATGCTGAAAAAAGATTTTTTAATAATTTTTTTATTTTTATGATAATAAATATATTTTTATTATTGGGCAATAAAGTTCATTATTATTAATTATTTTGACATATAGTCCAATCAATCTAGTACGTCCTGTTTCTGGCAACAACGCCAGAAAAGTAAAATTGATTTAGATTTAGTTTTTTTTTTTAATTAACATATTCAAATAGTAGAGTGTTAAAAGAATATGCTCTAGATACTACCGGTTTCTTTATTTTAATGAGAATTAATATTTAAAATATTTTTTTGACACTTGAATTTGCTGTAGATTATTTGCAAAATATTCATTTTACGCATTTAATATATGCTTTGACGTACATTCAGTACAAACAAACATGTTGATTCAGAGAATGATAGAAACTGTTAGAAATGATAACAAATACCGAGATTTTATTTATAAAGATATGAAAATTTGGTAATGCGGTTGAAAACTTTAAGAGGAGTTTGAAGAATATAAAAGCGAGAGACTAACCAAATGAAGTTATAAATACATATATTTATCTAAACTAAAGTTGAATTTGTCATCTAGCGAGTTTACCGACTCTATCCAAGATTTCTATATAATTGTTTTAAATTATTACTAATGACACAGATACCTTATCAATCACTTAAACTCGTCACTTTGTCAATCGATGAGCTAAAAGAATTTCGATATGGCTAGGCTTAAGTTAATAATGATAACAATTTGACTATTCTAAAGTTCGATTTCGCATCAAATTAATATAATAAATGTTTTAGGATTTAAAATCCCAATTTACAAAATACAGAAGTGTATTATATTTTTGTAATTTTGACTAAATAACTAAATTTATATTATTTTGGACATATACCTATATTGTTTCAGATATAGAATTACCGGTGTTCACCGAGTCTTCAGCCATTACCATACAGCCTCAGATAGGAGGAGGTAAGCACAAATATGTAATTAATTAATATAAATTTATTATTTTTAACAATTGATTGATGTATACAGTGTGATTGAGTATAACGAGCGTGATAGTATCAAAACTTTTCGTTCCGGATAGTGACAATATTTCTTTTTAATTATACATACATATATATATATATATATATATATATATATATATATATATATATATATATATATATATATATAATTTTCATTGTAGCAAGTACATATCATGCAAATTGTTGATTGATTAGTTTCCTGGTATTGGAAATGTCTTACGAACATAATTTTTTCGTAATTGCATTTTAATTGATTTGTGTGTCCTACTACTTATTTCCTTAGATTGGTGAATATAGATGACCACATTTTCTACAATTTACTTCCCATATAATTTGTAGGCAGATGTATTTATAATTTTGAGGAAATAATTGTTAAACATTTCTGTCTTTTTTCTCTGCGTTCAAGACGTAGAATGAACTTATCTACTAATATTTTATTCTGTTTAATAACTTCGCGCATACTTTATCAATACCTATTCATGCAGATTCTATTGGATAAAAATGTACATTTCTAGCGACTTCTGTTTAAAAATGTACATATGTACAAATGCAACTAGTAGGTAATCGGTAATCTGGACAGTAGCTGTGCATTATTATAATAGTAATTTCATCTTATGTTCTTATACGAGTTCTTTTTAGCAAAACAGGTACCTATCGTGCAAATTTTTGATTGATTAATATCCTGGAAATGTAATTTCTTCCAAATTACTCTTTAATTTATTTATGTGCCGTGCAAATTTTCAGAAATTATTGAATATACTCGTAGATGACTACATTGTCTGCAATTTATTTGCCGTGTAATTTCTAGGCGTAGGATGAACTTATGTATTAATATGCCAATCTTTTTAATGACATCCTGCATACTTTATCAATACCTTTCCGTGCAAATTCTACTGATTAAAAATGTATATTTCTGGCGATTTCTAATGAAAAATGTACGAATGTTATGACTGTAACAACTAGTAGGTAATCGGTAATCTGGACCCTAGTTGTGCATTATTACAATAGTTATTTCATGTTGTATGAGTATATTTATGGTACTAACTTGTATTTGTCATTTTGGATATGTCAATATTTTTAACTAAAATATTACAATTTATTCAATCAATTGATAGTCACTAAGCGTTTTTTCTGTAAACTTTCTGCCCATATAAGAAAATACTCTATATACAATATTTAAAAGTATTATAACGCGGTAATTATAGCAGTAGAAGACATCCCTTGTCGAGTATATTGGTTGTATTATTTCTTTCTTCCAATCTTGTAGTAAAATATCTTTATCCCAAATTAATTCTATTATTTTGTTATATTAAATTCTTCACTTTGTTTTTCGATGACTTCTCATACTATAGATCAAACCCAGATTATTTATTAGATTTTAATACATTAACTGCTGCAATCACTTCTTCTTCTGTTGGCATAGGTATTAAAGTATCTTCGCCTCTGGTGAGAATTTGATGTTCATTTATTATCTACTTCTTTATTCAGTAATTTTTTAAAATATTCTCTCTACTTAAATAGTATACTTTTTTCTTATTAAGTAGGAATCACTCTTCATTTATTTACTCGAAAAACAATTAAAAAAGAGCGAAAATATTTAAAAATTATTCGTCAATAAACTTAAACAAATTTGTTGAATACTCTCTTCGAGAAAGGCTTGACAGTATACCAAAAGAATTCGGTTTAGTTACTTTACTAATAACTCTGTTACAAAATAAATGTAAATAAAATATTAAAACTGCAAAAAACAGCACGTGAATTGACTGCAAACAAATGCACTGTGGCGGAGTGATTGCATGAAAGCGATGAGAGAGATATTCAACTAGCTCATCCATTACTAAAAGAATGTACTCGTAAGTTGCATCCGTAAATAGCTGACTTTTGCCTACTCCATGCCGCCAACTGCTCTGCAACTAAATACATTTCAGGTTTCCGAAGGTTCACCACATCCATGGCTAATATTTGAATGTAAAAGGCAAGCGTTCAGACATTCTTAAACATAATTTTATGGTGATAATTATTAATAAAATGTATAACATAGCAATATCAAATGATTAATTTTGTATCATTGTTACTTAGTTCGAAATAAAATACACAAAGGATAAAGTACAAAGAAAATATTTACAAATTATATAAATTAAAAGGGATGTGCCACATCCACCGTATCCACGGAATGCACTGCACTGGACGTAGCGTTTAGTTACGACTAAAGGAGTCATTTAGTGTCTTTACCGCTTGTTTTTTAAAAATAGTGCATGCAGCATTTTCATTAGTGACCATTAAACACTTGACGTTCTACACAGAAAATGGAAAATGTCGGACAAAAATTTTGTATTTCTAATTCAGAAAAGGGAACCACTTTATAACAACACAACAAAAAGTATATAGAAAAAAATTGGAAGGAAATATTAACTGAAATTAATATTAAATTTTTTAAACATCCATTATTTTTCTCTTTTTGGACATATAGGCATATTCAATATTTTCTTAAATTTTCTAATATATTTAACTAATTCCAAATTAAAACCGCATCTATATTGATAAATCTTTCATCCTCCATTGTAATAATTATTTTAATATGACTAATTGGTGTATGGCATCAATTTCTTTAAGTTTCTCTTATATCAATGCAATACAGAGTCGTGTCTAATGTTTGTGTTTTGTCGTACAATGACTAATCGGTGTCTGGCCAGCCTAAATCAACCTTTCAGACAAATTTCTGGGAGTTAATTATTCATTTTTATGACTGTATTTTTTTGCTTTTTCGGGATTTTTGAGGAGAATTTGCCTCTTAATTTCTTTATATGATCTGATTTCTTTCTGGGTTTTCCCTCCACAAGTGACTATAGTTTGTACAATATATTTAATTCCTTGACAATATTTTCAGTTGATTTAAAGTTTCCATAAGTAAACTAATTAAACCGTATTCATTTTAGGGATAGCAGCTCGGTCAATTGACCGGTCAAAAATTGTCAATTGACGGTTAATTTGACCGATGTTGGAATATTTGACCTAATCAAATTGACCGATTAAAAAAACAAATGAACTGCCAAAAACAATAGTTTATTGTATAAAATATAAAATCTTTCTCGAAAAAATAAAATAAAATATACTGATAAAAAGAAAAACAAAACTAATGCTAATGTAAATAGATAAATAATATAGAAGATTATACGAAATAAACACGAAACATGTGCGCGATTACCACAGCTGTATTATTAACCCTCAAAAAGTGCAAACTGCATACTGCAATTACTACATCTTGCCGAATACGGGACAAGCGTCGACCTGTCCAAAGAGGTTACACAAAGAATTATGCTACTGGCCTGCTTCTTACTACTTAGTACATGACGCGAGCAATTTGATAAATGACCAGTCAAATACTAGGTCAATTGAACGAAGAGTATTTGACTGGTCAATTGCCATCCCTAATTCAGTTGGTGTACTATCCTTATTATATATTACTTTTAAAATTATAATACATTAATATACTTTGCAAGCCTTTCTCGAAGAGAGTATTTATCAAATTTGTTTAAATTTATTGACGAATAATTGTAAAATATTTTCGCCATTTTTTAATTGTTTAGTGAGTGAATAAATAAAGAATGACTCGTAATTAATAAGAAAAAAGTATACTATGTAAGTGGAGAAAATATTACTGAACGAAGAAGCAGAGACGAAGATACTATACCGACATAAGAAGTGATTGCAGCAGTTAATGTATTAAATTCTAACAACTCATCTGGGTTCGATCTATAGTATGAGAAGTCATCAAAATTATATAACAAAATAATAAAATTAATTTGGGATAAAGATATTTTACTATAAGACTGAAAGAATGCAATAATACAATCAATATATATATATATATATATATATATATATATATATATATATATATATATATATATATATATATATATAACAAGAGATATATTCGATTGCTAGCATTACCGCGATATAATACTTTTATCGTACACATTGTATATAGAGTTTTGCATATATATATATATATATATATATATATATATATATATATATATATATATATATATATATATATATATATATATATATATATATATATATATATATATATATATATATACGCAGCGGGCCAAATCTGGAGAAAAAAGTTCTTCTTAGTGCGCTTGAACATCGCCAAACACTCCTTTGAACTAGTCAGACGGTCGCGCTTGTTGTCAACAGAGAGCAAATGCGGCACCCATCTGGCAGATAGCTTTCTCATATCCAAAAATTTATGCAAAATGTCCGTACCCGTTCGGTTGAGATACTCATAGCCTCAGCCAACTCGTGCACTTTAACTCGCCGATCGTCCAATATCATACTATGGATTTTATAGACGATTTCTGGCGTTGTAACCTCTATTGGGCGACCAGAACGTTCGGCGTCCTTTGTGGTCATACTACCACAACGAAAATCAATAAACCACTTGTAAATCGTTCCAATCGATGGTGAGGAGTCCCCATAATGTTTAACAAGCGATGCTTTGGTTTGCATAATGTTTTTTCCACGCAAGAAATAATGTTTAATCAAGAGACGAAATTCACTTTTTTCCATGTTTTCAAAAATTTTCAAGGTTGCTTGCTTTCGATGGGTGTCAAAACAGAACTGAATGACATACCAATCTGAAAATTTTAATGCGTTCTAGTTAAAGATGGTACATCACAAATGTCACATCAGATTTGCGATTGTGGCGCCATCTGTTTTATTTTTCAGGGACTTTTCACCCTGCCCTATATACACATATATATATATATATATATATATATATATATATATATATATATTTCATAGCTTCGGCTACATACGTTAAGGGTATATGTTGTTTGATATGCTGATTACGAATCAAAAATATATTTTTTTTTAAATCACAAAATTAATTTCCATATACCCAGTCAAAAATTTTTCGTTGCTGCTGGCACTAGGTGGATGGTTACGTTAAACTTAATAATTAAACACAATATCTATTATAAATAATTGCTAATAATTGAATTCTGTAAAGAGTAATTAATAATAATAATACATATATACATACATACATATCTTCACGCTATATCCCAACAAATGGGGTAGCACGAACCCTAAAATCACTCATAAAACATTCACTCATCACACTCATCAAACAATCAGTCATCGTCAAATATTTTCATCCAAACATACCACCCTCACTTCAATCACATTCATAGATCACTCCATATAAACTCATTTATTTATTACACTCGAAATTATTATCACACAACAAACCTTCAATCACATCATTCCTTTTCACTTACCATTCATTTTCTTTCTTCAACGTACATAACGTATGCATAAAAAATCTCAAATTACTCACGTTTACTCCTAACAACGAATCTAATAACGAAACTAACAACGAATCTACAAGATTAGCAAAGATGAAAGCGATAGTCTGCACTTATATATGAAAGAAAAGACCACACAATGCAGTAACTGAAAATGAAACAAAAAGATAAGAAAGGGAGGGAGCGTCGCCCTGCGCTTGTTTTTGAAAGTGAATTTCACACAATTGCAGTTAAACACTACGTAATAACTGAAAACGAATTAAAAGATAAGAAAGGAAGGGAGTGTCGCTCTACGCTTGTTTTTGGAAGTGAATTCCACACAATTGCAGTTAAACACTCAATGTGAGATCAGAAAAGAATAAAAAAGATAAGAAACGAAGGGAGTGTCGTCCCTGCGCTTGTTTTTGAAAGTAAATTTCACACAATTACAGGTAAACACTCTAATGAAATTACTAAACAACGAAACTAAAATCTAAAACCCTGCGCTTTTCTGAAATTATCAGATTTATTCCGCAATTAATCTACGTCAAACGTTCCTATCCTGACACACCACTTTTGCTTCATCCACATTTATAATTCCTTTCATACAAGCACGTTTGTTCCTCGTACTCGGAAACTTTCGTTCACATAACAATCCTTCTATCATATTCATCCATTTATTCATAGGTCGCCCACGCAATCTTTCACCCTCAATTTCACCAACATATACCTGTTTCACTAATCTCTCATTCAACATACGTTCAACATGCCCAAACCATCTCAACTGACTTATACCTGCTTTTCTAACTACATTCTTCTCAATTTCACACTCATCATACACCAATGTATTCCGGACACGATCTCTTCTAGTATAACCACACACACCCCGCAAATACCTCATTTCCACAGTAGTTATACGACGTTCATGTTTCTTCATCCACACCCAACATTCACTACCATACATCAATGTAGGCACTAAAACACCATTATACACACTCAATCGAGCATCTCTGGATACATTCACATTTCGAGCAAAGGTTCCCAGAGCACCCAATATCTTGCATCCCGCAGATACTCTTCTTTCAATCTCACAATCAATACGTCCATCCCTTGAAAACATACTACCCAAATATAAAAACTCATTCACTTGACCCAATCTCACACCATTCGCCGAAACATTACAATCAGTCACCAAATCGCTCTTTTCAAACAGTAACACTTTACATTTATCGACATTTAATAATAAATTTAAATCTTTTCCTACTTCATTTATATTTAGAATCATTCGTGTCAATTGCTCTTCAGATTCACCCATAACAACCACATCATCCGCATAGGCTAACGCAGGCACAACACTACCACCAATATCTACACCATTCACCCCATTCAACGCCGTTCGTAACAATATATCCATGTACAAATTAAAGAGCCACGGAGACATCCCACAACCTTGTTTCACGCCAATGTCTATACAAAACCAATCACTCAATCTACCATTAACTCTCACCGCAGCCTCACTACCTTCATACAGCGCACGAATTGCCCCCAACAAATTACCATTTATACCGTACTGTAACAGTACATTCCATAATGTCTCGCGATGAACACTATCATATGCTTTTTTAAGATCGAGAAAGCCACAGAACACCTTCTTGTTCTTAGCAAGTGACTTTTCAACAATCATACGAAGAGAAAACAATTGATCCACACATCCTCTCTCAGGCAAAAAACCACCTTGCATATCGCTTAACTTGGAGATTGTTAAGGTTCGTACCTTATGAATAAGAATCTTCCCGTACAACTTCCCTACCACACTCAGCAAACTTATCGCACGAAAATTAATACATTCACTCGAACTACCTTTACCTTTAAATAAAGGACAAATGATAGCACATTTCCAATCATCAGGAGCCACACACCGTTTTAAACAAAATCTAAACAAATAAACTAACCAGTCAAATAACCTCTCGCCTCCATACTTCAACATCTCATTCGATATACCATCCAAACCAGGAGCCTTACCATTCTTCAGACGCATCAATGCGAAACTAACATCACTCTCATCTATATCCCATTCATCACCACTAACATTTTCGCTAACATTTTCACTACAACCATTCGGTCTATTAATGCTACCATATAAAGTCCTAAAGTACTCACACCATCTATTAGTAACATCTGATTCATTCCACAATAACTCACCATCCGCACTCTTAATCGCTTTCACTGCCCTGACATTACCACCTCTCAATCTCTTCACTCTCAACCAAAACATTATTTTATTCATACTAAAATCATTAGTTAATCTTTCACTCATCAAATCATCAAAACGCGCCTTGCTTTCTCTCACTACTCTCTTAACACATTTATTTAACCTCTTGTATTCCAGCAAGCATTCATCACGTAAACTTCCAGGCACATCTTTCACATTTAGAAATCGCAAATATGCTCTCTTTTTCACCTCACTCGCCTCTTTAACTTCTTTATTCCACCATGCATTCTTTGGACAAGAACCTAATCTACATTCACCACAAACTTCTTTTGCACATTTAAGAACTGTATCCTTAAATTTGAACCAAACATCATTTATGCTGCATTCTAAATTAAGTTCACATACAGGCAAAGATTCATTAATTTTCTCAACAAACAAATCTCTAACATCCTCATTCTGCAGCGCACTGGATTACACACGAAACATTTTATTAGTATTTTTCACCCTCATTCTCCAACATTTATCTAGACGTATACGCGATACCACCAAATAATGGTCATTCGTACCCAATTCAGCACCACGCTTCACACGCGTATCTACAACTAAACTTTTCAATCGTTCATCATACAAAATAAAATCAATCATACTCCGTCTATTTTCACTAATATTCTCCCATGTATACAAATGAGCAAGTTTATGTTTAAATATAGAGTTGGAAACAAAGAGATCACGCTCCAAACAGAAAGAAACTATTTTCCTACCGTTTTCATTCACTCTTGCATCACCAAACTTACCCAATAAATAATAATATTTATTGCATCATATAAAAGATACAAGAGGTCAGCATTCAGCTTAGCTGTACAGATTAGAATATAAGTAATTAATTAAAGTTACATAAAAGCACGTAATTAGCTAGTATAGAGACCTAAGTACATATTTTCTATATTCTTCTTGAAATTGCTTAAATTTTAACATTTAAAACTATCAGGTGCATTATTGTAAAGCTTTGCGGCCATGTAACTGTAGGAATTTTAATATTTTTCTGTTTTAAAATTAGGTACATGAAGGTGATGTTCATTTCTCAACGATCTAGAGTGAATATTTGAGCGATGAACTAATTTTTCCTTTAAATATTTTGGTTCACCAGTAATTAAAGTTTTGTGTATGAAATAGATGTAATGCAGTTCTCTCCTCCTAGACATATTCAGTATTTTGTTTTTACGAAAAGAATCAGTGACGTGGTCATAATAATTCAGATTGTAAGCAAAACGAACACAAGAATTTTGAATTCGTTGAATTTTAATTACATCTTTTTGTATTAAATAATTTCCGTACCCTATATGACAGTAATCAAATGAACTTAGCACTAAAGAATAGCAAAGTGACAATCTTACAGATTTAGGTATAACGTCCTTGAGTCTATAAAGTGACCTTAATTTAATAAAGCCCTTTTTACATAGGTTGTCTATATGCTGTGTGAAACGAGCCATTTTATCAATGAACAATCCTAAATTTTTCACTGATTCTTTTTGTGGGATCATGTTATTATTCAGAGTGATTTTCATGTCATTTTATTCTTTTCGTAGTAAATTAGTAGATTTTTTGTTTCTTTAATTAATGATAAATACTTGACAGTGTAAAAAATTGATGATTTGTTTTAAAAATGGATTACGCGAATGGATTCAGCAATAATGAATTAGTGGACATAGTGCTAGCATATGTTGAAGCCTGACAAACTGCGAAACGACTATAATAATTATCATAAATCCGAATTGTATGTGATACACTTATTTTTACATATCAATATCTCTAAAACATAATTAACTGTAATTATTGACAATTAGTTTCATTAAACATAATTAAATATTGTTTGTTTATTTTACTAGTATTATGTAATTCAAGTTATTGATTATCTACTTGTAATGTTTGTTTTTAATAGGAAAGCGAATCCAGTGCATTATTAAAAAAAAAAATTCGTAATCAGCATATCAAATAACATATACCCTTAACGTATGTACTCGAAGTTACGAAACACCTGTATATTCAAGACATGTTTTCATAACGTAGCGTTGGAAATAATATCATCGATTTAAATAGGCGGTATAAACAACTTGATTTAATTTTATAAATCAATTTTTTGATTGATTATGTACGCTACGTAACTTGAAATGAAAGTGTAAATCGGTCATTAAGTTACTCCTCGTATTATTCTACGTAATGCATTAATGATATAAGTAATTTAAGTAATAATTATATATTCTAGAGTTTTCAGGCTCCAGAAGACCAATTCCAGTTTCAACAATAAATTGGCGTTCAACAAATTTGTCACAGTTTACTCCTATGCATGGCTTAGATTTTCTTATTGGAGCAGAACAAGTTTATATTCAACAAACTGTAGAATTAAATGACTGTAAGTACAATAAAATAAATAATACTTGCATTATTATTTACTATCTTAATAGTAATATTAAAACAATTTAACAATTTAAAATGAAATCATTAGAGCTGACACTTTTATACACTTAAAACTGGCTAAATATGCGTATAATGTTTATTTTGTTCTAATAAAAAAAAATACTAATTCAAAATTTAATTAATCATAAAATTATTAATTATTTGACACTTATTTAGTATAAAAACTATCACGATTTTTTATAGTTTAAGTCATAAATATTAATGCATATAGCTAGGAACAAAAATATTCATTTAAAAATATAACAAAAATGTAAAAATTGCATGTATATATATATACCTTCACGCTATATCAAATGGGATAGTATAACCTCCCTTTTTCAAAGGAGAATTAACAAATAATTTATATGGGTTCTTGTCAGACCGGAGAAAGGACAAGTACTAGGGTTGTTGTAAATAAGTTTGTACTTACAATTTGGTTCAACAAATAACAAAGATTTATTCACACTTACTACATGGTTGGTGTTGTCGAGTTCCTACTGAACTCTCGTCTTGACTATCTGACTATGTGACTGCATCTGACTGTGTGACCGTCGTTATAACTGACCTAACGCTACCATATATCTAATTACAAAAGTACTAAGTCAGCAAATAGTTAGCTACTTACGTCAAAGAATACTATTTAGAATACTTGACCTCATTACAACATGCTCTACTTTACTTAATTGTATTCACTAAGAATGTGCTGACTTTGACTTGTTACATTCCTCCCTTTTTCAAACAATTTGCTTCCTGCAAAGGGGCACAATTTACATATTACACAAAACATAATTTATCTATTATTTCCTTGTTACATTCCCTTTTTTATACCTTAATTTTTACTAATTTTAAATTAAATATACATAAACACAAAACACTTTTATCACTTGTACCGTCCATAAAATAGTCTAAATAAACACCACCATCGTCTTAAGTTTATTTTATAACGCACAACACTAGAATAAAATTGAAGTTTATACCTCGTATCTCGTTCTTTCTTGTGGTTATTTGTGAATGTCGAATTTGGTTTGAATTTCTTCTTGTAGTACTGCTGGTGTCGTCTAAATATCGAATCTCGTTTACTCGTACTTCTTTTCTTCTTTTGGCCATTTGTTGTGGAGTTCTTTAATTGATGTGGATTCTTCCATCGTACTGTTTTCTTTGTTCTTTATTTCTCTGAAACTGTTTGCTGTTTTCGAACTTAATGCTGATCTGTCCAACTTCGTCATTTCCTACATTAACCGCTTGTGGAATTTCCTCAATACCCGTACCCTCTATTAAGCCATCATTTTTAACCCCTGATGCTTCTTTTTCCTCCCTATTTACCTCGTAAATTTCCGGAGCTTCCTCGGTAACGGCGTCATTAGGTCTCTCTTCACTGCTACGGTCTTCTTCTGAACTTACTTGTTGGGAATCATCCTCATTCTTGTCTAATTCAGCAATATTTTCTCTTTCTCTTTCTTTAATTTCTTCACAAAGACAGTACTTTTTCTTAGGCATCTTACATCCAAAACATCTTAATACTCCATCGTCCATCGGAATGCCATCTAAGTGGTTATAAATCATAAGAGCTGCCTCTTGGTCACCGGATATTTCCGCCATTCTTAACATATTAAAGAACCACGTAATTTCCTCCATCTCTTTTAATTCTTCCGGGTCTATTTCTTCTGTATTTTTCTTAGTTTGGCCTGTTGTTTCTGCTTCTCTTCTGTTATACTGTATATCATTTTCAATGTCTTCTTCTTTATGATTATCATAAAAATTTGACTGATGACGTTGATACTTATGCTGACGCTGATGTTTATGCTGACGCTTATGCTGACGCTCACGCTGACAATGCCTGGCGTAATGGTTGCCATTGCAATTATAACACTGAACTTGATTTCTTCTATAATGAGTGTCATCATCTTCTCTCTGGTAGTCGTAGTAATCGCCACTCTGATAATTGTAGTTTTCTTCATCCTGGTAATTGTATTTTTCTTCCCTCTGATAATGGTAATTTTCTTCTCTCTGGTAATTGTAATTTTCTTTCCTCGGATAATTGTAATTTTCTTCCCTCGGATGATTGTAATTTTCTTCCCTCGGATAATGGTTATTTTCTTCCCTCGGATAATGGTAATTTTCTTCTCTCTGGTAATTGTAATTTTCTTTCCTCGGATAATTGTAATTTTCTTCCCTCTGGTAGTTGTAATTTTCTTCTCTCGGAAAATTGTAATTTTCTTCCCTGGGATAGTGATTCGGCCGTTGACGCTGATGTTGTTGCTGACACTGCCTGGCATAGTGGTTGCCATTGCAAATGTAACATTGTACAGAGCGTCTTCTCTCGTTGTAATTTGATCTTCTTTGGCCGTACATCTTTCTTGAGTCACTTACTTGCTTGTTGTCATTGAATCCATGCTTCTCAATTTACCAAACATTTAGTTCGTGTAGTTTGGAAAAAAAAATTCGCAAATCGATGCCATCATTTGTATCGGAGAGAATACAACTGTTGTTATTGTTGAATTCCTAATACTTGCTTTTCCGCGAGCGGACCAAAAACGATTGGCCACCCTGATCTGACAAAAATATCCCACCGCTGCCACCAATTTGTAACCTCCCTTTTTCAAAGGAGAATTAACAAATAATTTATATGGGTTCTTGTCAGACCGGAGAAAGGACAAGTACTAGGGTTGTTGTAAATAAGTTTGTACTTACAATTTGGTTCAACAAATAACAAAAATTTATTCACACTTACTACATGGTTGGTGTTGTCGAGTTCCTACTGAACTCTCGTCTTGACTATCTGACTATGTGACTGCATCTGACTGTGTGACCGTCGTTATAACTGACCTAACGCTACTATATATCTAATTACAAAAGTACTAAGTCAGCAAATAGTTAGCTACTTACGTCAAAGAATACTATTTAGAATACTTGACCTCATTACAACATGCTCTACTTTACTTAATTGTATTCACTAAGAATGTGCTGACTTTGACATGTTACAATAGCACGAACCCTAAAATCACTTATAAAATATTCACTCATTACATTTAAATAATCAGCCCTCGTCAAACATTCTCATCCAAACACACCACCCTCACTTTAACCACATTCATAGATCACTCCATATAAACTCATTTATTTATTACACTCGAAATCATTTATCACACAACAAACCTTCAATCACATCTATTCAATCGTTCCTATTCATTTATAATTCATCTTCTTTCTTCTACGTACATAATATATGCATAAAACATCTCAAATTACTCAGGCTTACTCCTAACAACGATTCTAAAAACGAACCTAACAACGAATCTACAAAGATAAAAGATAAAAGCGATAGACTGTATTTGTATATGAAAAAAAAGTCATAAAATTCAGAAACTGAAAAAGAAACAAAAAGATAAGAAAGGAAGAGTGTTGCCCTGCGCTTGTTTTTGAAAGTGAATTCCACACAATTACAATTAAGCACTCTACGTAAGAACTAAAAACGAATTAAAAGATAAGAAAGGAAGGAAGTGTTGCTCTACGCTTGTTTTTGAAAGTTAATTCCACATAATTGCAGTTAAACACGCAATGTAAGATCAGAAAACGAATAAAAAAGATAAAAACGAAGGGAATGTCGTTCCTGCACTTGTTCTTTAAAGTGAATTTCGCACAATTGTAGGTAAACACTCAATGAAATTACTAAACAACAAAACTAAAATCAAAATCCTGCACTTTTCTTAAATCGTCGGATTCATTCCGCAATTAATCTTCGCCAAACATTTCTATCCTGACATACCAATTTAGGTCCAACCACATTTATAATTCCGTTCACACAAGCACATTTGTTCGTCATATTCGGAAACTTTCGTTCACGCAAAAATCCTTCAATCACATTCAAACATTTATTCATAGGTCGCCCACGCAATCTTTTTCACCGACATACACTTGTTTCACCAATCTCTCATTCGATAGACGTTCTATATGCCCAAACCATTTCAACTGACTTATACCTATTTTTCTAACTACATTCTTCGCAATTTCATACTCAGCATACACCAATGTATTCCGGACACGATCTCTTCTAGTATAACCACACACACCCCGCAAATACCTCATTTCTACAGTAGTTATACGACGATTATGTTTCTTCTTAATCATTTTTTGATTCAACATATTATTTATTTGATCTTTAACTTCGTTGCGATGTATTTTCGGGAACCTGTATGTCTTTGAATAGATACGTATTTCGTCATTTGTCCGTATGTGGTGTTTTATTTCATTAGTAAAAGATAACGACTTATCTTCCGTATCAAAAATATCAGCGTACTTTTTCAATAACTTTGTGATGGCTAATTTTTTAGTTCATATGTTCAGTACGAATTTTTGAGAAATCGAAAGTTTTATTGAAATTTTGAGAATTAAAATGAATACTATTTATTTCAAAATTTTCTAACGGTTCAGTGCAAATATTATTTGCAGTATCTATAACAAATTCTACATTATTAGGGTTTATTGTTGGGTAACACGTAATATAATTTTTAATCATTGCAATACCTTCTGGAATGATAATATGTATTATTAATATGTGTTTCCGGAATGAACGCTTCTCCATTTTCAATGTTTTGAACATAGAACTTTGTAATTATCTCAGACTTAGGTGGATTCGTGATATGTATGGACGCGGTATTACTGAGTGAAAATGAATTTTTATCTCAACTGCTGGTGTTATTATCTTATCGCGTGTCAAGTCAATGATCGCTTCTAATGTTTTTAAATTATATAGTGCTAGTAAAATATCGAACTGGTTATGAAAGTCAAATAAGTGATATTTAAGTGTAATAATGTGTTTTTTTGAATAATTTTGAACATGGTAATAATAAACTAAATTTTTCAGTCGAGGTTCGGTGTGCTGTAGTTATTTTAAAGGGATCGTATCTAATTTCATTACTAATATATTTATTTGCAATTTCTGGTGTAATGAACGAGCGTGTACTACCTGTATTGAGTAAAACTTTTAAATTATGTTCTGGAAATATAGTAAAAGGTAGTTCGCTTTGATTATGGAGAAAATATAGTAATTCAATTACATTTCCGAGGCATCTATTTTTAAAAAATAATTTGGATCAGGGTATTGTTCCGTTTCATAATTTTCACTGTCTACTTCTGGTTGGTAAATAACAACGTTAGTATCGTCAGTAGCGAGTTCATCATTTATTTCGTTCATTTCAGTGTTATGCAATTCTTCGGATATAAAGTAATGTCTCTATTGCGTTTGGGGCTATTGACGGTATGCGATTTGTTGAGGTCGTGGTTGATTGTAACCTGACGGTCCGGATCTAGGTACAAATGTCTGTCGTGTACTCACACCAGAGAAATAGAGTAGTGGGAGAAGACTCTTGGACGAGTGCGCATCCAATTTTCAGAGAACACTATGGGTTCGGCCATTTTAAAGGTTCTTGTGTGTGAGAAATAGAGTAGTGGAAGAAAACTCTTGGATGAGTGCGCACCCAATTTTCAAGGTTGACATGCCAAAAGTGAACCTCTCGAGAAACATTAGGTACTGTTAACTTTATTCTGTTCGTTGCAAAATGTCGTGCAGTGACAGGGTGTTTTAATAGTAGAAGGTTTAATCCAAAAGATATACCTTTTTATACGTGTCTTATTCCATAATAAAATATATCCATAATATTAAGGTTATTAATTAATATCATTTATAAATTTAGGTTTTTTATTTCATAAAATATATTAAAATATACTATTTTTGTTGGACACATTTATTTCATAATAACATTACTTTTCAAACTAGTGGAACCGAGTAATTTCAAACTGCCAACCAGTGTTTTAAGCGCTATCAAAAATAGATCAAATAAATTACAAACAATATTTATAATAAAAAACAAAGTATAATTATTTTTGCAACTAATAGTTTTTATAAATAAAATAATGTTGATATTTTGTTGCATAAAAGTTATTATTATTTCATTATCTACAGCTTTTTTTTCTACAATCTCTAACTTCAGAGATACGAACCACCACCTTTAAAGTGAAATATTGTCCAACATTGTCATGGTTATATTAAGTAAAATTTGCCATTTTATGTATTTATTAATAATATATTACGCAATAACTTTACAAAAATTATTTGTTATTTAGTTAGAATATTTTTCGCGGCTAATGAGGCTTAGTCGTGCTGAATTTTTAAATTTCCCGCATCAACCAACCTTAAAAATGGCGGTCTTCAATTTTACAAAGCTCGTGCAGCTTCAAGCGTCTTTTTCCACTACTCTATTTCTCTGACTTACACTCATGGGTGTAGGTATTGGGAATTTTTTATTGTAGTTTGATTTAAATACGTTTGGTTTTGTATTCTGAATTTATTGGGAAGTATGATTATTTGTGTTATTAGGGAATGGACGGTACATTAACTGAGGATTTTGTCTGAATGCGGGTCTGTTCTGTGTGTTGTTTATGAATTGATTTGGTTTAGGTGTCATGTTGAGTTTTTGATTTACGCGTGAAAAACTTTCTAACTGGAAATCGTTAGTTAGCATATTGGGCGCGGAGTTAATATCTGAGAGATTTTTAGCACGCATTAAATTGCCTAAGGGCTCTTTAAGTCCTCTTAAAAGAATTCTTACCGCATGATTTTGGAAATATCCTATTAAAACTCCTTGTTCTTCCCTATTTATTTGTGTGGATATGTACGCGATTTGTAAATTTAATATTTCTTTAACTCGGATATAAAATTCAAATGCCGATTCGTATATATACTTTCGGGTTGCGGCTGGGTCAATGACCTTTCTGGGGTTAATCGCCATGCTAACGTCAGCAGTTGTGTTTAAGGGATACATAGCCGTCGCCGTGCGCCCCCCGACAGCCCTTAAATTATTATTGTGGATGGTTTATGCTATATTATGAGTTGCACTTATTGTGCACGCCCCCCAGTCGTAAATTATGAATGTAGATAATTTACGTTTATGAATCACACACCGCGTCTTGCCTTTACTTTTTAAAATTTATACGCATTTTCACAACATAATCAAGATTCAGAATTTGAAGAAAGACGGTCTTGGATAAAATTATTGGTAAATAAAGTACTGACATATATTTCATAACGGATACATTTTATTATTATTCTGTTCTGGGAAAAAAAAGCCGAAATATTTTTAAAATAATAAATTGTAAAAAATATTTATTTAGCTGTCTAATTTTGAAAAACTCAACATTGTATTAAATAGAGGTATAGAGCAACAATAATTATATATTTTTTAAAACAGCGTTTATTTTTGTAGTTAAGTGATTATTATTTATTAAATTTCTAACATTTTGGTGAGAAGCGTGAAATGTCAGCCAAATTTATAAAATACAGCGTCGCCTTCTCCAAAGCCGTTCTGTACTATTCCAAAACATGTGAATATTTAACACAGTTGAATGCAGTATAGCTAGTTAGTAATTTGAAGGCTATTAAACCTGTTTTGTATAAAAAACAATGGTTATATATTTTAAATCAGCTTATTTTCATAGTTAGGTGTCTACAATTATTATTGAATCAAAATTATATTACATGAATTTATAGCAATAATTTTATTTTAGATTAGTTTAATTAACTTTTTCAGTTTTATTAACTAGTTTTATTTAAAATACTTATTAAAAAATTCTAACAGTGCCGAGAAAAAGCCGATCGCGCTTTTAAATAACGCGCGATTAAATACACACGATTAAATAAAACGAAATATATGCGAACTTCTTGTAAAAATATATATTTAAAACATAAAAGAAAATATAAATGGTAAAATTTAGAGAAGTTATAAATTATAAAAATACAAACTTTAATAATGAAATATTTAAACTAAGCAAATTATCCGACAATGGAAACAATGACGTATGAATAAACTATTATTAATATTACTACGTTACAAAATTACACGGCGAGACTACATTTTGCACGTGAAGACGAGAGCCAGAATTGTCTCGACGAAAACCAATCTACCACTAATTAATTGTTGTTGTATTCTATGGAATGTCCTGACAAAGGGTAAGAGGCTAGTACCATTGCGTTGGCAACAAAGTATTTGAACAGAGATGGTTCAAACTTAATTTATATAAAAAAAAAAATTATATCTTGAAACAGTTTATTTACATAGTTAGGTGTTTAACAACCTATTATTCATTCATTTGCATGAATTTACATCAACAACAATTATTTATTTATTAAATATTATTTTTGTTAAATAGTAGTTGTAAATAACAAGTGCGTAGCAATTTTTATTTAATTTGAAAAAATCAACTTGCCTCCGCCAGGATTTGAACCCAGACCTTCCACTCGGGCCGCGGACGTTCTAACCAATTAGACCACAGAGGTGTGACGAATTGATGGCATTGACAAGTGATTTTTTCTATGTGCCGTTTGAAAGTAATATCAACTGTGCGAATGGGTTTGTTCGACAAATGCAATTGATATACAAACGTTGACACGTTTGAAATTAATCAAATCATTAAGATAAATGTTGTTGTTAAATAGTAGTTGTAAATAACAAGTGCGTAGCAATTTTTATTAAATTAAATTTAATTAAATAAAAATTGCTACGCACTTGTTATTTACAACTACTATTTAACAACAACATTTATCTTAATGATTTGATTAATTTCAAACGTGTCAACGTTTGTATATCAATTGCATTTGTCGAACAAACCCATTCGCACAGTTGATATTACTTTCAAACGGCACATAGAAAAAATCACTTGTCAATGCCATCAATTCGTCACACCTCTGTGGTCTAATTGGTTAGAACGTCCGCGGCCCGAGTGGAAGGTCTGGGTTCAAATCCTGGCGGAGGCAAGTTGAAATATTATTTTTTGTTTATACGTATAAAGACCAAGCATTATTGTTATTATAGAGGATGTTTTTATTTGGAGCGCCGGCTTTTTAATTTTATTTTTAAACCTTACTTTTTGCAGTTTATTGAGTGGTTTTATTTAAAATACGTATTAAATATTGGTTACTTTAATTGTGGTTGTAGTTAAAACATCGTTATTGCTGACAACACAGCGTGGTTCTTGCATAAGTTCTAGCGTTTCACCGTTTAAAACCCCTGTTTCCTCGAGGCTATAATAACGTTGAAAAGTTTTAAGAGCGCTGAAATACATCTCACTCGTGTCGTTTAATTGCAAACATCGTTTCATCGCTTATGTTTATATACCCGTAGGCACCCAAATAGCTCGATGATATAAGAAAAAAATCGTTGTTCTCAGCCTCGGCACTTATCTCCACGATATCGCCGGTCTCACTATACCAACACCGTATTCGTTGCCAGAATTATGTTCTGGTAGTAGTAGTAGTAGTAGCAAAAGAATAAACTGCATGCCCATGATTATTCTTCGTGTTGTTTCGCGCTGTACACTGTAAAATCAGAATCAAATAAGTCTTATATATGTTACCTGGAGGGGTGTGTGACACGTGGTGTAAAATGTAATTCGCGTGTTTAATACAAACCGAGGTTTAATCCGCTCCCCTGTTCAAATACTTTGTTGCGTTTTCAAGTTAGGCAACTGTGTTGCAAATGATCGCAGTAAACAGATATTCATGTGTTTTGGAAAAGTACTAAATAGAATAATTAATGATTTAGATAATGTAGATCAATGTATATCAATGTATTATATAAGTAAAAAGTAGGTATCAGGATCAAAAATAGCACGAAATCAATCTAGCTAATAACTTTATTAGAATCTAATAAAGTTATTAGCTAGATTGATTTCGTGGCTATTTTTGATCCTGAGACCTACTTTTTACTTATATAATAAATAGAATAATAATAATAAATGTTGGTATTGCGGCCCGTGTTTGGGAGACAGTCCTGAATACAGCGCTGTACTTTCAAAAAATTTTGTTCCTATTCATTCCCTCACATTCAATAAAAATGGTAACAATAAATATATATATATAAAAATTAAAATAACCAATATTTAATACGTATTTTAAATAAAACCACTCAATTAACTGCAAAAAGTTAGTTTTAAAAATAAATTTAAAAAGCCGGCTCTCCAAATAAAAACATCCTCTATAATAATAATAATAATGCTTGGTCGTTATACGTATAAACAATAAATAATATTTAATAAATAAATAATTGTTGTTGATGTAAAATCATGCAACTTAGTCTGAATTAATAATAGGTTGTTAAATACCTAACTATGTATATAAACTGTTTCAAAATATAATAACTATTTTTTTTTTTCTATACAAATTAAGTTTTAATCGTCTCTGTTCAAATATTATGTTGCGTTTTCAGATTAGACAGCTATGTTGCAATGGCCTGTTTTGAAACAGTACTAAATAGAACAATAAGTGTAGGTATTATGACTCGTGTTTGGGCGCCGTCCAAAATACAGCGCTGTATTTTCGAAATTATAATATATATATATATATATATATATATATATATATATATATATATATATATATATATATATATATATATATATATATATATATATATATACATATATATAGCAAAAATTTTAAAACAACCAAGTTTTAATAAGTATTTTAAATAAAACCAGTCAATAAAACTGAAAAAGTTAATTAAATATATCTAAAATAAAATTATTGCTATTTAATTTTGAATCAATAATAATTGTAGACACCTAACTATGAAAATAAGCTGATTTAAAATATATAACAATTGTTTTTCATACAAAACAGGTTTAATAGCCTCTGGCCAAATTACTAACTAGCTATACTGCATTCAACTGTGGTAAATATTAGGTGCGTGAAGTTGGCAGCCACTTCGAATCACAAATAATTATATATACATTAATCGTTTGTGACTGTTTGTGATCCATGTAAAAACATAGCAACCCCTAAGGTCCGGAAGTTATTGAACTTTGAAAAGTGCTTGCCAACTTCACGCCCAGCAAGCACTTATGAAGCACAAACGATTTGTTGCATACCAAACGATTGTGATTCGTGTGTGACTGTTTGTGATCCATGTAAAAACATAGCAACCCCTAAGGTCCGGAAGTTATTGAACTTTGAAAAGTGCTTGCCAACTTCACGCCCAGCAAGCACTTATGAAGCACAAACGATTTGTTGCATACCAAACGATTGTGATTCGTTTGTGACTGTTTGTGATCCATATAAAAACATAGCAACCCCTAAGGTCCGGAAGTTATTGAACTTTGAAAAGTGCTTGCCAACTTCATGCCCAGCAAACACTTATGAAGCACAAACGATTTGTTGCATACCAAACGATTGTGATTCGTTTGTGACTGTTTGTGATCCATATAAAAACATAGCAATCCCTAAAGTCCAGAAGTTATTGAACTTTGAAAAGTGCTTGCCAACTTCACGCCCAGCAAACACTTATGAAGCACAAACGATTTGTTGCATACCAAACGATTGTGATTCGTTTGTGACTGTTTGTGATCCATGTAAAAACACAGCAACCCCTATAGGCCGGAAGTTATTGAACTTTGAAAAGTGGTTGTCCATCTTACCGAAATTCCACTGCTTATACTATAAAATCGTTCCGCATATAATGTCCATGGCATTCACATGTCCTTAAATTATTCATAATTGCATACATTTATTTAACATATATCGTGTTTTGGCAAGGCTTGCTTCGCCCATATTTTATACAAACAAACCTCAAGCCCAAAGAACGCACGCATCATACACGCAAACCCTTATATTTTTTATTGCAAATTGGGCTCGACGAACTGTTTCTTTTCTTTATGCCTATGTACTCACGCATATTTCACTAAGGCTCACGGTCACGCTCTTAAATTAAAAAATTTGACTCAATCGATCGAAAAATTTTGAATTTTTTTTATTAAAAATGTCGATTTCGTTACGATTTCAGTATTTTGCGGTTGCGGTTTTTTCACGATTTCGGTTAAGAATAGACTAATATATATATTATTATATTATTCATCCTCTTCTTCCTATTTACGCTTCAGTACGATATTTATACACGTTAAAGTTTTAAATGTACGATTTTAGAATCCAAAGAACATCGGTTCGCTTACAGGATCAATTTAATTTTCGTATCGGTTTTCGGTTTTTAAAATTTCACGAAAAAAAAATGTGTTTCAGTTTTCGGTTACGGTTTCATGAGAAGGTAAATATCGATGCGATTTTTAGTTACGATTTCGTTAAGATCCGCGTTCCTAATTTAAACTATTAGTTAGTTCTTTGTATTTTCATTAGTTTTTTGTTTTATTTATCAGTTTATGAAATCATTTACTTTTTTAGAGACGTGCCACCTTCACACCTAGCGCAACAATATTAAAATTATAAAATATTTAAAATATCATTTGTTAGTACAGCGTTTCTTTCTGCTTTTTTTTTATTTTTATAAAGAAGTTGCATACATAATTTTTTCTACGATCGAGTTTTAACTAATTATGCTAATTTAACTAATGAAATTTATTTATTTTTTTTTTAAGTTATGTAGTTATGTTTATTTCAAAGCCACTATTTAATTAGTTTTTTTTTTGCAGCTAACTAATGGAAACGTGCAAAAAATTACACGACGTGCAAAAATAACGTTTTTTAACACTATAAAGTAATTAAAAATTAAATGTTTTCAACATTAATGGTAGAAAATAGTTATTTATATATTTATATACCTCGGGTATTATGAAAATGTTTATGCTCGAGGGGTATAAATATCCAGTAATGCTCATGATGCATTCAATTTTTTATGTTTCATTAGTATTTTGTTAATAACCTAAATAATAAATTTATTATCTGGCAACAATGAAAAGAAGAAATGTCAGTTTTAACAGTATTACCAAAGTAACGTCTCTCTTAATGCCTTAGGGCATATTAAAAACATATATTGTCCTAGGGTATTATGAACTAATGTACTTTGTACCCACTGCATTAATAAACAATAATGAACTTGGAAGAAAATAATTAACTTATTTTAATATTAAAGTCCCTTATAAGATTATTCATCTCTTGATCATATCTATTTCTGATATTTCATTTATTAATACTCGTATACATACATAAAAACACGCTATATCCCATCAAATGGGGTAGCACGAACTCCAGAATCATTCATAAAACATTCACTCATCAAATACTTTAAATAATCAATCCTCGTCGAACATTACATATTACATGCACGTGTACGTATATATCACCAATAAAGCGTGAAATTCAGGCAAATTGTGAAATGCAGTATTAAATCATAAATTTTATCAAATATAAATGCTTGGATATATGGAGCACGCATTCATATAAACTTGAGGTTTATTTGTTTAAAATTCAAGCGAAGCGAGCTTCGTCAAATACACATTCAATATTTAAGTAAATGTACGAAACTCAAAATAATTTCAGTTAAAATCGAACTTAACAGCTTACAAGTGTGGGCCATGTGTTCTACAGAATTAGGATTTGTTTATAATAAGTGCGACTGAAGCAAGTTTCGCCAGAAGTCGACCTAATATACAAAAATAATAAAAAAATTACATTTGGAAATTTGTAGATTAACATTGCCAGGGGTCTGATTGATTGTTACTTAGATGCAGAATTTAATTTTCTGCAACATTTATTTGATGTATCTTGGGAAATTTTGTGAAATGAAAAACTGATTTCCCATGTTAAACACCTATTACCAGTTTTCTAATTACGACCCTTATTACCTACATTTTTTAAATTAGGTTTTTCTTTAATTTTTATTAACATTATTTAATATTTAATTTCGTTCAAATACCAACAAATCATTGTGACAAATTTATCTTGTTATTATTTAGAATTATATTATATTCGCACGAGTTACACCTTGATCTATGCAACCCACTATCAGGCATGGGCTGCACTAAGCAACATTCTTTTATTATGGCAAACGGTTCTACAGAAATGTCACTCATTAAAGTATTTCTCACATTAGGCATACAGATAAAAAAATTATCATTGTAATGAGTATTATGGATAATAATTTATAGTTAATTAAGTTACAAAAATTATACAGAAATTATACCAATATTCTATTTTCGTATTTATTATATAAGTACCTATACACGTACGAGTATATTAATAAATGAAATATCAAACAACAATTATATTTTCTACTTCCGGTTAATAAAGGCTGTTTATTTTATTTATTTGAGGTAGACAATAAACATAATTATTTCTCTCAGTATAATCATGATATCATTATTACAATATAACTCTAATTAGTAGAATATAACTTTATTTTGTTTATTTTTTAATATATAAAAGTATTTGTTTTAACAGTAAGTATTCTGACTTTTGCATACTGATAATGTAATTAAGTAAAAAAAAATTAAATAAATTTCAAATCTTTGTTATCATTTTACGTATAATAATTATTATCTCGTTTTATTTTATTTAAAATTCCGTAGCTTCTAATAAAAAATCCAAAATATAGGTCTATCTCGTATTTAATAACAGTTCACAAAATATTGAAAAATTAAGAGTGAAATTAAATTTAATACGTAAATATAATCAATAAAAATTATGCTTTCTTGTAATTGACAAATATTATACTCGTTTAGTAAAAAAATGGTACAAAAAATTTCTAAAACGACCAAATTTTTGTAAGTATATTATACTGTAATTATATTATCGTAGTATCAAGAGAGAACTACTCGTAAGATATAGTATATCAATATCAGTCCTCTCATTTGAAATAGATATTTTTAACGAGCAATATAAAAAAAATGCATTAGTTGTTACGAAACGGCTTAATTTGCAGTGCGTGAAGTTTTTCTTTTCCGCGTTTATGGTATTTAGCAACGAAAATTTGTTTCTCAGCAATATAAAGATTATATTTCTGTCTCTAATTATATGCTAATGGAAAAAATTGTACGATCAGCAAAAAAGCAGCCTTTTTGATCATAATTCGGTGACAAAAAGTGAACAATTGCAGGCCAAAATTCATTGCAGACCGTTGTAATTGGCAAGGAGCTATTTGTAGACATTTGTGTTTAATAAATTGTTGCTAGCAGAGATGTTGGTAACGATTACGCAAAATTAAATAATTTTCGATCTACTAGGGTTGCTAAGCACAATCATTTGGTATATCACAAATCGAACCGATGTTTTTTGGATTCTAAAATCGTACATTTAAAACTTTAAACCCCTATAAATATTGTACTGAAGCGTAAATAGGAAGAAGAGCATGAATTATATATATATATATGTATATATATATATATATATATATATATATATACAGGGTGTTAAAAAAGTTCCGGGACGGTGAAATATCTCTAGAAAAACACATTGAATCAAGAAACCAAAAAACACGTGTTTCGTATTTTGCAAAAACCTATTTAAGCACACCAAACACAAACCCCAACCCCCACCCCCAGGGGATGGGGCGGGGGGCAACGTTGAAACCATAAATGGGAACCCCCATTTTTTATTACAGATTCGTATTCTGCGAAAAAAAATAAGTTAATTTTATCTGAAACTTTTTTTCCAATTCGGAATAGATGGCGCTCTAAACGCAAAAATAAATTTTGACATGATTCTGAAAGAAAAGTAAAAAACGGTTTCAAAGTTGCCCCCCGCCCCACCCCCTGGGGCCGGGAGTTGGGGTTTGTGGTTGGTATGCTTATAAGCATACCTATCTATAGATAGGTTTTTGCAAAATATGAAACACGTGTTTTTTGGTTTCTTCGATGTGTATTTCTCGAGATATTTCACCGTCCTGGAACTTTTTTAACACCCCGTATGACTATTCTTAACCGAAATCGTGAAAAATCCGCAACCGCAAAATACTGAAATCGTAACGAAATCGAAATTTTTAATAAAAAAAATTCAAAATTTTTCGGTTCGATTGAGTCAAATTTTTTAATTTAAGAGCGTGACCGTGAGCCTTAGTGAAATATGCGTGAGTACATAGGCATAAAGAAAAGAAACAGTTCGTCGAGCCCAATTTGCAATAAAAAATATAAGGGTTTGCGTGTATGATGCGTGCGTTCTTTGGGCTTGAGGTTTGTTTGTATAAAATATGGGCGAAGCGAGCCTTGCCAAAACACGATATATGTTAAATAAATGTATGCAATTATGAATAATTTAAGGACATGTGAATGCCATGGACATTATATGCGGAACGATTTTATAGTATAAGCAGTGGAATTTCGGTAAGATGGACAACCACTTTTCAAAGTTCAATAACTTCCGGCCTATAGGGGTTGCTGTGTTTTTACATGGATCACAAACAGTCACAAACGAATCACAATCGTTTGGTATGCAACAAATCGTTTGTGCTTCATAAGTGTTTGCTGGGCGTGAAGTTGGCAAGCACTTTTCAAAGTTCAATAACTTCCGGACCTTAGGGGTTGCTATGTTTTTACATGGATCACAAACAGTCACAAACGAATCACAATCGTTTGGTATGCAACAAATCGTTTGTGCTTCATAAGTGCTTGCTGGGCGTGAAGTTGGCAAGCACTTTTCAAAGTTCAATAACTTCCGGACCTTAGGGGTTGCTATGTTTTTACATGGATCACAAACAGTCACAAACGAATCACAATCGTTTGGTATGCAACAAATCGTTTGTGCTTCATAAGTGCTTGCTGGGCGTGAAGTTGGCAAGCACTTTTCAAAGTTCAATAACTTCCGGACCTTAGGGGTTGCTATGTTTTTACATGGATCACAAACAGTCACAAACGAATCACAACGATTAATGTATATATAATTATTTATGTGATTCGAAGTGGCTGCCAACTTCACGCACCTGTAAATATTCACATGTTTTGGAATAGTACAGAACGGCTGTGGAGAAAGCGACGCTGTATTTTATAAATTTGGCTGACATTTTAAGCTGCTCACCAAAATGTTAGAAATTAAAAAATAATAATCATTTAACCACAAAAATAAACGCTGTTTTAAAAAATAGATAACTATTGTTTCTCAATACCTCTATTTAATACTGTGTTGAGTTTTTCAAAATTAGACAGCTAAATAAATATTTTTTACATTTTATTGTTTTAAAAATATTTCGGCTTTTTTATCCCAGAACAGAATAATAATAAAATGTATGTGTTATGAAATATATGTCAGTACTTTATTTACCAATAATTTTATCCAAGACCGTCTTTCTTCAAATTCTGAATCTTGATTATGTTGTGAAAATGCGTATAAATTTTAAAAAGTAAAGGCAAGACGCGGTGTGTGATTCATAAACGTAAATTATCTATATTCATAATTTACGACTGGGGGGCGTGCACAATAGGTGCAACTCATAATATAGCATAAACCATAAACCATAAAATTTATAAATTCGAGCTACAACATATTTAGATTATTGAATTGATTTTTTTATACATAATTAAAAATTTTATTGAAAGTTTGTATATCCATTTCTCATTACGTTGACACTTTAAAATGAAACTGTTTGAAAATTTCATTTTTATGAATACATTGGCTCCGCTCTCTGTATAAAACGCCGTCTCTTTTGGCAAACAAAATATGCATTTACATAAAAGTGTCAGTTCTACTTATAAACTATATTTATACTAATTTATATGAATAATTTATAATTCTTTTCGTATTATAACAAAAAATATATACTAATAATAAATAAATAAATGAAGTAAAATAAATAAATCATCACGCCTTTTACCAATTACTGGATGTGACACTGTGGTGTAGCAGATCTCGGTCGTCAAATCACGATCCCCAAATATTTTAGTGAAGGGGGAGTCATATTTGAATATGGTGAAGAATGGTTCTGTCTGTGTAAATCGAATCTGGGTTGTCAGATTCTCACAAATCAAATCCGATACCACTGAGTCATCTACCCCATATCTAATAATAATAATGTATACTAATAATACTGAAAACAATTCAAACTATTAGAAATATAGGGAGATAATGGTAATATTATTTTAGTGCTTGCAAGTGTGGAATCTGAAAATCGTTACACTGTAAAAGTACCTCAAGGAGAAACTCTGTACCTCGGCAGTGAGACGTCGACAGCAACTCAAAGAATGTGTTTTGGATCAAGACGAGCTTTTAGTATGAGACTCTATGATCAAACACGACAGGAAGCCATCAACTTTGTACGAAAATTAGCTTTTGCTAATTGCCTTTGTGGATGTTATTTACAAGTAAGTTTCAGCAGAATCACTTGCAATTAAATTAATGCAGAATTTTAATTTGTTTAAATAACAAGTCTCACTTCTTTCACATACAAACACTAAACAAATCATGTAGGTAGGTACTATATTTCTACTGACTTTTTTCATATAAAACTGGTAATAATTCATAATCAACTTAAGCAGTTCATGTTACTTAAACATTCAAAGTCTAAAATAGTTATTTAATATTTTGTTATTTGAAACAATTCTTCACAAGTTTATTTTTATTCTGCAATATAAAATTTATACGGAAAATAATAATAAATGGACAACTTTTTTATTATCAATTAATTATTTAGGAAAGAATATAATTTTCTATAAATATCTAAAAATAACAAATTTTTGAATACGGTTTCAAATAAAATTTTTCGTTGGGAATTACAATTTTTAAAATAAAGTATAATTAAACTTAATAATTTCTCTTTGGTTTAGAATTTTTTTTATTATTATTAAATTTAAAGATACTACAGGCACAATTTTTCAGTATATTACGAGCATAGTTTTATTAAATTATGTTTGACTAAATAATTATCTCTAAAACAATCAAGAGAAATATTAAATAATTCAATAGTTGTCGTTAATATATCGATCGGTAACATATTATGATTCATCTAGTTAGTTTATAAAATTTTCAGTAATTTAAAAAAAAAAATTCGAATGTCTTACAAATAAATAAATAAATAAATATATCATCACGCCTTCTACCCATTACTGAGTGTGGCACTCTGCTGAAGCAGATCTCGGTAAGTGATATAGTTTTGCGCGTGAAGTGCGGTTACCAGTCGTCAAATCACGGCCCCCAAACATGTTAGTGGTGGAGGAGCCACAGGGATAGCTTTTTTTAATTATGAAAATTTGTCGCCTGTGGGAATCGAACCAGGGACCTCAGAATCCACAGGCCGACTACATACCACTGAGCTAGTTTTAAAATCTGATCTACAAAATAATGATAATAAAAAATACTAAATAGATGTTATTAACATATCAATCAATAACTGATTCAGTTTTTGATATTTGAATTAAATTTTTAATTGTATTAAAAGGATGGATTTAATACATTAAAGATAGCTAATACTAAATAGCGAATGAAGAAATAATGATCTACAAAATAATAATGCTACTGAATAGTTGATATTACCATATTGATCGATAACAGATTATGATCCAATTGCATAATAATGATATATATATATATTGTTGCAATTTCATGTCTAATAGCTCTAACTATTTCCAGGAATTGCAAGTTTGGATTCCACCAGGCGAGTTGCTAGGAGTGATAAAACAGGACTGGACGCTGCTAATTCCAACATTTTCAGTCATTAGTAATGAACAAGTTATTTACAAAATTGAAGGTCCTTCTATGTGTGTATGTTCATCATACAAAGATGCACATTTTAAAGTAAGTACATATATTAACCTGCATTTAAATTACAAGTAGATATCAGAAATTATTGTAAAATTTGACGAGAACACCCGCAGGTGTTTATATTATTTTAAAATATATTGATAATTGAATTCCCTATGAACAATTCACCATAACAAGATGTTTCAACGATTCGCTGAAGATAGACAATAGTTTAATTCGTAATATCGAATCCAGAAGCTCAAATGTTTAGGTGTAATACGAGTATAATAATTTTGTAAGTTAACTTCCATAACTTACAAAATTATTATATTACACATACATTTGATAGTATATGGGGTAATGGCTCAGTGGTATCCGAGTCGGCCTGTGGATCCTAAGAACCCTGGTTCGATTCCCACAGCCGACAATTTAAAATTATCCCTGTGGCTCCGCCACCACTAACACCTTTGGAGGCCGTGATTTGACGGCTGGTAACCGCACTTCACGCGCATAAATATATCACTTACCGAAATCTGCTTCGGCAGAGTGCGACACCCAGTAATGGGTAAAAGGCGTGATGATGTATTTATATTTATTTATTTATTTATTTTATATTTGATAGTGTGTATATTTTAATTTGTCTTGAACGCTGTAAGAAATGGGCCTATTGCGCTAATGCTATATTTATTCCTTCGAGTACTTTGAGTACTTCTTCCGTTTTGCTTTCCTGCTTTGCGTTGCTTTTTACTTTCTTTTGTGTCTTATTAATTTTTCCCTGCTCAGTTGTCTATATTTCTCTCGTCGGCGACATATGGAGTACTTTTAAAGATTTTTAATCGCTCCGACTCTGCTCATTCTTCTTCTCGTTTTTTATTATACGGTTGCTTCTATTTCTATTTTCTTCTTCACAGCTCATTTCTTTAAAGTGTTGTTAAATAACCCTTTATATTGTAACCGTACCGACTTTGATGATGTATAAATTACTCTTAAAATAATGGCACGTAATTTTATAATTTGTGATCGTCTCGTATAATCAATTATTATTTATGGACCTACGTTGTGTTTACCTACGTTGTGTTTTAATATCGACGAATGTAACCCTCAAAATGTTCGTAATACGAAGTAGCTGTCAATGGTGGGGGAATTCGGGAAAGGTTGATTTGAGTAAAAGATTTAGATTCCTTCAAAAAGACATGACCATGACGTCATAACTTGTGAATTTATTGAAATTCAAGTAATTAAAGAAATATAATTTATTATATCAATTTAGAACGAACAGAGTGATTTGAACACAAAGTTCTGTCGTGAAATAATCATATTATAGCTCTCTGGTATTCTACCTTATGCAAGAGGGAAAACACGACCAAAAACCCCAAGCAGAGAGACAAAGCCAATAATAAAATATTATCAAAATCAATTAGAATGTTTCTGGTACAATTATATTATATATTTTTATATGTCATTTAAAACAGACAGAATTTATACTTCAGACGCGTCACAATAATTTATTAATGCATCAATATCTTGTAATGATTGTTAAATCGGTGGATCAGCGTTTGTTACTAATCTTGTCAGGTTTAAATATGATTAAATATGTATAATATATTATGAACAATATGGAGGGTTTCCTTATTAGGTAACCAATGTCCATTATGGAGGGTTTCATTGAGAGGTAACCAATGTCCATTGGGGAGTTTCCTTTGTCGGTAACCAATGCCCAGTCATAATTTATTGTTATGTTAGTTTACTTTAAGAATTAATAACAAATACTTGATCAATGTATATTTGTGATAATCCAGTTTGATATCATTGTGACTGTCTTTCAGTATTCCAATTTATATTTAATATTTACAATGAATAATTTTATAAACAGAGAATGATGATTTATTGAATTTAATATCGTAGTGTCGATTTGGTTGCTACTCTTGTGAGAAAGTAACAATCCCTTAAAACTGACGTATGACATTAAACAAGAGATCCAATTAAAGATAGTAGGTGAAAGAAGGTAAAACCAGCAGCCATGGTCGAGCCAGAAGCGCTTGGTTATGAGGAAGGTGTCCAGCAGCCATGGCCGAGCCAGAAGCGCTTGGTTATGAGGAAGGTGTCCAGCAGCCATGGTCGAGCCAGAAGCGCTTGGTTAAGAGGAAGGTGTCCAGCAGCCATGGTCGAGCCAGAAGCGCTTGGTTATGAGGAAGGTGTCCAGTAGCCATGGTCGAGCCAGAAGCGTTTGGTTAAGAGGAAGGTGTCCAGCAGCCATGGTCGAGCCAGAAGCGCTTGGTTAAGAGAAAGGTGTCCAGCAGCCATGGTCGAGCCAGAAGCGCTTGGTTATGAGGAAGGTGTTCAGCAGCCATGGTCGAGCCAGAAGCGCTTGGTTAAGAGGAAGGTGTCCAGCAGCCATGGTCGAGCCAGAAGCGCTTGGTTATGAGGAAGGTGTCCAGCAGCCATGGTCGAGCCAGAAGCGCTTAGTTATGAGGAAGGTGTCCAGCAGCCATGGTCGAGCCAGAAGCGCTTGGTTAAGAGGAAGGTGTCCAGCAGCCATGGCCGAGCCAGAAGCGCTTGGTTATTAGGAAGGTGTCCAGCAGCCATGGTCGAGCCAGAAGCGCTTGGTTATGAGGAAGGTGTCCAGCAGCCATGGTCGAGCCAGAAGCGCTTGGTTATGAGGAAGGTGTCCAGCAGCCATGGTCGAGCCAGAAGCGCTTGGTTATGAGGAAGGTGTCCAGCAGCCATGGTCGAGCCAGAAGCGCTTGGTTATAAGGAAGGTGGGGGGTACGGATAATTTAACCTCTTGTTCAATAGGTATAGAGCCAGAGTATCGTCTCGTTAGAGTCTCCTGGAGTCTCGTGAGAGCCTCCTCGATTACGACAAATCATGCAGTTTATATACAGTGGTTGTCCTCTCGTTCCTCCACCCCGAGGATCTACGATGAGTGCGTCCTCTTCACCTCTTCACCTCTTCTCCGAAGATGGCGTGGGTTCTCTTCTGCACCCCGTCTCTGAAGATAGCGTGGGTTCTCTTCTCACCCCGTCACCGAGATGTCATAATGTAGCGTCATGTACTGTTTAATATCTTTCACACCTTTCGGAACCAAAGAGGAACCACACATCTCCATATCGCACAGATTTCCAAATGCCACAACTCTAGATTCCAATGACTGTGATTCCGTACCAGTGGCGTACCTAATATTCTTATTCAAACCTTTGTTAGGACCAAATTCTAATCTAATTGTGAATATTCTCATTGGCGCATTTTTAATAACCTCCATGGTTAGATCACTTAGTTTTATAATAGTCGTACTTCATTACCAACGCAAGAATACGATAACGTCTTCATTGTAACTTTGGATACGCCACTGCAAATGCAGCCTTGAGATTTGTGAACTTCCCTTCAAAAACAATAAACAGAGCACGCACCCCGAAGTGTCGGCTGGCCGGCCCGCCATATGTTGTAAACTCAAGTACCTAGGAAATTTCCGAAGAAATACATACAAAATGGAAAGAGATAATATTTATACATACATACATATTATGTCATAACGATTTCAAATCAACAATATAATTCTGGCCAGAACGTTGTATAACAATAAGTAAATAAAATAAATTTGATATAGATGCGTGCCGTTACAATATTTTAAGTTCTTAATGCTTAAAACTGAAATATACAAGAATCCACCGTAATTCTTAAATCTACTACTTAATTATTGAGAAAACTTAAAATAAATTAAAGTAAATATTTATAGCCACTGTAATTTCTTTCTTTCATTGCTCTCTAAGTTAGGTGCCATAATTGCCAGGTTTCTGTTGCGGGTTACTTCTTTGTCCACGGGTGGATGTGGCGACAAATAAAAGAGTGACAAGAAATCCAAAAGTTTCTCTCTCTAAAAGGATATCTAAGCAAAGATCATTATCTTTCTGTTTGTCACGTTCCTTACTTCCCAGATCTGTAGAAAACTTTAAATTATCTTCTCGGAGAAATAGCACACCTTAGCTTTTTTATCTTTCCTTATCCTTGTAGCTTTTATCTCCTCCTTTTCTACGTTTTACCGCTTTCTTTCTTTATTGACAGCATATATTCCTATCGTTTCATGTTATAAATATTTGGAAAAGAAAATAATATATTACTGTTGCTAAACCCGATGTGTTAATTTTTATGTTATTGCATAAATTATTCTTATACTTCAAATAAAATAATAAAATAACACATTCAATTATGATAATAAAGATTGCATATTTCAGATATATTCTGCTGATGGCACAACCCAATTAGGAAGCATACATCATCAGTGGGATCAGATTTTGGTAGCCTATAACCTCTGTTTGACTTTTCCTAATAGGAATTCTTCTAGCAAGGACAAAGCACTTTTGTTAGGAGCAGCGTTTCTTTTAGTAAGAACTATTAATCAATATGAATTTATATTAAAATTATAATTTGCTTTTCTATTACAGGAATATGTTTATTTTGAACGAGTGAAAAGCTCAAGTTGGCTGAAATGTCCCTGCTGATTAAAATATTACTTATTTAATTGTAGTATTTAATATTGTATTAATAAAATATAATTAAATAATTTATTTAGATGTAATTAATACTAGTACTTATTAACAGTTAGCTTGTAAGTTTATAAAATAATTAAGTAGTCATTCCAGCCGCAATATTTATGTACATTATAAAAATTTATATCCAAAATAACTTTCGCACTTTTCTTTATGATAGTAAATGATATTATTTTGTGCACATAAATAATTATTAATAAAAATATAGAACAACCTGATTTTCTGTGCATCGGATCTTTTCCAATCGTTATAACTAGATAGCGGATTATACGCATTTGCATATTTGTTAGGTTATATGCAAAATTTATATATATATATATATATATATATATATATATATATATATATATATATATATATATATATATATATATATATATATATATATATATATATAGTGCATATTTTAACCGTATTTTGCTACTGATAATCCGGTCTCTAATTATATTGGATAGCTAACGTGCTAAAGAGCTGTGTCTTAATGTGGACAGAAAAGTACAAGAAAGTAGTAAATAAGTAAAAAATCAAAAGATAATGCCGTTGTTAGTAGGTAGACTACCAAAATAGGTATGACTTATAGACTACATCAATTTTACTGCAACAGTTTCAGGATTTACTTATTATATTAGGGCTAACCTTCTCGTTTAACTCCAATTAAAATAGACACATGAAAAACTTGAAGGCCGGAAAATATCTATTCAATTCGTAAATTAAATCGGCCAATTATTCATTCGAAAAGTAAGGCATTGGGCTGTGTAGGTTTAAAATTTATTTCATTTATTGCGAATTTGTTTCTTAAAGGTTTTTTGTTATCATAGAAAACATATTTATGTTATTCTATATGACTTATACTAAAAACTATGAAGCTCCAATATTTTCAAATACAAATTTCATACAATTTTAGAATACACTTATTTTTATTCGTATATAACTTTTAATACATATATTATATTTAATGTAAAAGTATAAAGATATTCTTGGAATATTTATAATAATCAATAATGATTGTCGAATTTCAGGATTTAAAAATTTAGTGAATAAAGATTGCGACGTTTCGACTTGTATTTAAGCCAACTCCAGAATATTGTGGAAAATAAAGACAATCCAACTTCTATTCAGCCAACTCCAGAATATTGTGGAAAATAAAGACAATCCAACTTCTATTCATAATGCTAATGAATTAAACAGATACTTCTGTAGTAACATATTGCAAACAACTGTCGGCAATGACTTAATTAATTTCTATAATCATCATGTATCAGACATAGTCGAACATAACTCTTTTTATTCTAAACGTATCGATTTAAGCGAATTGCTGTCGACGGTAAGCAGCATAATATCTAAAGCCATAGGGCAATGACGGAATATAGATAAGTATGCTCAAACTATTATTTCTCGACATTTCTGAGACTTTGTATTGTAAACTCAGTTCTTTCAACTGGGAAATTTCCTAATACATGGAAACAATCTATCGTAGTTCCATTTCCAAAGAATAGCAAATTTGGCAGTATGGAAGACCGAAGCATCTTACCGATTCTGTTTAAGGTGGTAAAAAAATATAAATAAACAGCTTTTAGGACATTTTGCTAATCACGAAATTCTTTCCGAGATACAGTCAGGCGTAGCATAGCACTAACACAGCTTTTTTAGTCTTACTAGACTTTTCAAAAGCATTTGACTATCAACCATGATAATTTGCTAGCAAAACTAAATTATTTTGGACTCGGGTTTACAGGTCATTAGAACTTTTCTAACCAACAGATCTCAAATCAGCTCTCAAACTTATTCCGAAGTTGTACATACACCAACTGGTTGCCGTCAAGGCTCCATTTTATCATCTTTGCTTATCATTCTTTTTACTTGTGACTTACCTAGAATGTTATCTCATGGCAACATTAATATGTACACCGACGATACGTAATATTACCGCACTTACAACCATCACCTAACTGAGGAGTCATTGTCAGTGATGAAAGAAGATTTAGAAAAAAATCCATGTGGATTTCCGCCATTGGTCTAGAATTAAACTCGAAGAAATCGGTGATTCTCTGCATTAGAAGTGCGAAAAAACTAAATACTTCATGTCTAATTAGTATCGAACTTCAAATTCAACAAGAAAATCTAGTTTTTGTGGAATCTTTCAGAAACTTGGACATTTACTTTGATTTTACCACAACTTCGAATTTCACGTAGTAAAGTTGTGCAATACAGCTATGGTAAACTAAAGTACCTCTATAAATTCAAACACATATTTGCAGTAAGTATTAAACTAAAAATAGTAGAAAGTGGTGTGCACTCGACTTTTAACTACTATGACTGTATTTACGGATATCATTCGGTAATACTTCTGGAAAAACGTATTCAGAGAATCCAAAACGCCTATGTTTGTTTTATGTACAATTTAAATTATCGGGATAACGTCAGCCCTCATCTGAATAAATACGCACTATTTAATATGGATAACAGACGTATTGTCCATTATTCTACGTTCGTGCTCAAAATCCACACCGAAGAAAACGTATCCTTGTACTTAATACATTTAATTAAAAAAGATGCGAAGTACACGACTTCAATATACGAACTATCCAAAGTATTAGTACTTCGAAACATAATACTGAAAAATTCCAATCAAGTTTTAGCTATTTGGCGCCCTGCATATACAACAAAATTCCCAATGCCATAAAGGCATTGTCGGGCAATGGTTTCAAAATGGTTTCAAAATAAAAAAAATTATTTGCTAGAGCTTCAAAACTCACTCAGAGGATTAGTGTAAATTGTAAACTAATCTATATTAATCTGATTAGGTGGTAAAACAGTCCAGCTAAACCTCGCCATTTGTACCGCTTTTGTTATTTCATTATTTTTATTTTATAATTACCTTTTTAATATATGTTACCTATACCTACTTGTTATTGCTGTATTTCATTTGGCTTAATAATGAAGTTATTATTATTAATATCTCTGTGGCTTACGATCGCACTGTGTGGCGATATATCAAAATATATCGATATTCCAATATTTAGAAATTTTGTTTTATCGATATTCCGATATTTATATGTTTCGATATATCGATATTCTGATATATCGATATATCAATATTTCGATATATCAAAATTTCGATATATTGATATTCTGATATCTGATATTTCTATATTCAGATATTTCGATATATTGAATATACTGATATTTGATATTTTGACGATATTAAATATTGATATTGAAATTTCAATATCGCGCAACCCTAGTACACATTGATATTATTTAACAGGCACTTACCTGCTGCCAATATTGCCACAGACAAATTCTAGATTTTAGAGGCAGCATGGTTGAACCGATCAAAATACGATTTTGCAATGTCGCCATTGTTACTAATTCTGACGCTCTAAATAATTCATATAACAGAATGCATTTTATTAGACAGAAATAAATATATTTATGTATTTCTGTTTGCTTGTAACTTTTGATATACTAAGATTCTAAATAAATAATTATAAATAAATGAAATATTACAAAAATAAATTAAAAGTTAAAAAACAAAAAAGGAAAAACACTGCTTGCTTTGTTTACATTAAGAAAACGCCACTGGCTATGAACTTGTTGCCTTTCTATAAAATTTAATAATTTTTTTTTAAAATTATTATTTAAACATTTAGTTTTTCTAAGACAGGATTTTAATATATGGGAAAGAAATCAATAGCAGTGCTCATTTAAAATTATAACTTTGGCGAAACTACATGTTCTTCTATTTAAATTAGAGGGGTTCGGTAATTTCCTACAGCCATAAAATAATATATGCTTGAAATATTGACAATAATCAATAACGATAATACAATTAGATTAAAAAGTTAAATTTATCTATACAAATTTTTATTCATTTGTAAAAACTTCTAATTGCATTCTAATTTGTAGCTCGATAATGGCTTAAATACAAGCCGAATCGTCGCAATCTTTATTCACTAAATCTTTAAAGTCTAAATCCTACAATCATTATTGATTATTTTCAATATTCCAAGAATATCCTAAAACTTTTACATCAAAAATGATATATGTATTAATATGTGTGTTGACATATTTGGACAAATTACTAGCTCTGCGTTGGTCTAGGATGGATTATCCCTTGCAAGCGTCTGGATTTTTATGTAAACTTGTGCATAGGAATATTATCTTGAACCAATGCAACGATACCACCTTCTCACGTCCCATGGAAAATAATAACAATTAGTAATGATATTTTACCTTTGGTTGAGATAAGTTATCTCTTTGGATGTGTCTTGCCATGACCAGTTTGTAATTAGTAATTTCGGTTAATTTGTTTAATTTTAACATTAATTTGTAAATAATTGCTTTATGCATTTCATTTTTATATTTCAATATATTTATATTTTATACAATTTAACCGTCTTGACTTTGTTTGATTTGCAAATGGTCGCGTATTATTTTATTGGCTTATCGGTATGATATAATAGCGTGACCGGCGTCATTTGTTCGTTACACGGTGCGTCATCCTTGACAACAGAATAAACAGCACGCGTTCGTTAAGTAAGAAATTTATTTTGGTTTTGACTGGGCTTTTTATTTGGATTGGTATACAGAATGTTTCATAATTTCGGGTACATACGTTAAGAGTATATGTTGTTTCATATGATGATTACGAATCACAAATATATATTTTTTTAAATCACAAAATTTATTTTTATGTTCCCAATTAAAAATTTGTCGTTGCCACTGCCACTGGGCGGATGGTCACGTCTGCTAGATCTGTTTTAAATCATTGGTTTATGATAATCAGGTAGCTCCTCAAACTCTGAAACAACAGAGGTAACGTTTGAACACGCTGCTAATGAAGCTTGCAGCGTATCTTTAAATCACCATGCTGCATAATACGAGTATGTGGCAGCGAATGGCTTGAGCAATTTTTATAATAATTTTCATAAATCCGAGTTGTATGTGGTACACTTATTTTTACATATCAATATCTTTAAAACATAATTAATTGTAATTATTGTAAATTAGTTTCATCAAGAACTCAACTTTACAAGCGAATGTATTTGTTCGCAGACGATGAATGTATTTCATATTTTAACAGGATGCGTATGAATATCTCATGTTTACGTGTGTCGAGTTTCATTCGATCTGTAAAAATGTTTTTCACGCCATAACTACCTTAACTTGCTGTATTTTGTCTGTTGGCGTCGTCTTTAACTCATCTAGCTGAGAAGGGAAGGCCAGAAATATCCAGGAGTCAATTTAATTTACAATTGACGGCTCGGCCAGAGGGCCAAATCTTAAAGTTCTAACAAGCAACGTTTTGGTCGACCATTGTTTGATATTGTTATAAGAAACATAAAAGCAAAGAAAGAAGTTTTAAAAGATTTCCAATTTGCTTTCAAATTATCCAATCGAAGTTCTTAATGGTATTAAAATAATATGTAGCTATGTTATTATATCAACCAAATTTGGAATTTATTGCCCTATAAAATAGACAGAATAATAAGAAAAAGCAAGGATTGAAGTACAGTTCGAGATATGGCGCCTATATGCAGTACACCTGCAAAACATCTCACTACTAAAAAAACTGGAGTGCGGGGTTTCAGAAAAATATTAGTTTCGATGTACTAGAATACCAAGTCGTATATATATATATATATATATATATATATATATATATATATATATATATATATATATATATGTAATATGAGTAGCGAAATTGTGTTTTGGCTAAAGATTTAAAAAAACTAAATTTTAAAGTTGAAAAAATGCTTCAGTTTGATTTTTCATTTCATTTTAACGACGGCATCCCGTTTCTTGTCGAAAAATTTAAATATTTTGTCTCTTGTCAATTTTTTTAAAAAGTTACCAATCTTTAGTAAAAGAGAGTCGAAAAAATTATTAATATTTGAACTCTATCAAATTTTTACTCAAAACCAACACATCTTATGAAGAAAATTATGTAACAAAAAATTATTAGCATGCATAAGAGGAAAAGGATCAAATTTCCAGCAAAAATGCAAACAACAGAAATTGCTTACCAGAGAACACGTGTGAATTTTTAAAAAAAATTCTTAGACATTTCAAAATTTTTCAGAAATCACAAAAAAAATTAAATATTTTAAAATGTATAAAAAAATTCTGATGTATTCTGCGATGAATTCTAATAATTTTTTGTTGAATAAATTTTTTTTGTAGGATGCCTTGTTTTAGATTAAAGAAATGCTATATATATATATATATAGCATTTCTTTAATCTATATATATATATATATATATATATATATATATATATATATATATATATATATATATATGTATATGTATATATATGTATGTATATGTATATACCGAGAGTTTTTAACGTAAAACATAGGGGTTTTCTTCATAATCATGGTTATTACTACATTTATTACATTTAAACATTATAAGAATGTAACAAAATAGCAACCAAATAAACAAGATAGCGAAGAAATAAATATTAATTATAATAAATTTAAAAAAATTATTCTATTAACAGTTAAACAATGGTTCTAGTCCAACATTAGGTATTTTTAATAGTTCCAGACACTTTACAATCTGAACTTTTAATTGTTCGAAATTTAGTAGGTTTACCGCGTAAACTTTTCACTTTAAAAATCTCCAATAAAAAAAATCTAATGGTGTAAGATCGAGAGACTCAACAGACCATTCTACTTTTCCACTGAGTCCAATCCAATGATGTGGAAATGTGCGATTGAAAAATGTTTTGACATTCTCAGCATTATGTGCAAGAGCGCCATCATGTTCAAACCATACGTTTTCAATATTTAAAGCTGTAACTGCAGGTATCACTTAAATTAGTAAGAAGTTCAAATAATTTTGAGCCGTAATTTTGTCGTTAATAAAAAATGTTCTATAATGTGGATGCCTGTTGTACCAGCCCAAACGTTTATCTTCTCGGGTCTTGAATTTTTTTTATTGGAGATTTTTAAAATCAAAAGTTTACCCGGGAAACCTACTAAATTTCGAACAATTGAAAACGTCTCTGGAACTATTACAGTTACCCAAATAGGTAGTGTTGTTCAAAAGTTTTACAACCGATTGGATCATTGTTTAGCTGTTAATGGAGAAATTTTTGTAAATTTATTATATTTATTGTTGATTTCATCGTTATTTTGTTTATTTTTGTTGTGCTATTTTGTTACTTTCTTATAATACTTAAATATTATATATTCAGTTATGTCACTATGTTTCATTTTAAAAAGGACACTCTAATTAATTGCTGTCAAATTCGGAACTATGCTTATGAAAAATCCCTGTGTCACGTTAAAATTAACTATATTTTATTTCCATATTTTGCTGCTGATAATCCGCTCTCTAACTATATTGGATAGCTAACGTGCTAAAGAGCTGTGTTGATATTGTTTAATTCTGAACAACAAAACAAATGTAATGTGCAGGAAAGTAGAGGACATGATGTGAAGTGAATAGTGTGAAAATAGTGAGCTAGAAAAATTTAGTGGACAGAAAAGTTCAAGAAAGAAGTGAATAAGTGAAAAGTCAAAAAATAATGCCGTTATTGGTAGGTAGACTACCAAAATAGGTACCTTTTATAGACTATATCAAATTAATAGAAACAGTTTCAGGATTTATTTATTATATTAGGCCTAACCTTCTCATTCAACTCAAGTTAAAATAGATACAAGAAAAAATTAAAGCCCGGAAAATATCATTTGAATTCATAAATTAAATTCGGTAACTATTCATCCGAAAAGCAAGGTATTGGGCCGTGTAGATTTAAAAATTAATTATAACAATTGATCGAAAATTATTATGATAAAGTTTCATTTATTGCGAATTTGTATCTCAAAGTTTTTATTTTTTTGTCATAGAAAATATATTTATGTGATTATATATAACTTATATTAAAAATTATGTAGCATTTAAATGCATATAGTCCTACATTACATATAATATAATAGCTTTATACAATTTTAGAAACAAATTACATTTTAAAATAGTTTATTTAACAGAAATTATTCAAGAAATATACAAATTTAAACCTGTTATTTACAAAAAAAAAATCATTTAGATTTAAACCTTCTTTTGCGACGTAACATGTATTGTTTATTCAAGCACTTACATTTTTTAATATTACGAGAGAAAGGATAATAATGAAAGAGAAGGGTTTTCTTTCCTTTTGATCATTTTTTGAGCATTATTGTTACACATTTACAACTAAAATTAGTATGCGATAAATATACTGTTGGAATAGCCTTTTGAAAGAAATTGCCTGTCATAAAATTATGGTAGAGTTATAGAAATTTCTAATTTTTATGGTTCACTTGATGAGCTAATGTTTTATATTTTTTAGAATAGTAATATAACTTTAAATAAATAAAAAAAAACAAAAAGTAGTCAAAGTAACCCCTCCACGGTATGACAATTGCACACCGAGCCGCCCTGCGATGCATCCCGGGAGGAATCGGACTACCGATAGATACTGCATTAATCGCTGCTAATATAGTCACAATCCATTATTTAACTGCTACCCGAGAACTAACAATTTATATATCATTTTTTGTGTATAAAATATTGTCATATTTGCATATTACTTTCTACACTTTGAAATAAAATGTTTTGAGGAACTTTCCTGAATTGAAATAGTTATTTTGGTGCACTTCAATTTCAATCTAAAATCAATTTTGTCTATTTGATAACATTTTTTATCGCCCATGCACTTTATTTTGCAATTTAGATATCAGATTTCATAACTTTAATATAAATATGAATGCATAGGTACAAATAAAATTATGAAACGCAGTCGGCATATTTTCGCCTGAACTTAGATCAATATACCTATTCAATAATTGGCTGTTTCACAAAAATTTAAATATTTTATACGTTAATTTACGAACAAAAAATATGTTTTCCCTGATTTTTTTGTTTGTGACTTGAAATTGTTAACTTGGTGCACTTCATTTTCAATCTGAAATAAATTTTGTCTATTTTATAATTGTTCTTATCGCTTATTGCTCTTTATTTTGCAATTTAGATATCAGAGTTCATAACATTAACATAAATATGAAGACATAGGTACAAACAAAATTGTGAAGGGCAGCCGGCATATTTTCGCCTGATCTTAGATCAATATATCCATTAAATAATAGGCCGTTTCACAAAAATTTGATTATTTTATACGTTAATCTACGAACAAAAAATTTGTTTTCCCTGTTTTTTTTATTTTATTGTAAGGTCTTACCAAGGAGGAAAAAATATTAATAAAGATTTATTAATTAATCGTGACGAAGATAGCATTAATATTACGAGAGAAAGGATAATAATGGGAGAGAAGGCTTTTCTTTCCTTTTGATCATTTTTTTAGTATTATTGTTACACATTTACAACTAAAATAGGTATGCGATAAATAGTTTTTAAAACACCATACTGAAATAGCCTTTTGAAAGAAATTGACTGGCACAAAATTATGGTACAGTTATAGAAATTTCTAATTTTTATGGTTCACTTGATGAGCTAGTGGTTTATATTTTTTGGAATAGTAATATAACTTTAAATAAATAAAAAAAAAACAAAAAGTAGTCAAAGTAACCCCTCCACGGTATGACAATTGCACACCGAGCCGCCCTGCGATGCATCCCGGGAGGTATCGGACTACCGATAGATACTGCATTAATCGCTGCTAATATAGTCACAATCCATTATTTAACTGCTACCCGAGAACTAACAATTTAAATATCATTTTTTGTGTATAAAATATACTCATATTTGCATATTACTTTCTACACTTTTAAATAAAATGTTTTGAGGAACTTTCCTGACTTGAAATAGTTATTTTGGTGCACTTCAATTTCAATCTAAAATCAATTTTGTCTATTTGATAACATTTTTTATCGCCCATGCACTTTATTTTGCAATTTAGATATCAGATTTCATAACTTTAATATAAATATGAATGCATAGGTACAAATAAAATTATGAAACGCAGTCGGCATATTTTCGCCTGAACTTAGATCAATATACCTATTCAATAATAGGCTAGGTAACCCGTCCAAGGTATTACAATTGCACACCGAGCCTCCTGCGATGCATCCCGGGAGGAATCGGACTACCGATAGATGATACTGCACTAATCGCTACTAATGTAGTCACTTCATTATTTAACTGCTACCGGAGAACTAACAATACATATTTCATTATTTGTGTATTAAATATTCTCATATTTGCATATTACTATCTAAAGTTTTAAAGAAAATGTTTTGAGGAACTTTTGTGACTTGAAATAGTTATTTTGGTACACTTCAATTTCAATCTAAAATCAATTTTGTCTATTTTATAACTTTTTTTATCGCTAATGCTCTTTATTTTGCAATTTAAATATCAGATTTCATAACTTTAACATAAATATGAAGGCATAGGTACAAACAAAATTATGAAAGGCAGTCCGCATATTTTCGCCTGAACTTAGATCAATATACCTATTCAATAATAGGCTGTTCCACGAAAATTTAATTATTTTTCGTAATTAGTGGTTTAAGTAACATTAATAATACTGGAATTTCTTTATAGCTATGGAAATTTTACTAAAAATACTGTTTTGACATTATGAGATTAAAATTTTTGAATAACCTAAAAATAAATTCTTGTAAATTTGTATGTTATGGAAAATTATATCATTGTTATGATAAATTAATACTATATAGAGACATTATAAATGGTTATTTGTCAAACTAGAGAAGAAAGTGCCTCTCTTTCCCAGTCGCTCATGAGGCTATTCGAGCGAGAGTAGAAAAAGCTCTTTCTTCTCGTGTTAGACACTATATTTTTTCACAAGTTTCTAAAAACGATTTTCTCGAACCTTTAATACATTTTTAGAAAAGAATAGTAGAATAAGGGTAATATTTAGTTTATTTGAATCAAAATAGTTTATATTGACATTACAATAAGTTCAATATCTGTTCTGGATTTATCGGGTAACAGATTGTCATTAGTACCTTTTGCAATATGTCTTATTTCGGGAGGTGTATTTGGTTGTCTAATGTAGATAGGTAGTTCTTACTTTTTTCTTAATTTAATAAAAAAAATGTTCTCTGCATTTTGTTTTTCTTTTACAAATGTTTTTCGCTTTCGTTGTTCATAGTTACATCCCAAATATTTTTATTATTTATGTTTTATTTAATATTTAAGCCATTTATAGTAAATTTATAATTTTTCCTATATTTTGTTCTGTTGTTTCGAAACATTTGACTATTATTTATTAAGGAATACCTATGAACTTATGGCACAATAGTAGCTAGCCGGATTGTGGAAATTAGAATCCGAGTTCAATTCCCATAGCCGGTAACTGATTTTCACCACATTTAAAATTACCCTTATGACTCCCTCACCACTAACATCTCTGAAGGACTGTAATTTAACAGCTGGTAACCACACTTCACGCGCATAAATAAATCTTTTATCAAGATCTGCCCCGGCAGACTGCCACACCTAAAAATGGGTAAAAGGCGTGATGATATATTTATTTATTTAACTAGGGCATAGAGAGTTAATAAAAAAAAATTTGATCTCTAAGGTAACTAATAATTTTTGCAAAGCAATTATTCCAAATATTTAAATAAAGCGGTAGACTTGCGAATAACAGCAAAATATTCCGAAAATTTAGAAAACCAAACAGTAAACATATATTACATGATTCTAAAATGACACCATTACCAAAAAAAAGTACAATAATTTTAGTTGAGACCAAAGATACTTTGCATTAATAATAGCTATTTGTGTACATAGACACAGATGTTAAACTTTGTGTCGAGGCAAATAAATCACATAAGTGCTAATAAAAAGGAGTACCGAGGTGCAGATGAGATAACTTATGCAAATAATTTTTTTTGGCTATGTTGTTTATTAATCGGTGTTGTTCATTGGCATCCCCTACTTTTAAAAATTTTATTTGTTCGCAATTCGATCATCTTCCACATACTTAGTTAATTTTAATTTAGTTTTTACAGTAACTAATCAAGTAAAACAAGAAATGTTAACTAAATATATGCAATATATAAATATCAACAATTTTTATTTGAATATTTTCTATTTAAATTTTATTGGGACACAACTTATTTTCAAACTTATAGCCGATGGAGCTACTTACCATCTTAAATATGCAAGAAATAGTACATAAAACTTATTTGAATGAGTTGTAAAATAAAAAGTAATAATTTATTTGTAAGAGTTTTGTCATTTATTAGTGAAATATTTCTTTTCTCTTATCTCGGGACAGTAGGATAGAAAACTATACCTATTTATTGTTTAATAAAAAATATTTGTTGCCGTCAATGAAGTAGGCAACTATTTAGTCACATGAATTCTGTAAAACATTGGCCACCCTTGATTTTTACACTATTGGTAAAGTAGGAAATTAATTTGAATTGCTACAGAACACTATAATAAGCAAAACCATCTTACGGCATATGTTGTAATCCTAGTCTGTATTGGAAGAATTATGTTTGATACACAAATTAAGACATAATGAAACAGCTAATATTTTACACTGTTGCTATTTTTCAATTTATCTAGTATATTTCCTTAAAATTTGTAATATTTTACGACATAAATCTTGAATATATGTTTAATCATAGAATATATTGTTTTAATTTACATGAAATATTCATAACGTTTTGTTGCAAACGGCGCCTCATAATTTTATACGTTATTCTACGAACAAAAAATATTGTTTCCCTGTTTTTTTTTATTATTTTATTGTAAAGTTCCTACCAAGGGAGGAAAAAATAATAATAAGGATTGATTAATTAACCGTGACGTAGTAGCTCTTCGTGACAAAGATAGCATTAATATTACGAGAGAAAGCATAATAATGGAAAAGAAGGCTTTTCTATTCTTTTGATAATTTTTTTAGAATTATTGTTACACATTTACTACTAAAATTGGTATGCGATAAATATTTTTTTAAACGCCATACTGGAATAGCCTTTTGAAAGAAATTGGCTGTAACAAAATTATGGTACAGTTATAGAAATTTCTATTTTTTATGGTTCACTTGATGAGCTACTGTTTTATGTTTTTAGGAATAGTAATATAACTTTAAATAAATTAAAAAAAAAACAAAAGGCAGTCAAAGTAACCCCTCCACGGTATGACAATTGCACACCGAGCCGCCCTATGATGCATCCCAGGAGGATAGGACTACCGATAGATACTGCATTATTCGCTACTAATATAGTCACAATCCATTATTTAACTGCTATCAAAGAACTAACAATTAATATTTCATTTTTTGTATATTAAATATTCTCATATTTGCATATTACATTCTACAGTTTTTAAGAAAATATCTTGATGAACTTTTGTGACTTGAAATAGTTATTTTGGTGCACTTCAATTTCAATCTAAAATCAATGTTGTCTATTTGATAACATTTTTTATCGCCCATGCTCTTTATTTTGCAATTTAGATATCAAATTTCATAACTTTAACATAAATATTGTAACGAATATAAAACTAGTCAGTCGAGAGCGTTCCAGAAACCTTCTCGGGAACAAGAGCGTTGCAGTTAGACCACTCAAGCGGTACATGGAGCGAGCTCGCATATTTGATCATGCGGTGGGGAAACGGGAGGGGAATGATTATTCTGGAACTCTTCTACGAATGACAGTATAAAAGCGATGAGTCGGCTCGAGTCATGGCAGTTGATAGTTGACTTCGAACGCGTAATATAAATGTCGTAAAATAAATAACAGCTCTAGTGTACGTAATATAAATAGTAGTTTTAGTGAATGTTATATAAATAATATTAGTGTTGGAATATTTATTAGTAGTGTTTAAGTTTTATTGTAGTGTTATTTAATTTTAAATAAGCTTCGTCCATTTTTTTTCTTATTTAATTAAATAAATACTTTTATTCTCGTTTAACATAAATAGATGTGAGTTATGTTTGTGTCTTAAACATTCTACACACTTCCAGAAAGACGAAAACCGTTACAATTGGTGTCAGGTGTGGGGTTATTAAATAGTGAAGTGTGTAATAAAAATAAATAAAATAGCGTCATTCGGTTTAAACCTAAGTGAGTTGAAAGTTGTGGACCTAAAAAGGGAGTTAGAGGAGCGAGATTTGGACTCATCGGGATTAAAAGCAACGTTACAGCAGCGTCTACGAGTGGCCTTAGAGGCGGCTAACCAGTATCCTGAAGAGTTTGTATTAGTTCGAATGACAATCGTAAAATGTTGGAGAAATTAGAAGAAAATTCCAGAACTTTACAAAAGCAGTTAGAAGATAATTCTAGAAAATTAGAAGAAAATTCCAGAACCTTGCAAAAGCAGTTAGAAGAAAGTTCTAGAACTCTAAAAGAAGAATTAACAGAAAATTCTAGAACTCTGAAAGATGAATTAAGAGGATCTGTGCAGCAACAGTTAGAGAGTATTCCAGATAATCTGAAGAACGTTCTAGAATTTTAAAGGAAGAATTGGCAGAAAATTCTAGAACTTTGGAACAAAAATTAGAAGAAAGTTCCTGAATCCTAAAAGAAGATTTGGCGGAAAATTCTAGAACTTTGTAGCAGACGTTGGAAGAAAGCTCTAGAATTCTAAAAGAAGATTTAGCGGAAAATTAAAGAACTTTTGACCAAAAACTAGAAGAAAATTCTAGAACTTTGGAACAGAAGTTAGAAGAGTATTCTAGAACATCCGAAGAAAATTCTAGAATTTTAAAAGAAGAATTGGAACAGAAATTAGAAGAAAACTCTAGAAATTCTGAAGAACGTTCTAGAATTTTAAAGGAAGAATTAGCGGTGAATTCTAGGATTTTTGAACAAAAGTTACAAAAGGATTTAAATGAATTAAAAGACGAATATGAAAGCTAAATAGAACAACTACAAGACAAATTCTTCAATGTAACTTTGTCAGCGAATTCATGTTCTGGGGTACTGGAAACCGAAGCAGCGGATGAAATAAAAATAGAAAAGGAGGAGAGTGTATCAACAATACGCATAAAAACACCGGAATTTGATGGAAAAACATCATGGCCGAACTATTTGAAGCAATTTGAAGCTGCTGCAAAAGCTAACGGTTGGTCATCCAGGGACAAGGCAATCTCGTTGAGAGTAGCGTTGCGTGGAAATGCAGTCGATATTTTGCAAATATTAAAGCAAGAAAAGCAAGAAGACTATGACCAGCTAGTTAGGCATTTAGATATGCGTTATAGAAATGCGCACATAAAACAAGTGTACCAAACACAATTAAGGAATCGATATCAGAGATCGAATGAAACTCTCCAAGAATTTGAAGCTAACGTTGCTCACTTGGTTCGCCTCGCATATCCTACAGCTCCGGACAGCGTTTTAGAGTGCTTAGCTATCCAAACATTTATTTATGGTGTCCGAGATGGCGAAATTCAGCAAGCACTAAGTTTGGCTCAACCAAAAACATTAGACGATGCACTGTCTCTTGCTTTAGAACAAGAAGCTGCAAAACTAGCTTCGCGTAGCCAATCTAAAGTAAGATTAATAAACAGCGACTTTAAGATCGAAGATAATGAGGATATAGAAGAGAAGTTACGACAAATCGCTACGGAAATAATTGGAGGCAAGAAGAGAATACGTTGCTGAAACTGCGGTGAATTAGGACACCCGCGAAGACTCTGCGGGAAGCCGCTTAAAAAGAAAATAGATGTAGAGTCGGAAAACTAAGTCGGGTTGATGCGAGGGGGCAATCGTCGACCCGTATTCTGGTAGCCCCACATTTCATCGGATATGTCGCCTCTCTTCATCATCAAGTCAACAGCATTTTCGTGGATGGTCTTGTTGACGGAAGGCCAATCAAAATGTTGCAGGATACGGGTGCGACAAAAACAATAATAAGATCCGACTTGACTAAGAAGTTTGCACCAACACAATTATATCCGACGAAGTGGCTATTACGTACAGCAACTGGAGAACTAGCTACATCATCAGGAGAGTTAGATGTGACCATCAATATCGGGAACACTTCCCTCAAACATCGTGTGTTGGTAGCCGAAATCGAAGATGACTTAATTCTTGGAATGGACGTCATGGAAAAATATGGTTTTAAACTGGACCTTAAGTACGGCGTAATAGTGGTAAATGATGAAGAACTCGTACTGCATCCACGAGAGGACGGAGTTGCACGTACTTTAATAACCGAAGATGTAGTACTTCCAGTGCTAAGTGAGACAATTGTGGAAGCACAACTTGATGGAAAATTTTGTACAGGAAATGTTACCATGTTGGAACCCTGGAATAATTATGAAGAAACTGGTCGTGGATTGATGGTTGGAAAAGCACTGGAAAAGGCCAACAAGATAATACCAGTTAGAATAATGAACATTAATCAGTATCCGGTTACAATTATACAAGGAACTATAGTAGGGGAATGTTCATCCGTATCTTCGATTATTAAACTAATGGTGGCCCAGAAAACCCCAACTAGCAAGATATCGGATGCTTTCTTTACTCAATCAAATATCAATATCTTTTCACGGACTGACATCGGACGAGAAAATCAATGCGGAAAGCTTAATTATCATGCAAGACCCATCCGTCAGTGAGCAAGACGATTACCACTGGCAAAGCGTGAAGAAGCCGAAAAGATAATTGAAGAAATGAAGAAAGAAGGCGTTATTGAACCTTCAAATAGTTCATGGGCTTCACCAGTGGTATTAGTGAAGAAAAAGGATGGATCCACCCGATTCTGTGTAGATTACCGTCAACTTAACAACGTGACGAAAAAGGATAGTTATCCACTTACACGAATAGACGATACACTGAACACGTTGGCTGGGTCAAAGATATTTTCTACGTTGGACCTAAAAAGCGGATACTGGCAAGTTGACTTGGAACCGAAAGACCGTGAAAGGACAGCTTTTACCATCGTAACAGGACTTTGGTATTTCACAGTTATGCCATTTAGACTCTGCAATGCTCCTGCAACATTTGAACGACTTATGGAAACCGTGCTAGCTGGGTTGTCATGAAAAACCTGTTTGGTGTACCTCGATGATATTATTGTGGTTGGAAAAACGTTCGAGGATCACATGAAGAATTTGGAAGAAGTTTTTCAAAGATTAAAACAGGCGATTCTCAAAAATTGAAGGATTCTCTGACAACTGCGCCAGTCTTAAGTTATCCGCTTCCGAAAGTGAGATTCATTTTGGATACAGATGCCAGCAATGTTGGGATTGGCGGCGTCCTTTCTTAAGTATAAAATGGTCTTAAAAAAGTTATTGCCTATTTCAGTAAGACACTGTCGAAACCGGAAAGGAACTATTGCGTCACCAGAAAAGAGCTATTGGCAGTTGTGAAGTCCGCTGAGCATTTCTACAAATATTTATACGGCAGAAGATTCCTGATAAGAACTGATCATGCTGCCTTGAAATGGTTATTACAATTCAAGAATCCAGAAGGTCAGGTAGCCAAATGGATCGAAAGGTTGCAGAAATATGATTTTAACATTGAACATCGAGTGGGAACGAGCCATCGTAATGCTGACGCGTGGTCCAGAAGACCGTGTTCCAGAAGACCGTGTTCCGATAAATGCAAGCATTGTTGTCGAGTAGAGGAGAAGCAAGCTGCTGCGTTAAGAACAACAGTAGTCGATGATGAATGGCAACCGGAAGAATTTCAGAAAGATCAGGAAAACGATCCAGATTTAAAGATTATAATAAATTGAAAGAAAAACGGGACAAACCGATTTGGCAAGATACCATACTCCCAAAATGTGAAATCGTACTGGGCGCAATGGAACTCTTTAGTAATTGAAGAGGGTTCCTTAAAACGTGTCTTGGAGAATGCGGAAGGAACATAACAGAGAACTCAGTTACTAATCCCTAAGAACAGGGTACCTGAAGTGTTGAAAGAGATTCACGACGGATCCGCTGGAGGACACCTTGGAGTCAACAAAACTTCTGGAAAATTGGCTAAATTGTAAAGAAGATGTTAAAAAGTGGTGCAAGAAATGCGTAGTTTGCGCTGCAAGTAATGGGCCAAATAGGAAACGTAGAGCCCCAATGCGTCAGTACAACGTAGAAAGCTCATTTTAACGCATTGCAATCGACGTGGTTGGACCATTTTCAGAAACTGATGATGGCAACAATTATATAGTAGTCGTCATGGACTACTTTAGCAAGTGGGTTGAAGCTTACCCTCTGCCCAACCAAGAAGCAATCACCGTCGCTAAAGTAATGGTGAAGGAATGCATATGTCGATTTGGAGTACCGCACGAAATACACTCCGATCAGGGAAGAAACTTCGAGTCTGTTTTGTTTTAAGATATCTGCAAAATATTGAATATTCGTAAGACAAGAACGACTGCATTACATCCGCAGTCGGACGGCATGGCTGAGCGAATGAATAGAACGATCAACAGATATATGTCGAAAGTTGTCTCTAATCACCAAAGAGACTGGGATCGTCATCTGCATATGTTTTTGATGGCATATCGTTCATATCAGTTCTCGGTGTGTACAGTCGTTGTTTATCTATCCATGTTTTTTTTTCAATTTTCTACCAGAAATACATAGTTCTATGTTATAAAGTTAGTGCCAAGTTAGTTATAAGTTATTCCAGTGACGTTTTGAGCTGTAGTTTTTTATGTAACACTACCGATTGCTCGAGTTTACTGATCTGTTTTGATTTTTATTTATCGTCTCAATACTTGTGCCAATAAACTCGTCAACTCTTGCTCATCAACGGGTAAGTCAAGCCATCAGCAAGAATATACACTTTCATGAATAATCGGCTGGCTTCGCTTATTGCCATGGTCAACTGCCCGAACTGCAATAAGAACGTGGTCTGCGACAATCAGAAAGCAATGAAATGTGATGGATGTGATAAATTCACCCATTTAAATTGTATTAATTTAACCCATGATGATATTGCTCGCTTTACTCGCTTCAACATCAAATCTATTAAAGTTTATTGTAAAAATTGTCTCGATGAAGGCAACACTTTGAGCGGTCTTAAAAATCTGATTTCCTCTACAAAGTCAAATCACTCATATACAATCCCAATTAACTACTTTGCAACAAGCTTCTATTTCTCCTGGCCAAAATATAAATGATTGCATTGATACTGTGATTCATGAAATTAATGAAAGACGTAGACGTGAGCATAATATCATAATTTCTGGCATCCCAGAAAATAATTCAATTGATTTACCAACCTTTGTCTCAACTGTCTGCACTAAAATTATTTCCGGACAAGATTTATTAATAGATCGAGCATTTAGATTTGGAAAAACCAACGATACTTCTGATCGTCCAGGTCTTGTCAAAGTTTGCCTTAAAAATGCTGAAGACGCTCTTAAACTAATCAGAAATGCAAAAAATGCTCCTAATTTTTCTGATTTAAATAATATTTACATTAATCCAGATCGTACACCCTTCGATCAGGCACACTACAAACGGCTGCAATCAGAATTAAACACCAGGAAGAATAACGGTGAATATAATCTCAGAATCGCATACAAAAGTGGTCAATATTGTATAGTTCAAAAAAACTAAGTTTCAACTTGAAATCTGCTCCAACTACTTTTGAAAAATCTCTTCACGTTTTTTATAAGAATGCTCAAGGCCTAAACATGAAGCTCCACCAACTTCACTCGCTCCTTCCAACTCTCGACTATGACGTCATCGCCCTAACTGAAACGTGGCTAAGTGACAGTGTTTGTGATTCCGAAATAATTAGTGGTTCGTCATATTCTGTGTTTCGTTCCGATCGCAATTTTGCGATGTGTAATCTAACTCGTGGTGGTGGTGTACTGCTTCTGATCAAAAGCTCACTCAGTCCATCCCTGGTTCCGCTTCTAGATTTATATGACTTTGTTCCTGCCAATATTGACATTATCTGTGTGAAAACTCTATTACAACTCAATTACTTCTACATATTTAATATTTATATACCTCCTGCTACAAATTTTCAACATTACAATGTCATATTTGAATACATTGAGTCTCTTGCATTCATTTCAAATCATAATTTTGTAATTACAGGTGATCACAGAATATGTAGATAATTCAAATTCAAACATAATGTGTTCACTGAAAAATTTTCTCGATATCACTGATTCTCAGCAATATAACTCAATATGTAATAGTAATGGTAGAATATTAGATTTGATAATTTCTAACCTTCATTGTTCAGTTACAAATGATAACTCATTATTCAGTCAGACATATGTACATCACAATCCGCTTAATATTTTTTATTAATATCTCTACTAATACTGTGTCATATTTACCTAATATTTCGTCACATAAGTTTAATTTCAAAAAGGCAAATTTAATCTTACTTTATTCTCTAATAGATCAGTTTGATTGGTCCGTACTTAATTCATTTAATGATGTTAATGATCAATGTAACTTTTTTTATAATTCTTTATTTGATATGTTTGTACAATGCGTTCCTATCTCAACTCCTACCTTTCCACCCTGGATTACTTCAGAAATTCGCTATTCCATTAAACGAAAAAAATACTTCTTAAAGATGCATAAAAAATATCCTAATGTACCGTTTTATTATGAACAATTTAAACTTTTCCGATTCCAAATAAAGCATGATATTAAAGCATCATACGAGTCTTATATAAAAAAATGCGAAGATTCTATCTCAGTTGACCCGAATCCATTTTGGCAGTTCATCCGTTCTAAACGTTCTCACTCTGAGATTCCGAGCAAAATGTTTAAGGACGGTAATACTTACGATACCCCACATGTAATTGCAAACGGTTTTGCATCTTATTTTCATAGCGTCTATTCGCTCCCCTCCGATGACCCCTTCCTACTCTTCATATGTATAATAACAACTCGATAACGTTAACCATGGTTTCTCCTGAAATTGTTTTTGCCGCCATAAATAAAATTAAACCCACCCTTGTTTCCGGTCCAGATCTTGTTCCTATTCTAATTATAAAAGACTGTGCTGTGCCTTTTTCCATTGCTCTCTCTCATATATTTAATCTCTAAAAACAAACATTTTTCCAGATGCATGGAAATACGCTCGAATCACTCCTATTCCAAAGACTCTTCCGAAATTTCCAACTATAGACCTATTGCTGTCCTGTCTGCCTTTAGTAAGATATTTGAATCGTTAATCTACTCTACCATTTACAATAATATTCATAATCTCATCTCTTTCTCCCAACATGGTTTTGTCCAACGTAGATCCACCTTCACTAATCTCTGTTCCTTCTCTCATTACACTTCATAAATTCTCGACGTAGTGTTTACCGATTTTGCCAAGGCATTTGACCGAATTGACCAGCGGATAATCATTCATAAGCTTTCTGCTTTCGCTCTCTCAGTTAATTTCGTCATACCTTCAAAACAGAACTTTTTATGTTCAAATTCTTGGTCATTCTTCGGAGTTATTACCAGTAACGTCAGGTGTACCTCAGGGGTCCAACCTAGGGCCCCTCCTTTTTCTAATGTTCATAAATGACATTACCGAATCGATCTCAAATAATAACCTTCTGTTTGCAGATGATTTAAAAATATTTAATGCTATTGATAATATCAATGACTGTATTTCTTTGCAATCAGATTTAGATAACCTCACTAACTGGTGCTCTAGTAACAAACTTCATTTAAATATTTCTAAATGTTAAATAATGACTTTCACAAGAAAGAAAAATTATTTACTTCACAATTATACTATCCACACGTCTTCTGTTGAAAGGTGTTACGAGGTAACTGACTTAGGCGTAGTCTTTGACCCTCAACTCTCATTTTCCCTACACATAAACAATTTATTATCTTCTTGTAATAAGCTACTGGGATTCATTAAGCGTAATACCCGTAACTTTACTAATTTATCTCCCATTTTTGCACTATATTATGCTTATATTCGTTCAAAGCTTGAATATTGTGCTTTGATTTGGAACCCCATATATAAAAACCAAATTCAAGCACTAGAAAATGTACAAAGGAAATTTTTAAAGTTTATTTACTTCAAACTAATGGAAAATTTCCCACCTCATTCACTATCATACGATACATTAAATAAAATTTTTTCATTTGATACATTATCTAATCGTAGTATCACTTCCTCACTGAATACTCTCAGGAAGATTCTTAATCATACAATTGATGACTCGGTTACTCTTAGTTTAATTAATTTTAAAGTATGTCCCATTAATACAAGAAACTCCATTTTATTTTTTATTCCTACACCACACACTAATATAGCCTCTAAATCTCCAATCCACCGCATGTGTTTAAATTACAACTTGTCGAATAATCAACCTGATCTATTTAATTGATTGAAATATGCCTTATTTATTATATTTATAAGCATATATATATATATATATATATATATATATATATATATATATATATATATATATATATATATATATATATATATATATATATATATATATTGTGATGTGCTCGGATCGCTCTTAGTGGAGATGTGTATTCCAGAGGTTCAAATGAAGAATAAAAATTGTTGAAGTTTAACTAAGAGATTTATTTATTCAAAACAACACACACAAATAATATATACAACAATATAATAATTATAAACGGTCCTTCGGTAAATTCTGAAAACGTAAAACGGTTGCCGTAAGGCGGTTATGTCGGAAATAGATAAAGCTAAAGAACCGTATCAGGTCAAGCGCAGCTACGGTTAGAAAACAAGAGTCAGATACTGCGTCAGGGCAAGCACAGCCGCAGATAGAAATAAAGAACCGTATCAGGTCAAGCGCAGCTACGGTTGAGAAATAAGAATCAGATTCTGCGTCAGGGCAAACACAGCCGCAGATAGAAAAGTAAGAACCGTATCAGGTCAAGCACAGCTACGGTTAGAAACAAGAATCAGATTCTGCGTCAGGGCAAACACAGCCGCAGATAGAAAAGTAAGAACCGTATCAGGTCAAGCGCAGCTACGGTTAGAAACAAGAATTAGATTCTGCGTCAGGGCAAACACAGCCGCAGATAAAGAAATAAGAACCGTATCAGGTCAAGCACAGCTACGGTTAGAAACAATAATCAGATTCTGCGTCAGGGCAAACACAGCCGCAGATAGAAAAGTAAGAACCGTATCAGGTCAAGCACAGCTACGGTTAGAAATAAGAATCACAATACTGCGTCAGGGCAAACACAGCCGCAGATAAAAATAAATACAACGGTCGGTGTTAGGATAGACAACTACCACCGAAAATAAATAAGTAAATATCGCTTACCAGGTTAACTTCCTCGGGTTGGAGACGGCTACGGAAACACTCAGATTGCACTCGGAGACTGACTTTAAAACAGCAAGAAATCGTCTTTTTATACCCGTTTCTAAGCGACAAAAATGGCTAATTTAATTATAACTTCAACGGTCGTTTTACAATTAGTAATTTACAAGTCCGGACAATGATATTATAAATTATAAAAATATAAAAAATAATATTCGCTCGTAGGTAGATTCGAACTGCGGAACTCTGGCGCCATATGCCGCATCGCTAACCGCGCGGCCATCAGGCGAGTTGAATTGTAAGCCGGGCCAACATCTATATGAGTGCGAAGGTCACTTCGTCACAATATATATATATATATATATATATATATATATATATATATATATATATATATATATATATATATATATATATATATGTATTTTTTTTATACCTTATTTAATTGATTGATTTATGGAATATTTGTTATAATTTTGCTTTTGTACTCTTGTTTATATCTTTTTTTCTCTCTTTGTTAATTTGCTGGCTGTACATTCCTGTATATTATTATTGTACCTGTACTGTAATTGGATTTTTTTCTGTTGGGCAGTTAATTAAATAAATAAATAAATATTTAAATAAATATGTGCATGAAACAACAAGGCAGACACTCGCAAATATCGTATTCGGACGTGAGTTGCGGTTACCGTGCGATTTGAAATTTGGATGTAAACCCGGAGAAGATCTAGCTGGGGAAGATTACGTCACCGATTTACGAAGAAAAATGAACGACATTCACGAACAAATTCGTTCAAACATCCAAACTTTAAGCGACAGAATTAAAGATCATTATGACATTAGGGCAGAAAAGGGAGGATATGAACCTGGAGAGTCGGTATGGTTATATAATCCACAGAAGCGTCGTGGTCTATCACCGAAGTTACAAACATGCTGGGACGGACCTTATGAAGTGATGAAGAGAATAAATGACATTATCTACCGAATTAGGAAAATATCAACTGGGAAGCCGCGAGTAGACCATTTTAATCGACTAGCCCCTTTTTCTGGAAATAACCATGACGTTAGTGATGTTCGTGCAGCAAATATTTGCTGCGTTCAAGAACATGAAACTGAATTAACAATTGGAGACTTCATGAAGAACTATTCCACCGATCATAAAGCACGGTACGGAGTGACAAAAGGAGAACATCGAGATCTGTTCTTGGTGCCATTGGAGTATTCCATTGCCTACTGTGTGGCAGAAGCCTTGAACATGTCCCAAGGAATTGCCACAGTATTTAAGAAGATATTTGGACGGCTACAAGACTTGGCCGATCAACGTCCATCCGTTGGAAGAACACTAAAACTGCGATACAACCCAGAACACAAATGGTACCTTTAGTATTTAGTCACCAAGTCACGATCATCGCAGAAGCCCACCTATCGCACCTTATGGGAGGCACTGATAGATTGGCGGTACCAAAATTGGGTTGTGGACTAGGTAGGTTGGAGTGGAGAATAATTAGGAATATGTTAGAAGTTCTCTTCCACCGCACCGGAATTTAAATTCTTGTCTGCAGCTTTGACCCCAAAGGAAGAACAAAATTAGATCGCACTGTAGATTTCCACTTCTTTAAGACCCCAGGAGGCATCAAGGGTTCGACTTGCAGATTTCGTCATAACTTCTCCTCAACCCGTCAAACCTCTTCTCCGAGACGAAACAGTTTTAAGGAAGGGGCAGTGTAACGAATATAAAGCTAGTCAGTCGAGAGCGTTCCAGAAACCTTCTCGGGAACAAGAGCGCTGCAGTTAGACCACCCAAGCGGTACATGGAGCGAGCTCGCATATTTGAGCGTGCGGTGGGAAAACGAGAGGCGATTGATTATTCTGGAACTCTTCTACGAATGACAGTATAAAAGCGAAGAGTCGGCTCGAGTCAGGGCAGTTGATAGTTGACTTCGAACGCGTAATATAAATGTTGTAAAATAAATAACAGCTCTAGTGTACGTAATATAAATAGCAGTTTTAGTAAACGATATATAAATAATATTAGTGTTGGAATATTTATTAGTAGTGTTTAAGTTTTATTGTAGTGTTAATTAATTTTAAATAAGCTTCTTCCATTTTTATTCTTATTTCATTAAATAAAAACCTTTATTCTCGTTTAACATGAATAGTTGTGAGTTATTTTTGTGCCTTAAACATTCTACACACTTCCAGAAAGACGAAAAACGTTACAATATGACGGCATAGGTACAAATAAAATTATGAAACGCAGTCGGCATATTTTCGCCTGAACTTAGATCAATATACCTATTCAATAATTGGCTGTTTCACAAAAATTTGATTATTTTATACGTTAATTTACGAACAAAAAATATGTTTTCCCTGATTTTTTTGTTTGTGACTTGAAATTGTTAACTTGGTGCACTTCATTTTCAATCTGAAATAAATTTTGTCTATTTTATAATTGTTCTTATCGCTTATTGCTCTTTATTTTGCAATTTAGATATCAGATTTCATAACTTTAACATAAATATGAAGACATAGGAACAAACAAAATTATGAAGGGCAGTCGGCATATTTTCGCCTGATCTTAGAACAATATATCCATTAAATAATGGGTTGTTTCACAAAAATTTGATTATTTTATACGTTAATCTACGAACAAAAAATATGTTTTCCCTGTTTTTTTTCATTTTGTTGTAAGGTCTTACCAAGGAGGAAAAAATATTAATAAAGATTTATTAATTAATCGTGACGAAGTAGCTCTTGGTGACGAAGACAGCATTAATATTACGAGAGAAATGATAATAATGGGAGAGAAGGCTTTTCTTTCCTTTTGATAATTTTTTTAGTATTATTGTTACACATTTACAACTAAAATAGGTATGCGATAAATAGTTTTTTAAACACCATACTGAAATAGCCTTTTGAAAGTAATTGACTGTCAAAAAATTATGTCTATTTTATAATTGTTCTAATCGCTTATTGCTCTCTATTTTGCAATTTAGATATCAGATTTCATAACTTTAACATAAATATGAAGGCATAGGTACAAAGAAAATTATGTAAGGCAGTCGGCATATTTTCGCCTAAACTTAGATCAATATACCTATTCCATAATTGGCTGTTTCACAAAAATTTAAATATTTTATACGTTAATTTACGAACAAAAAATATGTTTTCCCTGATTTTTTTGTTTGTGAATTGAAATTGTTAACTTGGTTCACTTCATTTTCAATCTGAAATAAATTTTGTCTATTTTATAATTGTTCCTATCGCTTATTTCTCTTTATTTTGCAATTTAGATATCAGAGTTCATAACATTAACATAAATATGAAGACATAGGTACAAACAAAATTATGAAGGGCAGTCGGCATATTTTCGCCTGATCTTAGATCAATATATCCATTAAATAATAGGCCGTTTCACAAAAATTTGATTATTTTATACGTTAATCTACGAACAAAAAATATGTTATCCCTGTTTCTTTTATTTTATTGTAAACTCTTACCAAGGAGGAAAAAATATTAATAAAGATTTATTAATTAATCGTGACGAAGATAGCATTAATATTACGAGAGAAAGGATAATAATGGGAGAGAAGGCTTTTCTTTCCTTTTGATCATTTTTTTAGTATTATTGTTACACATTTACAACTAAAATAGGTATGCGATAAATAGTTTTTTAAACACCATACTGAAATAGCCTTTTGAAAGAAATTGACTGTCACAAAATTATGGTACAGTTATAGAAATTTCTAATTTTTATGGTTCACTTGATGAGCTAGTGGTTTATATTTTTTGGAATAGTAATATAACTTTAAATAAATAAAAAAAAAACAAAAAGTAGTCAAAGTAACCCCTCCACGGTATGACAATTGCACACCGAGCCGCCCTGCGATGCATCCCGGGAAGAATCGGACTACCGATAGATACTGCATTAATCGCTGCTAATATAGTCACAATCCATTATTTAACTGCTACCCGAGAACTAACAATTTATATATCATTTTTTGTGTATAAAATATTCTCATATTTGCATATTACTTTCTACACTTTGAAATAAAATGTTTTGAGGAACTTTCCTGACTTGAAATAGTTATTTTGGTGCACTTCAATTTCAATCTAAAATCAATTTTGTCTATTTGATAACATTTTTTATCGCCCATGCACTTTATTTTGCAATTTAGTTATCAGATTTCATAACTTTAACATAAATATGAAGACATAGGAACAAACAAAATTATGAAGGGCAATCGGCATATTTTCGCCTGTTCTTAGAACAATATATCCATTAAATAATGGGTTGTTTCACAAAAATTTTATTATTTTATACGTTAATCTACGAACAAAAAATATGTTTTCCCTGTTTTTTTTTCATTTTGTTGTAAGGTCTTACCAAGGAGGAAAAAATATTAATAAAGATTTATTAATTAATCGTGACGAAGATAGCATTAATATTACGAGAGAAAGGATAATAATGGGAGAGAAGGCTTTTCTTTCCTTTTGATCATTTTTTTAGTATTATTGTTACACATTTACAACTAAAATAGGTATGCGATAAATAGTTTTTTAAACACCATACTGAAATAGCCTTTTGAAAGAAATTGACTGTCACAAAATTATGTCTATTTTATAATTGTTCTTATCGCTTATTGATCTTTATTTTGCAATTTAGATATCAGATTTCATAACTTTAATATAAATATGAATGCATAGGTACAAATAAAATTATGAAACGCTGTCGGCATATTTTCGCCTGAACTTAGATCAATATACCTATTCAATAATTGGCTGTTTCACAAAAAATTAAATATTTTATACGTTAATTTACGAACAAAACATATGTTTTCCCTGATTTTTGTGTTTGTGACTTGAAATTGTTAATTTGGTGCACTTCATTTTCAATCTGAAATAAATTTTGTCTATTTTATAATTGTTCTTATCGCTTATTGCTCTTTATTTTGCAATTTAGATATCAGATTTCATAACTTTAACATAAATATGAAGGCATAGGTACAAACAAAATTATGGAGGGCAGTCGGCATATTATCGCCTGATCTTAGATCAATATATTCATTAAATAATAGGCCGTTTCACAAAAATTTGATTATTTTATACGTTAATCTACGAACAAAAAATATGTTTTCCCTGTTTTTTTTTCATTTTGTTGTAAGGTCTTACCAAGGAGGAAAAAATATTAATAAAGATTTATTAATTAATCGTGACGAAGATAGCATTAATATTACGAGAGAAAGGATAATAATGGGAGAGAAGGCTTTTCTTTCCTTTTGATCATTTTTTTAGTATTATTGTTACACATTTACAACTAAAATAGGTATGCGATAAATAGTTTTTTAAACACCATACTGAAATAGCCTTTTGAAAGAAATTGACTGTCACAAAATTATGTCTATTTTATAATTGTTCTTATCGCTTATTGATCTTTATTTTGCAATTTAGATATCAGATTTCATAACTTTAATATAAATATGAATGCATAGGTACAAATAAAATTATGAAACGCTGTCGGCATATTTTCGCCTGAACTTAGATCAATATAGCTATTCAATAATTGGCTGTTTCACAAAAATTTAAATATTTTATACGTTAATTTACGAACAAAACATATGTTTTCCCTGATTTTTGTGTTTGTGACTTGAAATTGTTAATTTGGTGCACTTCATTTTCAATCTGAAATAAATTTTGTCTATTTTATAATTGTTCTTATCGCTTATTGCTCTTTATTTTGCAATTTAGATATCAGATTTCATAACTTTAACATAAATATGAAGGCATAGGTACAAACAAAATTATGGACGGCAGTCGGCATATTTTCGCCTGATCTTAGATCAATATATTCATTAAATAATAGGCCGTTTCACAAAAATTTGATTATTTTATACGTTAATCTACGAACAAAAAATATGTTTTCCCTGTTTTTTTTATTTTATTGTAAGGTCTTACCAAGGAGGAAAAAATATTAATAAAGATTTATTAATTAATCGTGACGAAGATAGCATTAATATTACGAGAGAAAGGATAATAATGGGAGAGAAGGCTTTTCTTTCCTTTTGATCATTTTTTTAGTATTATTGTTACACATTTACAACTAAAATAGGTATGCGATAAATAGTTTTTTAAACACCATACTGAAATAGCCTTTTGAAAGTAATTGACTGTTAAAAAATTATGTCTATTTTATAATTGTTCTTATCGCTTATTGCTCTTTATTTTGCAATTTAGATATCAGATTTCATAACTTTAATATAAATATGAATGCATAGGTACAAATAAAATTATGAAACGCTGTCGGCATATTTTCGCCTGAACTTAGATCAATATACCTATTCAATAATTGGCTGTTTCACAAAAATTTAAATATTTTATACGTTAATTTACGAACAAAAAATATGTTTTCCCTGATTTTATGTGTTTGTGACTTGAAATTGTTAATTTGGTGCACTTCATTTTCAATCTGAAATAAATTTTGCTATTTTATAATTGTTCTTATCGCTTATTGCTCTTTATTTTGCAATTTAGATATCAGATTTCATAACTTTAACATAAATATGAAGGCATAGGTACAAACAAAATTATGTAAGGCAGTCGGCATATTTTCGCCTGATCTTAGAACAATATATCCATTAAATAATGGGTTGTTTCACAAAAATTTGATTATTTTATACGTTAATCTAAGAACAAAAAATATGTTTTCCCTGTTTTTTTTTTCATTTTGTTGTAAGGTCTTGCCAAGGAGGAAAAAATATTAATAAAGATTTATTAATTAATCGTGACGAAGTAGCTCTTGGTGACGAAGATAGCATTAATATTACGAGAGAAAGGATAATAATGGGAGAGAAGGCTTTTCTTTCCTTTTGATCATTTTTTTAGTATTATTGTTACACATTTACAACTAAAATAGGTATGCGATAAATAGTTTTTTAAACACCATACTGAAATAGCCTTTTGAAAGTAATTGACTGTTAAAAAATTATGTCTATTTTATAATTGTTCTTATCGCTTATTGCTCTTTATTTTGCATTTTAGATATCAGATTTCATAACTTTAATATAAATATGAATGCATAGGTACAAATAAAATTATGAAACGCAGTCGGCATATTTTCGCCTGAACTTAGATCAATATACCTATTCCATAATTGGCTGTTTCACAAAAATTTAAATATTTTATACGTTAATTTACGAACAAAAAATATGTTTTCCCTGATTTTTTGTGTTTGTGACTTGAAATTGTTAATTTGGTGCACTTCATTTTCAATCTGAAATAAATTTTGTCTATTTTATAATTGTTCTTATCGCTTATTGCTCTTTATTTTGCAATTTAGATATCAGATTTCATAACTTTAACATAAATATGAAGGCATAGGTACAAACAAAATTATGAAACGCAGTCGGCATATTTTCGCCTGAACTTAGATCAATATACCTATTCAATAATTGGCTGTTTCACAAAAATTTAAATATTTTATACGTTAATTTACGAACAAAAAATATGTTTTTCCTGATTTTTTTGTTTGTGACTTGAAATTGTTAACTGGTGCACTTCATTTTCAATCTGAAATAAATTTTGTCTATTTTATAATTGTTCTTATCGCTTATTGCTCTTTATTTTGCAATTTAGATATCAGATTTCATAACTTTAACATAAATATGAAGACATAGGAACAAACAAAATTATGAAGGGCAGTCGGCATATTTTCGCCTGATCTTAGAACAATATATCCATTAAATAATGGGTTGTTTCACAAAAATTTGATTATTTTATACGTTAATCTACGAACAAAAAATATGTTTTCCCTGTTTTTTTTCATTTTGTTGTAAGGTCTTACCAAGGAGGAAAAAATATTAATAAAGATTTATTAATTAATCGTGACGAAGTAGCTCTTGGTGACGAAGATAGCATTAATATTACGAGAGAAAGGATAATAATGGGAGAGAAGGCTTTTCTTTCCTTTTGATAATTTTTTTAGTATTATTGTTACACATTTACAACTAAAATAGATATGCGATAAATAGTTTTTTAAACACCATTCTGAAATAGCCTTTTGAAAGTAATTGACTGTCAAAAAATTATGTCCATTTTATAATTGCTCTTATCGCTTATTGCTCTCTATTTTGCAATTTAGATATCAGATTTCATAACTTTAACATAAATATGAAGGCATAGGTACAAAGAAAATTATGTAAGGCAGTCGGCATATTTTCGCCTAAACTTAGATCAATATACCTATTCCATAATTGGCTGTTTCACAAAAATTTAAATATTTTATACGTTAATCTACGAACAAAAAATATGTTTTCCCTGATTTTTTGTGTTTGTGACTTGAAATTGTTAATTTGGTGCACTTCATTTTCAATCTGAAATAAATTATGTATATTTTATAATTGTTCTTATCGCTTATTGCTCTTTATTTTGCAATTTAGATATCAGATTTCATAACTTTAATATAAATATGAATGCATAGGTACAAATAAAATTATGAAACGCAGTCGGCATATTTTCGCCTGAACTTAGATCAATATACCTATTCCATAATTGGCTGTTTCACAAAAATTTAAATATTTTATACGTTAATCTACGAACAAGAAATATGTTTTCCCTGATTTTTTTGTTTGTGAATTGAAATTGTTAACTTGGTACACTTCATTTTCAATCTGAAATAAATTTTGTCTATTTTATAATTGTTCCTATCGCTTATTGCTCTTTATTTTGCAATTTAGATATCAGAGTTCATAACATTAACATAAATGTGAAGACATAGGTACAAACAAAATTATGAAGGGCAGTCGGCATATTTTCGCCTGATCTTAGATCAATATATCCATTAAATAATAGGCCGTTTCACAAAAATTTGATTATTTTATACGTTAATCTACGAACAAAAAATATGTTATCCCTGTTTCTTTTATTTTATTGTAAACTCTTACCAAGGAGGAAAAAATATTAATAAAGATTTATTAATTAATCGTGACGAAGATAGCATTAATATTACGAGAGAAAGGATAATAATGGGAGAGAAGGCTTTTCTTTCCTTTTGATCATTTTTTTAGTATTATTGTTACACATTTACAACTAAAATAGGTATGCGATAAATAGTTTTTTAAACACCATACTGAAATAGCCTTTTGAAAGAAATTGACTGTCACAAAATTATGGTCCAGTTAAATAAATTTCTAATTTTTATGGTTCACTTGATGAGCTAGTGGTTTATATTTTTTGGAATAGTAATATAACTTTAAATAAATAAAAAAAAAACAAAAAGTAGTCAAAGTAACCCCTCCACGGTATGACAATTGCACACCGAGCCGCCCTGCGATGCATCCCGGGAGGAATCGGACTACCGATAGATACTGCATTAATCGCTGCTAATATAGTCACAATCCATTATTTAACTGCTACCCGAGAACTAACAATTTATATATCATTTTTTGTGTATAAAATATTCTCATATTTGCATATTACTTTCTACACTTTGAAATAAAATGTTTTGAGGAACTTTCCTGACTTGAAATAGTTATTTTGGTGCACTTCAATTTCAATCTAAAATCAATTTTGTCTATTTGATAACATTTTTTATCGCCCATGCACTTTATTTTGCAATTTAGATATCAGATTTCATAACTTTAATATAAATATGAATGCATAGGTACAAATAAAATTATGAAACGCAGTCGGCATATTTTCGCCTGAACTTAGATCAATATACCTATTCAATAATTGGCTGTTTCACAAAAATTTAAATATTTTATACGTTAATTTACGAACAAAAAATATGTTTTCCCTGATTTTTTTGTTTGTGACTTGAAATTGTTAACTTGGTGCACTTCATTTTCAATCTGAAATAAATTTTGTCTATTTTATAATTGTTCTTATCGCTTATTGCTCTTTATTTTGCAATTTAGTTATCAGATTTCATAACTTTAACATAAATATGAAGACATAGGAACAAACAAAATTATGAAGGGCAGTCGGCATATTTTCGCCTGTTCTTAAAACAATATATCCATTAAATAATGGGTTGTTTCACAAAAATTTTATTATTTTATACGTTAATCTACGAACAAAAAATATGTTTTCCCTGTTTTTTTTTCATTTTGTTGTAAGGTCTTACCAAGGAGGAAAAAATATTAATAAAGATTTATTAATTAATCGTGACGAAGTAGCTCTTGGTGACGAAGATAGCATTAATATTACGAGAGAAAGGATAATAATGGGAGAGAAGGCTTTTCTTTCCTTTTGATCATTTTTTTAGTATTATTGTTACACATTTACAACTAAAATAGGTATGCGATAAATAGTTTTTTAAACACCATACTGAAATAGCCTTTTGAAAGTAATTGACTGTCAAAAAATTATGTCTATTTTATAATTGTTCTTATCGCTTATTGCTCTTTATTTTGCAATTTAGATATCAGATTTCATAACTTTAATATAAATATGAATGCATAGGTACAAATAAAATTATGAAACGCTGTCGGCATATTTTCGCCTGAACTTAGATCAATATACCTATTCAATAATTGGCTGTTTCACAAAAATTTAAATATTTTATACGTTAATTTACGAACAAAAAATATGTTTTCCCTGATTTTTGTGTTTGTGACTTGAAATTGTTAATTTGGTGCACTTCATTTTCAATCTGAAATAAATTTTGTCTATTTTATAATTGTTCTTATCGCTTATTGCTCTTTATTTTGCAATTTAGATATCAGATTTCATAACTTTAACATAAATATGAAGGCATAGGTACAAACAAAATTATGAAGGGCAGTCGGCATATTTTCGCCTGTTCTTAGAACAATATATCCATTAAATAATGGGTTGTTTCACAAAAATTTTATTATTTTATACGTTAATCTACGAACAAAAAATATGTTTTCCCTGTTTTTTTTTCATTTTGTTGTAAGGTCTTACCAAGGAGGAAAAAATATTAATAAAGATTTATTAATTAATCGTGACGAAGATAGCATTAATATTACGAGAGAAAGGATAATAATGGGAGAGAAGGCTTTTCTTTCCTTTTGATCATTTTTTTAGTATTATTGTTACACATTTACAACTAAAATAGGTATGCGATAAATAGGTTTTTAAACACCATACTGAAATAGCCTTTTGAAAGAAATTGACTGTCACAAAATTATGTCTATTTTATAATTGTTCTTATCGCTTATTGATCTTTATTTTGCAATTTAGATATCAGATTTCATAACTTTAATATAAATATGAATGCATAGGTACAAATAAAATTATGAAACGCTGTCGGCATATTTTCGCCTGAACTTAGATCAATATAGCTATTCAATAATTGGCTGTTTCACAAAAATTTAAATATTTTATACGTTAATTTACGAACAAAACATATGTTTTCCCTGATTTTTGTGTTTGTGACTTGAAATTGTTAATTTGGTGCACTTCATTTTCAATCTGAAATAAATTTTGTCTATTTTATAATTGTTCTTATCGCTTATTGCTCTTTATTTTGCAATTTAGATATCAGATTTCATAACTTTAAGATAAATATGAAGGCATAGGTACAAACAAAATTATGGAGGGCAGTCGGCATATTTTCGCCTGATCTTAGATCAATATATTCATTAAATAATAGGCCGTTTCACAAAAATTTGATTATTTTATACGTTAATCTACGAACAAAAAATATGTTTTCCCTGTTTTTTTTATTTTATTGTAAGGTCTTACCAAGGAGGAAAAAATATTAATAAAGATTTATTAATTAATCGTGACGAAGATAGCATTAATATTACGAGAGAAAGGATAATAATGGGAGAGAAGGCTTTTCTTTCCTTTTGATCATTTTTTTAGTATTATTGTTACACATTTACAACTAAAATAGGTATGCGATAAATAGTTTTTTAAACACCATACTGAAATAGCCTTTTGAAAGTAATTGACTGTTAAAAAATTATGTCTATTTTATAATTGTTCTTATCGCTTATTGCTCTTTATTTTGCAATTTAGATATCAGATTTCATAACTTTAATATAAATATGAATGCATAGGTACAAATAAAATTATGAAACGCAGTCGGCATATTTTCGCCTGAACTTAGATCAATATACCTATTCAATAATTGGCTGTTTCACAAAAATTTAAATATTTTATACGTTAATTTACGAACAAAAAATATGTTTTCCCTGATTTTTTGTGTTTGTGACTTGAAATTGTTAATTTGGTGCACTTCATTTTCAATCTGAAATAAATTTTGTCTATTTTATAATTGTTCTTATCGCTTATTGCTCTTTATTTTGCAATTTAGATATCAGATTTCATAACTTTAACATAAATATGAAGGCATAGGTACAAACAAAATTATGAAACGCAGTCGGCATATTTTCGCCTGAACTTAGATCAATATACCTATTCAATAATTGGCTGTTTCACAAAAATTTAAATATTTTATACGTTAATTTACGAACAAAAAATATGTTTTTCCTGATTTTTTTGTTTGTGACTTGAAATTGTTAACTTGGTGCACTTCATTTTCAATCTGAAATAAATTTTGTCCATTTTATAATTGCTCTTATCGCTTATTGCTCTCTATTTTGCAATTTAGATATCAGATTTCATAACTTTAACATAAATATGAAGGCATAGGTACAAAGAAAATTATGTAAGGCAGTCGGCATATTTTCGCCTAAACTTAGATCAATATACCTATTCCATAATTGGCTGTTTCACAAAAATTTAAATATTTTATACGTTAATCTACGAACAAAAAATATGTTTTCCCTGATTTTTTGTGTTTGTGACTTGAAATTGTTAATTTGGTGCACTTCATTTTCAATCTGAAATAAATTATGTATATTTTATAATTGTTCTTATCGCTTATTGCTCTTTATTTTGCAATTTAGATATCAGATTTCATAACTTTAATATAAATATGAATGCATAGGTACAAATAAAATTATGAAACGCAGTCGGCATATTTTCGCCTGAACTTAGATCAATATACCTATTCCATAATTGGCTGTTTCACAAAAATTTAAATATTTTATACGTTAATCTACGAACAAGAAATATGTTTTCCCTGATTTTTTTGTTTGTGAATTGAAATTGTTAACTTGGTACACTTCATTTTCAATCTGAAATAAATTTTGTCTATTTTATAATTGTTCCTATCGCTTATTGCTCTTTATTTTGCAATTTAGATATCAGAGTTCATAACATTAACATAAATGTGAAGACATAGGTACAAACAAAATTATGAAGGGCAGTCGGCATATTTTCGCCTGATCTTAGATCAATATATCCATTAAATAATAGGCCGTTTCACAAAAATTTGATTATTTTATACGTTAATCTACGAACAAAAAATATGTTATCCCTGTTTCTTTTATTTTATTGTAAACTCTTACCAAGGAGGAAAAAATATTAATAAAGATTTATTAATTAATCGTGACGAAGATAGCATTAATATTACGAGAGAAAGGATAATAATGGGAGAGAAGGCTTTTCTTTCCTTTTGATCATTTTTTTAGTATTATTGTTACACATTTACAACTAAAATAGGTATGCGATAAATAGTTTTTTAAACACCATACTGAAATAGCCTTTTGAAAGAAATTGACTGTCACAAAATTATGGTACAGTTATAGAAATTTCTAATTTTTATGGTTCACTTGATGAGCTAGTGGTTTATATTTTTTGGAGTAGTAATATAACTTTAAATAAATAAAAAAAAAACAAAAAGTAGTCAAAGTAACCCCTCCACGGTATGACAATTGCACACCGAGCCGCCCTGCGATGCATCCCGGGAGGAATCGGACTACCGATTGATACTGCATTAATCGCTGCTAATATAGTCACAATCCATTATTTAACTGCTACCCGAGAACTAACAATTTATATATCATTTTTTGTGTATAAAATATTCTCATATTTGCATATTACTTTCTACACTTTGAAATAAAATGTTTTGAGGAACTTTCCTGACTTGAAATAGTTATTTTGGTGCACTTCAATTTCAATCTAAAATCAATTTTGTCTATTTGATAACATTTTTTATCGCCCATGCACTTTATTTTGCAATTTAGATATCAGATTTCATAACTTTAATATAAATATGAATGCATAGGTACAAATAAAATTATGAAACGCAGTCGGCATATTTTCGCCTGAACTTAGATCAATATACCTATTCAATAATTGGCTGTTTCACAAAAATTTAAATATTTTATACGTTAATTTACGAACAAAAAATATGTTTTCCCTGATTTTTTTGTTTGTGACTTGAAATTGTTAACTTGGTGCACTACATTTTCAATCTGAAATAAATTTTGTCTATTTTATAATTGTTCTTATCGCTTATTGCTCTTTATTTTGCAATTTAGTTATCAGATTTCATAACTTTAACATAAATATGAAGACATAGGAACAAACAAAATTATGAAGGGCAGTCGGCATATTTTCGCCTGTTCTTAAAACAATATGTCCATTAAATAATGGGTTGTTTCACAAAAATTTTATTATTTTATACGTTAATCTACGAACAAAAAATATGTTTTCCCTGTTTTTTTTTCATTTTGTTGTAAGGTCTTACCAAGGAGGAAAAAATATTAATAAAGATTTATTAATTAATCGTGACGAAGTAGCTCTTGGTGACGAAGATAGCATTAATATTACGAGAGAAAGGATAATAATGGGAGAGAAGGCTTTTCTTTCCTTTTGATCATTTTTTTAGTATTATTGTTACACATTTACAACTAAAATAGGTATGCGATAAATAGTTTTTTAAACACCATACTGAAATAGCCTTTTGAAAGTAATTGACTGTCAAAAAATTATGTCTATTTTATAATTGTTCTTATCGCTTATTGCTCTTTATTTTGCAATTTAGATATCAGATTTCATAACTTTAACATAAATATGAAGGCATAGGTACAAACAAAATTATGAAGGGCAGTCGGCATATTTTCGCCTGTTCTTAGAACAATATATCCATTAAATAATGGGTTGTTTCACAAAAATTTTATTATTTTATACGTTAATCTACGAACAAAAAATATGTTTTCCCTGTTTTTTTTTCATTTTGTTGTAAGGTCTTACCAAGGAGGAAAAAATATTAATAAAGATTTATTAATTAATCGTGACGAAGATAGCATTAATATTACGAGAGAAAGGATAATAATGGGAGAGAAGGCTTTTCTTTCCTTTTGATCATTTTTTTTGTATTATTGTTACACATTTACAACTAAAATAGGTATGCAATAAATAGTTTTTTAAACACCATACTGAAATAGCCTTTTGAAAGTAATTGACTGTTAAAAAATTATGTCTATTTTATAATTGTTCTTATCGCTTATTGCTCTTTATTTTGCAATTTAGATATCAGATTTCATAACTTTAATATAAATATGAATGCATAGGTACAAATAAAATTATGAAACGCAGTCGGCATATTTTCGCCTGAACTTAGATCAATATACCTATTCAATAATTGGCTGTTTCACAAAAATTTAAATATTTTATACGTTAATTTACGAACAAAAAATATGTTTTCCCTGATTTTTTTGTTTGTGACTTGAAATTGTTAACTTGGTGCACTTCATTTTCAATCTGAAATAAATTTTGTCTATTTTATAATTGTTCTTATCGCTTATTGCTCTTTATTTTGCAATTTAGATATCAGATTTCATAACTTTAACATAAATATGAAGACATAGGAACAAACAAAATTATGAAGGGCAGTCGGCATATTTTCGCCTGATCTTAGAACAATATATCCATTAAATAATGGGTTGTTTCACAAAAATTTGATTATTTTATACGTTAATCTACGAACAAAAAATATGTTTTCCCTGTTTTTTTTTTCATTTTGTTGTAAGGTCTTGCCAAGGAGGAAAAAATATTAATAAAGATTTATTAATTAATCGTGACGAAGTAGCTCTTGGTGACGAAGATAGCATTAATATTACGAGAGAAAGGATAATAATGGGAGAGAAGGCTTTTCTTTCCTTTTGATAATTTTTTTTGTATTATTGTTACACATTTACAACTAAAATAGGTATGCAATAAATAGTTTTTTAAACACCATACTGAAATAGCCTTTTGAAAGTAATTGACTGTTAAAAAATTATGTCTATTTTATAATTGTTCTTATCGCTTATTGCTCTTTATTTTGCAATTTAGATATCAGATTTCATAACTTTAATATAAATATGAATGCATAGGTACAAATAAAATTATGAAACGCTGTCGGCATATTTTCGCCTGAACTTAGATCAATATACCTATTCAATAATTGGCTGTTTCACAAAAATTTAAATATTTTATACGTTAATTTACGAACAAAAAATATGTTTTCCCTGATTTTTTGTGTTTGTGACTTGAAATTGTTAATTTGGTGCACTTCATTTTCAATCTGAAATAAATTTTGTCTATTTTATAATTGTTCTTATCGCTTATTGCTCTTTATTTTGCAATTTAGATATCAGATTTCATAACTTTAACATAAATATGAAGGCATAGGTACAAACAAAATTATGTAAGGCAGTCGGCATATTTTCGCCTGTTCTTAGAACAATATATCCATTAAATAATGGGTTGTTTCACAAAAATTTGATTATTTTATACGTTAATCTACGAACAAAAAATATGTTTTCCCTGTTTTTTTTTTCATTTTGTTGTAAGGTCTTGGCAAGGAGGAAAAAATATTAATAAAGATTTATTAATTAATCGTGACGAAGTAGCTCTTGGTGACGAAGATAGCATTAATATTACGAGAGAAAGGATAATAATGGGAGAGAAGGCTTTTCTTTCCTTTTGATAATTTTTTTAGTATTATTGTTACACATTTACAACTAAAATAGGTATGCGATAAATAGTTTTTTAAACACCATACTGAAATAGCCTTTTGAAAGTAATTGACTGTTAAAAAATTATGTCTATTTTATAATTGTTCTTATCGCTTATTGCTCTTTATTTTGCAATTTAGATATCAGATTTCATAACTTTAATATAAATATGAATGCATAGGTACAAATAAAATTATGAAACGCTGTCGGCATATTTTCGCCTGAACTTAGATCAATATACCTATTCAATAATTGGCTGTTTCACAAAAATTTAAATATTTTATACGTTAATTTACGAACAAAAAATATGTTTTCCCTGATTTTTTGTGTTTGTGACTTGAAATTGTTAATTTGGTGCACTTCATTTTCAATCTGAAATAAATTTTGTCTATTTTATAATTGTTCTTATCGCTTATTGCTCTTTATTTTGCAATTTAGATATCAGATTTCATAACTTTAACATAAATATGAAGGCATAGGTACAAACAAAATTATGTAAGGCAGTCGGCATATTTTCGCCTGTTCTTAGAACAATATATCCATTAAATAATGGGTTGTTTCACAAAAATTTGATTATTTTATACGTTAATCTACGAACAAAAAATATGTTTTCCCTGTTTTTTTTTTATTTTGTTGTAAGGTCTTACCAAGGAGGAAAAAATATTAATAAAGATTTATTAATTAATCGTGACGAAGTAGCTCTTGGTGACGAAGATAGCATTAATATTACGAGAGGAAGGATAATAATGGGAGACAAGGCTATTCTTTCCTTTTGATCATTTTTTTAGTATTATTGTTACACATTTACAACTAAAATAGGTATGCGATAAATAGTTTTTTAAACACCATACTGAAATAGCCTTTTGAAAGTAATTGACTGTTAAAAAATTATGTATATTTTATAATTGTTCTTATCGCTTATTGCTCTTTATTTTGCAATTTAGATATCAGATTTCATAACTTTAATATAAATATGAATGCATAGGTACAAATAAAATTATGAAACGCAGTCGGCATATTTTCGCCTGAACTTAGATCAATATACCTATTCCATAATTGGCTGTTTCACAAAAATTTAAATATTTTATACGTTAGTTTACGAACAAGAAATATGTTTTCCCTGATTTTTTTGTTTGTGAATTGAAATTGTTAACTTGGTACACTTCATTTTCAATCTGAAATAAATTTTGTCTATTTTATAATTGTTCCTATCGCTTATTGCTCTTTAGTTTGCAATTTAGATATCAGAGTTCATAACATTAACATAAATGTGAAGACATAGGTACAAACAAAATTATGAAGGGCAGTCGGCATATTTTCGCCTGATCTTAGATCAATATATCCATTAAATAATAGGCCGTTTCACAAAAATTTGATTATTTTATACGTTAATCTACGAACAAAAAATATGTTTTCCCTCTTTCTTTTATTTTATTGTAAACTCTTACCAAGGAGGAAAAAATGTTAATAAAGATTTATTAATTAATCGTGACGAAGATAGCATTAATATTACGAGAGAAAGGATAATAATGGGAGAGAAGGCTTTTCTTTCCTTTTGATCATTTTTTTAGTATTATTGTTACACATTTACAACTAAAATAGGTATGCGATAAATAGTTTTTTAAACACCATACTGAAATAGCCTTTTGAAAGAAATTGACTGTCACAAAATTATGGTCCAGTTAAATAAATTTCTAATTTTTATGGTTCACTTGATGAGCTAGTGGTTTATATTTTTTGGAATAGTAATATAACTTTAAATAAATAAAAAAAAACAAAAAGTAGTCAAAGTAACCCCTCCACGGTATGACAATTGCACACCGAGCCGCCCTGCGATGCATCCCGGGAGGAATCGGACTACCGATAGATACTGCATTAATCGCTGCTAATATAGTCACAATCCATTATTTAACTGCTACCCGACAACTAACAATTTATATATCATTTTTTGTGTATAAAATATTCTCATATTTGCATATTACTTTCTACACTTTGAAATAAAATGTTTTGAGGAACTTTCCTGACTTGAAATAGTTATTTTGGTGCACTTCAATTTCAATCTAAAATCAATTTTGTCTATTTGATAACATTTTTTATCGCCCATGCACTTTATTTTGCAATTTAGATATCAGATTTCATAACTTTAATATAAATATGAATGCATAGGTACAAATAAAATTATGAAACGCAGTCGGCATATTTTCGCCTGAACTTAGATCAATATACCTATTCAATAATTGGCTGTTTCACAAAAATTTAAATATTTTATACGTTAATTTACGAACAAAAAATATGTTTTCCCTGATTTTTTTGTTTGTGACTTGAAATTGTTAACTTGGTGCACTTCATTTTCAATCTGAAATAAATTTTGTCTATTTTATAATTGTTCTTATCGGTTATTGCTCTTTATTTTGCAATTTAGATATCAGATTTCATAACTTTAACATAAATATGAAGACATAGGTACAAACAAAATTATGATGGGCAGTCGGCATATTTTCGCCTGATCTTAGAACAATATATCCATTAAATAATGGGTTGTTTCACAAAAATTTGATTATTTTTTACGTTAAGGTGAACCATACGGGCTGAAGATAACAACAGAACAGTGGTGGAACGACGATCTGCCTCGATCTATTTGAAATAAAATATCTTTTTTATTATATATGAAACATATTATTTATTGTACATATTCTTGTAGTCTGAGGTTCAAAGTTTTATAATAATATTACTAATTTGACATATCTTTCATATAATAACAGAAAATAAATTATATATCACACCAAATTTAATTTGAAATTATAAATACGACAGACTAAGCCTGATGAAATTTTCAGCCAAATTAAACACGACAATTTTTAGAAAAAAAATAAAATAGGCAAAAATACCATGAAAAACAGAGTTTTTCTTTTTTTTCTCAAAAGTGTTGTGTTTAATTTGGCTGATTTTTTTTTGTGTTATAGACTATCTTAATTTTAAATATACATATTTTGTTATTGAAAACGTAGGGCCCAATTTTGAGAAAATCTGACTCAAAATTGTGAATATGGCTGCTTTATTTATATAATTTTTATCATATATTTTCATGATTTATTTGCTCTTAATTAGTATTTATTCATGAACTACAATGTTATAAGAAAGTAATACACTGCTTTATATTTATCTATATAATGACATTCGTAAGAAATTAATTGTTGAAATTCAAATTTGCATAGATTTATTGTTGGTGTTCTTGAAACATGAGTTTTCGTTGTGTGATTCGGATTTTTGATGACGTATGATGTACACTCAAGCAGAGCTGGGCAAAATCACGAACAAAAGGAATTAAATCACAATTCACAAATCAAACAATAATTTTTTTGTGACAATTCAAAATTCCACTTCATTTTCAAAGTGAATTAATTCACAAATCAAAGTGATTTGTGCTTTATTTATGTGAATTATAAATCACAAGCCTTTTTGTGAATTGGGGCTTGAGACTTGGGGCTTGGGGCTTAAATCATATTTACAAGTACTTAATATTATCAATTTATTTAATATTTATTTTTTTAAATATTAGGTGCATTATTATATGCCAAACATATGTGCAAAACCGAATGAAAACAGATGTAAGTAGATACGAGATGTGGCTATTAAATAACGAGACTGACGCTGTTTTAACATTTTATTTTGATCCTATTTACTTATTATCACCTTCAATATACACCCCTCCTCTATCCTTACAACGCTCCATGCGAATTTTCCATTGTTCGAAACAGTGCTGGAAGTCTTCTTCTGTCAGCTCCTTAAGAACGTGTGCCGATCTCTCTTTCAAAGCTCAAATCTTGTTGCTATTAAGGCAAATTTCACCTTAGGAAACAGATAGAAGTCGCACGGTGCAAGATCTGGCGAATAAGGCGGATGGTTCAACACTGGAATGCTGTATTTGGCTAGAAACCTCTTGACAGACATTGCGGAATGAGCCATCGCATTGTCTTGATGGAGAACCCATAACTTGTCCTTCCAAAATTCGGGTACTTATTTCAATAAATTATAACTTTTAGTAGCAGTTTTGCCAAGTTTCATGTAAAATTTCACAACAATTCGTTGTTCTAATGTAGCACTTAACATTTTTCCGGCAAAACAAAAAAAAAACAACTCTAATGAGAACGAAAGCTACGACTATACGGATTTGTTTACAGAAGCGAGAGGTACTTCATTTGAATTAAGCCCAGAGAAATGATTTAAGCCTTTTTTTAGCTCTAAAACAATTCACAAGCCCAAATCAATTTATTTAAAGGTCTTAAGTCACAAGCCTGATTTGCGAATTTTTTAAAAAGGCTTAATTCACTTGATTTAAATCAAGAAATATGATTTAAATCAATTTATAATTCCTTTTGATTTAAATCATGCCCAGCTCTGCACTCAAGTATCGAAATTTCAGTCTAAATTAAATTTGGCTACCAGATATGTAAAAATGTTTTAAGATTGAGTATTAATGATAATAATAGTGAATATATTATATGTTGTTTGCAAAATAATCAAGTTTTACAAAATAATAAAGTAATAATAAAGTTTTTGGATATGGTTTTAACCTCAAACGTCAAATGTATGTAAGGTAAGTAGAATTGTATTTATAAGTGTTTATTTATTAATATTAAAGTTTTTATTTAACAGTTTTGAAGCGGACACTGCCTTAATAAGATTAGGCTGACAAAGTAAATACATCAGAACTATCGAAATGTTGCCCAGGAATAAACTATACATTCCATAAATGAAGTCTACTTTCGCTTATTTATATTTTTATATTGCAAGTATTTTTTACCGAATTTTACTATAAATTAATAGCAATGTTAAGTGTAGATATCAACAAGCGCAATTAGTTGGAAATAAAAATGCGTGGACAATCTGAAAACATGTTATGGGTGGAGGAAAGGAAGCATAGATTAACCACTTCAAACTTTGGTGAAGTGTGTAAACGAAAACTTCCAGCTGGACCACTTGTAGAAAGAATGCTTTACGTTCGAAATATTACAACTGCAGCAACTGATTGGGGTAAAACTAGAGAATCTGTGGCAATACAAGTTTATGAACAGGTAACTGGAGTTACAGTAAAACCATATGGTTTATTTGTTAATTTAGATCCTAATGCAGGATATTTAGCTGCTTTGCCAGATGGTTTATTTAATCAAAATAAGATAATTGAAGTGAAATGTCCATATTCAGCTCGAAATTTGTCACCAAAAGAAGCTGCTGTTAAAATAAAAAACTTCTGTTCTGTTTTAGATGGTGTTGAATTAAACTTAAAGACGAATCACAATTATTATTACCAAATACTAGGCCAGTTGTTCATAACAGGACGAAAGGAATGTGATTTTATTATTTGGACACCTCTGGGTATAGAAATAGAGACAATAAAAATTGATGAGCAGTTTGTTAAACGGATGCTACCAATATTAAAGACATTTTATGTAAAAGAACTTGTTCCAGAAATATTTGATTCACGAAAAGAAAGAAGTATGTCGATCAGGAATATGCCACAGAATCCATAGAAACAGTTAAAGTTAGATTTTTCTGTTAAATACTTTTTCTGACGCTCGTTAAAATCAAAGAATTTCTTTAGCAGAGAGATATTTTCTGCCGCTCACGTGAGTCAGAGAAATTATATGACATAATGAGTAAATATTCCGGCGTTTGAAGAAAAAATGGCATATTTTATGTGCAGTGAAAGTGACGTTTTGTGCTTTATCTGTAGTTAATGGACGAGTGCACAAAAAGTATCACTTTAGCTCCTTATAAAATAATATACTATCATATATGTTTATGTATAACTGAAATAAAAATGTGAGTAAAATGTTTTTATTTTTATATTATAATATCAAATAAAATAATATGTTTTATTAAATTTTAGTTTTTATTGTTGTCATATAGAAATATTTCTTGTGATTAAAAATAATTTTCTGGAAAATATCCAAGTTTGTATAATTTTTAAACGCGCTCCAATACTCCTTCCACTATTCTATACAGATTTTTTCTGATTTTCCGTGATTGGCCAAATCTACATTTTTGTCAGAACCGCAAGAAACCTTACATACACGATAACAAATTGTTGGTTGACGAACTTCAGCCCGTATGTTTCACCTTAATCTACGAACAAAAAATATGTTTTCCCTTTTTTTTTTCATTTTGTTGTAAGGTCTTACCAAGGAGGAAAAAATATTAATAAAGATTTATTAATTAATCGTGACGAAGTAGCTCTTGGTGACGAAGATAGCATTAATATTACGAGAGAAAGGATAATAATGGGAGAGAAGGCTTTTCTTTCCTTTTGATAATTTTTTTAGTATTATTGTTACACATTTATAACTAAAATAGGTATGCGATAAATAGTTTTTTAAACACCATACTGAAATAGCCTTTTGAAAGTAATTGACTGTCAAAAAATTATGTCTATTTTATAATTGTTCTTATCGCTTATTGCTCTTTATTTTGCAATTTAGATATCAGATTTCATAACTTTAACATAAATATGAAGGCATAGGTACAAACAAAATTATGTAAGGCAGTCGGCATATTTTCGCCTGAACTTAGATCAATATACCTATTCCATAATTGGCTGTTTCACAAAAATTTAAATATTTTATACGTTAATTTACGAACAAAAAATATGTTTTCCCTGATTTTTTTGTTTGTGAATTGAAATTGTTAACTTGGTACACTTCATTTTCAATCTGAAATAAATTTTGTCTATTTTATAATTGTTCCTATCGCTTATTTCTCTTTATTTTGCAATTTAGATATCAGAGTTCATAACATTAACATAAATATGAAGACATAGGTACAAACAAAATTATGAAGGGCAGTCGGCATATTTTCGCCTGATCTTAGATAGCATTAATATTACGAGAGAAAGGATAATAATGGGAGAGAAGGCTTTTCTTTCCTTTTGATCATTTTTTTAGTATTATTGTTACACATTTACAACTAAAATAGGTATGCGATAAATAGTTTTTTAAACACCATACTGAAATAGCCTTTTGAAAGAAATTGACTGTCACAAAATTATGGTCCAGTTAAATAAATTTCTAATTTTTATGGTTCACTTGATGAGCTAGTGGTTTTTATTTTTTGGAATAGTAATATAACTTTAAATAAATAAAAGAAAAACAAAAAGTAGTCAAAGTAACCCCTCCACGGTATGACAATTGCACACCGAGCCGCCCTGCGATGCATCCCGGGAGGAATCGGACTACCGATAGATACTGCATTAATCGCTGCTAATATAGTCACAATCCATTATTTAACTGCTACCCGAGAACTAACAATTTATATATCATTTTTTGTGTATAAAATATTCTCATATTTGCATATTACTTTCTACACTTTGAAATAAAATGTTTTGAGGAACTTTCCTGACTTGAAATAGTTATTTTGGTGCACTTCAATTTCAATCTAAAATCAATTTTGTCTATTTGATAACATTTTTTATCGCCCATGCACTTTATTTTGCAATTTAGATATCAGATTTCATAACTTTAATATAAATATGAATGCATAGGTACAAATAAAATTATGAAACGCAGTCGGCATATTTTCGCCTGAACTTAGATCAATATACCTATTCAATAATTGGCTGTTTCACAAAAATTTAAATATTTTATACGTTAATTTACGAACAAAAAATATGTTTTCCCTGATTTTTTTGTTTGTGACTTGAAATTGTTAACTTGGTGCACTTCATTTTCAATCTGAAATAAATTTTGTCTATTTTATAATTGTTCTTATCGGTTATTGCTCTTTATTTTGCAATTTAGATATCAGATTTCATAACTTTAACATAAATATGAAGACATAGGTACAAACAAAATTATGAAGGGCAGTCGGCATATTTTCGCCTGATCTTAGAACAATATATCCATTAAATAATGGGTTGTTTCACATAAATTTGATTATTTTTTACGTTAAGGTGAACCATACGGGCTGAAGATAACAACAGAACAGTGGTGGAACGACGATCTGCCTCGATCTATTTGAAATAAAATATCTTTTTTATTATATATGAAACATATTATTTATTGTACATATTCTTGTAGTCTGAGGTTCAAAGTTTTATAATAATATTACTAATTTGACATATCTTTCATATAATAACAGAAAATAAATTATATATCACACCAAATTTAATTTGAAATTATAAATACGACAGACTAAGCCTGATGAAATTTTCAGCCAAATTAAACACGACAATTTTTAGAAAAAAAATAAAATAGGCAAAAATACCATGAAAAACAGAGTTTTTCTTTTTTTTCTCAAAAGTGTTGTGTTTAATTTGGCTGATTTTTTTTTGTGTTATAGACTATCTTCATTTTAAATATACATATTTTGTTATTGAAAACGTAGGGCCCAATTTTGTGAAAATCTGACTCAAAATTGTGAATATGGCTGCTTTATTTATATAATTTTTTTCATATATTTTCATGATTTATTTGCTCTTAATTAGTATTTATTCATGAACTACAATGTTATAAGAAAGTAATACACTGCTTTATATTTATCTATATAATGACATTCGTAAGAAATTAATTGTTGAAATTCAAATTTGCATAGATTTATTGTTGGTGTTCTTGAAACATGAGTTTTCGTTGTGTGATTCGGATTTTTGATGACGTATGATGTACACTCAAGCAGAGCTGGGCAAAATCACGAACAAAAGGAATTAAATCACAATTCACAAATCAAACAATAATTTTTTTGTGACAATTCAAAATTCCACTTCATTTTCAAAGTGAATTAATTCACAAATCAAAGTGATTTGTGCTTTATTTATGTGAATTATAAATCACAAGCCTTTTTGTGAATTGGGGCTTGAGACTTGGGGCTTGGGGCTTAAATCATATTTACAAGTACTTAATATTATCAATTTATTTAATATTTATTTTTTTAAATATTAGGTGCATTATTATATGCCAAACATATGTGCAAAACCGAATGAAAACAGATGTAAGTAGATACGAGATGTGGCTATTAAATAACGAGACTGACGCTGTTTTAACATTTTATTTTGATCCTATTTACTTATTATCACCTTCAATATACACCCCTCCTCTATCCTTACAACGCTCCATGCGAATTTTCCATTGTTCGAAACAGTGCTGGAAGTCTTCTTCTGTCAGCTCCTTAAGAACGTGTGCCGATCTCTCTTTCAAAGCTCAAATCTTGTTGCTATTAAGGCAAATTTCACCTTAGGAAACAGATAGAAGTCGCACGGTGCAAGATCTGGCGAATAAGGCGGATGGTTCAACACTGGAATGCTGTATTTGGCTAGAAACCTCTTGACAGACATTGCGGAATGAGCCATCGCATTGTCTTGATGGAGAACCCATAACTTGTCCTTCCAAAATTCGGGTACTTATTTCAATAAATTATAACTTTTAGTAGCAGTTTTGCCAAGTTTCATGTAAAATTTCACAACAATTCGTTGTTCTAATGTAGCACTTAACATTTTTCCGGCAAAACAAAAAAAAAACAACTCTAATGAGAACGAAAGCTACGACTATACGGATTTGTTTACAGAAGCGAGAGGTACTTCATTTGAATTAAGCCCAGAGAAATGATTTAAGCCTTTTTTTAGCTCTAAAACAATTCACAAGCCCAAATCAATTTATTTAAAGGTCTTAAGTCACAAGCCTGATTTGCGAATTTTTTAAAAAGGCTTAATTCACTTGATTTAAATCAAGAAATATGATTTAAATCAATTTATAATTCCTTTTGATTTAAATCATGCCCAGCTCTGCACTCAAGTATCGAAATTTCAGTCTAAATTAAATTTGGCTACCAGATATGTAAAAATGTTTTAAGATTGAGTATTAATGATAATAATAGTGAATATATTATATGTTGTTTGCAAAATAATCAAGTTTTACAAAATAATAAAGTAATAATAAAGTTTTTGGATATGGTTTTAACCTCAAACGTCAAATGTATGTAAGGTAAGTAGAATTGTATTTATAAGTGTTTATTTATTAATATTAAAGTTTTTATTTAACAGTTTTGAAGCGGACACTGCCTTAATAAGATTAGGCTGACAAAGTAAATACATCAGAACTATCGAAATGTTGCCCAGGAATAAACTATACATTCCATAAATGAAGTCTACTTTCGCTTATTTATATTTTTATATTGCAAGTATTTTTTACCGAATTTTACTATAAATTAATAGCAATGTTAAGTGTAGATATCAACAAGCGCAATTAGTTGGAAATAAAAATGCGTGGACAATCTGAAAACATGTTATGGGTGGAGGAAAGGAAGCATAGATTAACCACTTCAAACTTTGGTGAAGTGTGTAAACGAAAACTTCCAGCTGGACCACTTGTAGAAAGAATGCTTTACGTTCGAAATATTACAACTGCAGCAACTGATTGGGGTAAAACTAGAGAATCTGTGGCAATACAAGTTTATGAACAGGTAACTGGAGTTACAGTAAAACCATATGGTTTATTTGTTAATTTAGATCCTAATGCAGGATATTTAGCTGCTTTGCCAGATGGTTTATTTAATCAAAATAAGATAATTGAAGTGAAATGTCCATATTCAGCTCGAAATTTGTCACCAAAAGAAGCTGCTGTTAAAATAAAAAACTTCTGTTCTGTTTTAGATGGTGTTGAATTAAACTTAAAGACGAATCACAATTATTATTACCAAATACTAGGCCAGTTGTTCATAACAGGACGAAAGGAATGTGATTTTATTATTTGGACACCTCTGGGTATAGAAATAGAGACAATAAAAATTGATGAGCAGTTTGTTAAACGGATGCTACCAATATTAAAGACATTTTATGTAAAAGAACTTGTTCCAGAAATATTTGATTCACGAAAAGAAAGAAGTATGTCGATCAGGAATATGCCACAGAATCCATAGAAACAGTTAAAGTTAGATTTTTCTGTCAAATACTTTTTCTGACGCTCGTTAAAATCAAAGAATTTCTTTAGCAGAGAGATATTTTCTGCCGCTCACGTGAGTCAGAGAAATTATATGACATAATGAGTAAATATTCCGGCGTTTGAAGAAAAAATGGCATATTTTATGTGCAGTGAAAGTGACGTTTTGTGCTTCATCTGTAGTTAATGGACGAGTGCACAAAAAGTATCACTTTAGCTCCTTATAAAATAATATACTATCATATATGTTTATGTATAACTGAAATAAAAATGTGAGTAAAATGTTTTTATTTTTATATTATAATATCAAATAAAATAATATGTTTTATTAAATTTTAGTTTTTATTGTTGTCATATAGAAATATTTCTTGTGATTAAAAATAATTTTCTGGAAAATATCCAAGTTTGTATAATTTTTAAACGCGCTCCAATACTCCTTCCACTATTCTATACAGATTTTTTCTGATTTTCCGTGATTGGCCAAATCTACATTTTTGTCAGAACCGCAAGAAACCTTACATACACGATAACAAATTGTTGGTTGACGAACTTCAGCCCGTATGTTTCACCTTAATCTACGAACAAAAAATATGTTTTCCCTGTTTTTTTTTTCATTTTGTTGTAAGGTCTTACCAAGGAGGAAAAAATATTAATAAAGATTTATTAATTAATCGTGACGAAGTAGCTCTTGGTGACGAAGATAGCATTAATATTACGAGAGAAAGGATAATAATGGGAGAGAAGGCTTTTCTTTCCTTTTGATAATTTTTTTAGTATTATTGTTACACATTTATAACTAAAATAGGTATGCGATAAATAGTTTTTTAAACACCATACTGAAATAGCCTTTTGAAAGTAATTGACTGTCAAAAAATTATGTCTATTTTATAATTGTTCTTATCGCTTATTGCTCTTTATTTTGCAATTTAGATATCAGATTTCATAACTTTAACATAAATATGAAGGCATAGGTACAAACAAAATTATGTAAGACAGTCGGCATATTTTCGCCTGAACTTAGATCAATATACCTATTCCATAATTGGCTGTTTCACAAAAATTTAAATATTTTATACGTTAATTTACGAACAAAAAATATGTTTTCCCTGATTTTTTTGTTTGTGAATTGAAATTGTTAACTTGGTACACTTCATTTTCAATCTGAAATAAATTTTGTCTATTTTATAATTGTTCCTATCGCTTATTTCTCTTTATTTTGCAATTTAGATATCAGAGTTCATAACATTAACATAAATATGAAGACATAGGTACAAACAAAATTATGAAGGGCAGTCGGCATATTTTCGCCTGATCTTAGATCAATATATCCATTAAATAATAGGCCGTTTCACAAAAATTTGATTATTTTATACGTTAATCTACGAACAAAAAATATGTTTTCCCTCTTTCTTTTATTTTATTGTAAACTCTTACCAAGGAGGAAAAAATATTAATAAAGATTTATTAATTAATCGTGACGAAGTAGCTCTTGGTGACGAAGATAGCATTAATATTACGAGAGAAAGGATAATAATGGGAGAGAAGGCTTTTCTTTCCTTTTGATAATTTTTTTTGTATTATTGTTACACATTTACAACTAAAATAGGTATGCAATAAATAGTTTTTTAAACACCATACTGAAATAGCCTTTTGAAAGTAATTGACTGTTAAAAAATTATGTCTATTTTATAATTGTTCTTATCGCTTATTGCTCTTTATTTTGCAATTTAGATATCAGATTTCATAACTTTAATATAAATATGAATGCATAGGTACAAATAAAATTATGAAACGCTGTCGGCATATTTTCGCCTGAACTTAGATCAATATACCTATTCAATAATTGGCTGTTTCACAAAAATTTAAATATTTTATACGTTAATTTACGAACAAAAAATATGTTTTCCCTGATTTTTTGTGTTTGTGACTTGAAATTGTTAATTTGGTGCACTTCATTTTCAATCTGAAATAAATTTTGTCTATTTTATAATTGTTCTTATCGCTTATTGCTCTTTATTTTGCAATTTAGATATCAGATTTCATAACTTTAACATAAATATGAAGGCATAGGTACAAACAAAATTATGTAAGGCAGTCGGCATATTTTCGCCTGTTCTTAGAACAATATATCCATTAAATAATGGGTTGTTTCACAAAAATTTGATTATTTTATACGTTAATCTACGAACAAAAAATATGTTTTCCCTGTTTTTTTTTTATTTTGTTGTAAGGTCTTACCAAGGAGGAAAAAATATTAATAAAGATTTATTAATTAATCGTGACGAAGTAGCTCTTGGTGACGAAGATAGCATTAATATTACGAGAGGAAGGATAATAATGGGAGACAAGGCTATTTTTTCCTTTTGATCATTTTTTTAGTATTATTGTTACACATTTACAACTAAAATAGGTATGCGATAAATAGTTTTTTAAACACCATACTGAAATAGCCTTTTGAAAGTAATTGACTGTTAAAAAATTATGTATATTTTATAATTGTTCTTATCGCTTATTGCTCTTTATTTTGCAATTTAGATATCAGATTTCATAACTTTAATATAAATATGAATGCATAGGTACAAATAAAATTATGAAACGCAGTCGGCATATTTTCGCCTGAACTTAGATCAATATACCTATTCCATAATTGGCTGTTTCACAAAAATTTAAATATTTTATACGTTAGTTTACGAACAAGAAATATGTTTTCCCTGATTTTTTTGTTTGTGAATTGAAATTGTTAACTTGGTACACTTCATTTTCAATCTGAAATAAATTTTGTCTATTTTATAATTGTTCCTATCGCTTATTGCTCTTTATTTTGCAATTTAGATATCAGAGTTCATAACATTAACATAAATGTGAAGACATAGGTACAAACAAAATTATGAAGGGCAGTCGGCATATTTTCGCCTGATCTTAGATCAATATATCCATTAAATAATAGGCCGTTTCACAAAAATTTGATTATTTTATACGTTAATCTACGAACAAAAAATATGTTTTCCCTCTTTCTTTTATTTTATTGTAAACTCTTACCAAGGAGGAAAAAATGTTAATAAAGATTTATTAATTAATCGTGACGAAGATAGCATTAATATTACGAGAGAAAGGATAATAATGGGAGAGAAGGCTTTTCTTTCCTTTTGATCATTTTTTTAGTATTATTGTTACACATTTACAACTAAAATAGGTATGCGATAAATAGTTTTTTAAACACCATACTGAAATAGCCTTTTGAAAGAAATTGACTGTCACAAAATTATGGTCCAGTTAAATAAATTTCTAATTTTTATGGTTTTATTTTTTGGAATAGTAATATAACTTTAAATAAATAAAAAAAAACCAAAAGTAGTCAAAGTAACCCCTCCACGGTATGACAATTGCACACCGAGCCGCCCTGCGATGCATCCCGGGAGGAATCGGACTACCGATAGATACTGCATTAATCGCTGCTAATATAGTCACAATCCATTATTTAACTGCTACCCGAGAACTAACAATTTATATATCATTTTTTGTGTATAAAATATTCTCATATTTGCATATTACTTTCTACACTTTGAAATAAAATGTTTTGAGGAACTTTCCTGACTTGAAATAGTTATTTTGGTGCACTTCAATTTCAATCTAAAATCAATTTTGTCTATTTGATAACATTTTTTATCGCCCATGCACTTTATTTTGCAATTTAGATATCAGATTTCATAACTTTAATATAAATATGAATGCATAGGTACAAATAAAATTATGAAACGCAGTCGGCATATTTTCGCCTGAACTTAGATCAATATACCTATTCAATAATTGGCTGTTTCACAAAAATTTAAATATTTTATACGTTAATTTACGAACAAAAAATATGTTTTCCCTGATTTTTTTGTTTGTGACTTGAAATTGTTAACTTGGTGCACTTCATTTTCAATCTGAAATAAATTTTGTCTATTTTATAATTGTTCTTATCGGTTATTGCTCTTTATTTTGCAATTTAGATATCAGATTTCATAACTTTAACATAAATATGAAGACATAGGTACAAACAAAATTATGAAGGGCAGTCGGCATATTTTCGCCTGATCTTAGAACAATATATCCATTAAATAATGGGTTGTTTCACAAAAATTTGATTATTTTTTACGTTAAGGTGAACCATACGGGCTGAAGATAACAACAGAACAGTGGTGGAACGACGATCTGCCTCGATCTATTTGAAATAAAATATCTTTTTTATTATATATGAAACATATTATTTATTGTACATATTCTTGTAGTCTGAGGTTCAAAGTTTTATAATAATATTACTAATTTGACATATCTTTCATATAATAACAGAAAATAAATTATATATCACACCAAATTTAATTTGAAATTATAAATACGACAGACTAAGCCTGATGAAATTTTCAGCCAAATTAAACACGACAATTTTTAGAAAAAAAATAAAATAGGCAAAAATACCATGAAAAACAGAGTTTTTCTTTTTTTTCTCAAAAGTGTTGTGTTTAATTTGGCTGATTTTTTTTTGTGTTATAGACTATCTTAATTTTAAATATACATATTTTGTTATTGAAAACGTAGGGCCCAATTTTGAGAAAATCTGACTCAAAATTGTGAATATGGCTGCTTTATTTATATAATTTTTTTCATATATTTTCATGATTTATTTGCTCTTAATTAGTATTTATTCATGAACTACAATGTTATAAGAAAGTAATACACTGCTTTATATTTATCTATATAATGACATTCGTAAGAAATTAATTGTTGAAATTCAAATTTGCATAGATTTATTGTTGGTGTTCTTGAAACATGAGTTTTCGTTGTGTGATTCGGATTTTTGATGACGTATGATGTACACTCAAGCAGAGCTGGGCAAAATCACGAACAAAAGGAATTAAATCACAATTCACAAATCAAACAATAATTTTTTTGTGACAATTCAAAATTCCACTTCATTTTCAAAGTGAATTAATTCACAAATCAAAGTGATTTGTGCTTTATTTATGTGAATTATAAATCACAAGCCTTTTTGTGAATTGGGGCTTGAGACTTGGGGCTTGGGGCTTAAATCATATTTACAAGTACTTAATATTATCAATTTATTTAATATTTATTTTTTTAAATATTAGGTGCATTATTATATGCCAAACATATGTGCAAAACCGAATGAAAACAGATGTAAGTAGATACGAGATGTGGCTATTAAATAACGAGACTGACGCTGTTTTAACATTTTATTTTGATCCTATTTACTTATTATCACCTTCAATATACACCCCTCCTCTATCCTTACAACGCTCCATGCGAATTTTCCATTGTTCGAAACAGTGCTGGAAGTCTTCTTCTGTCAGCTCCTTAAGAACGTGTGCCGATCTCTCTTTCAAAGCTCAAATCTTGTTGCTATTAAGGCAAATTTCACCTTAGGAAACAGATAGAAGTCGCACGGTGCAAGATCTGGCGAATAAGGCGGATGGTTCAACACTGGAATGCTGTATTTGGCTAGAAACCTCTTGACAGACATTGCGGAATGAGCCATCGCATTGTCTTGATGGAGAACCCATAACTTGTCCTTCCAAAATTCGGGTACTTATTTCAATAAATTATAACTTTTAGTAGCAGTTTTGCCAAGTTTCATGTAAAATTTCACAACAATTCGTTGTTCTAATGTAGCACTTAACATTTTTCCGGCAAAACAAAAAAAAAACAACTCTAATGAGAACGAAAGCTACGACTATACGGATTTGTTTACAGAAGCGAGAGGTACTTCATTTGAATTAAGCCCAGAGAAATGATTTAAGCCTTTTTTTAGCTCTAAAACAATTCACAAGCCCAAATCAATTTATTTAAAGGTCTTAAGTCACAAGCCTGATTTGCGAATTTTTTAAAAAGGCTTAATTCACTTGATTTAAATCAAGAAATATGATTTAAATCAATTTATAATTCCTTTTGATTTAAATCATGCCCAGCTCTGCACTCAAGTATCGAAATTTCAGTCTAAATTAAATTTGGCTACCAGATATGTAAAAATGTTTTAAGATTGAGTATTAATGATAATAATAGTGAATATATTATATGTTGTTTGCAAAATAATCAAGTTTTACAAAATAATAAAGTAATAATAAAGTTTTTGGATATGGTTTTAACCTCAAACGTCAAATGTATGTAAGGTAAGTAGAATTGTATTTATAAGTGTTTATTTATTAATATTAAAGTTTTTATTTAACAGTTTTGAAGCGGACACTGCCTTAATAAGATTAGGCTGACAAAGTAAATACATCAGAACTATCGAAATGTTGCCCAGGAATAAACTATACATTCCATAAATGAAGTCTACTTTCGCTTATTTATATTTTTATATTGCAAGTATTTTTTACCGAATTTTACTATAAATTAATAGCAATGTTAAGTGTAGATATCAACAAGCGCAATTAGTTGGAAATAAAAATGCGTGGACAATCTGAAAACATGTTATGGGTGGAGGAAAGGAAGCATAGATTAACCACTTCAAACTTTGGTGAAGTGTGTAAACGAAAACTTCCAGCTGGACCACTTGTAGAAAGAATGCTTTACGTTCGAAATATTACAACTGCAGCAACTGATTGGGGTAAAACTAGAGAATCTGTGGCAATACAAGTTTATGAACAGGTAACTGGAGTTACAGTAAAACCATATGGTTTATTTGTTAATTTAGATCCTAATGCAGGATATTTAGCTGCTTTGCCAGATGGTTTATTTAATCAAAATAAGATAATTGAAGTGAAATGTCCATATTCAGCTCGAAATTTGTCACCAAAAGAAGCTGCTGTTAAAATAAAAAACTTCTGTTCTGTTTTAGATGGTGTTGAATTAAACTTAAAGACGAATCACAATTATTATTACCAAATACTAGGCCAGTTGTTCATAACAGGACGAAAGGAATGTGATTTTATTATTTGGACACCTCTGGGTATAGAAATAGAGACAATAAAAATTGATGAGCAGTTTGTTAAACGGATGCTACCAATATTAAAGACATTTTATGTAAAAGAACTTGTTCCAGAAATATTTGATTCACGAAAAGAAAGAAGTATGTCGATCAGGAATATGCCACAGAATCCATAGAAACAGTTAAAGTTAGATTTTTCTGTTAAATACTTTTTCTGACGCTCGTTAAAATCAAAGAATTTCTTTAGCAGAGAGATATTTTCTGCCGCTCACGTGAGTCAGAGAAATTATATGACATAATGAGTAAATATTCCGGCGTTTGAAGAAAAAATGGCATATTTTATGTGCAGTGAAAGTGACGTTTTGTGCTTTATCTGTAGTTAATGGACGAGTGCACAAAAAGTATCACTTTAGCTCCTTATAAAATAATATACTATCATATATGTTTATGTATAACTGAAATAAAAATGTGAGTAAAATGTTTTTATTTTTATATTATAATATCAAATAAAATAATATGTTTTATTAAATTTTAGTTTTTATTGTTGTCATATAGAAATATTTCTTGTGATTAAAAATAATTTTCTGGAAAATCTTCAAGTTTGTATAATTTTTAAACGCGCTCCAATACTCCTTCCACTATTCTATACAGATTTTTTCTGATTTTCCGTGATTGGCCAAATCTACATTTTTGTCAGAACCGCAAGAAACCTTACATACACGATAACAAATTGTTGGTTGACGAACTTCAGCCCGTATGTTTCACCTTAATCTACGAACAAAAAATATGTTTTCCCTGTTTTTTTTTTCATTTTGTTGTAAGGTCTTACCAAGGAGGAAAAAATATTAATAAAGATTTATTAATTAATCGTGACGAAGTAGCTCTTGGTGACGAAGATAGCATTAATATTACGAGAGAAAGGATAATAATGGGAGAGAAGGCTTTTCTTTCCTTTTGATAATTTTTTTAGTATTATTGTTACACATTTATAACTAAAATAGGTATGCGATAAATAGTTTTTTAAACACCATACTGAAATAGCCTTTTGAAAGTAATTGACTGTCAAAAAATTATGTCTATTTTATAATTGTTCTTATCGCTTATTGCTCTTTATTTTGCAATTTAGATATCAGATTTCATAACTTTAACATAAATATGAAGGCATAGGTACAAACAAAATTATGTAAGGCAGTCGGCATATTTTCGCCTGAACTTAGATCAATATACCTATTCCATAATTGGCTGTTTCACAAAAATTTAAATATTTTATACGTTAATTTACGAACAAAAAATATGTTTTCCCTGATTTTTTTGTTTGTGAATTGAAATTGTTAACTTGGTACACTTCATTTTCAATCTGAAATAAATTTTGTCTATTTTATAATTGTTCCTATCGCTTATTTCTCTTTATTTTGCAATTTAGATATCAGAGTTCATAACATTAACATAAATATGAAGACATAGGTACAAACAAAATTATGAAGGGCAGTCGGCATATTTTCGCCTGATCTTAGATAGCATTAATATTACGAGAGAAAGGATAATAATGGGAGAGAAGGCTTTTCTTTCCTTTTGATCATTTTTTTAGTATTATTGTTACACATTTACAACTAAAATAGGTATGCGATAAATAGTTTTTTAAACACCATACTGAAATAGCCTTTTGAAAGAAATTGACTGTCACAAAATTATGGTCCAGTTAAATAAATTTCTAATTTTTATGGTTCACTTGATGAGCTAGTGGTTTTTATTTTTTGGAATAGTAATATAACTTTAAATAAATAAAAGAAAAACAAAAAGTAGTCAAAGTAACCCCTCCACGGTATGACAATTGCACACCGAGCCGCCCTGCGATGCATCCCGGGAGGAATCGGACTACCGATAGATACTGCATTAATCGCTGCTAATATAGTCACAATCCATTATTTAACTGCTACCCGAGAACTAACAATTTATATATCATTTTTTGTGTATAAAATATTCTCATATTTGCATATTACTTTCTACACTTTGAAATAAAATGTTTTGAGGAACTTTCCTGACTTGAAATAGTTATTTTGGTGCACTTCAATTTCAATCTAAAATCAATTTTGTCTATTTGATAACATTTTTTATCGCCCATGCACTTTATTTTGCAATTTAGATATCAGATTTCATAACTTTAATATAAATATGAATGCATAGGTACAAATAAAATTATGAAACGCAGTCGGCATATTTTCGCCTGAACTTAGATCAATATACCTATTCAATAATTGGCTGTTTCACAAAAATTTAAATATTTTATACGTTAATTTACGAACAAAAAATATGTTTTCCCTGATTTTTTTGTTTGTGACTTGAAATTGTTAACTTGGTGCACTTCATTTTCAATCTGAAATAAATTTTGTCTATTTTATAATTGTTCTTATCGGTTATTGCTCTTTATTTTGCAATTTAGATATCAGATTTCATAACTTTAACATAAATATGAAGACATAGGTACAAACAAAATTATGAAGGGCAGTCGGCATATTTTCGCCTGATCTTAGAACAATATATCCATTAAATAATAGGTTGTTTCACAAAAATTTGATTATTTTTTACGTTAAGGTGAACCATACGGGCTGAAGATAACAACAGAACAGTGGTGGAACGACGATCTGCCTCGATCTATTTGAAATAAAATATCTTTTTTATTATATATGAAACATATTATTTATTGTACATATTCTTGTAGTCTGAGGTTCAAAGTTTTATAATAATATTACTAATTTGACATATCTTTCATATAATAACAGAAAATAAATTATATATCACACCAAATTTAATTTGAAATTATAAATACGACAGACTAAGCCTGATGAAATTTTCAGCCAAATTAAACACGACAATTTTTAGAAAAAAAATAAAATAGGCAAAAATACCATGAAAAACAGAGTTTTTCTTTTTTTTCTCAAAAGTGTTGTGTTTAATTTGGCTGATTTTTTTTTGTGTTATAGACTATCTTAATTTTAAATATACATATTTTGTTATTGAAAACGTAGGGCCCAATTTTGAGAAAATCTGACTCAAAATTGTGAATATGGCTGCTTTATTTATATAATTTTTATCATATATTTTCATGATTTATTTGCTCTTAATTAGTATTTATTCATGAACTACAATGTTATAAGAAAGTAATACACTGCTTTATATTTATCTATATAATGACATTCGTAAGAAATTAATTGTTGAAATTCAAATTTGCATAGATTTATTGTTGGTGTTCTTGAATCATGAGTTTTCCATGTGTGATTCGGATTTTTTATGACGTATGATGTACACTCAAGCAGAGCTGGGCAAAATCACGAACAAAAGGAATTAAATCACAATTCACAAATCAAACAATAATTTTTTTGTGACAATTCACAATTCCACTTCATTTTCAAAGTGAATTAATTCACAAATCAAAGTGATTTGTGCTTTATTTATTTGAATTATAAATCACAAGCCTTTTTGTGAATTGGGGCTTGAGACTTGGGGCTTGGGGCTTAAATCATATTTACAAGTACTTAATATTATCAATTTATTTAATATTTATTTTTTAAAATATTAGGTGCATTATTATATGCCAAACATATGTGCAAAACCGAATGAAAACAGATGTAAGTAGATACGAGATGTGGCTATTAAATAACGAGACTGACGCTGTTTTAACATTTTATTTTGATCCTATTTACTTATTATCACCTTCAATATACACCCCTCCTCTATCCTTACAACGCTCCATGCGAATTTTCCATTGTTCGAAACAGTGCTGGAAGTCTTCTTCTGTCAGCTCCTTAAGAACGTGTGCCGATCTCTCTTTCAAAGCTCAAATCTTGTTGCTATTAAGGCAAATTTCACCTTAGGAAACAGATAGAAGTCGCACGGTGCAAGATCTGGCGAATAAGGCGGATGGTTCAACACTGGAATGCTGTATTTGGCTAGAAACCTCTTGACAGACATTGCGGAATGAGCCATCGCATTGTCTTGATGGAGAACCCATAACTTGTCCTTCCAAAATTCGGGTACTTATTTCAATAAATTATAACTTTTAGTAGCAGTTTTGCCAAGTTTCATGTAAAATTTCACAACAATTCGTTGTTCTAATGTAGCACTTAACATTTTTCCGGAAAAACAAAAAAAAAACAACTCTAATGAGAACGAAAGCTACGACTATACGGATTTGTTTACAGAAGCGAGAGGTACTTCATTTGAATTAAGCCCAGAGAAATGATTTAAGCCTTTTTTTAGCTCTAAAACAATTCACAAGCCCAAATCAATTTATTTAAAGGTCTTAAGTCACAAGCCTGATTTGCGAATTTTTTAAAAAGGCTTAATTCACTTGATTTAAATCAAGAAATATGATTTAAATCAATTTATAATTCCTTTTGATTTAAATCATGCCCAGCTCTGCACTCAAGTATCGAAATTTCAGTCTAAATTAAATTTGGCTACCAGATATGTAAAAATGTTTTAAGATTGAGTATTAATGATAATAATAGTGAATATATTATATGTTGTTTGCAAAATAATCAAGTTTTACAAAATAATAAAGTAATAATAAAGTTTTTGGATATGGTTTTAACCTCAAACGTCAAATGTATGTAAGGTAAGTAGAATTGTATTTATAAGTGTTTATTTATTAATATTAAAGTTTTTATTTAACAGTTTTGAAGCGGACACTGCCTTAATAAGATTAGGCTGACAAAGTAAATACATCAGAACTATCGAAATGTTGCCCAGGAATAAACTATACATTCCATAAATGAAGTCTACTTTCGCTTATTTATATTTTTATATTGCAAGTATTTTTTACCGAATTTTACTATAAATTAATAGCAATGTTAAGTGTAGATATCAACAAGCGCAATTAGTTGGAAATAAAAATGCGTGGACAATCTGAAAACATGTTATGGGTGGAGGAAAGGAAGCATAGATTAACCACTTCAAACTTTGGTGAAGTGTGTAAACGAAAACTTCCAGCTGGACCACTTGTAGAAAGAATGCTTTACGTTCGAAATATTACAACTGCAGCAACTGATTGGGGTAAAACTAGAGAATCTGTGGCAATACAAGTTTATGAACAGGTAACTGGAGTTACAGTAAAACCATATGGTTTATTTGTTAATTTAGATCCTAATGCAGGATATTTAGCTGCTTTGCCAGATGGTTTATTTAATCAAAATAAGATAATTGAAGTGAAATGTCCATATTCAGCTCGAAATTTGTCACCAAAAGAAGCTGCTGTTAAAATAAAAAACTTCTGTTCTGTTTTAGATGGTGTTGAATTAAACTTAAAGACGAATCACAATTATTATTACCAAATACTAGGCCAGTTGTTCATAACAGGACGAAAGGAATGTGATTTTATTATTTGGACACCTCTGGGTATAGAAATAGAGACAATAAAAATTGATGAGCAGTTTGTTAAACGGATGCTACCAATATTAAAGACATTTTATGTAAAAGAACTTGTTCCAGAAATATTTGATTCACGAAAAGAAAGAAGTATGTCGATCAGGAATATGCCACAGAATCCATAGAAACAGTTAAAGTTAGATTTTTCTGTCAAATACTTTTTCTGACGCTCGTTAAAATCAAAGAATTTCTTTAGCAGAGAGATATTTTCTGCCGCTCACGTGAGTCAGAGAAATTATATGACATAATGAGTAAATATTCCGGCGTTTGAAGAAAAAATGGCATATTTTATGTGCAGTGAAAGTGACGTTTTGTGCTTTATCTGTAGTTAATGGACGAGTGCACAAAAAGTATCACTTTAGCTCCTTATAAAATAATATACTATCATATATGTTTATGTATAACTGAAATAAAAATGTGAGTAAAATGTTTTTATTTTTATATTATAATATCAAATAAAATAATATGTTTTACTAAATTTTAGTTTTTATTGTTGTCATATAGAAATATTTCTTGTAATTAAAAATAATTTTCTGGAAAATCTTCAAGTTTGTATAATTTTTAAACGCGCTCCAATACTCCTTCCACTATTCTATACAGATTTTTTCTGATTTTCCGTGATTGGCCAAATCTACATTTTTGTCAGAACCGCAAGAAACCTTACATACACGATAACAAATTGTTGGTTGACGAACTTCAGCCCGTATGTTTCACCTTAATCTACGAACAAAAAATATGTTTTCCCTGTTTTTTTTTTCATTTTGTTGTAAGGTCTTACAAAGGAGGAAAAAATATTAATAAAGATTTATTAATTAATCGTGACGAAGTAGCTCTTGGTGACGAAGATAGCATTAATATTACGAGAGAAAGGATAATAATGGGAGAGAAGGCTTTTCTTTCCTTTTGATAATTTTTTTAGTATTATTGTTACACATTTATAACTAAAATAGGTATGCGATAAATAGTTTTTTAAACACCATACTGAAATAGCCTTTTGAAAGTAATTGACTGTCAAAAAATTATGTCTATTTTATAATTGTTCTTATCGCTTATTGCTCTTTATTTTGCAATTTAGATATCAGATTTCATAACTTTAACATAAATATGAAGGCATAGGTACAAACAAAATTATGTAAGACAGTCGGCATATTTTCGCCTGAACTTAGATCAATATACCTAGTCCATAATTGGCTGTTTCACAAAAATTTAAATATTTTATACGTTAATTTACGAACAAAAAATATGTTTTCCCTGATTTTTTTGTTTGTGAATTGAAATTGTTAACTTGGTACACTTCATTTTCAATCTGAAATAAATTTTGTCTATTTTATAATTGTTCCTATCGCTTATTTCTCTTTATTTTGCAATTTAGATATCAGAGTTCATAACATTAACATAAATATGAAGACATAGGTACAAACAAAATTATGAAGGGCAGTCGGCATATTTTCGCCTGATCTTAGATCAATATATCCATTAAATAATAGGCCGTTTCACAAAAATTTGATTATTTTATACGTTAATCTACGAACAAAAAATATGTTTTCCCTCTTTCTTTTATTTTATTGTAAACTCTTACCAAGGAGGAAAAAATATTAATAAAGATTTATTAATTAATCGTGACGAAGTAGCTCTTGGTGACGAAGATAGCATTAATATTACGAGAGAAAGGATAATAATGGGAGAGAAGGCTTTTCTTTCCTTTTGATAATTTTTTTTGTATTATTGTTACACATTTACAACTAAAATAGGTATGCAATAAATAGTTTTTTAAACACCATACTGAAATAGCCTTTTGAAAGTAATTGACTGTTAAAAAATTATGTCTATTTTATAATTGTTCTTATCGCTTATTGCTCTTTATTTTGCAATTTAGATATCAGATTTCATAACTTTAATATAAATATGAATGCATAGGTACAAATAAAATTATGAAACGCTGTCGGCATATTTTCGCCTGAACTTAGATCAATATACCTATTCAATAATTGGCTGTTTCACAAAAATTTAAATATTTTATACGTTAATTTACGAACAAAAAATATGTTTTCCCTGATTTTTTGTGTTTGTGACTTGAAATTGTTAATTTGGTGCACTTCATTTTCAATCTGAAATAAATTTTGTCTATTTTATAATTGTTCTTATCGCTTATTGCTCTTTATTTTGCAATTTAGATATCAGATTTCATAACTTTAACATAAATATGAAGGCATAGGTACAAACAAAATTATGTAAGGCAGTCGGCATATTTTCGCCTGATCTTAGAACAATATATCCATTAAATAATGGGTTGTTTCACAAAAATTTGATTATTTTATACGTTAATCTACGAACAAAAAATATGTTTTCCCTGTTTTTTTTTTCATTTTGTTGTAAGGTCTTGGCAAGGAGGAAAAAATATTAATAAAGATTTATTAATTAATCGTGACGAAGTAGCTCTTGGTGACGAAGATAGCATTAATATTACGAGAGAAAGGATAATAATGGGAGAGAAGGCTTTTCTTTCCTTTTGATAATTTTTTTAGTATTATTGTTACACATTTACAACTAAAATAGGTATGCGATAAATAGTTTTTTAAACACCATACTGAAATAGCCTTTTGAAAGTAATTGACTGTTAAAAAATTATGTCTATTTTATAATTGTTCTTATCGCTTATTGCTCTTTATTTTGCAATTTAGATATCAGATTTCATAACTTTAATATAAATATGAATGCATAGGTACAAATAAAATTATGAAACGCTGTCGGCATATTTTCGCCTGAACTTAGATCAATATACCTATTCAATAATTGGCTGTTTCACAAAAATTTAAATATTTTATACGTTAATTTACGAACAAAAAATATGTTTTCCCTGATTTTTTGTGTTTGTGACTTGAAATTGTTAATTTGGTGCACTTCATTTTCAATCTGAAATAAATTTTGTCTATTTTATAATTGTTCTTATCGCTTATTGCTCTTTATTTTGCAATTTAGATATCAGATTTCATAACTTTAACATAAATATGAAGGCATAGGTACAAACAAAATTATGTAAGGCAGTCGGCATATTTTCGCCTGTTCTTAGAACAATATATCCATTAAATAATGGGTTGTTTCACAAAAATTTGATTATTTTATACGTTAATCTACGAACAAAAAATATGTTTTCCCTGTTTTTTTTTTATTTTGTTGTAAGGTCTTACCAAGGAGGAAAAAATATTAATAAAGATTTATTAATTAATCGTGACGAAGTAGCTCTTGGTGACGAAGATAGCATTAATATTACGAGAGGAAGGATAATAATGGGAGACAAGGCTATTCTTTCCTTTTGATCATTTTTTTAGTATTATTGTTACACATTTACAACTAAAATAGGTATGCGATAAATAGTTTTTTAAACACCATACTGAAATAGCTTTTTGAAAGTAATTGACTGTTAAAAAATTATGTATATTTTATAATTGTTCTTATCGCTTATTGCTCTTTATTTTGCAATTTAGATATCAGATTTCATAACTTTAATATAAATATGAATGCATAGGTACAAATAAAATTATGAAACGCAGTCGGCATATTTTCGCCTGAACTTAGATCAATATACCTATTCCATAATTGGCTGTTTCACAAAAATTTAAATATTTTATACGTTAGTTTACGAACAAGAAATATGTTTTCCCTGATTTTTTTGTTTGTGAATTGAAATTGTTAACTTGGTACACTTCATTTTCAATCTGAAATAAATTTTGTCTATTTTATAATTGTTCCTATCGCTTATTGCTCTTTATTTTGCAATTTAGATATCAGAGTTCATAACATTAACATAAATGTGAAGACATAGGTACAAACAAAATTATGAAGGGCAGTCGGCATATTTTCGCCTGATCTTAGATCAATATATCCATTAAATAATAGGCCGTTTCACAAAAATTTGATTATTTTATACGTTAATCTACGAACAAAAAATATGTTTTCCCTCTTTCTTTTATTTTATTGTAAACTCTTACCAAGGAGGAAAAAATGTTAATAAAGATTTATTAATTAATCGTGACGAAGATAGCATTAATATTACGAGAGAAAGGATAATAATGGGAGAGAAGGCTTTTCTTTCCTTTTGATCATTTTTTTAGTATTATTGTTACACATTTACAACTAAAATAGGTATGCGATAAATAGTTTTTTAAACACCATACTGAAATAGCCTTTTGAAAGAAATTGACTGTCACAAAATTATGGTCCAGTTAAATAAATTTCTAATTTTTATGGTTTTATTTTTTGGAATAGTAATATAACTTTAAATAAATAAAAAAAAACAAAAAGTAGTCAAAGTAACCCCTCCACGGTATGACAATTGCACACCGAGCCGCCCTGCGATGCATCCCGGGAGGAATCGGACTACCGATAGATACTGCATTAATCGCTGCTAATATAGTCACAATCCATTATTTAACTGCTACCCGAGAACTAACAATTTATATATCATTTTTTGTGTATAAAATATTCTCATATTTGCATATTACTTTCTACACTTTGAAATAAAATGTTTTGAGGAACTTTCCTGACTTGAAATAGTTATTTTGGTGCACTTCAATTTCAATCTAAAATCAATTTTGTCTATTTGATAACATTTTTTATCGCCCATGCACTTTATTTTGCAATTTAGATATCAGATTTCATAACTTTAATATAAATATGAATGCATAGGTACAAATAAAATTATGAAACGCAGTCGGCATATTTTCGCCTGAACTTAGATCAATATACCTATTCAATAATTGGCTGTTTCACAAAAATTTAAATATTTTATACGTTAATTTACTAACAAAAAATATGTTTTCCCTGATTTTTTTGTTTGTGACTTGAAATTGTTAACTTGGTGCACTTCATTTTCAATCTGAAATAAATTTTGTCTATTTTATAATTGTTCTTATCGGTTATTGCTCTTTATTTTGCAATTTAGATATCAGATTTCATAACTTTAACATAAATATGAAGACATAGGTACAAACAAAATTATGAAGGGCAGTCGGCATATTTTCGCCTGATCTTAGAACAATATATCCATTAAATAATGGGTTGTTTCACATAAATTTGATTATTTTTTACGTTAAGGTGAACCATACGGGCTGAAGATAACAACAGAACAGTGGTGGAACGACGATCTGCCTCGATCTATTTGAAATAAAATATCTTTTTTATTATATATGAAACATATTATTTATTGTACATATTCTTGTAGTCTGAGGTTCAAAGTTTTATAATAATATTACTAATTTGACATATCTTTCATATAATAACAGAAAATAAATTATATATCACACCAAATTTAATTTGAAATTATAAATACGACAGACTAAGCCTGATGAAATTTTCAGCCAAATTAAACACGACAATTTTTAGAAAAAAAATAAAATAGGCAAAAATACCATGAAAAACAGAGTTTTTCTTTTTTTTCTCAAAAGTGTTGTGTTTAATTTGGCTGATTTTTTTTTGTGTTATAGACTATCTTCATTTTAAATATACATATTTTGTTATTGAAAACGTAGGGCCCAATTTTGTGAAAATCTGACTCAAAATTGTGAATATGGCTGCTTTATTTATATAATTTTTTTCATATATTTTCATGATTTATTTGCTCTTAATTAGTATTTATTCATGAACTACAATGTTATAAGAAAGTAATACACTGCTTTATATTTATCTATATAATGACATTCGTAAGAAATTAATTGTTGAAATTCAAATTTGCATAGATTTATTGTTGGTGTTCTTGAAACATGAGTTTTCGTTGTGTGATTCGGATTTTTGATGACGTATGATGTACACTCAAGCAGAGCTGGGCAAAATCACGAACAAAAGGAATTAAATCACAATTCACAAATCAAACAATAATTTTTTTGTGACAATTCAAAATTCCACTTCATTTTCAAAGTGAATTAATTCACAAATCAAAGTGATTTGTGCTTTATTTATGTGAATTATAAATCACAAGCCTTTTTGTGAATTGGGGCTTGAGACTTGGGGCTTGGGGCTTAAATCATATTTACAAGTACTTAATATTATCAATTTATTTAATATTTATTTTTTTAAATATTAGGTGCATTATTATATGCCAAACATATGTGCAAAACCGAATGAAAACAGATGTAAGTAGATACGAGATGTGGCTATTAAATAACGAGACTGACGCTGTTTTAACATTTTATTTTGATCCTATTTACTTATTATCACCTTCAATATACACCCCTCCTCTATCCTTACAACGCTCCATGCGAATTTTCCATTGTTCGAAACAGTGCTGGAAGTCTTCTTCTGTCAGCTCCTTAAGAACGTGTGCCGATCTCTCTTTCAAAGCTCAAATCTTGTTGCTATTAAGGCAAATTTCACCTTAGGAAACAGATAGAAGTCGCACGGTGCAAGATCTGGCGAATAAGGCGGATGGTTCAACACTGGAATGCTGTATTTGGCTAGAAACCTCTTGACAGACATTGCGGAATGAGCCATCGCATTGTCTTGATGGAGAACCCATAACTTGTCCTTCCAAAATTCGGGTACTTATTTCAATAAATTATAACTTTTAGTAGCAGTTTTGCCAAGTTTCATGTAAAATTTCACAACAATTCGTTGTTCTAATGTAGCACTTAACATTTTTCCGGCAAAACAAAAAAAAAACAACTCTAATGAGAACGAAAGCTACGACTATACGGATTTGTTTACAGAAGCGAGAGGTACTTCATTTGAATTAAGCCCAGAGAAATGATTTAAGCCTTTTTTTAGCTCTAAAACAATTCACAAGCCCAAATCAATTTATTTAAAGGTCTTAAGTCACAAGCCTGATTTGCGAATTTTTTAAAAAGGCTTAATTCACTTGATTTAAATCAAGAAATATGATTTAAATCAATTTATAATTCCTTTTGATTTAAATCATGCCCAGCTCTGCACTCAAGTATCGAAATTTCAGTCTAAATTAAATTTGGCTACCAGATATGTAAAAATGTTTTAAGATTGAGTATTAATGATAATAATAGTGAATATATTATATGTTGTTTGCAAAATAATCAAGTTTTACAAAATAATAAAGTAATAATAAAGTTTTTGGATATGGTTTTAACCTCAAACGTCAAATGTATGTAAGGTAAGTAGAATTGTATTTATAAGTGTTTATTTATTAATATTAAAGTTTTTATTTAACAGTTTTGAAGCGGACACTGCCTTAATAAGATTAGGCTGACAAAGTAAATACATCAGAACTATCGAAATGTTGCCCAGGAATAAACTATACATTCCATAAATGAAGTCTACTTTCGCTTATTTATATTTTTATATTGCAAGTATTTTTTACCGAATTTTACTATAAATTAATAGCAATGTTAAGTGTAGATATCAACAAGCGCAATTAGTTGGAAATAAAAATGCGTGGACAATCTGAAAACATGTTATGGGTGGAGGAAAGGAAGCATAGATTAACCACTTCAAACTTTGGTGAAGTGTGTAAACGAAAACTTCCAGCTGGACCACTTGTAGAAAGAATGCTTTACGTTCGAAATATTACAACTGCAGCAACTGATTGGGGTAAAACTAGAGAATCTGTGGCAATACAAGTTTATGAACAGGTAACTGGAGTTACAGTAAAACCATATGGTTTATTTGTTAATTTAGATCCTAATGCAGGATATTTAGCTGCTTTGCCAGATGGTTTATTTAATCAAAATAAGATAATTGAAGTGAAATGTCCATATTCAGCTCGAAATTTGTCACCAAAAGAAGCTGCTGTTAAAATAAAAAACTTCTGTTCTGTTTTAGATGGTGTTGAATTAAACTTAAAGACGAATCACAATTATTATTACCAAATACTAGGCCAGTTGTTCATAACAGGACGAAAGGAATGTGATTTTATTATTTGGACACCTCTGGGTATAGAAATAGAGACAATAAAAATTGATGAGCAGTTTGTTAAACGGATGCTACCAATATTAAAGACATTTTATGTAAAAGAACTTGTTCCAGAAATATTTGATTCACGAAAAGAAAGAAGTATGTCGATCAGGAATATGCCACAGAATCCATAGAAACAGTTAAAGTTAGATTTTTCTGTCAAATACTTTTTCTGACGCTCGTTAAAATCAAAGAATTTCTTTAGCAGAGAGATATTTTCTGCCGCTCACGTGAGTCAGAGAAATTATATGACATAATGAGTAAATATTCCGGCGTTTGAAGAAAAAATGGCATATTTTATGTGCAGTGAAAGTGACGTTTTGTGCTTCATCTGTAGTTAATGGACGAGTGCACAAAAAGTATCACTTTAGCTCCTTATAAAATAATATACTATCATATATGTTTATGTATAACTGAAATAAAAATGTGAGTAAAATGTTTTTATTTTTATATTATAATATCAAATAAAATAATATGTTTTATTAAATTTTAGTTTTTATTGTTGTCATATAGAAATATTTCTTGTGATTAAAAATAATTTTCTGGAAAATCTTCAAGTTTGTATAATTTTTAAACGCGCTCCAATACTCCTTCCACTATTCTATACAGATTTTTTCTGATTTTCCGTGATTGGCCAAATCTACATTTTTGTCAGAACCGCAAGAAACCTTACATACACGATAACAAATTGTTGGTTGACGAACTTCAGCAAGTATGTTTCACCTTAATCTACGAACAAAAAATATGTTTTCCCTGTTTTTTTTTCATTTTGTTGTAAGGTCTTACCAAGGAGGAAAAAATATTAATAAAGATTTATTAATTAATCGTGACGAAGTAGCTCTTGGTGACGAAGATAGCATTAATATTACGAGAGAAAGGATAATAATGGGAGAGAAGGCTTTTCTTTCCTTTTGATAATTTTTTTAGTATTATTGTTACACATTTACAACTAAAATAGGTATGCGATAAATAGTTTTTTAAACACCATACTGAAATAGCCTTTTGAAAGTAATTGACTGTCAAAAAATTATGTCTATTTTATAATTGTTCTTATCGCTTATTGCTCTTTATTTTGCAATTTAGATATCAGATTTCATAACTTTAACATAAATATGAAGGCATAGGTACAAACAAAATTATGTAAGGCAGTCGGCATATTTTCGCCTGAACTTAGATCAATATACCTATTCCATAATTGGCTGTTTCACAAAAATTTAAATATTTTATACGTTAATTTACGAACAAAAAAATGTTTTCCCTGATTTTTTTGTTTGTGAATTGAAATTGTTAACTTGGTACACTTCATTTTCAATCTGAAATAAATTTTGTCTATTTTATCATTGTTCCTATCGCTTATTTCTCTTTATTTTGCAATTTAGATATCAGAGTTCATAACATTAACATAAATATGAAGACATAGGTACAAACAAAATTATGAAGGGCAGTCGGCATATTTTCGCCTGATCTTAGATCAATATATCCATTAAATAATAGGCCGTTTCACAAAAATTTGATTATTTTATACGTTAATCTACGAACAAAAAATATGTTTTCCCTGTTTCTTTTATTTTATTGTAAGGTCTTACCAAGAAGGAAAAAATATTAATAAAGATTTATTAATTAATCGTGACGAAGATAGCATTAATATTACGAGAGAAAGGATAATAATGGGAGAGAAGGCTTTTCTTTCCTTTTGATCATTTTTTTAGTATTATTGTTACACATTTACAACTAAAATAGGTATGCGATAAATAGTTTTTTAAACACCATACTGAAATAGCCTTTTGAAAGAAATTGACAGTCACAAAATTATGGTCCAGTTAAATAAATTTCTAATTTTTATGGTTCACTTGATGAGCTAGTGGTTTATATTTTTTGGAATAGTAATATAACTTTAAATAAATAAAAAAAAAACAAAAAGTAGTCAAAGTAACCCCTCCACGGTATGACAATTGCACACCGAGCCGCCCTGCGATGCATCCCGGGAGGAATCGGACTACCGATAGATACTGCATTAATCGCTGCTAATATAGTCACAATCCATTATTTAACTGCTACCCGAGAACTAACAATTTATATATCATTTTTTGTGTATAAAATATTCTCATATTTGCATATTACTTTCTACACTTTTAAATAAAATGTTTTGAGGAACTTTCCTGACTTGAAATAGTTATTTTGGTGCACTTCAATTTCAATCTAAAATCAATTTTGTCTATTTGATAACATTTTTTATCGCCCATGCACTTTATTTTGCAATTTAGATATCAGATTTCATAACTTTAATATAAATATGAATGCATAGGTACAAATAAAATTATGAAACGCAGTCGGCATATTTTCGCCTGAACTTAGATCAATATACCTATTCCATAATTGGCTGTTTCACAAAAATTTAAATATTTTATACGTTAATTTACGAACAAAAAATATGTTTTCCCTGATTTTTTTGTTTGTGAATTGAAATTGTTAACTTGGTACACTTCATTTTCAATCTGAAATAAATTTTGTCTATTTTATAATTGTTCCTATCGCTTATTTCTCTTTATTTTGCAATTTAGATATCAGAGTTCATAACATTAACATAAATATGAAGACATAGGTACAAACAGAATTATGGAGGGCAGTCGGCATATTTTCGCCTGATCTTAGATCAATATATTCATTAAATAATAGGCCGTTTCACAAAAATTTGATTATTTTATACGTTAATCTACGAACAAAAAATATGTTTTCCCTGTTTTTTTTTCATTTTATTGTAAGGTCTTACCAAGGAGGAAAAAATATTAATAAAGATTTATTAATTAATCGTGACGAAGATACCATTAATATTACGAGAGAAAGGATAATAATGGGAGAGAAGGCTTTTCTTTCCTTTTGATCATTTTTTTTAGTATTATTGTTACACATTTACAACTAAAATAGGTATGCGATAAATAGTTTTTTAAACACCATACTGAAATAGCCTTTTGAAAGAAATTGACTGTCACAAAATTATGGTCCAGTTATATAAATTTCTAATTTTTGTAACAAAGACGAATAATTCAGAAATTGGTTTTGTTTATAAATTATGATATTTCACTATCAACTCAGCTTCGAAAGATACAGACTAATTAAGCGTTATCTTAAGTATCTTTCTAAAGTTGACTTGACAGAGTTTATTTTGTTTATCAAATTTATTAGTGCATATGTTATAACTTCAGTATTCTGTAGATGATTATTTATCAAGTTTATAGCTTTTCTGATTTGTCGCGTCTGGTTACACGGGATGTGATGACATATCTGGGTAAATTATAGCTAAGCGAGGGGTCGGAAAGATTTAACCTCGTCTGGGTTTTTTATGTAAACGCATATGTGCGACCATCGCGACGATACCACCCTCTTACCCTTTGTCAGAAGATCTCATGGTATACAACAACAATTTAGTTAGTGGTAGTTTGGCTTCTAACGAGACGAGTTGTCTCGTCTGTGCCATGTATTTAAGTATTTAATTACTAAAGTAGAGGAGTTTATCAAAAATAAAATAGGAGTAGATACTAAAATAGTTAACACTTACAAGATAGGAAAAGAAGAACAAAAGCAGCATACAGTAGCGACAGTGGACACATGGGATCATAAAGCAGAAATCATGAAGAATAAGAACAAATTAAAAGGAACAAACACTTATATAGAACATGACCTAACAAGAGATGACATGAAAATACAACAAGAGATAGTAAAAAAATTCAAAGAAGAAAAATCAAAGAATAATGATGTCAAAATAGGATACAGAAAAATAAAAATTGGTGGAGATTGGTATGATTGGAGCACAAAAAAAGAAGGAATAATAAAGAGAGAAGAACCAAAAAACGAGCAAAGTTGCCCTCTGGAGAACGAGAGGGCAATGGAAAATTAAAGAAAGAAAGAAAAAGGAAAATAAGCAAAAATAATTGTATGAAGATCAGCACATGGAACGTACGAACAATGTTAATACCAGGGAAAATGCTAGAGATAAGTGCAGAATTAGAAAAGTATAAAATACAAATAGCAGCAATCCAAGAAACTAGATGGAAAGGAAGTGGACAAATAAATCAAAAAAAATTCACAATGCTATATTCAGGAAATGACAAACAAGGGCTATACGGAGTAGCTTTCATAGTAATGAATAAGATGAAAGAAAATATAATACAATTCACACCAGTAAACGAAAGAATAGCATACCTACGAATCAAAACCACACCGCGAAATATATCATTACTCAATGTATACGCACCAACTGAAACTGCTAACAACGAAGAAAAAGAGAGATTCTATGAAATAGTGGAAAGAGAAATAGAAAATATAGCAAAGGAAGATATAGTAATCATATTAGGAGACTTAAACGCGCAAATTGGAAAAGAAGATTACATAGCAGAAGTGGCAGGAAAACACACAATACACAGTAAAACAAATAACAACGGACAAAGATTATGTAACCTCGCTGTTAAAAATAATATGATAATAAGCAGCACAAAGTTCGAACACCCGAGGCAACAAAAGATAACGTGGACATCTGCAGATCAAAGTAAAACATCACAAATCGATCACATATTAATAACAAAAAGATGGCAAACAACTATAAGAGACGTAAGAACGTACAGAGGTGCGTGTGCAGATTCCGACCACTACATGCTCACGGCGACCACAAAGCAGAAAGTTAAAAGAAAAACTAAAATCAAAAATAAACAAGAGAAATGGAACAAGGAAAAACTAAACAAAGAAGAAGAAAGAAAAGAATATGCAGAGGCGGTAGATGAAAACATAAGGAAAAGCAAAGAACTCAGTAATCAAAATGTAGACACAGAATGGGAAAAGATAAAAACTAGCATAAAAACTGCAGCCGAAGAAATACTGGGTAAACAAGAGAACATAAAACAAAAAGAATGGTACAACGATGAATGTAAAAAAATAATAGAAAAAAAGAAGAAAGCAAGAGCCAAATGGTTACAATCAAATAAAAACGAAGATAAGGAGGAGTACGGAAAAGCACGAAATGAATGCAATAAAATATTAAGAAGAAATAAAAGAAAATGGATAGAAGATATGATAACTGACACGGAAAAAGAAAGTATAAATAAGAACTCTAAAAGATTCTACCAAAAAATCAAAAACCAGAAGTGTAACAATAAAATAAGTATAAATAACATGAGAGACAAAGAAGGAAAAATAACAGAAAATGAGGAACAATACAAGAAAGTTTGGGAAGAATACTTTAGGGACCTGCTAAACGAAAAAATAACAACGACAATGACAGAAGGGGAAGAAAACGAAAGCGAAAACGAAGTAGAAGATGAAGACATAGTAGGGGAACCCACAGAAGAAGAGGTGAAGAGCGCAATTAAAAACTGTAAAAATGGAAAGCAGCCGGGGAAAGACGGAATAAACATAGAACTCATAAAAAAAGGAAGTGAGACACTAATAAAACAAATGCATGAACTAATAACAAAAATTTGGCAAGAAGAACGAATGCCTAAAGAATGGGAGGTAGGACAAATTGTAACAATATACAAAAAAGGCGACCCCAAAGAGTGTGTAAACTACAGAGGAATAACATTACTCAACACTTCATATAAAATCCTATCAACAATAATCCAAAAAAGATTGGCACGAACATCAAGGAACAAAATAGGGCAATATCAATGTGGCTTTGTCCAGGGAAAATCAACAGTAGATGCAATTCACATGATAAAACAAATAATAGAAAAAGCCCACAATGCGAAAATAAATATAGAACTGCTGTTTATTGACTTTAAGCAAGCGTTTGATTCTATAAACAGAGATAAGTTGATGCGAGCTTTGGAAGAACTAAAAATAGAAGCTAAATTAAGAAGACTCATTAAAATGTCAATGAACAACTCAAGAATATGCATCAAAACTAAGAAAGGTGACACAAATGAAATAAAAATAAACAGAGGACTAAAGCAAGGAGACGCTTTATCAGCCACCTTGTTCAACCTGGCACTGGAGAAAGTAACAAGAAAAATAAATAAAAAAACAATAAGAAAACATGGACACCAGATAATAGCATACGCTGACGATATAGTAGTAGTAGCAAAGAATAGAATGCTAATGGAAAAGATGCTAGAAGAAATAGTAAAAGAAGGAAAAGATATAGGATTGGAAATAAATAAGGACAAAACAAAGATAATGAGAATGGGTAAACAAAAAAAAGAAAACAAGCTAAAAATAGGCGAGCATGAATTTGAAGAAGTTGAACAATTTAAATATCTAGGTGTAAGAATAGCTAATACAGGAGAAAGAGAAGCAGAAATAAAAGAGAAAATCTTTGCGACAAACAGAGCATATCACGCAAATAAAAAACTATTAAAAAGCAAAATACTATCGAAGGAAACAAAAATAAAAATATATAAAACATTGATAAGGCCGATATTAATGTACGATGCTGAGACCATAACCATGACAAAAAAAGAAGAAGAACAAATGAGAATAACCGAGAGAAAAATACTACGAGCAATATTAGGAACAATCAAAATTGAAGATGGTGTGATCAGAACGAGAATGAACAGTGAAATACTGCAGGAGTTGGAAGGTGAAGATATAGTAAAGAAAATAAAGCAGCAAAGAGCGAAATGGCTAGGACACATATGGAGAGCTGGCACTGGAGCAACAATATACTCAATAATAGAGTGGGACCCAGGGAACAAGAGAAGAGGAAGACCAAGATCTACTTGGCTCCAAGAAGTGAAAAACGATCTACGAGACGCAAAAATAGAGAAATGGAAGGAAAAAACACAAAACAGGAAAATATGGAAAGAAATCTGTGAGAAGATATAAAAGATGAAAGAGGGACCGATCCCCCCTAAATATAGGATCTAGAGAGCTCTTCGAGCGGCGCAACCCCAGCCGGGGTGTTTAGCCAACACATATATATATATTACTAAAGAATAGTTTATTCATACGTTGTTGTTGTTGTTTCCATTGCCGGTTTATTGTTTAATTTCAATTATCAATATTAGTTTATAACTTTTGTATTTTATATTTTATAATTTATATTTTCTTTTTTGTTTTCAATATATATTTTTACAAGAAGTCTTCGTCTTATTTTGTCTTATTTTATAATGAATTAGATCGCGACAACATCTCTCATTACATTGGCACAGTCGGTAGGATGTGGCCTCTGAATAGGCAAATATAAATTTTTATTTTATTTACCTGTCGCATTTCAAAGAATTTACGTTTTCCGCTCGTTTAGATTTTAAAATTTAGTTGTAATCCTTTGATTACATGACGCAGTCACTGTTTTATTGTTTATTATCCTTGTTTAAGTGTAAAATGGCAACGCAACGTATGAAAGTGTATTTGTATATAAAGAATTAGTGTAATGATAAAAGCTTGTGCAACAACCAAGTGTAAGTAAAGTGTCGTGCAACAATATGTACGAATGTTCGCAAGTGCCACCGTGGCTTCCGCCACAGTTCTATCCGAGGAGTCAGCACCAAGTTGTTTCGCCGCATCCGCAGGTAACCATGTACTTGCAGTATGGTTATGAGTGCGACGATTCAATACCAGGCGAGTCACAGCTCATAAGGTATCCGCTTGGAGGTGCACCATGCCGATTTCGTCCCGACGTATAACGGAAGACAGCGTTATCAGAGACGTGGATGGCGTCGTTTGTCCAGCCACCGCCGCAAGTGCAGCAAGCATTTTTGAACCCGCCGTTTTTGCATGGGCAGAATACGGATCGTAGTCGGTCATACCTGGAACCGAGCTACGGATCTGTTGTCCAAACAAAGGTTCAAGTGCTACCTGTAGCAACAATCAGCGTAGCTGAATTTGAATCTTTGCTACAGGCAGAGAAACGGGTGGGTGTGGACATCCCGCGTCCTATGAAAAAGGTAATCGCTGACTTCGTTGAAAACGTGGAAATGGAGGACGTAGTTATCGACGGTGATGAGAACTCCAGGATAGAGGTGAACAGCTACGAAGAAGTTGCCGAAAAAAGCATTTTAGAGCACACTGAGCAGGTAAATGAATCAATCTGCGTACCTGTCAGTGTTTGTGAAGAAAGTTGTGAAAGAGTTGTGCACCATGCACAAAACGTACGTAGCTGCGAAAATGTAATTTCTGCTAACTGCCACCAGCAGCAGCAGAAGCAGCCGATGTCCAGGTCGCGCGATCTAGATAAACATCGTGAAGAGATGTTGTGCGCAGGCAGATTACATGGTCCACAGCAGATCAGCCGTTACCGCCCTTATCTCGAACAGCTGATCCTGGAACGAGGTCATCGCCCGCCACCGAAGCCCCCTCCCCTGCCCCTGTCACTGTGGTGTGAAGTGACAATTTTCAAGTGTTTGTGTATTGTGACCAGCCCCATGTGTTTGTGTTTATGTGTTCCGACGTGTCGTGGTCACAAACCCAAATCGGTATCTAGAACTGTCCTTTTTCCGCTACCTGATGCCGTCTCAGTTTTTTGTGTTTAATAATTAAATGTTGCATGTTTGCATGTTAATTAAGATTATTTTTAAAATAAACCTTTGTTTATTTAAGTTGAACGTTTCATTTTTGGAAAAATTGTGTAAACTTGTCTTATTTTTGTTTACAAATTCAGATATGTGAACATATGTTCATTTAGGAATTTTTGGTTACTGAATTTGTACAGTTTTGGCTACAAATTCAGATTTTAGCGAACATATGTTCATTTAGGCATTTTTAGTTCTTGAATTTGTACAAATTTGGCTACAAATTCAGATTTTAGCGAACATATGTTCAGTTAGGCATTTTTAGTTCTTGAATTTGTACAACTTTGGCTACAAATTCAGATTTTAGCGAACATATGTTCATTTATTTTTGTAAATAGTAGTTGTAAATAACAAATGCGTAGCATGTTTTTATTAAATTTGAAAAAATCAACTTGCCTCCGCCAGGATTTGAACCCAGACCTTGCACTAGGGCCGCGGACGTTCTAACCAATTAGACCACAGAGGTGTGACGAATTGTTGGCACTGACAAGCGATTTTTTCTATGTGTCGTTTGTAAGTAATATCAAATGTGCGAATGGGTTTGTTCGACAATGCAATTGATATATAAACGTTGACACGTTTGAAATTAATCAAATCATGAAGATAATTGTTTTTGTATATAGTAGTTGTAAATAACAAATGCGTAGCATGTTTTTATTAAATTTGAAAAAATCTACTTGCCTCCGCCAGGATTTGAACCCAGACCTTCCACTAGGGCCGCGGACGTTCTAACCAATTAGACCACAGAGGTGTGACGAATTGTTGGCACTGACAAGCGATTTTTTCTATGTGTCGTTTGTAAGTAATATCAAATGTGCGAATGGGTTTGTTCGACAATGCAATTGATATACAAACGTTGACACGTTTGAAATTAATCAAATCATGAAGATAATTGTTTTTGTAAATAGTAGTTGTAAATAACAAATGCGTAGCATGTTTTTATTAAATTTGAAAAAATCAACTTGCCTCCGCCAGGATTTGAACCCAGACCTTCCACTAGGGCCGCGGACGTTCTAACCAATTAGACCACAGAGGTGTGACGAATTGTTGGCACTGACAAGCGATTTTTTCTATGTGTCGTTTGTAAGTAATATCAAATGTGCGAATGGGTTTGTTCGACAATGCAATTGATATACAAACGTTGACACGTTTGAAATTAATCAAATCATGAAGATAATTGTTTTTGTAAATAGTAGTTGTAAATAACAAATGCGTAGCATGTTTTTATTAAATTTGAAAAAATCTACTTGCCTCCGCCAGGATTTGAACCCAGACCTTCCACTAGGGCCGCGGACGTTCTAACCAATTAGACCACAGAGGTGTGACGAATTGTTGGCACTGACAAGCGATTTTTTCTATGTGTCGTTTGTAAGTAATATCAAATGTGCGAATGGGTTTGTTCGACAATGCAATTGATATACAAACGTTGACACGTTTGAAATTAATCAAATCATGAAGATAATTGTTTTTGTAAATAGTAGTTGTAAATAGCAAATGCGTAGCATGTTTTTATTAAATTTGAAAAAATCAACTTGCCTCCGCCAGGATTTGAACCCAGACCTTGCACTAGGGCCGCGGACGTTCTAACCAATTAGACCACAGAGGTGTGACGAATTGTTGGCACTGACAAGCGATTTTTTCTATGTGTCGTTTGTAAGTAATATCAAATGTGCGAATGGGTTTGTTCGACAATGCAATTGATATATAAACGTTGACACGTTTGAAATTAATCAAATCATGAAGATAATTGTTTTTGTATATAGTAGTTGTAAATAACAAATGCGTAGCATGTTTTTATTAAATTTGAAAAAATCTACTTGCCTCCGCCAGGATTTGAACCCAGACCTTCCACTAGGGCCGCGGACGTTCTAACCAATTAGACCACTATGAGGCGCCGTTTGCGACAATATACAGACTCGTAAATATACAATTCTTTTCATAATATATACTAAATTTTTGACAATATCACATAAAATATTGTATATATATTAAATTTATTACAATATCACAAAAAATATTGTATATATACAAATTTTGTGTACTGTATTAAGAAAATCGGGTATATTATAAACCTGTATATTGTGATATTTTTGTCGCGTTAAAAATATATACAGAATAAGATTGTGCCACTTATTCAGAGATGGCGCAGCATTTTGGAGAGATAGTGCAACATTCGAACGAAATGGCGCTATGAAATGTACACCCAAGGGGTGTACAAAATATTATTTTTAATCATTTTCTCCACATTTAAAAAAACTATCTTAGGTTTAGTTTAAGTAACATTAACAAAACTGGAATTTATTTATAGCTAACGGAAATGAGATTACAATTTTTAAGTAACCTAAAAATAAATACTTCTAAATTTGTATGTTATGGAAAATTATTTCATTGTTATGATAAATTCATCTTACATAGAGACATAATATTTTATTTATTTGAATCAAAATAGTTTATATTGACATTACAGTTAGTGTAATATCTGTTCTTGGATTTATCGGGTAACAGATTGTCATTAGTACTTTCTGCAGTGTGTCTTATTTCGGGATGTGTATTTGGTTGTCTAATGTAGATAGATATTTCCTATATATATTTTTTAATGTAATGAAAAAAATGTTCTCTTCATTTCTTTTACAAATATTTTTTGCTTTTGTTGTTAGTTATAGTCATAGTTACATCCCCAAATATATTTATTATTTATGTTTTATTTAATATTTGAGCCATTTATAGTAAATTTATAATTTCTCCGATTTTTTATTCTGTTTTTTCTGAACATTTGACTATTATTTATTAAGGGCAACTTATCAACTTATGGCACAATGATAGCTAGCCGGGTTGTGGAAATTAGAACCCGAGTTCAATTCCCATAGCCGGCAACTGATTTTCACCACATTTAAAATTATCCCTGTGGCTCCCTCACCACTTACATCTCTGGAAGACTGTAATTTGATGGCTGGTAACCGCACTTCACGCGTATAAATAAATCACTTATCAAGATCTGTCCCGGCAGACTGCCACACATGGAAATGGGTAAAAGATGTGATGATTATTTATTTAACTAGGGAATAAAGAGTAAATAAAAAAAATTGTTGATCTCTAAGGTAACCAATAATTATTGCAAAGCAATTGTTCCAAATATTTAAATAAAGTAGTAGTCTTGTGAGTAATAGCAAAATATTCCGAAAATAAAAAAAACCAAAAAGTAAACATAAATTTATAATACATGTTCAAAAATGACGCCATTACCAAAAAAACAATAATTTTAGTTGAGATCAAAGATACTTTGCATTAATAATTATTATTATTTGTGTACATAGACAGAAGTTAAACTTTGTGTTTGTAATCAATCGAGGCAAATAAAACACATAAGTACTCATAAAAAGAAGTACCGGGGTGCAGATGAAATAACTTATGCAAATCTTTTGTTTACCTACGTTGTTTATTAATCGGTGTTATTCATTGACATCTTCTACATTTAAAAATTTTATTTGTTCGCATTTCGATCATCTTCCACATACTTAGTCAATTTTAATCTAGTTTTTACAGTAACTAATCAAGTAAAACAAGAAATGTTAACTAAACATATGCAATATTGAAATATCTACAATTTTTATTTGAATATTTTCTCTTTAAATTTTATTGGGACACAACGGCTGCGCAAAAAATTATTTTTAAATTTATAGGCGGTGGAGCTGCTTAATACCTTGAATATTCAAGATATAGTACATAAAACTTATTTGGCTGAGTTGTGAAATAAAAAGTAATAATTTATTTGTAAAATTTTTGTCATTTATTAGTCAAATATTTGTTTTCTCTTGTCTTGGGACAACAGAATAGAAAACTATAGGGGAGACTGGGTACGGTTGTGCCAGGTTACGGTAGTGACAGTCGTCATAACAGCAAAACTATACGGAATGCGGAAAGGGTGCAAGGGGAGGGAGAAGCGGCATGCATGTCTAAACGCGTTCCCCAGGTTACGTCAGCCAGCGCGCGACGCTAACGTAAGCATGAGTCTACATTGCTTTTTAACAGTGAAAAATAATTTTTTTATTTAATTTCTTTTAATATTTACTGTTATTTGTATACAGATAGATTATATCATATATTTTTTTGTTGTAAGTTGAATATTAGTAGTTAATTACGAGTGATTAGTTTTTACGTAGATTACTTGGCCCAGTCATGGCGATTGTTTGTTTTCGAAATTATGCGTTGGATACGGTTGTGACAAATGTTGTGGGTACGGTTGTGACATGTGTTATAACGTATACAATAAAAAAAATTATTCATTTATGTTTAAATTATTAAATTTAATTTATTTTGATTTAAATCAATGATTTAAAAAAAATCACTTGATTTAAATCACTTTGATTTAAATCTCTCAACCCTGGTCATAAACATTAGATGCAGTGCATTATTAATTGTAAGAATAGAAGTGATCGTAGATTTAAGTTCATTTGCTTTAATTATGAATGTTAACTTTTTATAGAAGACAGTTATGTTGTGTTATGTTACATATTTCTAACAATAAAAGTAATTATTATGTCTGTCACTACTGACCCCAACCACTATCACAACCGTCCTTGGGATGTGGTCGGTTGTGACACTTTCTCTTTTTTCTTTTAATTTGATGCTATAACTAATACAGCGTATTTAGGGACAACAGTTTGGTATTTTTACGTAGACAAAAGTACAAATTAAGATTTAAATTACTTTTCTCGCAGGTAACTAGTAAAATTAACAAAATTATTGGCGATCAAACCAAAATTGTCACATCCGTACCCAGTCTCTCCTACCTATTTATTGTTTAATTAAAAATATTTGTTGGCGTCAATGAAATAGGCAACCATTTACTCACTAAAACTTTGGTCATCCTTGATTTTTACACTATTGGTAAAGTAGGAAATTAATTTAAATTGCTACAGAACACTGTAATAAGCAGAGCCATCTTGCGGCAAATGTTCTAATCCTAGTCTGTATTCTAGAATTATGTCTGATATACGCATTTGAAGTAAGACAAAATGCAAGAGGGAATATTTTACACAGTTGCTATTTTTCAATTTATTTAGTATATTTCCTTAAAATGTGTAATATTTTACGACATAAATCTTGTATATACGTTTAATCATAGAATATATTGTTTTAATTTACATGAAATATTCAAAATATTTTGTCGCAAACGGCGCCTCATAGACCACAGAGGTGTGACGAATTGTTGGCACTGACAAGCGATTTTTTCTATGTGTCGTTTGTAAGTAATATCAAATGTGCGAATGGGTTTGTTCGACAATGCAATTGATATACAAACGTTGACACGTTTGAAATTAATCAAATCATGAAGATAATTGTTTTTGTAAATAGTAGTTGTAAATAACAAATGCGTAGCATGTTTTTATTAAATTTGAAAAAATCAACTTGCCTCCGCCAGGATTTGAACCCAGACCTTCCACTAGGGCCGCGGACGTTCTAACCAATTAGACCACAGAGGTGTGACGAATTGTTGGCACTGACAAGCGATTTTTTCTATGTGTCGTTTGTAAGTAATATCAAATGTGCGAATGGGTTTGTTCGACAATGCAATTGATATACAAACGTTGACACGTTTGAAATTAATCAAATCATGAAGATAATTGTTTTTGTAAATAGTAGTTGTAAATAACAAATGCGTAGCATGTTTTTATTAAATTTGAAAAAATCTACTTGCCTCCGCCAGGATTTGAACCCAGACCTTCCACTAGGGCCGCGGACGTTCTAACCAATTAGACCACAGAGGTGTGACGAATTGTTGGCACTGACAAGCGATTTTTTCTATGTGTCGTTTGTAAGTAATATCAAATGTGCGAATGGGTTTGTTCGACAATGCAATTGATATACAAACGTTGACACGTTTGAAATTAATCAAATCATGAAGATAATTGTTTTTGTAAATAGTAGTTGTAAATAACAAATGCGTAGCATGTTTTTATTAAATTTGAAAAAATCAACTTGCCTCCGCCAGGATTTGAACCCAGACCTTGCACTAGGGCCGCGGACGTTCTAACCAATTAGACCACAGAGGTGTGACGAATTGTTGGCACTGACAAGCGATTTTTTCTATGTGTCGTTTGTAAGTAATATCAAATGTGCGAATGGGTTTGTTCGACAATGCAATTGATATACAAACGTTGACACGTTTGAAATTAATCAAATCATGAAGATAATTGTTTTTGTAAATAGTAGTTGTAAATAACAAATGCGTAGCATGTTTTTATTAAATTTGAAAAAATCTACTTGCCTCCGCCAGGATTTGAACCCAGACCTTCCACTAGGGCCGCGGACGTTCTAACCAATTAGACCACAGAGGTGTGACGAATTGTTGGCACTGACAAGCGATTTTTTCTATGTGTCGTTTGTAAGTAATATCAAATGTGCGAATGGGTTTGTTCGACAATGCAATTGATATACAAACGTTGACACGTTTGAAATTAATCAAATCATGAAGATAATTGTTTTTGTAAATAGTAGTTGTAAATAACAAATGCGTAGCATGTTTTTATTAAATTTGAAAAAATCAACTTGCCTCCGCCAGGATTTGAACCCAGACCTTGCACTAGGGCCGCGGACGTTCTAACCAATTAGACCACAGAGGTGTGACGAATTGTTGGCACTGACAAGCGATTTTTTCTATGTGTCGTTTGTAAGTAATATCAAATGTGCGAATGGGTTTGTTCGACAATGCAATTGATATACAAACGTTGACACGTTTGAAATTAATCAAATCATGAAGATAATTGTTTTTGTAAATAGTAGTTGTAAATAACAAATGCGTAGCATGTTTTTATTAAATTTGAAAAAATCTACTTGCCTCCGCCAGGATTTGAACCCAGACCTTCCACTAGGGCCGCGGACGTTCTAACCAATTAGACCACAGAGGTGTGACGAATTGTTGGCACTGACAAGCGATTTTTTCTATGTGTCGTTTGTAAGTAATATCAAATGTGCGAATGGGTTTGTTCGACAATGCAATTGATATACAAACGTTGACACGTTTGAAATTAATCAAATCATGAAGATAATTGTTTTTGTAAATAGTAGTTGTAAATAACAAATGCGTAGCATGTTTTTATTAAATTTGAAAAAATCAACTTGCCTCCGCCAGGATTTGAACCCAGACCTTGCACTAGGGCCGCGGACGTTCTAACCAATTAGACCACAGAGGTGTGACGAATTGTTGGCACTGACAAGCGATTTTTTCTATGTGTCGTTTGTAAGTAATATCAAATGTGCGAATGGGTTTGTTCGACAATGCAATTGATATATAAACGTTGACACGTTTGAAATTAATCAAATCATGAAGATAATTGTTTTTGTAAATAGTAGTTGTAAATAACAAATGCGTAGCATGTTTTTATTAAATTTGAAAAAATCTACTTGCCTCCGCCAGGATTTGAACCCAGACCTTCCACTAGGGCCGCGGACGTTCTAACCAATTAGACCACAGAGGTGTGACGAATTGTTGGCACTGACAAGCGATTTTTTCTATGTGTCGTTTGTAAGTAATATCAAATGTGCGAATGGGTTTGTTCGACAATGCAATTGATATATAAACGTTGACACGTTTGAAATTAATCAAATCATGAAGATAATTGTTTTTGTAAATAGTAGTTGTAAATAACAAATGCGTAGCATGTTTTTATTAAATTTGAAAAAATCTACTTGCCTCCGCCAGGATTTGAACCCAGACCTTCCACTAGGGCCGCGGACGTTCTAACCAATTAGACCACAGAGGTGTGACGAATTGTTGGCACTGACAAGCGATTTTTTCTATGTGTCGTTTGTAAGTAATATCAAATGTGCGAATGGGTTTGTTCGACAATGCAATTGATATACAAACGTTGACACGTTTGAAATTAATCAAATCATGAAGATAATTGTTTTTGTAAATAGTAGTTGTAAATAACAAATGCGTAGCATGTTTTTATTAAATTTGAAAAAATCAACTTGCCTCCGCCAGGATTTGAACCCAGACCTTCCACTAGGGCCGCGGACGTTCTAACCAATTAGACCACAGAGGTGTGACGAATTGTTGGCACTGACAAGCGATTTTTTCTACAAATGCAATTGATATACAAACGTTGACATAGAACGACACATAGAAAAAATCGCTTGTCAGTGCCAACAATTCGTCACACCTCTGTGGTCTAATTGGTTAGAACGTCCGCGGCCCTAGTGCAAGGTCTGGGTTCAAATCCTGGCGGAGGCAAGTTGATTTTTTCAAATTTAATTAACATTCAACGCATTTGTTATTTACAACTACTATTTAACAAAAAACATTTATCTTCATGATTTGATTAATTTCAAACGTGTTAACGTTTGTATATCAATTGCATTTGTCGAACAAACCCATTCGCACATTTGATATTACTTACAAACGACACAGAAAAAATCGCTTGTCAGTGCCAACAATTCGTCACACCTCTGTGGTCTAATTGGTTAGAACGTCCGCGGCCCTAGTGGAAGGTGTGGGTTCAAATCCTGGCGGAGGCAAGTTGATTTTTTCAAATTTAATAAAAATATGTTCATTTAGGTATTTTAGCATCTGAATTTGTAGAACTTTGATTTCTGAACTTGTATGATTTTGAATTTTGAGTTTGTACTACCTAGTAGTATTTGAGTTTGTTCAATTTAGCAATTTGTGTTCATTTATTAATATGTGTTAGTGTATTTTGTTGTATGTTTGATGCATCGATTTATCTCAATCCTAATAAAGAATTTTTGTTCCTTTCGTTTGCAATTTGGTAATTCAGTAATTAACAGCGTAATTCTGAATTTTATGTTTTTCATTTTGAATGTCAATTGTATTTTGATATACCTATATATAGTTTGTTCATGTATGACATTTTAATAAAGATTTTTGTGCCTTTCCGCTTATGCGTAGCATAAGTTGATATTTTAGTTGATTCAGTGTTGATCCAGTTTAATTCTGAATTTTATGTGTTTTTGAAAGTTTTTGTCTTTTGTCTTAGGTTATGCTTTAGTAATAATTATCTCGTAAGATATAATTATATTTGAACCTGGGGCAGTGTAACAAAGACGAATAATTCTGAAATTGGTTTTGTTTATAAATTATGATATTTCACTATCAACTCAGCTTCGAAAGATACAGACTAATTAAGCGTTATCTTAAGTATCTTTCTAAAGTTGACTTGACAGAGTTTATTTTGTTTATCAAATTTATTAGTGCATATGTTATAACTTCAGTATTCTGTAGATGATTATTTATCAAGTTTATAGCTTTTCTGAATTGTCGCGTCTGGTTACACGGGATGTGATGACATCTGGGTAAATTATAGCTAAGCGAGGGGTCGGAATGATTTAACCTCGTCTGGGTTTTTTATGTAAACGCATATGTGCGACCATCGCGACGATACCACCCTCTTACCCTTTGTCAGAAGATCCCATGGTATACAACAACAATTTAGTTAGTGGTGTTTTGGCTTCTGATGAGACGAGTTGTCTCGTCTGTGCAAGATGTAGATCTTGCCATGTATTTTAGTATTAAGTTACTTAAAATTAGTTTATTCATACGTTGTCGTTGTCGTTGTTGTTGTTGTTGTTGTTTCCATTGCCGGATTTGCTTATATTAATTTAAATTATAGTTTATAACTTCTGTAAATTTTACGTTATATTTTTATATATTTCATTTTTATGTTTTATTAAATATATATTTTTACAAGAAGTTCGTCTTATTTCGCGTTTTATTTTATCGTCTATTAATTTTGACAACTAATTGAATTGTAGCTTTCATTTAGTTTTACATTTTTATGGTTCACTTGATGAGCTAGTGGTTTATATTTTTTGGAATAGTAATATAACTTTAAATAAATAAAAAAAAAACAAAAAGTAGTCAAAGTAACCCCTCCACGGTATGACAATTGCACACCGAGCCGCCCTGCGATGCATCCCGGAAGGAATCGGACTACCGATAGATACTGCATTAATCGCTGCTAATATAGTCACAATCCATTATTTAACTGCTACCCGAGAACTAACAATTTATATATCATTTTTTGTGTATAAAATATTCTCATATTTTCATATTACTTTCTACACTTTGAAATAAAATGTTTTGAGGAACTTTCCTGACTTGAAATAGTTATTTTGTTGCACTTCAATTTCAATCTAAAATCAATTTTGTCTATTTGATAACATTTTTTATCGCCCATGCACTTTATTTTGCAATTTAGATATCAGATTTCATAACTTTAATATAAATATGAATGCATAGGTACAAATAAAATTATGAAACGCAGTCGGCATATTTTCGCCTGAACTTAGATCAATATACCTATTCAATAATTGGCTGTTTCACAAAAATTTAAATATTTTATACGTTAATTTACGAACAAAAAATATGTTTTCCCTGATTTTTGTGTTTGTGACTTGAAATTGTTAATTTGGTGCACTTCATTTTCAATCAGAAATAAATTTTGTCTATTTTATAATTGTTCTTATCGCTTATTGCTCTTTATTTTGCAATTTAGATATCAGAGTTCATAACATTAACATAAATGTGAAGACATAGGTACAAACAAAATTGTGAAGGGCAGTCGGTATATTTTCGCCTGATCTTAGATCAATATATCCATTAAATAATAGGCCGTTTCACAAAAATTTGATTATTTTATACGTTAATCTACGAACAAAAAATATGTTTTCCCTGTTTTTTTTTATTTTATTGTAAGGTCTTACCAAGGAGGAAAAAATATTAATAAAGATTTATTAATTAATCGTGACGAAGATAGCATTAATATTACGAGAGAAAGCATAATAATGGGAGAGAAGGCTCTTCTTTCCTTTTGATCATTTTTTTAGTATTATTGTTACACATTTACAACTAAAATAGGTATGCGATAGATAGTTTTTTAAACACCATACTGAAATAGCCTTTTGAAAGAAATTGAGTGTCAAAAAATTATGTCTATTTTATAATTGTTCTTATCGCTTACTGCTCTTTATTTTGCAATTTAGATATCAGATTTCATAACTTTAACATAAATATGAAGGCATAGGTACAAACAAAATTATGTAAGGCAGTCGGCATATTTTCGCCTGAACTTAGATCAATATACCTATTCCATAATTGGCTGTTTCACAAAAATTTAAATATTTTATACGTTAATTTACGAACAAAAAATATGTTTTCCCTGATTTTTTTGTTTGTGAATTGAAATTGTTAACTTGGTAACCTCATTTTCAATCTGAAATAAATTTTGTCTATTTTATAATTGTTCCTATCGCTTATTTCTCTTTATTTTGCAATTTAGATATCAGAGTTCATAACATTCACATAAATATGAAGACATAGGTACAAACAAAATTATGAAGGGCAGTCGGCATATTTTCGCCTGATCTTAGATCAATATATCCATTAAATAATAGGCCGTTTCACAAAAATTTGATTATTTTATACGTTAATCTACGACCAAAAAATATGTTTTCCCTGTTTCTTTTATTTTATTGTAAGGTCTTACCAAGAAGGAAAAAATATTAATAAAGATTTATTAATTAATCGTGACGAAGATAGCATTTATATTACGAGAGAAAGGATAATAATAGGAGAGAAGGCTTTTCTTTCCTTTTGATCATTTTTTTAATATTATTGTTACACATTTACAACTAAAATAGGTATGCGATAAATAGTTTTTTAAACACCATTCTGAAATAGCCTTTTGAAAGAAATTGACTGTAGTAATATAACTTTAAATAAATAAAAAAAAACAAAAAGTAGTCAAAGTAACCCCTCCACGGTATGACAATTGCACACCGAGCCGCCCTGCGATGCATCCCGGGAGGAATCGGACTACCGATAGATATTGCATTAATCGCTGCTAATATAGTCACAATCCATTATTTAACTGCTACCCGAGAACTAACAATTTATATATCATTTTTTGTGTATAAAATATTGTCATATTTGCATATTACTTTCTACACTTTTAAATAAAATGTTTTGAGGAACTTTCCTGACTTGAAATAGTTATTTTGGTGCACTTCAATTTCAATCTAAAATCAATTTTGTCTATTTGATAACATTTTTTATCGCCCATGCACTTTATTTTGCAATTTAGATATCAGATTTCATAACTTTAATTTAAATATGAATGCATAGGTACAAATAAAATTATGAAACGCAGTCGGCATATTTTCGCCTGAACTTAGATCAACAAAAATTTAAATATTTTATACGTTAATTTACGAACAAAAAATATGATTTCCCTGATTTTTTTGTTTGTGACTTGAAATTGTTAACTTGGTGCACTTCATTTTCAATCCGAAATAAATTTTGTCTATTTTATAATTGTTCTTATCGCTTATTGCTCTTTATTTTGCAATTTAGATATCAGATTTCATAACTTTATCATAAAAATGAAGACATAGGAACAAACAAAATTATGAAGGGCAGTCGGCATATTTTCGCCTGATCTTAGAACAATATATCCATTTTTACTAGGAAAAATATGAATAATGGTGGCACATTCATATATGTGAAACAAAATTTAATCTTTTCTAATATGAAATGTATTAACGATTTTTCTATAGAAAAACATTGTGAAATTTCTGCAACAGAAATAAATAATTGGGAATGTATAATTATATCTCTTTATAGATCACCCTCGGGTGAATTAATTATTTTCTATGATACATTAAAGAAAGTATTGAACAAATTACTTGATATTGATAAGAAGGTCTATATTTGTGGAGACTTTAATATTAATTTTTTAGAACAGAACGAGCATGTAAACAATCTAATTGATATAATAGAAAGCTATAATTTCAATATTCTAAATTTTGATATCACGAGAATATCATTTGGAAATAAAGGCTCGTGTATAGATAACATTATAACGAATTGTGAAATTGACTGCATTCATCACTATGTCAACAACACTCATTTGTCAGACCATTATGGAATTATCTGTCATGTAGATGCACCTACTGTTAATCAAAAAAGTAAATCGCAAGTGCACAATTATTACAGAATTATGAAAGAATCAAACTACAGTAAATTTATTGAATCTTTAACATTGTGCAATTGGGACATACTTTATGAAATTGTTAACGTTGAATCCAAAACTGAGACATTTATTGATATTTTTTTAGACATAATAAATCTGTATTTTCCAGTTGTCGCACGCGTGAGCAGATATCAAGAAGATATTATTAAATGGAGTAATCCAGAACTAGATCGTATGAAGGAGCATTTAAATTTTCTATGGGATCTGTCACAGTTAGATGAAAATTTTAAAATTAAATACAAAAATTTTAAGCTCAAATACAAATTGGCCATTAGAAATGCGAAGAAACAGTTTAATGATGAGAGAATAATAAATACTAACAATAAACAAAAAACTATGTGGAAAATAATACATGACGAACAGGGTAAGCAAAAAAATAACGTAAGTAACAACACAAACTTAACATCAACAGATTTTAATTCGTATTTCTCGAATATTGCGCATAGAATTATTAATAATTTGCATCCATCGAAGTTACATTATAGAAATTACCTCTATTCCTTTCAAAATGCAAATTCAAATTCTTTTTTTCTAGAACCAGTAACTTTACCTGAAATATTACAAATCATATTTTCATTAAATAATACAAACAGTTATGATATATACTATTTGAATTCGAAATTAATTAAACTCTCTGCTGATATAATTGCTCCTCACATAGTACACATTATTAACAGTTGCTTTGAAGCCGCCTGTTTCCCCAACTGTTTAAAGATAGCAAAGGTAATACCGATATATAAAAAGGGTGATCATAAAGACCCTTCAAATTTTCGACCTATCTCTATTTTACCAATAATTTCTAAAATTTTTGAAAAAGCTATTAAAAATAGAGTAATTTCTTTTTTTGAAAAATGTCATCTTTTTTTCACCAAATCAATTCGGATACAGATCAAAAATATCAACTACTAAAGCAACCATTAGCTTCATGTCTTACATAGTAGAAAATTTTTAAAAGCACAACTGTGTGTCAGCTACCTTCTGCGATCTATCCAAAGCTTTTGACTGTGTGTCGCATAATATTCTTGTCGAAAAACTTCAGTACTATGGTATTAGAGGCATTACTTTGAAATTAATCTGTTCATATCTGTCAGATAGAAAACAAATGGTATATTTTAAAAACTGTCTTTCTTCTAAAACAAATATTACAATTGGTGTCCCGCAAGGTTCTATATTAGGTCCGTTACTGTTTCTAATTTACATAAATGACCTTCCCTTTAATATTCCAACAGATGTGTTACTCTATGCGGACGATACAACTATATTACATGCAGATTCAAATCTTAAAAGTCTTGAAATATGCACTAAGAAATCTGTTGATATAGCTTCAGACTGGTTTAGTTCAAATAAACTTAATCTAAATATAGAGAAAAATCTGCATTTATTATTTTCCACAAATAGAAATCTGATTAACAAGGGTGCTGTTAAGTTTCTGGGTTTTCACTTTGATTCTCAAATCAATTGGAAAATTCATGTAGACAAAATGGCTAACTCATTAAATAAAATCATTTTTTTATTAAGACATTTAGTTCCTATAATTTCACAAGAAGTAGCTAAATCTGTTTATTACGCTCATTTTCAGTCTATAATAAGTTACGGTATTGAACTTTGGGGTAATTCCTGTGACACCAATAGAATATTTAAACTCCAAAAAACTGCTTTGCGAGTTTTAATAGGTCTTCGACGAACAGACCATTGTAAAGATCATTTTATAAATTTAAAGATACTAACACTTCCTTCTTTATATATTTTACAATGTTTAATTTATATCAAGGAGAACATCACATCTTTCGAAACTGCTGCTCACGAGTATAATACTAGGAAGAAAACTAATTTGAGATTATTTAATTCAAAATTTAAAGTAAGTTGCAATAGCGTTTTCAGTAATGGAATCAAATTATACAATCATCTACCTCACGAAATACGTGAAATGAATATGTGTAAATTTTAAATATATATTAAAACAATATTGTTAAACTCAGCTTTATACAAGATATCTGATTTTATCAGTTACAATTTGTTGTCAGTTAATACTACTGCAAATCTGTTTTTCTCTGCCGGACTCACCTGTATATTTTGTTGTACAATAAGGTTTAAATAAATAAATAAATAAATAAATTAAATAATGCGTTGTTTCACAAAAATTTGATTATTTTATACGTTAATCTACGAACAAAAAATATGTTTTCCCTGTTTTTTTTTTCATTTTGTTGTAAGGTCTTACAAAGGAGGAAAAAATATTAATAAAGATTTATTAATTAATCGTGACGAAGTAGCTCTTGGTGACGAAGATAGCATTAATATTACGAGAGAAAGGATAATAATGGGAGAGAAGGCTTTTCTTTCCTTTTGATAATTTTTTTAGTATTATTGTTACACATTTACAACTAAAATAGGTATGCGATAAATAGTTTTTTAAACACCATACTGAAATAGCCTTTTGAAAGTAATTGACTGTCAAAAAATTATGTCTATTTTATAATTGTTCTTATCGCTTATTGCTCTTTATTTTGCAATTTAGATATCAGATTTCATAACTTTAATTTAAATATGAATGCATAGGTACAAATAAAATTATGAAACGCAGTCGGCATATTTTCGCCTGAACTTAGATCAATATACCTATTCAATAATTGGCTGTTTCACAAAAATTTAAATATTTTATACGTTAATTTACGAACAAAAAATATGTTTTCCCTGATTTTTTTGTTTGTGACTTGAAATTGTTAACTTGGTGCACTTCATTTTCAATCTGAAATAAATTTTGTCTATTTTATAATTGTTCTTATCGCTTATTGCTCTTTATTTTGCAATTTAGATATCAGAGTTCATAACATTAACATAAATATGAAGACATAGGAACAAACAAAATTATGAAGGGCAGTCGGCATATTTTCGCCTGATCTTAGATCAATATATCCATTAAATAATAGGCCGTTTCACAAAAATTTGATTATTTTATACGTTAATCTACGACCAAAAAATATGTTTTCCCTGTTTCTTTTATTTTATTGTAAGGTCTTACCAAGAAGGAGAAAATATTAATAAAGATTTATTAATTAATCGTGACGAAGATAGCATTTATATTACGAGAGAAAGGATAATAATGGGAGAGAAGGCTTTTCTTTCCTTTTGATCATTTTTTTAGTATTATTGTTACACATTTACAACTAAAATAGGTATGCGATAAATAGTTTTTTAAACACCATACTGAAATAGCCTTTTGAAAGAAATTGACTGTTACAAAATTATGGTACAGTTATAGAAATTTCTAATTTTTATGGTTCACTTGATGAGCTAGTGGTTTATATTTTTTGGAATAGTAATATAACTTTAAATAAATAAAAAAAAAAAACAAAAAGTAGTCAAAGTAACCCCTCCACGGTATGACAATTGCACACCGAGCCGCCCTGCGATGCATCCCGGGAGGAATCGGACTACCGATAGATATTGCATTAATCGCTGCTAATATAGTCACAATCCATTATTTAACTGCTACCCGAGAACTAACAATTTATATATCATTTTTTGTGTATAAAATATTGTCATATTTGCATATTACTTTCTACACCTTTAAATAAAATGTTTTGAGGAACTTTCCTGACTTGAAATAGTTATTTTGGTGCACTTCAATTTCAATCTAAAATCAATTTTGTCTATTTGATAACATTTTTTATCGCCCATGCACTTTATTTTGCAATTTAGATATCAGATTTCATAACTTTAATATAAATATGAATGCATAGGTACAAATAAAATTATGAAACGCAGTCGGCATATTTTCGCCTGAACTTAGATCAATATACCTATTCAATAATTGGCTGTTTCACAAAAATTTAAATATTTTATACGTTAATTTACGAACAAAAAATATGATTTCCCTGATTTTTTTGTTTGTGACTTGAAATTGTTAACTTGGTGCACTTCATTTTCAATCCGAAATAAATTTTGTCTATTTTATAATTGTTCTTATCGCTTATTGCTCTTTATTTTGCAATTTAGATATCAGATTTCATAACTTTATCATAAATATGAAGACATAGGAACAAACAAAATTATGAAGGGCAGTCGGCATATTTTCGCCTGATCTTAGAACAATATATCCATTTTTACTAGGAAAAATATGAATAATGGTGGCACATTAATATATGTGAAACAAAATTTAATCTTTTCTAATATGAAATGTATTAACGATTTTTCTATAGAAAAACATTGTGAAATTTCTGCAACAGAAATAAATAATTGGGAATGTATAATTATATCTCTTTATAGATCACCCTCGGGTGAATTAATTATTTTCTATGATACATTAAAGAAAGTATTGAACAAATTACTTGATATTGATAAGAAGGTCTATATTTGTGGAGACTTTAATATTAATTTTTTAGAACAGAACGAGCATGTAAACAATCTAATTGATATAATAGAAAGCTATAATTTCAATATTCTAAATTTTGATATCACGAGAATATCATTTGGAAATAAAGGCTCGTGTATAGATAACATTATAACGAATTGTGAAATTGACTGCATTCATCACTATGTCAACAACACTCATTTGTCAGACCATTATGGAATTATCTGTCATGTAGATGCACCTACTGTTAATCAAAAAAGTAAATCGCAAGTGCACAATTATTACAGAATTATGAAAGAATCAAACTACAGTAAATTTATTGAATCTTTAACATTGTGCAATTGGGACATACTTTATGAAATTGTTAACGTTGAATCCAAAACTGAGACATTTATTGATATTTTTTTAGACATAATAAATCTGTATTTTCCAGTTGTCGCACGCGTGAGCAGATATCAAGAAGATATTATTAAATGGAGTAATCCAGAACTAGATCGTATGAAGGAGCATTTAAATTTTCTATGGGATCTGTCACAGTTAGATGAAAATTTTAAAATTAAATACAAAAATTTTAAGCTCAAATACAAATTGGCCATTAGAAATGCGAAGAAACAGTTTAATGATGAGAGAATAATAAATACTAACAATAAACAAAAAACTATGTGGAAAATAATACATGACGAATAGGGTAAGCAAAAAAATAACGTAAGTAACAACACAAACTTAACATCAACAGATTTTAATTCGTATTTCTCGAATATTGCGCATAGAATTATTAATAATTTGCATCCATCGAAGTTACATTATAGAAATTACCTCTATTCCTTTCAAAATGCAAATTCAAATTCTTTTTTTCTAGAACCAGTAACTTTACCTGAAATATTACAAATCATATTTTCATTAAATAATACAAACAGTTATGATATATACTATTTGAATTCGAAATTAATTAAACTCTCTGCTGATATAATTGCTCCTCACATAGTACACATTATTAACAGTTGCTTTGAAGCCGCCTGTTTCCCCAACTGTTTAAAGATAGCAAAGGTAATACCGATATATAAAAAGGGTGATCATAAAGACCCTTCAAATTTTCGACCTATCTCTATTTTACCAATAATTTCTAAAATTTTTGAAAAAGCTATTAAAAATAGAGTAATTTCTTTTTTTGAAAAATGTCATCTTTTTTTCACCAAATCAATTCGGATGCAGATCAAAAATATCAACTACTAAAGCAACCATTAGCTTCATGTCTTACATAGTAGAAAATTTTGAAAAGCACAACTGTGTGTCAGCTACCTTCTGCGATCTATCCAAAGCTTTTGACTGTGTGTCGCATAATATTCTTGTCGAAAAACTTCAGTACTATGGTATTAGAGGCATTACTTTGAAATTAATCTGTTCATATCTGTCAGATAGAAAACAAATGGTATATTTTAAAAACTGTCTTTCTTCTAAAACAAATATTACAATTGGTGTCCCGCAAGGTTCTATATTAGGTCCGTTACTGTTTCTAATTTACATAAATGACCTTCCCTTTAATATTCCAACAGATGTGTTACTCTATGCGGACGATACAACTATATTACATGCAGATTCAAATCTTAAAAGTCTTGAAATATGCACTAAGAAATCTGTTGATATAGCTTCAGACTGGTTTAGTTCAAATAAACTTAATCTAAATATAGAGAAAAATCTGCATTTATTATTTTCCACAAATAGAAATCTGATTAACAAGGGTGCTGTTAAGTTTCTGGGTTTTCACTTTGATTCTCAAATCAATTGGAAAATTCATGTAGACAAAATGGCTAACTCATTAAATAAAATCATTTTTTTATTAAGACATTTAGTTCCTATAATTTCACAAGAAGTAGCTAAATCTGTTTATTACGCTCATTTTCAGTCTATAATAAGTTACGGTATTGAACTTTGGGGTAATTCCTGTGACACCAATAGAATATTTAAACTCCAAAAAACTGCTTTGCGAGTTTTAATAGGTCTTCGACGAACAGACCATTGTAAAGATCATTTCATAAATTTAAAGATACTAACACTTCCTTCTTTATATATTTTACAATGTTTAATTTATATCAAGGAGAACATCACATCTTTCGAAACTGCTGCTCACGAGTATAATACTAGGAAGAAAACTAATTTGAGATTATTTAATTCAAAATTTAAAGTAAGTTGCAATAGCGTTTTCAGTAATGGAATCAAATTATACAATCATCTACCTCACGAAATACGTGAAATGAATATGTGTAAATTTTAAATATATATTAAAACAATATTGTTAAACTCAGCTTTATACAAGATATCTGATTTTATCAGTTACAATTTGTTGTCAGTTAATACTACTGCAAATCTGTTTTTCTCTGCCGGACTCACCTGTATATTTTGTTGTACAATAAGGTTTAAATAAATAAATAAATAAATAAATTAAATAATGGGTTGTTTCACAAAAATTTGATTATTTTATACGTTAATCTACGAACAAAAAATATGTTTTCCCTGTTTTTTTTTTCATTTTGTTGTAAGGTCTTACCAAGGAGGAAAAAATATTAATAAAGATTTATTAATTAATCGTGACGAAGTAGCTCTTGGTGACGAAGATAGCATTAATATTACGAGAGAAAGGATAATAATGGGAGAGAAGGCTTTTCTTTCCTTTTGATAATTTTTTTAGTATTATTGTTACACATTTACAACTAAAATAGGTATGCGATAAATAGTTTTTTAAACACCATACTGAAATAGCCTTTTGAAAGTAATTGACTGTCAAAAAATTATGTCTATTTTATAATTGTTCTTATCGCTTATTGCTCTTTATTTTGCAATTTAGATATCAGATTTCATAACTTTAATTTAAATATGAATGCATAGGTACAAATAAAATTATGAAACGCAGTCGGCATATTTTCGCCTGAACTTAGATCAATATACCTATTCAATAATTGGCTGTTTCACAAAAATTTAAATATTTTATACGTTAATTTACGAACAAAAAATATGTTTTCCCTGATTTTTTTGTTTGTGACTTGAAATTGTTAACTTGGTGCACTTCATTTTCAATCTGAAATAAATTTTGTCTATTTTATAATTGTTCTTATCGTTTATTGCTCTTTATTTTGCAATTTAGATATCAGATTTCATAACTTTAACATAAATATGAAGACATAGGAACAAACAAAATTATGAAGGGCAGTCGGCATATTTTCGCCTGATCTTAGAACAATATATCCATTAAATAATGGGTTGTTTCACAAAAATTTGATTATTTTTTACGTTAAGGTGAACCATACGGGCTGAAGATAACAACAGAACAGTGGTGGAACGACGATCTGCCTCGATCTATTTGAAATAAAATATCTTTTTTATTATATATGAAACATATTATTTATTGTACATATTCTTGTAGTCTAAGGTTCAAAGTTTTATAATAATATTACTAATTTGACATATCTTTCATATAATAAAAGAAAATAAATTATATATCACACCACATTTAATTTGATTTTATTCAAAAATGGGCTCTACGATATCAATATCAAAAATACAGTAAATTATGAATACGACAGACTAAGCCTGATGAAATTTTTAGCCAAATTAAACACGACAATTTTTAGCCATTAAAATAAAATAGGCAAAAATACCATGAAAAACAGAGTTTTTCTTTTTTTTCTCAAAAGTGTTGTGTTTAATTTGGCTGATTTTTTTTTGTGTTATAGACTATCTTAATTTTAAATATACATATTTTTTTTATTGAAAACGTAGAGCCCAATTTTGAGAAAATCTGACTCAAAATTGTGAATTTGGCTGCTTTATTTATATAATTTTTTTCATATATTTTCATGATTTATTTGCTCTTAATTAGTATTTATTCATGAACTACAATGTTATAAGAAAGTAATACACTGCTTTATATTTATCTATATAATAACATTCGTAAGAAATTAATTGTTGAAATTCAAATTTGCATAGATTTATTGTTGGTGTTCTTGAATCATGAGTTTTCGTTGTGTGATTCGGATTTTTGATGACGTATGATGTACACTCAAGCAGAGCTGGGCAAAATCACGAACAAAAGGAATTAAATCACAATTCACAAATCAAACAATTATTTTTTTGTGACAATTCACAATTCCACTTCATTTTCAAAGTGAATTAATTCACAAATCAAAGTGATTTGTGCTTTATTTATGTGAATTATAAATCACAAGCCTTTTTGTGAATTGGGGCTTGGGGCTTAAATCATATTTACAAGTACTTAATATTATCAATTTATTTAATATTTATTTTTTTTAAATATTAGGTGCATTATTATATGCCAAACATATGTGCAAAACCGAATGAAAACAGATGTAAGTAGATACGAGATGTGGCTATTAAATAACGAGACTGACGCTGTTTTAACATTTTATTTTGATCCTATTTACTTATTATCACCTTCAATATACACCCCTCCTCTATCCTTACAACGCTCCATGCGAATTTTCCATTGTTCGAAACAGTGCTGGAAGTCTTCTTCTGTCAGCTCCTTAAGAACGTGTGCCGATCTCTTTTTCAAAGCTCAAATCTTGTTGCTATTAAGGCAAATTTCACCTTAGGAAACAGATAGAAGTCGCACGGTGCAAGATCTGGCGAATAAGGCGGATGGTTCAACACTGGAATGCTGTATTTGGCTAGAAACCTCTTGACAGACATTGCGGAATGAGCCATCGCATTGTCTTGATGGAGAACCCATAACTTGTCCTTCCAAAATTCGGGTACTTATTTCAATAAATTATAACTTTTAGTAGCAGTTTTGCCAAGTTTCATGTAAAATTTCACAGCAATTCGTTGTTCTAATGTAGCACTTAACATTTTTCCGGAAAAACAAAAAAAAAACAACTCTAATGAGAACGAAAGCTACGACTATACGGATTTGTTTACAGAAGCGAGAGGTACTTCATTTGAATTAAGCCCAGAGAAATGATTTAAGCCTTTTTTTAGCTCTAAAACAATTCACAAGCCCAAATCAATTTATTTAAAGGTCTTAAGTCACAAGCCTGATTTGCGAATTTTTTAAAAAGGCTTAATTCACTTGATTTAAATCAAGAAATATGATTTAAATCAATTTATAATTCCTTTTGATTTAAATCATGCCCAGCTCTGCACTCAAGTATCGAAATTTCAGTCTAAATTAAATTTGGCTACCAGATATGTAAAAATGTTTTAAGATTGAGTATTAATGATAATAATAGTGAATATATTATATGTTGTTTGCAAAATAATCAAGTTTTACAAAATAATAAAGTAATAATAAAGTTTTTGGATATGGTTTTAACCTCAAACGTCAAATGTATGTAAGGTAAGTAGAATTGTATTTATAAGTGTTTATTTATTAATATTAAAGTTTTTATTTAACAGTTTTGAAGCGGACACTGCCTTAATAAGATTAGGCTGACAAAGTAAATACATCAGAACTATCGAAATGTTGCCCAGGAATAAACTATACATTCCATAAATGAAGTCTACTTTCGCTTATTTATATTTTTATATTGCAAGTATTTTTTACCGAATTTTACTATAAATTAATAGCAATGTTAAGTGTAGATATCAACAAGCGCAATTAGTTGGAAATAAAAATGCGTGGACAATCTGAAAACATGTTATGGGTGGAGGAAAGGAAGCATAGATTAACCACTTCAAACTTTGGTGAAGTGTGTAAACGAAAACTTCCAGCTGGACCACTTGTAGAAAGAATGCTTTACGTTCGAAATATTACAACTGCAGCAACTGATTGGGGTAAAACTAGAGAATCTGTGGCAATACAAGTTTATGAACAGGTAACTGGAGTTACAGTAAAACCATATGGTTTATTTGTTAATTTAGATCCTAATGCAGGATATTTAGCTGCTTTGCCAGATGGTTTATTTAATCAAAATAAGATAATTGAAGTGAAATGTCCATATTCAGCTCGAAATTTGTCACCAAAAGAAGCTGCTGTTAAAATAAAAAACTTCTGTTCTGTTTTAGATGGTGTTGAATTAAACTTAAAGACGAATCACAATTATTATTACCAAATACTAGGCCAGTTGTTCATAACAGGACGAAAGGAATGTGATTTTATTATTTGGACACCTCTGGGTATAGAAATAGAGACAATAAAAATTGATGAGCAGTTTGTTAAACGGATGCTACCAATATTAAAGACATTTTATGTAAAAGAACTTGTTCCAGAAATATTTGATTCACGAAAAGAAAGAAGTATGTCGATCAGGAATATGCCACAGAATCCATAGAAACAGTTAAAGTTAGATTTTTCTGTCAAATACTTTTTCTGACGCTCGTTAAAATCAAAGAATTTCTTTAGCAGAGAGATATTTTCTGCCGCTCACGTGAGTCAGAGAAATTATATGACATAATAAATAAATATTCCGGCGTTTGAAGAAAAAATGGCATATTTTATGTGCAGTGAAAGTGACGTTTTGTGCTTCATCTGTAGTTAATGGACGAGTGCACAAAAAGTATCACTTTAGCTCCTTATAAAATAATATACTATCATATATGTTTATGTATAACTGAAATAAAAATGTGAGTAAAATGTTTTTATTTTTATATTATAATATCAAATAAAATAATATGTTTTATTAAATTTTAGTTTTTATTGTTGTCATATAGAAATATTTCTTGTGATTAAAAATAATTTTCTTGAAAATCTTCAAGTTTGTATAATTTTTAAACGCGCTCCAATACTCCTTCTACTATTCTATACAGATTTTTTCTGATTTTCTGTGATTGGCCAAATCTACATTTTTGTCAGAACCGCAAGAAACCTTACATACACGATAACAAATTGTTGGTTGACGAACTTCAGCCCGTATGTTTCACCTTAATCTACGAACAAAAAATATGTTTTCCCTGTTTTTTTTCATTTTGTTGTAAGGTCTTACCAAGGAGGAAAAAATATTAATAAAGATTTATTAATTAATCGTGACGAAGTAGCTCTTGGTGACGAAGATAGCATTAATATTACGAGAGAAAGGATAATAATGGGAGAGAAGGCTTTTCTTTCCTTTTGATAATTTTTTTAGTATTATTGTTACACATTTACAACTAAAATAGGTATGCGATAAATAGTTTTTTAAACACCATACTGAAATAGCCTTTTGAAAGAAATTGACTGTCACAAAATTATGGTCCAGTTAAATAAATTTCTAATTTTTATGGTTCACTTGATGAGCTAGTGGTTTATATTTTTTGGAATAGTAATATAACTTTAAATAAATAAAAAAAAAACAAAAAGTAGTCAAAGTAACCCCTCCACGGTATGACAATTGCACACCGAGCCGCCCTGCGATGCATCCCGGGAGGAATCGGACTACCGATAGATACTGCATTAATCGCTGCTAATATAGTCACAATCCATTATTTAACTGCTACCCGAGAACTAACAATTTATATATCATTTTTTGTGTATAAAATATTCTCATATTTGCATATTACATTCTACACTTTTAAATAAAATGTTTTGAGGAACTTTCCTGACTTGAAATAGTTATTTTGGTGCACTTCAATTTCAATCTAAAATCAATTTTGTCTATTTGATAACATTTTTTATCGCCCATGCACTTTATTTTGCAATTTAGATATCAGATTTTATAACTTTAATATAAATATGAATGCATAGGTACAAATAAAATTATGAAACGCAGTCGGCATATTTTCGCCTGAACTTAGATCAATATACCTATTCAATAATTGGCTGTTTCACAAAAATTTAAATATTTTATACGTTAATTTACGAACAAAAAATATGTTTTCCCTGATTTTTTTGTTTGTGACTTGAAATTGTTAACTTGGTGCACTTCATTTTCAATCTGAAATAAATTTTGTCTATTTTATAATTGTTCTTATCGCTTATTGCTCTTTATTTTGCAATTTAGATATTAGATTTCATAACTTTAACATAAATATGAAGACATAGGAACAAACAAAATTATGAAGGGCAGTCGGCATATTTTCGCCTGATCTTAGAACAATATATCCATTAAATAATGGGTTGTTTCACAAAAATTTGATTATTTTGTACGTTAATCTACGAACAAAAAATATGTTTTCCCTGTTTTTTTTTCATTTTATTGTAAGGTCTTACCAAGGCGGAAAAAATATTAATAAAGATTTATTAATTAATCGTGACGAAGTAGCTCTTGGTGACGAAGATAGCATTAATATTACGAGAGAAAGGATAATAATGGGAGAGAAGGTTTTTCTTTCCTTTTGATAATTTTTTTAGTATTATTGTTACACATTTACAACTAAAATAGGTATGCGATAAATAGTTTTTTAAACACCATACTGAAATAGCCTTTTGAAAGAAATTGACTGTCAAAAAATTATGTCTATTTTATAATTGTTCTTATCGCTTACTGCTCTTTATTTTGCAATTTAGATATCAGATTTCATAACTTTAACATAAATATGAAGGCATAGGTACAAACAAAATTATGTAAGGCAGTCGGCATATTTTCGCCTGATCTTAGAACAATATATCCATTAAATAATGGGTTGTTTTACAAAAATTTGATTATTTTATACGTTAATCTACAAACAAAAAATATGTTTTCCCTGTTTTTTTTTATTTTGTTGTAAGGTCTTACCAAGGAGGGAAAAATATTAATAAAGATTTATTAATTAATCGTGACGAAGTAGCTCTTGGTGACGAAGATAGCATTAATATTACGAGAGAAAGGATAATAATGGGAGAGAAGGCTTTTCTTTCCTTTTGATCATTTTTTTAGTATTATTGTTACACATTTACAACTAAAATAGGTATGCGATAAATAGTTTTTTAAACACCATACTGAAATAGCCTTTTGAAAGAAATTTATGGGATGGCTAGCACAGTGGTATGAAGTCGGCCTGTGGATCCTGAGGTCCCTGGTTCGATTCCCACAGGCGACAAATTTTCATAATTTGAAAAAGCTATCCCTGTGGCTCCTCCACCACTAACATGTTTGGGGGCCGTGATTTGACGACTGGTAACCGCACTTCACGCGCAAAATATATCACTTACCGAGATCTGCTTTAGCAGAGTGCCACACCCAGTAATGGGTAGAAGGCGTGATGATATATTTATTTATTTATTTAAAAAATTATGTCTATTTTATAATTGTTCTTATCGCTTACTGCTCTTTATTTTGCAATTTAGATATCAGATTTCATAACTTTAACATAAATATGAAGGCATAGGTACAAACAAAATTATGTAAGGCAGTCGGCATATTTTCCCCTGAACTTAGATCAATATATCCATTAAATAATAGGCCGTTTCACAAAAATTTGATTATTTTATACGTTAATCTACGAACAAAAAATATGTTTTCCCTGTTTCTTTTATTTTATTGTAAGGTCTTACCAAGAAGGAAAAAATATTAATAAAGATTTATTAATTAATCGTGACGAAGATAGCATTAATATTACGAGAGAAAGGATAATAATGGGAGAGAAGGCTTTTCTTTCCTTTTGATAATTATTTTAGTATTATTGTTACACATTTACAACTAAAATAGGTATGCGATAAATAGTTTTTTAAACACCATTCTGAAATAGCCTTTTGAAAGAAATTGAGTGTCACAAAATTATGGTACAGTTATAGAAATTTCTAATTTTTATGGTTCACTTGATGAGCTAGTGGTTTATATTTTTTGGAATAGTAATATAACTTTAAATAAATAAAAAAAAAACAAAAAGTAGTCAAAGTAACCCCTCCACGGTATGACAATTGCACACCGAGCCGCCCTGCGATGCATCCCGGGATGAATCGGACTACCGATAGATACTGCATTAATCGCTGCTAATATAGTCACAATCCATTATTTAACTGCTACCCGAGAACTAACAATTTATATATCATTTTTTGTGTATAAAATATTCTCATATTTGCATATTACATTCTACACTTTGAAATAAAATGTTTTGAGGAACTTTCCTGACTTGAAATAGTAATTTTGGTGCACTTCAATTTCAATCTAAAAACAATTTTGTCTATTTGATAACATTTTTTAGCGCCCATGCACTTTATTTTGCAATTTAGATATCAGATTTCATAACTCTAACATAAATATGAAGGCATAGGTACAAACAAAATTATGTAAGGCAGTCGGCATATTTTCGCCTGAACTTAGATCAATATACCTATTCCATAATTGGCTGTTTCACAAAAATTTAAATATTTTATACGTTAATTTACGAACAAAAAATATGTTTTCCCTGATTTTTTTGTTTGTGACTTGAAACTGTTAACTTGGTGCACTTCATTTTCAATCTGAAATAAATTTTGTCTATTTTATAATTGTTCTTATCGCTTATTGCTCTTTATTTTGCAATTTAGATATCAGATTTCATAACTTTAAGATAAATATGAAGACATATGAACAAACAAAATTATGAAGGGCAGTCGGCATATTTTCGCCTGATCTTAGATCAATATATCCATTAAATAATAGGCCTTTTCACAAAAATTTGATTATTTTATACGTTAATCTACGAACAAAAAGTATGTTTTCCCTGTTTTTTTTTTCATTTTGTTGTAAGGTCTTACCAAGGAGGAAAAAATATTAATAAAGATTTATTAATTAATCGTGACGAAGTAGCTCTTGGTGACGAAGATAGCATTAATATTACGAGAGAAAGGATAATAATGGGAGAGAAGGCTTTTCTTTCCTGTTGATAATTTTTTTAGTATTATTGTTACACATTTACAACTAAAATAGGTATGCGATAAATAGTTTTTTAAACACCATACTGAAATAGCCTTTTGAAAGTAATTGACTGTCAAAAATTTATGTCTATTTTATAATTGTTCTTATCGCTTATTGCTCTTTATTTTCCAATTTAGATATCAGATTTCATAACTTTAACATAAATATGAAGGCATAGGTACAAACAAAATTATGTAAGGCAGTCGGCATATTTTCGCCTGAACTTAGATCAATATACCTATTCCATAATTGGCTGTTTCACAAAAATTTAAATATTTTATACGTTAATTTACGAACAAAGAATATGTTTTCCCTGATTTTTTTGTTTGTGAATTGAAATTGTTAACTTGGTACACTTCATTTTCAATCTGAAATAAATTTTGTCTATTTTATAATTGTTCCTATCGCTTATTTCTCTTTATTTTGCAATTTAGATATCAGAGTTCATAACATTAACATAAATATGAAGACATAGGTACAAACAAAATTATGAAGGGCAGTCGGCATATTTTCGCCTGATCTTAGATCAATATATCCATTAAATAATAGGCCTTTTCACAAAAATTTGATTATTTTATACGTTAATCTACGAACAAAAAATATGTTTTCCCTGTTTCTTTTATTTTATTGTAAGGTCTTACCAAGGAGAAAAAAATATTAATAAAGATTTATTAATTAATCGTGACGAAGATAGCATTAATATTACGAGAGAAAGGATAATAATGGGAGAGAAGGCTTTTCTTTCCTTTTGATCATTTTTTTAGTATTATTGTTACACATTTACAACTAAAATAGGTATGCGATAAATAGTTTTTTAAACACCATACTGAAATAGCCTTTTGAAAGTAATTGACTGTCAAAAAATTATGTCTATTTTATAATTGTTCTTATCGTTTATTGCTCTTTATTTTGCAATTTAGATATCAGATTTCATAACTTTAACATAAATATGAAGGCATAGGTACAAACAAAATTATGTAAGGCAGTCGGCATATTTTCGCCTGAACTTAGATCAATATACCTATTCCATAATTGGCTGTTTCACAAAAATTTATATATTTTATACGTTAATTTACGAACAAAAAATATGTTTTCCCTGATTTTTGTGTTTGTGACTTGAAATTGTTAATTTGGTGCACTTCATTTTCAATCAGAAATAAATTTTGTCTATTTTATAATTGTTCTTATCGCTTATTGCTCTTTATTTTGCAATTTAGATATCAGATTTCATAACATTAACATAAATGTGAAGACATAGGTACAAACAAAATTGTGAAGGGCAGTCGGTATATTTTCGCCTGATCTTAGATCAATATATCCATTAAATAATAGGCCGTTTCACAAAAATTTGATTATTTTATACGTTAATCTACGAACAAAAAATATGTTTTCCCTGTTTTTTTTTATTTTATTGTAAGGTCTTACCAAGGAGGAAAAAATATTAATAAAGATTTATTAATTAATCGTGACGAAGATAGCATTAATATTACGAGAGAAAGCATAATAATGGGAGAGAAGGCTCTTCTTTCCTTTTGATCATTTTTTTAGTATTATTGTTACACATTTACAACTAAAATAGGTATGCGATAGGTAGTTTTTTAAACACCATACTGAAATAGCCTTTTGAAAGAAATTGAGGTCAAAAAATTATGTCTATTTTATAATTGTTCTTATCGCTTACTGCTCTTTATTTTGCAATTTAGATATCAGATTTCATAACTTTAACATAAATATGAAGGCATAGGTACAAACAAAATTATGTAAGGCAGTCGGCATATTTTCGCCTGAACTTAGATCAATATACCTATTCCATAATTGGCTGTTTCACAAAAATTTAAATATTTTATACGTTAATTTACGAACAAAAAATATGTTTTCCCTGATGTTTTTGTTTGTGAATTGAAATTGTTAACTTGGTAACCTCATTTTCAATCTGAAATAAATTTTGTCTATTTTATAATTGTTCCTATCGCTTATTTCTCTTTATTTTGCAATTTAGATATCAGAGTTCATAACATTCACATAAATATGAAGACATAGGTACAAACAAAATTATGAAGGGCAGTCGGCATATTTTCGCCTGATCTTAGATCAATATATCCATTAAATAATAGGCCGTTTCACAAAAATTTGATTATTTTATACGTTAATCTACGACCAAAAAATATGTTTTCCCTGTTTCTTTTATTTTATTGTAAGGTCTTACCAAGAAGGAAAAAATATTAATAAAGATTTATTAATTAATCGTGACGAAGATAGCATTTATATTACGAGAGAAAGGATAATAATAGGAGAGAAGGCTTTTCTTTCCTTTTGATCATTTTTTTAATATTATTGTTACACATTTACAACTAAAATAGGTATGCGATAAATAGTTTTTTAAACACCATTCTGAAATAGCCTTTTGAAAGAAATTGACTGTAGTAATATAACTTTAAATAAATAAAAAAAAACAAAAAGTAGTCAAAGTAACCCCTCCACGGTATGACAATTGCACACCGAGCCGCCCTGCGATGCATCCCGGGAGGAATCGGACTACCGATAGATATTGCATTAATCGCTGCTAATATAGTCACAATCCATTATTTAACTGCTACCCGAGAACTAACAATTTATATATCATTTTTTGTGTATAAAATATTGTCATATTTGCATATTACTTTCTACACTTTTAAATAAAATGTTTTGAGGAACTTTCCTGACTTGAAATAGTTATTTTGGTGCACTTCAATTTCAATCTAAAATCAATTTTGTCTATTTGATAACATTTTTTATCGCCCATGCACTTTATTTTGCAATTTAGATATCAGATTTCATAACTTTAATTTAAATATGAATGCATAGGTACAAATAAAATTATGAAACGCAGTCGGCATATTTTCGCCTGAACTTAGATCAACAAAAATTTAAATATTTTATACGTTAATTTACGAACAAAAAATATGATTTCCCTGATTTTTTTGTTTGTGACTTGAAATTGTTAACTTGGTGCACTTCATTTTCAATCCGAAATAAATTTTGTCTATTTTATAATTGTTCTTATCGCTTATTGCTCTTTATTTTGCAATTTAGATATCAGATTTCATAACTTTATCATAAATATGAAGACATAGGAACAAACAAAATTATGAAGGGCAGTCGGCATATTTTCGCCTGATCTTAGAACAATATATCCATTTTTACTAGGAAAAATATGAATAATGGTGGCACATTAATATATGTGAAACAAAATTTAATCTTTTCTAATATGAAATGTATTAACGATTTTTCTATAGAAAAACATTGTGAAATTTCTGCAACAGAAATAAATAATTGGGAATGTATAATTATATCTCTTTATAGATCACCCTCGGGTGAATTAATTATTTTCTATGATACATTAAAGAAAGTATTGAACAAATTACTTGATATTGATAAGAAGGTCTATATTTGTGGAGACTTTAATATTAATTTTTTAGAACAGAACGAGCATGTAAACAATCTAATTGATATAATAGAAAGCTATAATTTCAATATTCTAAATTTTGATATCACGAGAATATCATTTGGAAATAAAGGCTCGTGTATAGATAACATTATAACGAATTGTGAAATTGACTGCATTCATCACTATGTCAACAACACTCATTTGTCAGACCATTATGGAATTATCTGTCATGTAGATGCACCTACTGTTAATCAAAAAAGTAAATCGCAAGTGCACAATTATTACAGAATTATGAAAGAATCAAACTACAGTAAATTTATTGAATCTTTAACATTGTGCAATTGGGACATACTTTATGAAATTGTTAACGTTGAATCCAAAACTGAGACATTTATTGATATTTTTTTAGACATAATAAATCTGTATTTTCCAGTTGCCGCACGCGTGAGCAGATATCAAGAAGATATTATTAAATGGAGTAATCCAGAACTAGATCGTATGAAGGAGCATTTAAATTTTCTATGGGATCTGTCACAGTTAGATGAAAATTTTAAAATTAAATACAAAAATTTTAAGCTCAAATACAAATTGGCCATTAGAAATGCGAAGAAACAGTTTAATGATGAGAGAATAATAAATACTAACAATAAACAAAAAACTATGTGGAAAATAATACATGACGAACAGGGTAAGCAAAAAAATAACGTAAGTAACAACACAAACTTAACATCAACAGATTTTAATTCGTATTTCTCGAATATTGCGCATAGAATTATTAATAATTTGCATCCATCGAAGTTACATTATAGAAATTACCTCTATTCCTTTCAAAATGCAAATTCAAATTCTTTTTTTCTAGAACCAGTAACTTTACCTGAAATATTACAAATCATATTTTCATTAAATAATACAAACAGTTATGATATATACTATTTGAATTCGAAATTAATTAAACTCTCTGCTGATATAATTGCTCCTCACATAGTACACATTATTAACAGTTGCTTTGAAGCCGCCTGTTTCCCCAACTGTTTAAAGATAGCAAAGGTAATACCGATATATAAAAAGGGTGATCATAAAGACCCTTCAAATTTTCGACCTATCTCTATTTTACCAATAATTTCTAAAATTTTTGAAAAAGCTATTAAAAATAGAGTAATTTCTTTTTTTGAAAAATGTCATCTTTTTTTCACCAAATCAATTCGGATACAGATCAAAAATATCAACTACTAAAGCAACCATTAGCTTCATGTCTTACATAGTAGAAAATTTTGAAAAGCACAACTGTGTGTCAGCTACCTTCTGCGATCTATCCAAAGCTTTTGACTATGTGTCGCATAATATTCTTGTCGAAAAACTTCAGTACTATGGTATTAGAGGCATTACTTTGAAATTAATCTGTTCATATCTGTCAGATAGAAAACAAATGGTATATTTTAAAAACTGTCTTTCTTCTAAAACAAATATTACAATTGGTGTCCCGCAAGGTTCTATATTAGGTCCGTTACTGTTTCTAATTTACATAAATGACCTTCCCTTTAATATTCCAACAGATGTGTTACTCTATGCGGACGATACAACTATATTACATGCAGATTCAAATCTTAAAAGTCTTGAAATATGCACTAAGAAATCTGTTGATATAGCTTCAGACTGGTTTAGTTCAAATAAACTTAATCTAAATATAGAGAAAAATCTGCATTTATTATTTTCCACAAATAGAAATCTGATTAACAAGGGTGCTGTTAAGTTTCTGGGTTTTCACTTTGATTCTCAAATCAATTGGAAAATTCATGTAGACAAAATGGCTAACTCATTAAATAAAATCATTTTTTTATTAAGACATTTAGTTCCTATAATTTCACAAGAAGTAGCTAAATCTGTTTATTACGCTCATTTTCAGTCTATAATAAGTTACGGTATTGAACTTTGGGGTAATTCCTGTGACACCAATAGAATATTTAAACTCCAAAAAACTGCTTTGCGAGTTTTAATAGGTCTTCGACGAACAGACCATTGTAAAGATCATTTCATAAATTTAAAGATACTAACACTTCCTTCTTTATATATTTTACAATGTTTAATTTATATCAAGGAGAACATCACATCTTTCGAAACTGCTGCTCACGAGTATAATACTAGGAAGAAAACTAATTTGAGATTATTTAATTCAAAATTTAAAGTAAGTTGCAATAGCGTTTTCAGTAATGGAATCAAATTATACAATCATCTACCTCACGAAATACGTGAAATGAATATGTGTAAATTTTAAATATATATTAAAACAATATTGTTAAACTCAGCTTTATACAAGATATCTGATTTTATCAGTTACAATTTGTTGTCAGTTAATACTACTGCAAATCTGTTTTTCTCTGCCGGACTCACCTGTATATTTTGTTGTACAATAAGGTTTAAATAAATAAATAAATAATTTAATTAAATAATGCGTTGTTTCACAAAAATTTGATTATTTTATACGTTAATCTACGAACAAAAAATATGTTTTCCCTGTTTTTTTTTTCATTTTGTTGTAAGGTCTTACAAAGGAGGAAAAAATATTAATAAAGACTTATTAATTAATCGTGACGAAGTAGCTCTTGGTGACGAAGATAGCATTAATATTACGAGAGAAAGGATAATAATGGGAGAGAAGGCTTTTCTTTCCTTTTGATAATTTTTTTAGTATTATTGTTACACATTTACAACTAAAATAGGTATGCGATAAATAGTTTTTTAAACACCATACTGAAATAGCCTTTTGAAAGTAATTGACTGTCAAAAAATTATGTCTATTTTATAATTGTTCTTATCGCTTATTGCTCTTTATTTTGCAATTTAGATATCAGATTTCATAACTTTAACATAAATATGAAGGCATAGGTACAAACAAAATTATGTAAGGCAGTCGGCATATTTTCGCCTGAACTTAGATCAATATACCTATTCCATAATTGGCTGTTTCACAAAAATTTAAATATTTTATACGTTAATTTACGAACAATAAATATGTTTTCCCTGATTTTTTTGTTTGTGAATTGAAATTGTTAACTTGGTACACTTCATTTTCAATCTGAAATAAATTTTGTCTATTTTATAATTGTTCCTATCGCTTATTTCTCTTTATTTTGCAATTTAGATATCAGAGTTCATAACATTAACATAAATATGAAGACATAGGTACAAACAAAATTATGAAGGGCAGTCGGCATATTTTCGCCTGATCTTAGATCAATATATCCATTAAATAATAGGCCTTTTCACAAAAATTTGATTATTTTATACGTTAATCTACGAACAAAAAATATGTTTTCCCTGTTTCTTTTATTTTATTGTAAGGTCTTACCAAGGAGAAAAAAATATTAATAAAGATTTATTAATTAATCGTGACGAAGATAGCATTAATATTACGAGAGAAAGGATAATAATGGGAGAGAAGGCTTTTCTTTCCTTTTGATCATTTTTTTAGTATTATTGTTACACATTTACAACTAAAATAGGTATGCGATAAATAGTTTTTTAAACACCATACTGAAATAGCCTTTTGAAAGAAATTGACTGTCACAAAATTATGGTCCAGATAAATAAATTTCTAATTTTTATGGTTCACTTGATGAGCTAGTGGTTTATATTTTTTGGAATAGTAATATAACTTTAAATAAATAAAAAAAAAACAAAAAGTAGTCAAAGTAACCCCTCCACGGTATGACAATTGCACACCGAGCCGCCCTGCGATGCATCCCGGGAGGAATCGGACTACCGATAGATACTGCATTAATCGCTGCTAATATAGTCACAATCCATTATTTAACTGCTACCCGAGAACTAACAATTTATATATCATTTTTTGTGTATAAAATATTCTCATATTTGCATATTACTTTCTACCCTTTTAAATAAAATGTTTTGAGGAACTTTCCTGACTTGAAATAGTTATTTTGGTGCACTTCAATTTCAATCTAAAATCAATTTTGTCTATTTGATAACATTTTTTATCGCCCATGCACTTTATTTTGCAATTTAGATATCAGATTTCATAACTTTAATATAAATATGAATGCATAGGTACAAATAAAATTATGAAACGCAGTCGGCATATTTTCGCCTGAACTTAGATCAATATACCTATTCAATAATTGGCTGTTTCACAAAAATTTAAATATTTTATACGTTGACTTACGAACAAAAAATATGTTTTCCCTGATTTTTTTGTTTGTGACTTGAAATTGTTAACTTGGTGCACTTCATTTTCAATCTGAAATAAATTTTGTCTATTTTATAATTGTTCTTATCGCTTATTGCTCTTTATTTTGCAATTTAGATATCAGATTTCATAACTTTAACATAAATATGAAGACATAGGTACAAACAAAATTATGAAGGGCAGTCGGCATATTTTCGCCTGATCTTAGAACAATATATCCATTAAATAATGGGTTGTTTCACAAAAATTTGATTATTTTTTACGTTAAGGTGAACCATACGGGCTGAAGATAACAACAGAACAGTGGTGGAACGACTATCTGCCTCGATCTATTTGAAATAAAATATCTTTTTTATTATATATGAAACATATTATTTATTGTATATATTCTTGTAGTCTAAGGTTCAAAGTTTTATAATAATATTACTAATTTGACATATCTTTCATATAATAAAAGAAAATAAATTATATATCACACCACATTTAATTTGATTTTATTCAAAAATGGGCTCTACGATATCAATATCAAAAATACAGTAAATTATGAATACGACAGACTAAGCCTGATGAAATTTTCAGCCAAATTAAACACGACAATTTTTAGCCATTAAAATAAAATAGGCAAAAATACCATGAAAAACAGAGTTTTTCTTTTTTTTCTCAAAAGTGTTGTGTTTAATTTGGCTGATTTTTTTTTGTGTTATAGACTATCTTAATTTTAAATATACATATTTTTTTTATTGAAAACGTAGAGCCCAATTTTGAGAAAATCTGACTCAAAATTGTGAATTTGGCTGCTTTATTTATATAATTTTTTTCATATATTTTCATGATTTATTTGCTCTTAATTAGTATTTATTCATGAACTACAATGTTATAAGAAAGTAATACACTGCTTTATATTTATCTATATAATAACATTCGTAAGAAATTAATTGTTGAAATTCAAATTTGCATAGATTTATTGTTGGTGTTCTTGAATCATGAGTTTTCGTTGTGTGATTCGGATTTTTGATGACGTATGATGTACACTCAAGCAGAGCTGGGCAAAATCACGAACAAAAGGAATTAAATCACAATTCACAAATCAAACAATTATTTTTTTGTGACAATTCACAATTCCACTTCATTTTCAAAGTGAATTAATTCACAAATCAAAGTGATTTGTGCTTTATTTATGTGAATTATAAATCACAAGCCTTTTTGTGAATTGGGGCTTGAGACTTGGGGCTTGGGGCTTAAATCATATTTACAAGTACTTAATATTATCAATTTATTTAATATTTATTTTTTTTAAATATTAGGTGCATTATTATATGCCAAACATATGTGCAAAACCGAATGAAAACAGATGTAAGTAGATACGAGATGTGGCTATTAAATAACGAGACTGACGCTGTTTTAACATTTTATTTTGATCCTATTTTCTTATTATCACCTTCAATATACACCCCTCCTCTATCCTTACAACGCTCCATGCGAATTTTCCATTGTTCGAAACAGTGCTGGAAGTCTTCTTCTGTCAGCTCATTAAGAACGTGTGCCGATCTCTCTTTCAAAGCTCAAATCTTGTTGCTATTAAGGCAAATTTCACCTTAGGAAACAGATAGAAGTCGCACGGTGCAAGATCTGGCGAATAAGGCGTATGGTTCAACACTGGAATGCTGTATTTGGCTAGAAACCTCTTGACAGACATTGCGGAATGAGCCATCGCATTGTCTTGATGGAGAACCCATAACTTGTCCTTCCAAAATTCGGGTACTTATTTCAATAAATTATAACTTTTAGTAGCAGTTTTGCCAAGTTTCATGTAAAATTTCACAACAATTCGTTGTTCTAATGTAGCACTTAACATTTTTCCGGAAAAACAAAAAAAAACAACTCTAATGAGAACGAAAGCTACGACTATACGGATTTGTTTACAGAAGCGAGAGGTACTTCATTTGAATTAAGCCCAGAGAAATGATTTAAGCCTTTTTTTAGCTCTAAAACAATTCACAAGCCCAAATCAATTTATTTAAAGGTCTTAAGTCACAAGCCTGATTTGCGAATTTTTTAAAAAGGCTTAATTCACTTGATTTAAATCAAGAAATATGATTTAAATCAATTTATAATTCCTTTTGATTTAAATCATGCCCAGCTCTGCACTCAAGTATCGAAATTTCAGTCTAAATTAAATTTGGCTACCAGATATGTAAAAATGTTTTAAGATTGAGTATTAATGATAATAATAGTGAATATATTATATGTTGTTTGCAAAATAATCAAGTTTTACAAAATAATAAAGTAATAATAAAGTTTTTGGATATGGTTTTAACCTCAAACGTCAAATGTATGTAAGGTAAGTAGAATTGTATTTATAAGTGTTTATTTATTAATATTAAAGTTTTTATTTAACAGTTTTGAAGCGGACACTGCCTTAATAAGATTAGGCTGACAAAGTAAATACATCAGAACTATCGAAATGTTGCCCAGGAATAAACTATACATTCCATAAATGAAGTCTACTTTCGCTTATTTATATTTTTATATTGCAAGTATTTTTTACCGAATTTTACTATAAATTAATAGCAATGTTAAGTGTAGATATCAACAAGCGCAATTAGTTGGAAATAAAAATGCGTGGACAATCTGAAAACATGTTATGGGTGGAGGAAAGGAAGCATAGATTAACCACTTCAAACTTTGGTGAAGTGTGTAAACGAAAACTTCCAGCTGGACCACTTGTAGAAAGAATGCTTTACGTTCGAAATATTACAACTGCAGCAACTGAATGGGGTAAAACTAGAGAATCTGTGGCAATACAAGTTTATGAACAGGTAACTGGAGTTACAGTAAAACCATATGGTTTATTTGTTAATTTAGATCCTAATGCAGGATATTTAGCTGCTTTGCCAGATGGTTTATTTAATCAAAATAAGATAATTGAAGTGAAATGTCCATATTCAGCTCGAAATTTGTCACCAAAAGAAGCTGCTGTTAAAATAAAAAACTTCTGTTCTGTTTTAGATGGTGTTGAATTAAACTTAAAGACGAATCACAATTATTATTACCAAATACTAGGCCAGTTGTTCATAACAGGACGAAAGGAATGTGATTTTATTATTTGGACACCTCTGGGTATAGAAATAGAGACAATAAAAATTGATGAGCAGTTTGTTAAACGGATGCTACCAATATTAAAGACATTTTATGTAAAAGAACTTGTTCCAGAAATATTTGATTCACGAAAAGAAAGAAGTATGTCGATCAGGAATATGCCACAGAATCCATAGAAACAGTTAAAGTTAGATTTTTCTGTCAAATACTTTTTCTGACGCTCGTTAAAATCAAAGAATTTCTTTAGCAGAGAGATATTTTCTGCCGCTCACGTGAGTCAGAGAAATTATATGACATAATGAGTAAATATTCCGGCGTTTGAAGAAAAAATGGCATATTTTATGTGCAGTGAAAGTGACGTTTTGTGCTTCATCTGTAGTTAATGGACGAGTGCACAAAAAGTATCACTTTAGCTCCTTATAAAATAATATACTATCATATATGTTTATGTATAACTGAAATAAAAATGTGAGTAAAATGTTTTTATTTTTATATTATAATATCAAATAAAATAATATGTTTTATTAAATTTTAGTTTTTATTGTTGTCATATAGAAATATTTCTTGTGATTAAAAATAATTTTCTTGAAAATCTTCAAGTTTGTATAATTTTTAAACGCGCTCCAATACTCCTTCCACTATTCTATACAGATTTTTTCTGATTTTCTGTGATTGGCCAAATCTACATTTTTGTCAGAACCGCAAGAAACCTTACATACACGATAACAAATTGTTGGTTGACGAACTTCAGCCCGTATGTTTCACCTTAATCTACGAACAAAAAATATGTTTTCCCTGTTTTTTTTTCATTTTGTTGTAAGGTCTTACCAAGGTGGAAAAAATATTAATAAAGATTTATTAATTAATCGTGACGAAGTAGCTCTTGGTGACGAAGATAGCATTAATATTACGAGAGAAAGGATAATAATGGGAGAGAAGGCTTTTCTTTCCTTTTGATAATTTTTTTAGTATTATTGTTACACATTTACACCTAAAATAGGTATGCGATAAATAGTTTTTTAAACACCATACTGAAATAGCCTTTTGAAAGTAATTGACTGTCACAAAATTATGTCTATTTTATAATTGTTCTTATCGCTTATTGCTCTTTATTTTGCAATTTAGATATCAGATTTCATAACTTTAACATAAATATGAAGGCATAGGTACAAACAAAATTATGTAAGGCAGTCGGCATATTTTCGCCTGAACTTAGATCAATATACCTATTCCATAATTGGCTGTTTCACAAAAATTTAAATATTTTATACGTTAATTTACGAACAAAAAATATGTTTTCCCTGATTTTTGTGTTTGTGACTTGAAATTGTTAATTTGGAGCACTTTATTTTCAATCTGAAATAAATTTTGTCTATTTTATAATTGTTCTTATCGCTTATTGCTCTTTATTTTGCAATTTAGATATCAAATTTCATAACTTTAACATAAATATGAAGACATAGGTACAAACAAAATTATGAAGCGCAGTCGGCATATTTTCGCCTGATCTTAGATCAATATATCCATTAAATAATGGGTTGTTTCACAAAAATTTGATTATTTTATACGTTAATCTACGAACAAAAAATATGTTTTCCCTGTTTTTTTTTATTTTATTGTAAGGTCTTACCAAGGAGGAAAAAATATTAATAAAGATTTATTAATTAATCGTGACGAAGATAGCATTAATATTACGAGAGAAAGCATAATAATGGGAGAGAAGGCTCTTCTTTCCTTTTGATCATTTTTTTAGTATTATTGTTACACATTTACAACTAAAATAGGTATGCGATAGATAGTTTTTTAAACACCATACTGAAATAGCCTTTTGAAAGAAATTGAGTGTCAAAAAATTATGTCTATTTTATAATTGTTCTTATCGCTTACTGCTCTTTATTTTGCAATTTAGATATCAGATTTCATAACTTTAACATAAATATGAAGGCATAGGTACAAACAAAATTATGTAAGGCAGTCGGCATATTTTCGCCTGAACTTAGATCAATATACCTATTCCATAATTGGCTGTTTCACAAAAATTTAAATATTTTATACGTTAATTTACGAACAAAAAATATGTTTTCCCTGATTTTTTTGTTTGTGAATTGAAATTGTTAACTTGGTAACCTCATTTTCAATCTGAAATAAATTTTGTCTATTTTATAATTGTTCCTATCGCTTATTTCTCTTTATTTTGCAATTTAGATATCAGAGTTCATAACATTCACATAAATATGAAGACATAGGTACAAACAAAATTATGAAGGGCAGTCGGCATATTTTCGCCTGATCTTAGATCAATATATCCATTAAATAATAGGCCGTTTCACAAAAATTTGATTATTTTATACGTTAATCTACGACCAAAAAATATGTTTTCCCTGTTTCTTTTATTTTATTGTAAGGTCTTACCAAGAAGGAAAAAATATTAATAAAGATTTATTAATTAATCGTGACGAAGATAGCATTTATATTACGAGAGAAAGGATAATAATAGGAGAGAAGGCTTTTCTTTCCTTTTGATCATTTTTTTAATATTATTGTTACACATTTACAACTAAAATAGGTATGCGATAAATAGTTTTTTAAACACCATTCTGAAATAGCCTTTTGAAAGAAATTGACTGTCACAAAATTATGGTACAGTTATAGAAATTTCTAATTTTTATGATTCACTTGATGATCTAGTGGTTTTTATTTTTTGGAATAGTAATATAACTTTAAATAAATAAAAAAAAACAAAAAGTAGTCAAAGTAACCCCTCCACGGTATGACAATTGCACACCGAGCCGCCCTGCGATGCATCCCGGGAGGAATCGGACTACCGATAGATATTGCATTAATCGCTGCTAATATAGTCACAATCCATTATTTAACTGCTACCCGAGAACTAACAATTTATATATCATTTTTTGTGTATAAAATATTGTCATATTTGCATATTACTTTCTACACTTTTAAATAAAATGTTTTGAGGAACTTTCCTGACTTGAAATAGTTATTTTGGTGCACTTCAATTTCAATCTAAAATCAATTTTGTCTATTTGATAACATTTTTTATCGCCCATGCACTTTATTTTGCAATTTAGATATCAGATTTCATAACTTTAATATAAATATGAATGCATAGGTACAAATAAAATTATGAAACGCAGTCGGCATATTTTCGCCTGAACTTAGATCAATATACCTATTCAATAATTGGCTGTTTCACAAAAATTTAAATATTTTATACGGTAATTTACGAACAAAAAATATGATTTCCCTGATTTTTTTGTTTGTGACTTGAAATTGTTAACTTGGTGCACTTCATTTTCAATCCGAAATAAATTTTGTCTATTTTATAATTGTTCTTATCGCTTATTGCTCTTTATTTTGCAATTTAGATATCAGATTTCATAACTTTATCATAAATATGAAGACATAGGAACAAACAAAATTATGAAGGGCAGTCGGCATATTTTCGCCTGATCTTAGAACAATATATCCATTTTTACTAGGAAAAATATGAATAATGGTGGCACATTAATATATGTGAAACAAAATTTAATCTTTTCTAATATGAAATGTATTAACGATTTTTCTATAGAAAAACATTGTGAAATTTCTGCAACAGAAATAAATAATTGGGAATGTATAATTATATCTCTTTATAGATCACCCTCGGGTGAATTAATTATTTTCTATGATACATTAAAGAAAGTATTGAACAAATTACTTGATATTGATAAGAAGGTCTATATTTGTGGAGACTTTAATATTAATTTTTTAGAACAGAACGAGCATGTAAACAATCTAATTGATATAATAGAAAGCTATAATTTCAATATTCTAAATTTTGATATCACGAGAATATCATTTGGAAATAAAGGCTCGTGTATAGATAACATTATAACGAATTGTGAAATTGACTGCATTCATCACTATGTCAACAACACTCATTTGTCAGACCATTATGGAATTATCTGTCATGTAGATGCACCTACTGTTAATCAAAAAAGTAAATCGCAAGTGCACAATTATTACAGAATTATGAAAGAATCAAACTACAGTAAATTTATTGAATCTTTAACATTGTGCAATTGGGACATACTTTATGAAATTGTTAACGTTGAATCCAAAACTGAGACATTTATTGATATTTTTTTAGACATAATAAATCTGTATTTTCCAGTTGTCGCACGCGTGAGCAGATATCAAGAAGATATTATTAAATGGAGTAATCCAGAACTAGATCGTATGAAGGAGCATTTAAATTTTCTATGGGATCTGTCACAGTTAGATGAAAATTTTAAAATTAAATACAAAAATTTTAAGCTCAAATACAAATTGGCCATTAGAAATGCGAAGAAACAGTTTAATGATGAGAGAATAATAAATACTAACAATAAACAAAAAACTATGTGGAAAATAATACATGACGAATAGGGTAAGCAAAAAAATAACGTAAGTAACAACACAAACTTAACATCAACAGATTTTAATTCGTATTTCTCGAATATTGCGCATAGAATTATTAATAATTTGCATCCATCGAAGTTACATTATAGAAATTACCTCTATTCCTTTCAAAATGCAAATTCAAATTCTTTTTTTCTAGAACCAGTAACTTTACCTGAAATATTACAAATCATATTTTCATTAAATAATACAAACAGTTATGATATATACTATTTGAATTCGAAATTAATTAAACTCTCTGCTGATATAATTGCTCCTCACATAGTACACATTATTAACAGTTGCTTTGAAGCCGCCTGTTTCCCCAACTGTTTAAAGATAGCAAAGGTAATACCGATATATAAAAAGGGTGATCATAAAGACCCTTCAAATTTTCGACCTATCTCTATTTTACCAATAATTTCTAAAATTTTTGAAAAAGCTATTAAAAATAGAGTAATTTCTTTTTTTGAAAAATGTCATCTTTTTTTCACCAAATCAATTCGGATACAGATCAAAAATATCAACTACTAAAGCAACCATTAGCTTCATGTCTTACATAGTAGAAAATTTTGAAAAGCACAACTGTGTGTCAGCTACCTTCTGCGATCTATCCAAAGCTTTTGACTGTGTGTCGCATAATATTCTTGTCGAAAAACTTCAGTACTATGGTATTAGAGGCATTACTTTGAAATTAATCTGTTCATATCTGTCAGATAGAAAACAAATGGTATATTTTAAAAACTGTCTTTCTTCTAAAACAAATATTACAATTGGTGTCCCGCAAGGTTCTATATTAGGTCCGTTACTGTTTCTAATTTACATAAATGACCTTCCCTTTAATATTCCAACAGATGTGTTACTCTATGCGGACGATACAACTATATTACATGCAGATTCAAATCTTAAAAGTCTTGAAATATGCACTAAGAAATCTGTTGATATAGCTTCAGACTGGTTTAGTTCAAATAAACTTAATCTAAATATAGAGAAAAATCTGCATTTATTATTTTCCACAAATAGAAATCTGATTAACAAGGGTGCTGTTAAGTTTCTGGGTTTTCACTTTGATTCTCAAATCAATTGGAAAATTCATGTAGACAAAATGGCTAACTCATTAAATAAAATCATTTTTTTATTAAGACATTTAGTTCCTATAATTTCACAAGAAGTAGCTAAATCTGTTTATTACGCTCATTTTCAGTCTATAATAAGTTACGGTATTGAACTTTGGGGTAATTCCTGTGACACCAATAGAATATTTAAACTCCAAAAAACTGCTTTGCGAGTTTTAATAGGTCTTCGACGAACAGACCATTGTAAAGATCATTTCATAAATTTAAAGATACTAACACTTCCTTCTTTATATATTTTACAATGTTTAATTTATATCAAGGAGAACATCACATCTTTCGAAACTGCTGCTCACGAGTATAATACTAGGAAGAAAACTAATTTGAGATTATTTAATTCAAAATTTAAAGTAAGTTGCAATAGCGTTTTCAGTAATGGAATCAAATTATACAATCATCTACCTCACGAAATACGTGAAATGAATATGTGTAAATTTTAAATATATATTAAAACAATATTGTTAAACTCAGCTTTATACAAGATATCTGATTTTATCAGTTACAATTTGTTGTCAGTTAATACTACTGCAAATCTGTTTTTCTCTGCCGGACTCACCTGTATATTTTGTTGTACAATAAGGTTTAAATAAATAAATAAATAAATAAATTAAATAATGGGTTGTTTCACAAAAATTTGATTATTTTATACGTTAATCTACGAACAAAAAATATGTTTTCCCTGTTTTTTTTTTCATTTTGTTGTAAGGTCTTACCAAGGAGGAAAAAATATTAATAAAGATTTATTAATTAATCGTGACGAAGTAGCTCTTGGTGACGAAGATAGCATTAATATTACGAGAGAAAGGATAATAATGGGAGAGAAGGCTTTTCTTTCCTTTTGATAATTTTTTTAGTATTATTGTTACACATTTACAACTAAAATAGGTATGCGATAAATAGTTTTTTAAACACCATACTGAAATAGCCTTTTGAAAGTAATTGACTGTCAAAAAATTATGTCTATTTTATAATTGTTCTTATCGCTTATTGCTCTTTATTTTGCAATTTAGATATCAGATTTCATAACTTTAATTTAAATATGAATGCATAGGTACAAATAAAATTATGAAACGCAGTCGGCATATTTTCGCCTGAACTTAGATCAATATACCTATTCAATAATTGGCTGTTTCACAAAAATTTAAATATTTTATACGTTAATTTACGAACAAAAAATATGTTTTCCCTGATTTTTTTGTTTGTGACTTGAAATTGTTAACTTGGTGCACTTCATTTTCAATCTGAAATAAATTTTGTCTATTTTATAATTGTTCTTATCGTTTATTGCTCTTTATTTTGCAATTTAGATATCAGATTTCATAACTTTAACATAAATATGAAGACATAGGAACAAACAAAATTATGAAGGGCAGTCGGCATATTTTCGCCTGATCTTAGAACAATATATCCATTAAATAATGGGTTGTTTCACAAAAATTTGATTATTTTTTACGTTAAGGTGAACCATACGGGCTGAAGATAACAACAGAACAGTGGTGGAACGACGATCTGCCTCGATCTATTTGAAATAAAATATCTTTTTTATTATATATGAAACATATTATTTATTGTACATATTCTTGTAGTCTAAGGTTCAAAGTTTTATAATAATATTACTAATTTGACATATCTTTCATATAATAAAAGAAAATAAATTATATATCACACCACATTTAATTTGATTTTATTCAAAAATGGGCTCTACGATATCAATATCAAAAATACAGTAAATTATGAATACGACAGACTAAGCCTGATGAAATTTTCAGCCAAATTAAACACGACAATTTTTAGCCATTAAAATAAAATAGGCAAAAATACCATGAAAAACAGAGTTTTTCTTTTTTTTCTCAAAAGTGTTGTGTTTAATTTGGCTGATTTTTTTTTGTGTTATAGACTATCTTAATTTTAAATATACATATTTTTTTTATTGAAAACGTAGAGCCCAATTTTGAGAAAATCTGACTCAAAATTGTGAATTTGGCTGCTTTATTTATATAATTTTTTTCATATATTTTCATGATTTATTTGCTCTTAATTAGTATTTATTCATGAACTACAATGTTATAAGAAAGTAATACACTGCTTTATATTTATCTATATAATAACATTCGTAAGAAATTAATTGTTGAAATTCAAATTTGCATAGATTTATTGTTGGTGTTCTTGAATCATGAGTTTTCGTTGTGTGATTCGGATTTTTGATGACGTATGATGTACACTCAAGCAGAGCTGGGCAAAATCACGAACAAAAGGAATTAAATCACAATTCACAAATCAAACAATTATTTTTTTGTGACAATTCACAATTCCACTTCATTTTCAAAGTGAATTAATTCACAAATCAAAGTGATTTGTGCTTTATTTATGTGAATTATAAATCACAAGCCTTTTTGTGAATTGGGGCTTGGGGCTTAAATCATATTTACAAGTACTTAATATTATCAATTTATTTAATATTTATTTTTTTTAAATATTAGGTGCATTATTATATGCCAAACATATGTGCAAAACCGAATGAAAACAGATGTAAGTAGATACGAGATGTGGCTATTAAATAACGAGACTGACGCTGTTCTAACATTTTATTTTGATCCTATTTACTTATTATCACCTTCAATATACACCCCTCCTCTATCCTTACAACGCTCCATGCGAATTTTCCATTGTTCGAAACAGTGCTGGAAGTCTTCTTCTGTCAGCTCCTTAAGAACGTGTGCCGATCTCTCTTTCAAAGCTCAAATCTTGTTGCTATTAAGGCAAATTTCACCTTAGGAAACAGATAGAAGTCGCACGGTGCAAGATCTGGCGAATAAGGCGGATGGTTCAACACTGGAATGCTGTATTTGGCTAGAAACCTCTTGACAGACATTGCGGAATGAGCCATCGCATTGTCTTGATGGAGAACCCATAACTTGTCCTTCCAAAATTCGGGTACTTATTTCAATAAATTATAACTTTTAGTAGCAGTTTTGCCAAGTTTCATGTAAAATTTCACAGCAATTCGTTGTTCTAATGTAGCACTTAACATTTTTCCGGAAAAACAAAAAAAAACAACTCTAATGAGAACGAAAGCTACGACTATACGGATTTGTTTACAGAAGCGAGAGGTACTTCATTTGAATTAAGCCCAGAGAAATGATTTAAGCCTTTTTTTAGCTCTAAAACAATTCACAAGCCCAAATCAATTTATTTAAAGGTCTTAAGTCACAAGCCTGATTTGCGAATTTTTTAAAAAGGCTTAATTCACTTGATTTAAATCAAGAAATATGATTTAAATCAATTTATAATTCCTTTTGATTTAAATCATGCCCAGCTCTGCACTCAAGTATCGAAATTTCAGTCTAAATTAAATTTGGCTACCAGATATGTAAAAATGTTTTAAGATTGAGTATTAATGATAATAATAGTGAATATATTATATGTTGTTTGCAAAATAATCAAGTTTTACAAAATAATAAAGTAATAATAAAGTTTTTGGATATGGTTTTAACCTCAAACGTCAAATGTATGTAAGGTAAGTAGAATTGTATTTATAAGTGTTTATTTATTAATATTAAAGTTTTTATTTAACAGTTTTGAAGCGGACACTGCCTTAATAAGATTAGGCTGACAAAGTAAATACATCAGAACTATCGAAATGTTGCCCAGGAATAAACTATACATTCCATAAATGAAGTCTACTTTCGCTTATTTATATTTTTATATTGCAAGTATTTTTTACCGAATTTTACTATAAATTAATAGCAATGTTAAGTGTAGATATCAACAAGCGCAATTAGTTGGAAATAAAAATGCGTGGACAATCTGAAAACATGTTATGGGTGGAGGAAAGGAAGCATAGATTAACCACTTCAAACTTTGGTGAAGTGTGTAAACGAAAACTTCCAGCTGGACCACTTGTAGAAAGAATGCTTTACGTTCGAAATATTACAACTGCAGCAACTGATTGGGGTAAAACTAGAGAATCTGTGGCAATACAAGTTTATGAACAGGTAACTGGAGTTACAGTAAAACCATATGGTTTATTTGTTAATTTAGATCCTAATGCAGGATATTTAGCTGCTTTGCCAGATGGTTTATTTAATCAAAATAAGATAATTGAAGTGAAATGTCCATATTCAGCTCGAAATTTGTCACCAAAAGAAGCTGCTGTTAAAATAAAAAACTTCTGTTCTGTTTTAGATGGTGTTGAATTAAACTTAAAGACGAATCACAATTATTATTACCAAATACTAGGCCAGTTGTTCATAACAGGACGAAAGGAATGTGATTTTATTATTTGGACACCTCTGGGTATAGAAATAGAGACAATAAAAATTGATGAGCAGTTTGTTAAACGGATGCTACCAATATTAAAGACATTTTATGTAAAAGAACTTGTTCCAGAAATATTTGATTCACGAAAAGAAAGAAGTATGTCGATCAGGAATATGCCACAGAATCCATAGAAACAGTTAAAGTTAGATTTTTCTGTCAAATACTTTTTCTGACGCTCGTTAAAATCAAAGAATTTCTTTAGCAGAGAGATATTTTCTGCCGCTCACGTGAGTCAGAGAAATTATATGACATAATGAGTAAATATTCCGGCGTTTGAAGAAAAAATGGCATATTTTATGTGCAGTGAAAGTGACGTTTTGTGCTTCATCTGTAGTTAATGGACGAGTGCACAAAAAGTATCACTTTAGCTCCTTATAAAATAATATACTATCATATATGTTTATGTATAACTGAAATAAAAATGTGAGTAAAATGTTTTTATTTTTATATTATAATATCAAATAAAATAATATGTTTTATTAAATTTTAGTTTTTATTGTTGTCATATAGAAATATTTCTTGTGATTAAAAATAATTTTCTTGAAAATCTTCAAGTTTGTATAATTTTTAAACGCGCTCCAATACTCCTTCTACTATTCTATACAGATTTTTTCAGATTTTCTGTGATTGGCCAAATCTACATTTTTGTCAGAACCGCAAGAAACCTTACATACACGATAACAAATTGTTGGTTGACGAACTTCAGCCCGTATGTTTCACCTTAATCTACGAACAAAAAATATGTTTTCCCTGTTTTTTTTCATTTTGTTGTAAGGTCTTACCAAGGAGGAAAAAATATTAATAAAGATTTATTAATTAATCGTGACGAAGTAGCTCTTGGTGACGAAGATAGCATTAATATTACGAGAGAAAGGATAATAATGGGAGAGAAGGCTTTTCTTTCCTTTTGATCATTTTTTTAGTATTATTGTTACACATTTACAACTAAAATAGGTATGCGATAAATAGTTTTTTAAACACCATACTGAAATAGCCTTTTGAAAGAAATTTACTGTCACAAAATTATGGTCCAGTTAAATAAATTTCTAATTTTTATGGTTCACTTGATGAGCTAGTGGTTTATATTTTTTGGAATAGTAATATAACTTTAAATAAATAAAAAAAAAACAAAAAGTAGTCAAAGTAACCCCTCCACGGTATGACAATTGCACACCGAGCCGCCCTGCGATGCATCCCGGGAGGAATCGGACTACCGATAGATACTGCATTAATCGCTGCTAATATAGTCACAATCCATTATTTAACTGCTACCCGAGAACTAACAATTTATATATCATTTTTTGTGTATAAAATATTGTCATATTTGCATATTACTTTCTACACTTTGAAATAAAATGTTTTGAGGAACTTTCCTGACTTGAAATAGTTATTTTGGTGCACTTCAATTTCAATCTAAAATCAATTTTGTCTATTTGATAACATTTTTTATCGCCCATGCACTTTATTTTGCAATTTAGATATCAGATTTTATAACTTTAATATAAATATGAATGCATAGGTACAAATAAAATTATGAAACGCAGTCGGCATATTTTCGCCTGAACTTAGATCAATATACCTATTCAATAATTGGCTGTTTCACAAAAATTTAAATATTTTATACGTTAATTTACGAACAAAAAATATGTTTTCCCTGATTTTTTTGTTTGTGACTTGAAATTGTTAACTTGGTGCACTTCATTTTCAATCTGAAATAAATTTTGTCTATTTTATAATTGTTCTTATCGCTAATTGCTCTTTATTTTGCAATTTAGATATTAGATTTCATAACTTTAACATAAATATGAAGACATAGGAACAAACAAAATTATGAAGGGCAGTCGGCATATTTTCGCCTGATCTTAGAACAATATATCCATTAAATAATGGGTTGTTTCACAAAAATTTGATTATTTTGTACGTTAATCTACGAACAAAAAATATGTTTTCCCTGTTTTTGTTTCATTTTATTGTAAGGTCTTACCAAGGCGGAAAAAATATTAATAAAGATTTATTAATTAATCGTGACGAAGTAGCTCTTGGTGACGAAGATAGCATTAATATTACGAGAGAAAGGATAATAATGGGAGAGAAGGTTTTTCTTTCCTTTTGATAATTTTTTTAGTATTATTGTTACACATTTACAACTAAAATAGGTATGCGATAAATAGTTTTTTAAACACCATACTGAAATAGCCTTTTGAAAGTAATTGACTGTCAAAAAATTATGTCTATTTTATAATTGTTCTTATCGCTTATTGCTCTTTATTTTGCAATTTAGATATCAGATTTCATAACTTTAACATAAATATGAAGGCATAGGTACAAACAAAATTATGTAAGGCAGTCGGCATATTTTCGCCTGATCTTAGAACAATATATCCATTAAATAATGGGTTGTTTTACAAAAATTTGATTATTTTATACGTTAATCTACAAACAAAAAATATGTTTTCCCTGTTTTTTTTTATTTTGTTGTAAGGTCTTACCAAGGAGGGAAAAATATTAATAAAGATTTATTAATTAATCGTGACGAAGTAGCTCTTGGTGACGAAGATAGCATTAATATTACGAGAGAAAGGATAATAATGGGAGAGAAGGCTTTTCTTTCCTTTTGATCATTTTTTTAGTATTATTGTTACACATTTACAACTAAAATAGGTATGCGATAAATAGTTTTTTAAACACCATACTGAAATAGCCTTTTGAAAGAAATTTATGGGATGGCTAGCACAGTGGTATGAAGTCGGCCTGTGGATCCTGAGGTCCCTGGTTCGATTCCCACAGGCGACAAATTTTCATAATTTGAAAAAGCTATCCCTGTGGCTCCTCCACCACTAACATGTTTGGGGGCCGTGATTTGACGACTGGTAACCGCACTTCACGCGCAAAATATATCACTTACCGAGATCTGCTTTAGCAGAGTGCCACACCCAGTAATGGGTAGAAGGCGTGATGATATATTTATTTATTTATTTAAAAAATTATGTCTATTTTATAATTGTTCTTATCGCTTACTGCTCTTTATTTTGCAATTTAGATATCAGATTTCATAACTTTAACATAAATATGAAGGCATAGGTACAAACAAAATTATGTAAGGCAGTCGGCATATTTTCCCCTGAACTTAGATCAATATATCCATTAAATAATAGGCCGTTTCACAAAAATTTGATTATTTTATACGTTAATCTACGAACAAAAAATATGTTTTCCCTGTTTCTTTTATTTTATTGTAAGGTCTTACCAAGAAGGAAAAAATATTAATAAAGATTTATTAATTAATCGTGACGAAGATAGCATTAATATTACGAGAGAAAGGATAATAATGGGAGAGAAGGCTTTTCTTTCCTTTTGATAATTTTTTTAGTATTATTGTTACACATTTACAACTAAAATAGGTATGCGATAAATAGTTTTTTAAACACCATACTGAAATAGCCTTTTGAAAGAAATTGACTGTCACAAAATTATGGTCCAGTTAAATAAATTTCTAATTTTTATGGTTCACTTGATGAGCTAGTGGTTTATATTTTTTGGAATAGTAATATAACTTTAAATAAATAAAAAAAAAACAAAAAGTAGTCAAAGTAACCCCTCCACGGTATGACAATTGCACACCGAGCCGCCCTGCGATGCATCCCGGGATGAATCGGACTACCGATAGATACTGCATTAATCGCTGCTAATATAGTCACAATCCATTATTTAACTGCTACCCGAGAACTAACAATTTATATATCATTTTTTGTGTATAAAATATTGTCATATTTGCATATTACTTTCTACACTTTGAAATAAAATGTTTTGAGGAACTTTCCTGACTTGAAATAGTTATTTTGGTGCACTTCAATTTCAATCTAAAATCAATTTTGTCTATTTGATAACATTTTTTATCGCCCATGCACTTTATTTTGCAATTTAGATATCAGATTTTATAACTTTAATATAAATATGAATGCATAGGTACAAATAAAATTATGAAACGCAGTCGGCATATTTTCGCCTGAACTTAGATCAATATACCTATTCAATAATTGGCTGTTTCACAAAAATTTAAATATTTTATACGTTAATTTACGAACAAAAAATATGTTTTCCCTGATTTTTTTGTTTGTGACTTGAAATTGTTAACTTGGTGCACTTCATTTTCAATCTGAAATAAATTTTGTCTATTTTATAATTGTTCTTATCGCTAATTGCTCTTTATTTTGCAATTTAGATATTAGATTTCATAACTTTAACATAAATATGAAGACATAGGAACAAACAAAATTATGAAGGGCAGTCGGCATATTTTCGCCTGATCTTAGAACAATATATCCATTAAATAATGGGTTGTTTCACAAAAATTTGATTATTTTGTACGTTAATCTACGAACAAAAAATATGTTTTCCCTGTTTTTGTTTCATTTTATTGTAAGGTCTTACCAAGGCGGAAAAAATATTAATAAAGATTTATTAATTAATCGTGACGAAGTAGCTCTTGGTGACGAAGATAGCATTAATATTACGAGAGAAAGGATAATAATGGGAGAGAAGGTTTTTCTTTCCTTTTGATAATTTTTTTAGTATTATTGTTACACATTTACAACTAAAATAGGTATGCGATAAATAGTTTTTTAAACACCATACTGAAATAGCCTTTTGAAAGTAATTGACTGTCAAAAAATTATGTCTATTTTATAATTGTTCTTATCGCTTATTGCTCTTTATTTTGCAATTTAGATATCAGATTTCATAACTTTAACATAAATATGAAGGCATAGGTACAAACAAAATTATGTAAGGCAGTCGGCATATTTTCGCCTGATCTTAGAACAATATATCCATTAAATAATGGGTTGTTTTACAAAAATTTGATTATTTTATACGTTAATCTACAAACAAAAAATATGTTTTCCCTGTTTTTTTTTATTTTGTTGTAAGGTCTTACCAAGGAGGGAAAAATATTAATAAAGATTTATTAATTAATCGTGACGAAGTAGCTCTTGGTGACGAAGATAGCATTAATATTACGAGAGAAAGGATAATAATGGGAGAGAAGGCTTTTCTTTCCTTTTGATCATTTTTTTAGTATTATTGTTACACATTTACAACTAAAATAGGTATGCGATAAATAGTTTTTTAAACACCATACTGAAATAGCCTTTTGAAAGAAATTTATGGGATGGCTAGCACAGTGGTATGAAGTCGGCCTGTGGATCCTGAGGTCCCTGGTTCGATTCCCACAGGCGACAAATTTTCATAATTTGAAAAAGCTATCCCTGTGGCTCCTCCACCACTAACATGTTTGGGGGCCGTGATTTGACGACTGGTAACCGCACTTCACGCGCAAAATATATCACTTACCGAGATCTGCTTTAGCAGAGTGCCACACCCAGTAATGGGTAGAAGGCGTGATGATATATTTATTTATTTATTTAAAAAATTATGTCTATTTTATAATTGTTCTTATCGCTTACTGCTCTTTATTTTGCAATTTAGATATCAGATTTCATAACTTTAACATAAATATGAAGGCATAGGTACAAACAAAATTATGTAAGGCAGTCGGCATATTTTCCCCTGAACTTAGATCAATATATCCATTAAATAATAGGCCGTTTCACAAAAATTTGATTATTTTATACGTTAATCTACGAACAAAAAATATGTTTTCCCTGTTTCTTTTATTTTATTGTAAGGTCTTACCAAGAAGGAAAAAATATTAATAAAGATTTATTAATTAATCGTGACGAAGATAGCATTAATATTACGAGAGAAAGGATAATAATGGGAGAGAAGGCTTTTCTTTCCTTTTGATAATTTTTTTAGTATTATTGTTACACATTTACAACTAAAATAGGTATGCGATAAATAGTTTTTTAAACACCATACTGAAATAGCCTTTTGAAAGAAATTGACTGTCACAAAATTATGGTCCAGTTAAATAAATTTCTAATTTTTATGGTTCACTTGATGAGCTAGTGGTTTATATTTTTTGGAATAGTAATATAACTTTAAATAAATAAAAAAAAAACAAAAAGTAGTCAAAGTAACCCCTCCACGGTATGACAATTGCACACCGAGCCGCCCTGCGATGCATCCCGGGAGGAATCGGACTACCGATAGATACTGCATTAATCGCTGCTAATATAGTCACAATCCATTATTTAACTGCTACCCGAGAACTAACAATTTATATATCATTTTTTGTGTATAAAATATTGTCATATTTGCATATTACTTTCTACACTTTGAAATAAAATGTTTTGAGGAACTTTCCTGACTTGAAATAGTTATTTTGGTGCACTTCAATTTCAATCTAAAATCAATTTTGTCTATTTGATAACATTTTTTATCGCCCATGCACTTTATTTTGCAATTTAGATATCAGATTTTATAACTTTAATATAAATATGAATGCATAGGTACAAATAAAATTATGAAACGCAGTCGGCATATTTTCGCCTGAACTTAGATCAATATACCTATTCAATAATTGGCTGTTTCACAAAAATTTAAATATTTTATACGTTAATTTACGAACAAAAAATATGTTTTCCCTGATTTTTTTGTTTGTGACTTGAAATTGTTAACTTGGTGCACTTCATTTTCAATCTGAAATAAATTTTGTCTATTTTATAATTGTTCTTATCGCTAATTGCTCTTTATTTTGCAATTTAGATATTAGATTTCATAACTTTAACATAAATATGAAGACATAGGAACAAACAAAATTATGAAGGGCAGTCGGCATATTTTCGCCTGATCTTAGAACAATATATCCATTAAATAATGGGTTGTTTCACAAAAATTTGATTATTTTGTACGTTAATCTACGAACAAAAAATATGTTTTCCCTGTTTTTGTTTCATTTTATTGTAAGGTCTTACCAAGGCGGAAAAAATATTAATAAAGATTTATTAATTAATCGTGACGAAGTAGCTCTTGGTGACGAAGATAGCATTAATATTACGAGAGAAAGGATAATAATGGGAGAGAAGGTTTTTCTTTCCTTTTGATAATTTTTTTAGTATTATTGTTACACATTTACAACTAAAATAGGTATGCGATAAATAGTTTTTTAAACACCATACTGAAATAGCCTTTTGAAAGTAATTGACTGTCAAAAAATTATGTCTATTTTATAATTGTTCTTATCGCTTATTGCTCTTTATTTTGCAATTTAGATATCAGATTTCATAACTTTAACATAAATATGAAGGCATAGGTACAAACAAAATTATGTAAGGCAGTCGGCATATTTTCGCCTGATCTTAGAACAATATATCCATTAAATAATGGGTTGTTTTACAAAAATTTGATTATTTTATACGTTAATCTACAAACAAAAAATATGTTTTCCCTGTTTTTTTTTATTTTGTTGTAAGGTCTTACCAAGGAGGGAAAAATATTAATAAAGATTTATTAATTAATCGTGACGAAGTAGCTCTTGGTGACGAAGATAGCATTAATATTACGAGAGAAAGGATAATAATGGGAGAGAAGGCTTTTCTTTCCTTTTGATCATTTTTTTAGTATTATTGTTACACATTTACAACTAAAATAGGTATGCGATAAATAGTTTTTTAAACACCATACTGAAATAGCCTTTTGAAAGAAATTTATGGGATGGCTAGCACAGTGGTATGAAGTCGGCCTGTGGATCCTGAGGTCCCTGGTTCGATTCCCACAGGCGACAAATTTTCATAATTTGAAAAAGCTATCCCTGTGGCTCCTCCACCACTAACATGTTTGGGGGCCGTGATTTGACGACTGGTAACCGCACTTCACGCGCAAAATATATCACTTACCGAGATCTGCTTTAGCAGAGTGCCACACCCAGTAATGGGTAGAAGGCGTGATGATATATTTATTTATTTATTTAAAAAATTATGTCTATTTTATAATTGTTCTTATCGCTTACTGCTCTTTATTTTGCAATTTAGATATCAGATTTCATAACTTTAACATAAATATGAAGGCATAGGTACAAACAAAATTATGTAAGGCAGTCGGCATATTTTCGCCTGAACTTAGATCAATATAGCTATTCAATAATTGGCTGTTTCACAAAAATTTAAATATTTTATACGTTAATTTACGAACAAAAAATATGTTTTCCCTGATTTTTTTGTTTGTGAATTGAAATTGTTAACTTGGTACACTTCATTTTCAATCTGAAATAAATTTTGTCTATTTTATAATTGTTCCTATCGCTTATTTCTCTTTATTTTGCAATTTAGATATCAGAGTTCATAACATTAACATAAATATGAAGACATAGGTACAAACAAAATTATGAAGGGCAGTCGGCATATTTTCGCCTGATCTTAGATCAATATATCCATTAAATAATAGGCCTTTTCACAAAAATTTGATTATTTTATACGTTAATCTACGAACAAAAAATATGTTTTCCCTGTTTCTTTTATTTTATTGTAAGGTCTTACCAAGGAGAAAAAAATATTAATAAAGATTTATTAATTAATCGTGACGAAGATAGCATTAATATTACGAGAGAAAGGATAATAATGGGAGAGAAGGCTTTTCTTTCCTTTTGATAATTTTTTTAGTATTATTGTTACACATTTACAACTAAAATAGGTATGCGATAAATAGTTTTTTAAACACCATTCTGAAATAGCCTTTTGAAAGAAATTGAGTGTCACAAAATTATGGTACAGTTATAGAAATTTCTAATTTTTATGGTTCACTTGATGAGCTAGTGGTTTATATTTTTTGGAATAGTAATATAACTTTAAATAAATAAAAAAAAAACAAAAAGTAGTCAAAGTAACCCCTCCACGGTATGACAATTGCACACCGAGCCGCCCTGCGATGCATCCCGGGAGGAATCGGACTACCGATAGATACTGCATTAATCGCTGCTAATATAGTCACAATCCATTATTTAACTGCTACCCGAGAACTAACAATTTATATATCATTTTTTGTGTATAAAATATTCTCATATTTGCATATTACTTTCTACACTTTTAAATAAAATGTTTTGAGGAACTTTCCTGACTTGAAATAGTTATTTTGGTGCACTTCAATTTCAATCTAAAATCAATTTTGTCTATTTGATAACATTTTTTATCGCCCATGCACTTTATTTTGCAATTTAGATATCAGATTTCATAACTTTAACATAAATATGAAGACATAGGTACAAACAAAATTATGAAGGGCAGTCGGCATATTTTCGCCTGATCTTAGAACAATATATCCATTAAATAATGGGTTGTTTCACAAAAATTTGATTATTTTTTACGTTAAGGTGAACCATACGGGCTGAAGATAACAACAGAACAGTGGTGGAACGACGATCTGCCTCGATCTATTTGAAATAAAATATCTTTTTTATTATATATGAAACATATTATTTATTGTACATATTCTTGTAGTCTAAGGTTCAAAGTTTTATAATAATATTACTAATTTGACATATCTTTCATATAATAAAAGAAAATAAATTATATATCACACCACATTTAATTTGATTTTATTCAAAAATGGGCTCTACGATATCAATATCAAAAATACAGTAAATTATGAATACGACAGACTAAGCCTGATGAAATTTTCAGCCAAATTAAACATGACAATTTTTAGCCATTAAAAGAAAATAGGCAAAAATACCATGAAAAACAGAGTTTTTCTTTTTTTTCTCAAAAGTGTTGTGTTTAATTTGGCTGATTTTTTTTTGTGTTATAGACTATCTTAATTTTAAATATACATATTTTTTTTATTGAAAACGTAGAGCCCAATTTTGAGAAAATCTGACTCAAAATTGTGAATTTGGCTGCTTTATTTATATAATTTTTTTCATATATTTTCATGATTTATTTGCTCTTAATTAGTATTTATTCATGAACTACAATGTTATAAGAAAGTAATACACTGCTTTATATTTATCTATATAATAACATTCGTAAGAAATTAATTGTTGAAATTCAAATTTGCATAGATTTATTGTTGGTGTTCTTGAATCATGAGTTTTCGTTGTGTGATTCGGATTTTTGATGACGTATGATGTACACTCAAGCAGAGCTGGGCAAAATCACGAACAAAAGGAATTAAATCACAATTCACAAATCAAACAATTATTTTTTTGTGACAATTCACAATTCCACTTCATTTTCAAAGTGAATTAATTCACAAATCAAAGTGATTTGTGCTTTATTTATGTGAATTATAAATCACAAGCCTTTTTGTGAATTGGGGCTTGGGGCTTAAATCATATTTACAAGTACTTAATATTATCAATTTATTTAATATTTATTTTTTTTAAATATTAGGTGCATTATTATATGCCAAACATATGTGCAAAACCGAATGAAAACAGATGTAAGTAGATACGAGATGTGGCTATTAAATAACGAGACTGACGCTGTTTTAACATTTTATTTTGATCCTATTTACTTATTATCACCTTCAATATACACCCCTCCTCTATCCTTACAACGCTCCATGCGAATTTTCCATTGTTCGAAACAGTGCTGGAAGTCTTCTTCTGTCAGCTCCTTAAGAACGTGTGCCGATCTCTTTTTCAAAGCTCAAATCTTGTTGCTATTAAGGCAAATTTCACCTTAGGAAACAGATAGAAGTCGCACGGTGCAAGATCTGGCGAATAAGGCGGATGGTTCAACACTGGAATGCTGTATTTGGCTAGAAACCTCTTGACAGACATTGCGGAATGAGCCATCGCATTGTCTTGATGGAGAACCCATAACTTGTCCTTCCAAAATTCGGGTACTTATTTCAATAAATTATAACTTTTAGTAGCAGTTTTGCCAAGTTTCATGTAAAATTTCACAGCAATTCGTTGTTCTAATGTAGCACTTAACATTTTTCCGGAAAAACAAAAAAAAAACAACTCTAATGAGAACGAAAGCTACGACTATACGGATTTGTTTACAGAAGCGAGAGGTACTTCATTTGAATTAAGCCCAGAGAAATGATTTAAGCCTTTTTTTAGCTCTAAAACAATTCACAAGCCCAAATCAATTTATTTAAAGGTCTTAAGTCACAAGCCTGATTTGCGAATTTTTTAAAAAGGCTTAATTCACTTGATTTAAATCAAGAAATATGATTTAAATCAATTTATAATTCCTTTTGATTTAAATCATGCCCAGCTCTGCACTCAAGTATCGAAATTTCAGTCTAAATTAAATTTGGCTACCAGATATGTAAAAATGTTTTAAGATTGAGTATTAATGATAATAATAGTGAATATATTATATGTTGTTTGCAAAATAATCAAGTTTTACAAAATAATAAAGTAATAATAAAGTTTTTGGATATGGTTTTAACCTCAAACGTCAAATGTATGTAAGGTAAGTAGAATTGTATTTATAAGTGTTTATTTATTAATATTAAAGTTTTTATTTAACAGTTTTGAAGCGGACACTGCCTTAATAAGATTAGGCTGACAAAGTAAATACATCAGAACTATCGAAATGTTGCCCAGGAATAAACTATACATTCCATAAATGAAGTCTACTTTCGCTTATTTATATTTTTATATTGCAAGTATTTTTTACCGAATTTTACTATAAATTAATAGCAATGTTAAGTGTAGATATCAACAAGCGCAATTAGTTGGAAATAAAAATGCGTGGACAATCTGAAAACATGTTATGGGTGGAGGAAAGGAAGCATAGATTAACCACTTCAAACTTTGGTGAAGTGTGTAAACGAAAACTTCCAGCTGGACCACTTGTAGAAAGAATGCTTTACGTTCGAAATATTACAACTGCAGCAACTGATTGGGGTAAAACTAGAGAATCTGTGGCAATACAAGTTTATGAACAGGTAACTGGAGTTACAGTAAAACCATATGGTTTATTTGTTAATTTAGATCCTAATGCAGGATATTTAGCTGCTTTGCCAGATGGTTTATTTAATCAAAATAAGATAATTGAAGTGAAATGTCCATATTCAGCTCGAAATTTGTCACCAAAAGAAGCTGCTGTTAAAATAAAAAACTTCTGTTCTGTTTTAGATGGTGTTGAATTAAACTTAAAGACGAATCACAATTATTATTACCAAATACTAGGCCAGTTGTTCATAACAGGACGAAAGGAATGTGATTTTATTATTTGGACACCTCTGGGTATAGAAATAGAGACAATAAAAATTGATGAGCAGTTTGTTAAACGGATGCTACCAATATTAAAGACATTTTATGTAAAAGAACTTGTTCCAGAAATATTTGATTCACGAAAAGAAAGAAGTATGTCGATCAGGAATATGCCACAGAATCCATAGAAACAGTTAAAGTTAGATTTTTCTGTCAAATACTTTTTCTGACGCTCGTTAAAATCAAAGAATTTCTTTAGCAGAGAGATATTTTCTGCCGCTCACGTGAGTCAGAGAAATTATATGACATAATGAGTAAATATTCCGGCGTTTGAAGAAAAAATGGCATATTTTATGTGCAGTGAAAGTGACGTTTTGTGCTTCATCTGTAGTTAATGGACGAGTGCACAAAAAGTATCACTTTAGCTCCTTATAAAATAATATACTATCATATATGTTTATGTATAACTGAAATAAAAATGTGAGTAAAATGTTTTTATTTTTATATTATAATATCAAATAAAATAATATGTTTTATTAAATTTTAGTTTTTATTGTTGTCATATAGAAATATTTCTTGTGATTAAAAATAATTTTCTTGAAAATCTTCAAGTTTGTATAATTTTTAAACGCGCTCCAATACTCCTTCCACTATTCTATACAGATTTTTTCTGATTTTCTGTGATTGGCCAAATCTACATTTTTGTCAGAACCGCAAGAAACCTTACATACACGATAACAAATTGTTGGTTGACGAACTTCAGCCCGTATGTTTCACCTTAATCTACGAACAAAAAATATGTTTTCCCTGTTTTTTTTTCATTTTGTTGTAAGGTCTTACCAAGGTGGAAAAAATATTAATAAAGATTTATTAATTAATCGTGACGAAGTAGCTCTTGGTGACGAAGATAGCATTAATATTACGAGAGAAAGGATAATAATGGGAGAGAAGGCTTTTCTTTCCTTTTGATAATTTTTTTAGTATTATTGTTACACATTTACACCTAAAATAGGTATGCGATAAATAGTTTTTTAAACACCATACTGAAATAGCCTTTTGAAAGTAATTGACTGTCAAAAAATTATGTCTATTTTATAATTGTTCTTATCGCTTATTGCTCTTTATTTTGCAATTTAGATATCAGATTTCATAACTTTAACATAAATATGAAGGCATAGGTACAAACAAAATTATGTAAGGCAGTCGGCATATTTTCGCCTGAACTTAGATCAATATACCTATTCCATAATTGGCTGTTTCACAAAAATTTAAATATTTTATACGTTAATTTACGAACAAAAAATATGTTTTCCCTGATTTTTGTGTTTGTGACTTGAAATTGTTAATTTGGTGCACTTCATTTTCAATCAGAAATAAATTTTGTCTATTTTATAATTGTTCTTATCGCTTATTGCTCTTTATTTTGCAATTTAGATATCAGAGTTCATAACATTAACATAAATGTGAAGACATAGGTACAAACAAAATTGTGAAGGGCAGTCGGCATTTTTTCGCCTGATCTTAGATCTATATATCCATTAAATAATAGGCCGTTTCACAAAAATTTGATTATTTTATACGTTAATCTACGAACATAAAATATGTTTTCCCTGTTTCTTTTATTTTATTGTAAGGTCTTACCAAGAAGGAGAAAATATTAATAAAGATTTATTAATTAATCGTGACGAAGATAGCATTAATATTACGAGAGAAAGCATAATAATGGGAGAGAAGGCTCTTCTTTCCTTTTGATCATTTTTTTAGTATTATTGTTACACATTTACAACTAAAATAGGTATGCGATAGATAGTTTTTTAAACACCATACTGAAATAGCCTTTTGAAAGAAATTGAGTGTCAAAAAATTATGTCTATTTTATAATTGTTCTTATCGCTTACTGCTCTTTATTTTGCAATTTAGATATCAGATTTCATAACTTTAACATAAATATGAAGGCATAGGTACAAACAAAATTATGTAAGGCAGTCGGCATATTTTCGCCTGAACTTAGATCAATATACCTATTCCATAATTGGCTGTTTCACAAAAATTTAAATATTTTATACGTTAATTTACGAACAAAAAATATGTTTTCCCTGATTTTTTTGTTTGTGAATTGAAATTGTTAACTTGGTAACCTCATTTTCAATCTGAAATAAATTTTGTCTATTTTATAATTGTTCCTATCGCTTATTTCTCTTTATTTTGCAATTTAGATATCAGAGTTCATAACATTCACATAAATATGAAGACATAGGTACAAACAAAATTATGAAGGGCAGTCGGCATATTTTCGCCTGATCTTAGATCAATATATCCATTAAATAATAGGCCGTTTCACAAAAATTTGATTATTTTATACGTTAATCTACGACCAAAAAATATGTTTTCCCTGTTTCTTTTATTTTATTGTAAGGTCTTACCAAGAAGGAAAAAATATTAATAAAGATTTATTAATTAATCGTGACGAAGATAGCATTTATATTACGAGAGAAAGGATAATAATAGGAGAGAAGGCTTTTCTTTCCTTTTGATCATTTTTTTAATATTATTGTTACACATTTACAACTAAAATAGGTATGCGATAAATAGTTTTTTAAACACCATTCTGAAATAGCCTTTTGAAAGAAATTGACTGTCACAAAATTATGGTACAGTTATAGAAATTTCTAATTTTTATGATTCACTTGATGATCTAGTGGTTTTTATTTTTTGGAATAGTAATATAACTTTAAATAAATAAAAAAAAACAAAAAGTAGTCAAAGTAACCCCTCCACGGTATGACAATTGCACACCGAGCCGCCCTGCGATGCATCCCGGGAGGAATCGGACTACCGATAGATATTGCATTAATCGCTGCTAATATAGTCACAATCCATTATTTAACTGCTACCCGAGAACTAACAATTTATATATCATTTTTTGTGTATAAAATATTGTCATATTTGCATATTACTTTCTACACTTTTAAATAAAATGTTTTGAGGAACTTTCCTGACTTGAAATAGTTATTTTGGTGCACTTCAATTTCAATCTAAAATCAATTTTGTCTATTTGATAACATTTTTTATCGCCCATGCACTTTATTTTGCAATTTAGATATCAGATTTCATAACTTTAATATAAATATGAATGCATAGGTACAAATAAAATTATGAAACGCAGTCGGCATATTTTCGCCTGAACTTAGATCAATATACCTATTCAATAATTGGCTGTTTCACAAAAATTTAAATATTTTATACGTTAATTTACGAACAAAAAATATGATTTCCCTGATTTTTTTGTTTGTGACTTGAAATTGTTAACTTGGTGCACTTCATTTTCAATCCGAAATAAATTTTGTCTATTTTATAATTGTTCTTATCGCTTATTGCTCTTTATTTTGCAATTTAGATATCAGATTTCATAACTTTATCATAAATATGAAGACATAGGAACAAACAAAATTATGAAGGGCAGTCGGCATATTTTCGCCTGATCTTAGAACAATATATCCATTTTTACTAGGAAAAATATGAATAATGGTGGCACATTAATATATGTGAAACAAAATTTAATCTTTTCTAATATGAAATGTATTAACGATTTTTCTATAGAAAAACATTGTGAAATTTCTGCAACAGAAATAAATAATTGGGAATGTATAATTATATCTCTTTATAGATCACCCTCGGGTGAATTAATTATTTTCTATGATACATTAAAGAAAGTATTGAACAAATTACTTGATATTGATAAGAAGGTCTATATTTGTGGAGACTTTAATATTAATTTTTTAGAACAGAACGAGCATGTAAACAATCTAATTGATATAATAGAAAGCTATAATTTCAATATTCTAAATTTTGATATCACGAGAATATCATTTGGAAATAAAGGCTCGTGTATAGATAACATTATAACGAATTGTGAAATTGACTGCATTCATCACTATGTCAACAACACTCATTTGTCAGACCATTATGGAATTATCTGTCATGTAGATGCACCTACTGTTAATCAAAAAAGTAAATCGCAAGTGCACAATTATTACAGAATTATGAAAGAATCAAACTACAGTAAATTTATTGAATCTTTAACATTGTGCAATTGGGACATACTTTATGAAATTGTTAACGTTGAATCCAAAACTGAGACATTTATTGATATTTTTTTAGACATAATAAATCTGTATTTTCCAGTTGTCGCACGCGTGAGCAGATATCAAGAAGATATTATTAAATGGAGTAATCCAGAACTAGATCGTATGAAGGAGCATTTAAATTTTCTATGGGATCTGTCACAGTTAGATGAAAATTTTAAAATTAAATACAAAAATTTTAAGCTCAAATACAAATTGGCCATTAGAAATGCGAAGAAACAGTTTAATGATGAGAGAATAATAAATACTAACAATAAACAAAAAACTATGTGGAAAATAATACATGACGAATAGGGTAAGCAAAAAAATAACGTAAGTAACAACACAAACTTAACATCAACAGATTTTAATTCGTATTTCTCGAATATTGCGCATAGAATTATTAATAATTTGCATCCATCGAAGTTACATTATAGAAATTACCTCTATTCCTTTCAAAATGCAAATTCAAATTCTTTTTTTCTAGAACCAGTAACTTTACCTGAAATATTACAAATCATATTTTCATTAAATAATACAAACAGTTATGATATATACTATTTGAATTCGAAATTAATTAAACTCTCTGCTGATATAATTGCTCCTCACATAGTACACATTATTAACAGTTGCTTTGAAGCCGCCTGTTTCCCCAACTGTTTAAAGATAGCAAAGGTAATACCGATATATAAAAAGGGTGATCATAAAGACCCTTCAAATTTTCGACCTATCTCTATTTTACCAATAATTTCTAAAATTTTTGAAAAAGCTATTAAAAATAGAGTAATTTCTTTTTTTGAAAAATGTCATCTTTTTTTCACCAAATCAATTCGGATACAGATCAAAAATATCAACTACTAAAGCAACCATTAGCTTCATGTCTTACATAGTAGAAAATTTTGAAAAGCACAACTGTGTGTCAGCTACCTTCTGCGATCTATCCAAAGCTTTTGACTGTGTGTCGCATAATATTCTTGTCGAAAAACTTCAGTACTATGGTATTAGAGGCATTACTTTGAAATTAATCTGTTCATATCTGTCAGATAGAAAACAAATGGTATATTTTAAAAACTGTCTTTCTTCTAAAACAAATATTACAATTGGTGTCCCGCAAGGTTCTATATTAGGTCCGTTACTGTTTCTAATTTACATAAATGACCTTCCCTTTAATATTCCAACAGATGTGTTACTCTATGCGGACGATACAACTATATTACATGCAGATTCAAATCTTAAAAGTCTTGAAATATGCACTAAGAAATCTGTTGATATAGCTTCAGACTGGTTTAGTTCAAATAAACTTAATCTAAATATAGAGAAAAATCTGCATTTATTATTTTCCACAAATAGAAATCTGATTAACAAGGGTGCTGTTAAGTTTCTGGGTTTTCACTTTGATTCTCAAATCAATTGGAAAATTCATGTAGACAAAATGGCTAACTCATTAAATAAAATCATTTTTTTATTAAGACATTTAGTTCCTATAATTTCACAAGAAGTAGCTAAATCTGTTTATTACGCTCATTTTCAGTCTATAATAAGTTACGGTATTGAACTTTGGGGTAATTCCTGTGACACCAATAGAATATTTAAACTCCAAAAAACTGCTTTGCGAGTTTTAATAGGTCTTCGACGAACAGACCATTGTAAAGATCATTTCATAAATTTAAAGATACTAACACTTCCTTCTTTATATATTTTACAATGTTTAATTTATATCAAGGAGAACATCACATCTTTCGAAACTGCTGCTCACGAGTATAATACTAGGAAGAAAACTAATTTGAGATTATTTAATTCAAAATTTAAAGTAAGTTGCAATAGCGTTTTCAGTAATGGAATCAAATTATACAATCATCTACCTCACGAAATACGTGAAATGAATATGTGTAAATTTTAAATATATATTAAAACAATATTGTTAAACTCAGCTTTATACAAGATATCTGATTTTATCAGTTACAATTTGTTGTCAGTTAATACTACTGCAAATCTGTTTTTCTCTGCCGGACTCACCTGTATATTTTGTTGTACAATAAGGTTTAAATAAATAAATAAATAAATAAATTAAATAATGGGTTGTTTCACAAAAATTTGATTATTTTATACGTTCATCTACGAACAAAAAATATGTTTTCCCTGTTTTTTTTTTCATTTTGTTGTAAGGTCTTACCAAGGAGGAAAAAATATTAATAAAGATTTATTAATTAATCGTGACGAAGTAGCTCTTGGTGACGAAGATAGCATTAATATTACGAGAGAAAGGATAATAATGGGAGAGAAGGCTTTTCTTTCCTTTTGATCATTTTTTTAGTATTATTGTTACACATTTACAACTAAAATAGGTATGCGATAAATAGTTTTTTAAACACCATACTGAAATAGCCTTTTGAAAGTAATTGACTGTCAAAAAATTATGTCTATTTTATAATTGTTCTTATCGCTTATTGCTCTTTATTTTGCAATTTAGATATCAGATTTCATAACTTTAACATAAATATGAAGGCATAGGTACAAACAAAATTATGTAAGGCAGTCGGCATATTTTCGCCTGAACTTAGATCAATATACCTATTCCATAATTGGCTGTTTCACAAAAATTTAAATATTTTATACGTTAATTTACGAACAAAAAATATGTTTTCCCTGTTTCTTTTATTTTATTGTAAGGTCTTACCAAGGAGGAAAAAATATTAATAAAGATTTATTAATTAATCGTGACGAAGTAGCTCTCGGTGACGAAGATAGCATTAATATTACGAGAGAAAGGATACGATAATCTACGAACAAAAAATATGTTTTCCCTGTTTCTTTTATTTTATTGTAAGGTCTTACCAAGGAGGAAAAAATATTAATAAAGATTTATTAATTAATCGTGACGAAGATAGCATTAATATTACGAAAGAAACTATAATAATGGGAGAGAAGGCTTTTCTTTCCTTTTGATAATTTTTTTAGTATTATTGTTACACATTTACAACTAAAATAGGTATGCAATAAATAGTTTTTTAAACACCATACTGAAATAGCCTTTTGAAAGTAATTGACTGTCAAAAAATTATGTCTATTTTATAATTGTTCTTATCGCTTATTGCTCTTAATTTTGCAATTTAGATATCATAACATTAACATAAATATGAAGACATAGGAACAAACAAAATTATGAAGGGCAGTCGGCATATTTTCGCCTGATCTTACATCAATATATCCATTAAATAATAGGCCGTTTCACAAAAATTTGATTATTTTATACGATAGTCTACGAACAAAAAATATGTTTTCCCTGTTTCTTTTATTTTATTGTAAGGTCTTACCAAGGAGGAAAAAATATTAATAAAGATTTATTAATTAATCGTGACGAAGATAGCATTAATATTACGAAAGAAACTATAATAATGGGAGAGAAGGCTTTTCTTTCCTTTTGATCATTTTTTTAGTATTATTGTTACACATTTACAACTAAAATAGGTATGCGATAAATAGTTTTTTAAACACCATTCTGAAATAGCCTTTTGAAAGAAATTGACTGTCACAAAATTATGGTACAGTTATAGAAATTTCTAATTTTTATGGTTCACTTGATGAGCTAGTGGTTTATATTTTTTGGAATAGTAATATAACTTTAAATAAATAAAAAAAAAACAAAAAGTAGTCAAAGTAACCCCTCCGAGGTATGACAATTGCACACCGAGCCGCCCTGCGATGCATCCCGGGAGGAATCGGACTACCGATAGATACTGCATTAATCGCTGCTAATATAGTCACAATCCATTATTTAACTGCTACCCGAGAACTAACAATTTATATATCATTTTTTGTGTATAAAATATTGTCATATTTGCATATTACTTTCTACACTTTGAAATAAAATGTTTTGAGGAACTTTCCTGACTTGAAATAGTAATTTTGGTGCACTTCAATTTCAATCTAAAATCAATTTTGTCTATTTGATAACATTTTTTATCGCCCATGCACTTTATTTTGCAATTTAGATATCAGATTTCATAACTTTAATATAAATATGAATGCATAGGTACAAATAAAATTATGAAACGCAGTCGGCATATTTTCGCCTGAACTTAGATCAATATACCTATTCAATAATTGGCTGTTTCACAAAAATTTAAATATTTTATACGTTAATTTACGAACAAAAAATATGTTTTCCCTGATTTTTTTGTTTGTGACTTGAAATTGTTGACTTGGTGCACTTCATTTTCAATCTGAAATAAATTTTGTCTATTTTATAATTGTTCTTATCGCTTATTGCTCTTTATTTTGCAATTTAGATATCAGAGTTCATAACATTAACATAAATATGAAGACATAGGAACAAACAAAATTATGAAGGGCAGTCGGCATATTTTCGCCTGATCTTAGATCAATATATCCATTAAATAATAGGCCGTTTCACAAAAATTTGATTATTTTATACGTTAATCTACGACCAAAAAATATGTTTTCCCTGTTTCTTTTATTTTATTGTAAGGTCTTACCAAGAAGGAGAAAATATTAATAAAGATTTATTAATTAATCGTGACGAAGATAGCATTTATATTACGAGAGAAAGGATAATAATAGGAGAGAAGGCTTTTCTTTCCTTTTGATCATTTTTTCAGTATTATTGTTACACATTTACAACTAAAATAGGTATGCGATAAATAGTTTTTTAAACACCATACTGAAATAGCCTTTTGAAAGAAATTGACTGGCACAAAATTATGGTACAGTTATAGAAATTTCTAATTTTTATGGTTCACTTGATGAGCTAGTGGTTTATATTTTTTGGAATAGTAATATAACTTTAAATAAATAAAAAAAAAAACAAAAAGTAGTCAAAGTAACCCCTCCACGGTATGACAATTGCACACCGAGCCGCCCTGCGATGCATCCCGGGAGGAATCGGACTACCGATAGATGCTGCATTAATCGCTGCTAATATAGTCATAATCCATTATTTAACTGCTACCCGAGAACTAACAATTTATATATCATTTTTTGTGTATAAAATATTGTCATATTTGCATATTACTTTCTACACTTTGAAATAAAATGTTTTGAGGAACTTTCCTGACTTGAAATAGTTATTTTGGTGCTCTTCAATTTCAATCTAAAATCAATTTTGTCTATTTGATAACATTTTTTATCGCCCATGCACTTTATTTTGCAATTTAGATATCAGATTTCATAACTTTAATATAAATATGAATGCATAGGTACAAATAAAATTATGAAACGCAGTCGGCATATTTTCGCCTGAACTTAGATAAATATACCTATTCAATAATTGGCTGTTTCACAAAAATTTAAATATTTTATACGTTAATTTACGAACAAAAAATATGTTTTCCCTGATTTTTTTGTTTGTGACTTGAAATTGTTAACTTGGTGCACTTCATTTTCAATCTGAAATAAATTTTGTCTATTTTATAATTGTTCTTATCGCTTATTGCTCTTTATTTTGCAATTTAAATATCAGATTTCATAACTTTAACATAAATATGAAGACATAGGTACAAACAAAATTATGAAGGGCAGTCGGCATATTTTCGCCTGATCTTAGAACAATATATCCATTAAATAATGGGTTGTTTCACAAAAATTTGATTATTTTTTACGTTAAGGTGAACCATACGGGCTGAAGATAACAACAGAACAGTGGTGGAACGACGATCTGCCTCGATCTATTTGAAATAAAATATCTTTTTTATTATATATGAAACATATTATTTATTGTACATATTCTTGTAGTCTAAGGTTCAAAGTTTTATAATAATATTACTAATTTGACATATCTTTCATATAATAAAAGAAAATAAATTATATATCACACCAAATTTAATTTGAATTTATTCAAAAATGGGCTCTACGATATCAATATCAAAAATACAGTAAATTATGAATACGACAGACTAAGCCTGATGAAATTTTCAGCCAAATTAAACATGACAATTTTTAGCCATTAAAAGAAAATAGGCAAAAATACCATGAAAAACAGAGTTTTTCTTTTTTTTCTCAAAAGTGTTGTGTTTAATTTGGCTGATTTTTTTTTTGTGTTATAGACTATCTTAATTTTAAATATACATATTTTTTTATTGAAAACGTAGAGCCCAATTTTGAGAAAATCTGACTCAAAATTGTGAATTTGGCTGCTTTATTTATATAATTTTTTTCATATATTTTCATGATTTATTTGCTCTTAATTAGTATTTATTCATGAACTACAATGTTATAAGAAAGTAATACACTGCTTTATATTTATCTATATAATAACATTCGTAAGAAATTAATTGTTGAAATTCAAATTTGCATAGATTTATTGTTGGTGTTCTTGAATCATGAGTTTTCGTTGTGTGATTCGGATTTTTGATGACGTATGATGTACACTCAAGCAGAGCTGGGCAAAATCACGAACAAAAGGAATTAAATCACAATTCACAAATCAAACAATTATTTTTTTGTGACAATTCACAATTCCACTTCATTTTCAAAGTGAATTAATTCACAAATCAAAGTGATTTGTGCTTTATTTATGTGAATTATAAATCACAAGCCTTTTTGTGAATTGGGGCTTGAGACTTGGGGCTTGGGGCTTAAATCATATTTACAAGTACTTAATATTATCAATTTATTTAATATTTATTTTTTTTAAATATTAGGTGCATTATTATATGCCAAACATATGTGCAAAACCGAATGAAAACAGATGTAAGTAGATACGAGATGTGGCTATTAAATAACGAGACTGACGCTGTTTTAACATTTTATTTTGATCCTATTTACTTATTATCACCTTCAATATACACCCCTCCTCTATCCTTACAACGCTCCATGCGAATTTTCCATTGTTCGAAACAGTGCTGGAAGTCTTCTTCTGTCAGCTCCTTAAGAACGTGTGCCGATCTCTTTTTCAAAGCTCAAATCTTGTTGCTATTAAGGCAAATTTCACCTTAGGAAACAGATAGAAGTCGCACGGTGCAAGATCTGGCGAATAAGGCGGATGGTTCAACACTGGAATGCTGTATTTGGCTAGAAACCTCTTGACAGACATTGCGGAATGAGCCATCGCATTGTCTTGATGGAGAACCCATAACTTGTCCTTCCAAAATTCGGGTACTTATTTCAATAAATTATAACTTTTAGTAGCAGTTTTGCCAAGTTTCATGTAAAATTTCACAGCAATTCGTTGTTCTAATGTAGCACTTAACATTTTTCCGGAAAAACAAAAAAAAACAACTCTAATGAGAACGAAAGCTACGACTATACGGATTTGTTTACAGAAGCGAGAGGTACTTCATTTGAATTAAGCCCAGAGAAATGATTTAAGCCTTTTTTTAGCTCTAAAACAATTCACAAGCCCAAATCAATTTATTTAAAGGTCTTAAGTCACAAGCCTGATTTGCGAATTTTTTAAAAAGGCTTAATTCACTTGATTTAAATCAAGAAATATGATTTAAATCAATTTATAATTCCTTTTGATTTAAATCATGCCCAGCTCTGCACTCAAGTATCGAAATTTCAGTCTAAATTAAATTTGGCTACCAGATATGTAAAAATGTTTTAAGATTGAGTATTAATGATAATAATAGTGAATATATTATATGTTGTTTGCAAAATAATCAAGTTTTACAAAATAATAAAGTAATAATAAAGTTTTTGGATATGGTTTTAACCTCAAACGTCAAATGTATGTAAGGTAAGTAGAATTGTATTTATAAGTGTTTATTTATTAATATTAAAGTTTTTATTTAACAGTTTTGAAGCGGACACTGCCTTAATAAGATTAGGCTGACAAAGTAAATACATCAGATCTATCGAAATGTTGCCCAGGAATAAACTATACATTCCATAAATGAAGTCTACTTTCGCTTATTTATATTTTTATATTGCAAGTATTTTTTACCGAATTTTACTATAAATTAATAGCAATGTTAAGTGTAGATATCAACAAGCGCAATTAGTTGGAAATAAAAATGCGTGGACAATCTGAAAACATGTTATGGGTGGAGGAAAGGAAGCATAGATTAACCACTTCAAACTTTGGTGAAGTGTGTAAACGAAAACTTCCAGCTGGACCACTTGTAGAAAGAATGCTTTACGTTCGAAATATTACAACTGCAGCAACTGATTGGGGTAAAACTAGAGAATCTGTGGCAATACAAGTTTATGAACAGGTAACTGGAGTTACAGTAAAACCATATGGTTTATTTGTTAATTTAGATCCTAATGCAGGATATTTAGCTGCTTTGCCAGATGGTTTATTTAATCAAAATAAGATAATTGAAGTGAAATGTCCATATTCAGCTCGAAATTTGTCACCAAAAGAAGCTGCTGTTAAAATAAAAAACTTCTGTTCTGTTTTAGATGGTGTTGAATTAAACTTAAAGACGAATCACAATTATTATTACCAAATACTAGGCCAGTTGTTCATAACAGGACGAAAGGAATGTGATTTTATTATTTGGACACCTCTGGGTATAGAAATAGAGACAATAAAAATTGATGAGCAGTTTGTTAAACGGATGCTACCAATATTAAAGACATTTTATGTAAAAGAACTTGTTCCAGAAATATTTGATTCACGAAAAGAAAGAAGTATGTCGATCAGGAATATGCCACAGAATCCATAGAAACAGTTAAAGTTAGATTTTTCTGTCAAATACTTTTTCTGACGCTCGTTAAAATCAAAGAATTTCTTTAGCAGAGAGATATTTTCTGCCGCTCACGTGAGTCAGAGAAATTATATGACATAATGAGTAAATATTCCGGCGTTTGAAGAAAAAATGGCATATTTTATGTGCAGTGAAAGTGACGTTTTGTGCTTCATCTGTAGTTAATGGACGAGTGCACAAAAAGTATCACTTTAGCTCCTTATAAAATAATATACTATCATATATGTTTATGTATAACTGAAATAAAAATGTGAGTAAAATGTTTTTATTTTTATATTATAATATCAAATAAAATAATATGTTTTATTAAATTTTAGTTTTTATTATTGTCATATAGAAATATTTCTTGTGATTAAAAATAATTTTCTTGAAAATCTTCAAGTTTGTATAATTTTTAAACGCGCTCCAATACTCCTACTATTCTATACAGATTTTTTCTGATTTTCTGTGATTGGCCAAATCTACATTTTTGTCAGAACCGCAAGAAACCTTACATACACGATAACAAATTGTTGGTTGACGAACTTCAGCCCGTATGTTTCACCTTAATCTATGAACAAAAAATATGTTTTTCCTGTTTTTTTTTCATTTTGTTGTAAGGTCTTACCAAGGAGGAAAAAATATTAATAAAGATTTATTAATTAATCGTGACGAAGTAGCTCTTGGTGACGAAGATAGCATTAATATTACGAGAGAAAGGATAATAATGGGAGAGAAGGCTTTTCTTTCCTTTTGATCATTTTTTTAGTATTATTGTTACACATTTACAACTAAAATAGGTATGCGATAAATAGTTTTTTAAACACCATACTGAAATAGCCTTTTGAAAGAAATTGACTGTCACAAAATTATGGTCCAGTTAAATAAATTTCTAATTTTTATGGTTCACTTGATGAGCTAGTGGTTTTTATTTTTTGGAATAGTAATATAACTTTAAATAAATAAAAAAAAACAAAAAGTAGTCAAAGTAACCCCTCCACGGTATGACAATTGCACACCGAGCCGCCCTGCGATGCATCCCGGGAGGAATCGGACTACCGATAGATACTGCATTAATCGCTGCTAATATAGTCACAATCCATTATTTTACTGCTACCCGAGAACTAACAATTTATATATCATTTTTTGTGTATAAAATATTCTCATATTTGCATATTACTTTCTACACTTTTAAATAAAATGTTTTGAGGAACTTTCCTGACTTGAAATAGTTATTTTGGTGCACTTCAATTTCAATCTAAAATCAATCTATTTGATAACATTTTTTATCGCCCATGCACTTTATTTTGCAATTTAGATATCAGATTTTATAACTTTAATATAAATATGAATGCATAGGTACAAATAAAATTATGAAACGCAGTCGGCATATTTTCGCCTGAACTTAGATCAATATACCTATTCAATAATTGGCTGTTTCACAAAAATTTAAATATTTTATACGTTGACTTACGAACAAAAAATATGTTTTCCCTGATTTTTGTGTTTGTGACTTGAAATTGTTAATTTGGTGCACTTCATTTTCAAACTGAAAGAAATTTTGTCTATTTTATAATTGTTCTTATCGCTTATTGCTCTTTATTTTGCAATTTAGATATCAGATTTCATAACTTTAACATAAATATGAAGGCATAGGTACAAACAAAATTATGTAAGGCAGTCGGCATATTTTCGCCTGAACTTAGAACAATATATCCATTAAATAATGGGTTGTTTCACAAAAATTTGATTATTTTATACGTTAATCTACAAACAAAAAATATGTTTTCCCTGTTTTTTTTTATTTTGTTGTAAGGTCTTACAAAGGAGGGAAAAATATTAATAAAGATTTATTAATTAATCGTGACGAAGTAGCTCTTGGTGACGAAGATAGCATTAATATTACGAGAGAAAGGATAATAATGGGAGAGAAGGCTTTTCTTTCATTTTGATCATTTTTTTAGTATTATTGTTACACATTTACAACTAAAATAGGTATGCGATAAATAGTTTTTTAAACACCATTCTGAAATAGCCTTTTGAAAGAAATTGACTGTCAAAAAATTATGTCTATTTTATAATTGTTCTTATCGCTTATTGCTCTTTATTTTGCATATAGATATAGATACTGCATTAATCGCTGCTAATATAGTCACAATCCATTATTTAACTGCTACCCGAGAACTAACAATTTATATATCATTTTTTGTGTATAAAATATTGTCATATTTGCATATTACTTTCTACACTTTGTAATAAAATGTTTTGAGGAACTTTCCTGACTTGAAATAGTAATTTTGGTGCACTTCAATTTCAATCTAAAATCAATTTTGTCTATTTGATAACATTTTTTATCGCCCATGCACTTTATTTTGCAATTTAGATATCAGATTTCATAACTTTAATATAAATATGAATGCATAGGTACAAATAAAATTATGAAACGCAGTCGGCATATTTTCGCCTGAACTTAGATCAACAAAAATTTAAATATTTTATACGTTAATTTACGAACAAAAAATATGTTTTCCCTGATTTTTTTGTTTGTGACTTGAAACTGTTAACTTGGTGCACTTCATTTTCAATCTGAAAGAAATTTTGTCTATTTTATAATTGTTCTTATCGCTTATTGCTCTTTATTTTGCAATTTAGATATCAGATTTCATAACTTTAAGATAAATATGAAGACATAGGAACAAACAAAATTATGAAGGGCAGTCGGCATATTTTCGCCTGATCTTAGAACAATATATCCATTAAATAATGGGTTGTTTCACAAAAATTTGATTATTTTATACGTTAATCTACGAACAAAAAATATGTTTTCCCTGTTTCTTTTATTTTATTGTAAGGTCTTACCAAGGAGGAAAAAATATTAATAAAGATTTATTAATTAATCGTGACGAAGATAGCATTAATATTACGAGAGAAAGGATAATAATGGGAGAGAAGGCTTTTCTTTCCTTTTGATAATTTTTTTAGTATTATTGTTACACATTTACAACTAAAATAGGTATGCGATAAATAGTTTTTTAAACACCATACTGAAATAGCCTTTTGAAAGTAATTGACTGTCAAAAAATTATGTCTATTTTATAATTGTTCTTATCGCTTATTGCTCTTTATTTTGCAATTTAGATATCAGATTTCATAACTTTAACATAAATATGAAGGCATAGGTACAAACAAAATTATGTAAGGCAGTCGGCATATTTTCGCCTGAACTTAGATCAATATACCTATTCCATAATTGGCTGTTTCACAAAAATTTAAATATTTTATACGTTAATTTACGAACAAAAAATATGTTTTCCCTGATTTTTTTGTTTGTGACTTGAAACTGTTAACTTGGTGCACTTCATTTTCAATCTGAAATAAATTTTGTCTATTTTATAATTGTTCTTATCGCTTATTGCTCTTTATTTTGCAATTTAGATATCAGATTTCATAACTTTAAGATAAATATGAAGACATAGGAACAAACAAAATTATGAAGGGCAGTCGGCATATTTTCGCCTGATCTTAGAACAATATATCCATTAAATAATGGGTTGTTTCACAAAAATTTGATTATTTTATACGTTAATCTACGAACAAAAAATATGTTTTCCCTGTTTTTTTTTTCATTTTGTTGTAAGGTCTTACCAAGGAGGAAAAAATATTAATAAAGATTTATTAATTAATCGTGACGAAGTAGCTCTTGGTGACGAAGATAGCATTAATATTACGAGAGAAAGGATAATAATGGGAGAGAAGGCTTTTCTTTCCTTTTGATAATTTTTTTAGTATTATTGTTACACATTTACAACTAAAATAGGTATGCGATAAATAGTTTTTTAAACACCATTCTGAAATAGCCTTTTGAAAGAAATTGAGTGTCACAAAATTATGGTACAGTTATAGAAATTTCTAATTTTTATGGTTCACTTGATGAGCTAGTGGTTTATATTTTTTGGAATAGTAATATAACTTTAAATAAATAAAAAAAAACAAAAAGTAGTCAAAGTAACCCCTCCACGGTATGACAATTGCACACCGAGCCGCCCTGCGATGCATCCCGGGAGGAATCGGACTACCGATAGATACTGCATTAATCGCTGCTAATATAGTCACAATCCATTATTTAACTGCTACCCGAGAACTAACAATTTATATATCATTTTTTGTGTATAAAATATTCTCATATTTGCATATTACTTTCTACACTTTTAAATAAAATGTTTTGAGGAACTTTCCTGACTTGAAATAGTTATTTTGGTGCACTTCAATTTCAATCTAAAATCAATTTTGTCTATTTGATAACATTTTTTATCGCCCATGCACTTTATTTTGCAATTTAGATATCAGATTTCATAACTTTAATATAAATATGAATGCATAGGTACAAATAAAATTATGAAACGCAGTCGGCATATTTTCGCCTGAACTTAGATCAATATACCTATTCCATAATTGGCTGTTTCACAAAAATTTAAATATTTTATACGTTAATTTACGAACAAAAAATATGTTTTCCCTGATTTTTTTGTTTGTGAATTGAAATTGTTAACTTGGTACACTTCATTTTCAATCTGAAATAAATTTTGTCTATTTTATAATTGTTCCTATCGCTTATTTCTCTTTATTTTGCAATTTAGATATCAGAGTTCATAACATTAACATAAATATGAAGACATAGGTACAAACAAAATTATTGAGGGCAGTCGGCATATTTTCGCCTGATCTTAGATCAATATATCCATTAATTAATAGGCCGTTTCACAAAAATTTGATTATTTTATACGTTAATCTACGAACAAAAAATATGTTTTCCCTGTTTCTTTTATTTTATTGTAAGGTCTTACCAAGGAGGAAAAAATATTAATAAAGATTTATTAATTAATCGTGACGAAGATAGCATTAATATTACGAGAGAAAGGATAATAATGGGAGAGAAGGCTTTTCTTTCCTTTTGATCATTTTTTTAGTATTATTGTTACACATTTACAACTAAAATAGGTATGCGATAAATAGTTTTTTAAACACCATACTGAAATAGCCTTTTGAAAGAAATTGACTGTCACAAAATTATGGTCCAGTTACATAAATTTCTAATTTTTATGGTTCACTTGATGAGCTAGTGGTTTATATTTTTTGGAATAGTAATATAACTTTAAATAAATAAAAAAAAACAAAAAGTAGTCAAAGTAACCCCTCCACGGTATGGAGGGATGGAAAACACGTTCGAAAAAATAAATTCGAGATTTTTTTGGACACATTTAAGAAAGGACGTCAAGAATTATGTAAGACATTGTGTGTCATGCGCACAACGGAAAACATCTCCACATTTACGACCTGCTCCACTAATGAAATTCAAATTAAGTAGTAGACCTTTTGAGCGAATCGCGATGGATGTAGTGGGACCCCTTGTTGTTACGTCAGCCGGAAACCGATACATTTTAACAGTTCAAGACGCGGCTACACGTTATGTAGAAGCCTTTCCTATGCGAGACCAAACTGCCGAAACAGTAGCGAAAACTTTTGTACAAATTTTGTATCAAAATTAATGAAAGAATTGTGTAAAGTACTTAACATCGAACGTTTACACACGACAGCGTACCGACCACAAACTAACGCAAGTTTAGAGCGTAGTCATCGCACGCTCAAAGATATTCTCTCGCATTACGTTAACCCGCACCATACAGATTGGGACGAATGGCTGCCCTTTGCTGTTTCAGCTTTCTGCAATACTATGCATTCTATGCTCGGGGATACGCCATTTTTCCTAATGTTTGGGCGCGACATTGAATTGCCGTTTGACGAAATCATTCGTCCTCTTAGAACTAGATACGATACCGACTCAAACTATGTAGCTGAATTTATGCAACGCTCAAAAATTGCACATTCTAATGCCCGCCAACAGCTGGATAATAACATTGACCGTGTACACCGTACATTTAATAAGAAAACTTCCGGAGTCAAGTTTCAACTTGGTGACCGAGTTTATTTGTATACACCAGCTATCAAGGTCGGCACTAGTGCTAAGCTAGCTAAGAAATGGTCAGGACCGTATCGCATAATTGAAATGCGGGACGTAAATGCGGTAATAAAAGAAATTCGTGGTCGTAGAGAAATAAAAGTACATGTCAATAGATTGAAGCATTGTTATGTGACAGAGAACGACTTAAACAATGAGGTAGAAGTTGCTAATCCTGTTAGTTCGTCCGAAACAACGAATTATACGGAGAATGATGATACAAATATAATTATTCCGTGGTCAGCTAGAAAGTCTTTGGTAAAACCAAAAGAAGTTCCAGCTGAATCGTGACCAGTCCATTTAACAGCTTTTCAGTTACAGATTTGTCCGGAAATTCCAGGACCAGTACCAATCAATCGGCGTCCGGGAGTAACACCACGTCCTCACACTACGATACCACACTGTCAGACGCTAGTATCGTTACTACGCGAGAAGTTCCAACAGCACAGACGTACGCCACCCGAAGTCGCGGAGCCGTCCCTGACCATTCGTGGATACGGAACACTCGAGTGTAGGGCTCAGTGAAAAAGAATAGACATATTTTAGCCTTTAAGATGCTTTTGTTAATTTTAGTTTTATTATGTTTGAGAAGCGGAGGGCTGGAACTAATTGCGTTCGATTGCGCGGACCCGGACATGGAAATATCGAACATTTCCTTATTAGATGTCAAACCCTGCTTAGACCCGAAGAACAACTCTGAAGAAACAACGACACGAATCCAACTCGTCCAAGAGCGTAGGTACACTGAGGTGCACGTTTTCAAATGTCTAGTCACCGTGCAGCAGATGGTTCAGCACTGTGGTATGCATTCACATACTAGTGCAGTTTCCGGTAGTTTTTCACACTTCATACAATATGTGAAAGCAGAAAGTTGCTTGGAAGCCCACCAGTTCCAAAGACTAGACTTGACGGGACTGGGAGCCGGAATTGTCTCTGGTTTACTTCAGAATGGGACAACAGAGGTTTCAGCAACACTCGAGGGCCACCTGTAACCGAGTGGAAAATGCAACGGTGTACGCTACACTCTACACGGTACCACCTATGAGGACGTCATCGTTAGCGCAGCCATCACCATCAAGCTATTTGACTATCTCGCCATAGCCGATGTCCAGGAGAATACAGTACGACTCCGTACGGGCACAATTTGTCCGTACATACTGCTTCGACGACGTGGCAGGAGAAGTCATATGGCAGGCCGAGCATGCTGATCGATGCACAGAACGAGGGATGGACGTCCTCTACGAGGGAACAGCCACAATATTGACGGTCAACAACACCAAAACGAAATACGTTGTGGTGGAGGCACGTGATACAGTGTTTGCTTTACGGCTGATTCAGGCAGAGCTAGTGTGCTATAAACCAACTTGGCGCACCGAGCAAAATCGCCTGATCGTAATTTTTGAATCCTCTCTTGGCTTCTTTTTCCAAAAGTCAAGGAGAGTGACACAGAACACTGATGTTATGGCTCAAGTTATTAGCAAGCTGCTGTTTTTAGAAATTGCTTTTAAACAGCAGGCTAAGGGTCTTTTATACGACGCCATATTGATGCGATGCCATCTACGAGAAGCAATCCTGAAAAACCGTATCATGTTGGCCTTGTAGAAACCGGATATTGTCAGTGGACTCGTAAAAGAAGCGGCAGGACACATGGGCCGAGTAATGGAAGAAGTGCTGTACATAACTCGGTGCAGCGCAAAAATTGAGGATTTCCGGAAGACAAAATTCTGTTACCAGCAGCTCCCGATTATGTACAACAATGAGAGTAAGTTTATGGCCCCGATCACTCACATCATTCAAAATCACGGAACCCAGGTGCATTGTGATAGTCAATTACCAGTGATGTTCCACCTAGAGGGCAAGTGTTTGGAGGTGGATCCGGAATTACGACGGACACAACCAGAGCCTTTCGTCCTGGATGCTAACGAGCCAAGCGAGGTGGTGCCGATGATGAAGATCGCGCTAATCAGTGCGCACGGGGTCTACAGCCGGCAAAATATGGAGGCGTTCCAGCACACGCTGATGTTTCCGAACGAACGTCGCGCCGTCGCTAACCTGATGACACGACGAGTTACAGGAGCCGAAGTAGACAGCCAGGGTTACCATATGCCAAGCGTTTTCAGTAGTGGAGAATTCGCAAAAATGGCCTGGAGCGCAGCGGAAGAAGTGTGGGGGTTCCTATCATACACAGGAAACCTTTTTTCAATATTCATGCCCCTGTACATATTTTACAACGTCATCAGGTATGTAGCGACGGTGATTTTAAATTTGTTTAGTTTGCAAAAACCCGCTCCAGAGCAACCTCATCGCAAATGGTTTCTGCTGGCCAGCTTCTGGGATGCATTTACCACACGATACCTAGTGAACTTAGCACGTCAAGACGCCCCAAGCCCAAATGATTTGGAAGCATCGCCGTCACTGATGTACCCACAACCGCCGCAGAATCAAACACCAAGTCATAACTCCGGTCCGCCGCAATACGACGCCAGTTCCTCCACCCACGCCGCCCTTCTCCGTACCCCTCTAACGACGTAGTAAGTAAGAGGCCAACCCGACCAATATTGAATCAGATTGACCCCGTTGAACTTGACTTTAATTTTTAATTAAAGCCAAGTTTAAAGGGGAGGGTAATGTAACAGTCACGTAGTTCAATTAAATAATATGATGAATTTGCTATTATTATTACCGTGACTGTTGCAATCGCGGATCAGTAACCTGGGTGTCTTCCGCTGCATATTGCTGACTAGCAGCAAGCAGTGGAATACTACCAGCAAATTGCTGATACGATTAATCTGATTCGATGGACATTTTGCTGTCTTCGAGGTAAACGCATTCATTCTCGATTCGGTTACTTCCAAGACCAGAACGCGCGGTTCGGCTGGCATTTTATAGACAATCACTTGTAATCTTAACTTATTAGAACCGTTTACGTTAATAGACTGTGTGTGTGTGTAATTTAAAACTACCCTTCCATCTTACAGCACGTCGTGGGACGACACAGAGATACAGGTAAGTATAAGCTTGTTTATCTATTTATCATCCCGTATAATTCGGTACGTCGACGGGGGTTGTGCTTCATTGACATAACCCACTGTTACATATGTAAATAACCTACAAGTAAAATCCGCGACTGACAGTGAAAATCACTAGATTCTACTAAATGTCACTAGAATTCACATGAATTTTTTTTAGGCATAAAATAATTAGTTCTAATATCCTAGTATTAACTAACAATGACCTAAAATTAATCTGTGCAACGAAAATAAAATTTAAGCAGTAGTTACGCTAAACTCACTCGTGACAATTAAAAGACTCATCAGGTGCTGCCCTCCGTGGCGACTTTTGGTAACGGACAAAATCTGAAGACAAGCGAATTTGACAAAAACGGTTCCGCGCCCACGAAAATCATTGAAAAAACGTATAAAAACAACCGGACTCGCATCGTGACCTGGCTCATATGTTATGTGTGTATCAAAACGACTTGAAAATACAGGGAACACACTTGAAAACCGAACGCAAGTAATACTTTCGGTTTGACGATTCAGGTTAGATCTAATGTTAACTGTTAATAAGTAGTTCGGTCAGACAGATATTTTGACTCTTGCTATTTTGACTCTTGCCGTCGTCGTGTCGACCGAACGACTTGATAAAAAAGAGAACAGTTAAACACTTTTTTACATATTAATAATTAAATTTTATTGAGGTATATATTAACTACTAATAAAACACATGTTTAGTTACAAATAGACAAATTATAATGCATACGAAACTAAATTATACGAATCCATCACATTTCTAGTAACCGATAAATATGTATTTTTTATTGCAAATAACTGGTTCTTATTTGTCATAAATTAAACTTTGTTTCTTATAATTCAAATATTAACAAAAAATATATGTTTTAATTCCTGTTAATAGATAGCTTTTAGTGTCTAAAATAACTAATTGTAAGATTCACAAGTAGATTATATAGTATTAATAACCAGCTTATTAAACAGTAATATAGGTTTTGTTGTAGGTATACAGGCTGTTCAATTTAAGTGAAGCATCATTGCTATTTCCAGAACTATAAGAGTTACAAAGTTGGTTAAATTAGCAAATAATTTCTATTTTACAAAACTTCGTAAATCTTATAGTTTTCGAAATAGCAATGGGGCGCCACTAAAATTGAACATCCTGTATACTTTAAAATAGTAATTAACATCGACTACGGAAACCGGCAGTACGGCAGCGTAAAAACTGCGGCTCGGTGTGTCCGGTAGACCCAGGCACGATTCGGGCTGTAGCGCCATTGAAGAAGAAGATACTTTAAAATAAGCAAATAATAATGTATTGTACCAAAAATATATTTCACTTATAGGCAAATAAATATTAGTACATAGAAACTAATAATAAGAAAATTTGAAGTTTTTAAAATATAAATATTAACAAAATATACAAGTCTTACGTTTTATAACTATGAAACATAAGTATCAAAAATAAATATATATTCTATTTCAATAATTAATTGTAAACTAATACTGTACATGTATGGCTTAAACTTCAGTCTTAGACACTCTATCAAAAAATAAAATGTTTATTCTGTTTATAATTAGTACGTAAGCGAATTGCGAGAAATGGATAAATGTTACATAAATCTTGGACAAGCATATGTTTTTCCATCTAGTTGTAATGAAATTAAAACTGGAAATTGATATGGTAAATCTGAATGTAAGATTATATTAACGTTATTTGTAATTTCAATTACATATGAGTGCAGATGTTCATTAAAATTTACTGTATGATATTTAAAACAATAGAAATAAATATCATCTAATTTGTTTATGATTATATTGAGTAATATCAAGTAATATTACATAGTTTTCTTTAAATGTTATATCTTAGTAACCCATTTTGTTAAATCAATAGTGTGTTGGAATTTCTGCGGAAGAATATTTCCAAAAATTATTTGAATATTGTCAGCCGAATAAATTCATTTAGTTTTCTGAGCATATTTAGTCTTTGAAATTAAAGATGTATTTTTTAAAAACATGTAACACAATTTAAGCTGATTTTTCATGATTAATGTGTGTGAAATATTAATTCTTCCGGCAACTACATTGGCATTTAATTTTAATTCTCTGTGCTTACTTTCAAACCTCATAGACCACATACGAGTATTTACTAAAGGACCGACTTTACCAATTATTTCTGAATAGTGGCTCATATGATGGTACTTAGGTTTAAGAGGAATTTTGAATAAATCCTTAAATGACTGATGGTGTTCACTAATTAGAGTCCTTAGATATATATGCGTATTTATTTGATAAGTAGGTGCTGTTATAACATCTATAATTGGTCTGAATTGTAAATACAATGACCAATGTTTGTTACCAGAAGGAATTAAACAACCAATTATCAATCCTAAATATCTTGTCAAACATAACATCTGTGTAGCAGACATACGAATAGTTTTTTTTTTATTTGTTCAATAGTCACAATAATATATATATATATATATATATATAAATAAATAAATAAATATATCATCACGCCTTCTACCCATTACTGGGTGTGGCACTCTGCTAAAGCAGATCTCGGTAAGTAATATATTTTGCGCGTGAAGTGCGGTTACCAGTCGTCAAATCACGGCCCCCAAACATGTTAGTGGTGGAGGAGCCACAGGGATAGCTTTATCAAATTATGAAAATTTGTCGCCTGTGGGAATCGAACCAGGGACCTCAGGATCCACAGGCCGACTTCATACCACTGTGCTAGCCATCCCATATATATATATATATATATCATATATATATATATATATATATATATATATATATATATATATATATATATATATATATATATATATATATATATGATTTACTTGGATTAATTACTGATCAAGTATTTATTGCTGATTCGTTGCATGAACATGTAACAACACTAATTATTACTGGGTATTGGTTACCGTTAATGGAAACTCCCCATTGAGCATTGGTTACCAGTACAGGACACCCCCCTAATGGACATTGGTTACCTCTCAAGGAAACCCTCCATAATGGACATTGGTTACCTCTCAAGGAAACCCTCCACATTATAAATAATAGATAACATTTAAACTAACAACATTAGCAACAAACACTAGGCTAATGAATTAACAATCATTCAAGATATTAATGCACTGATAAATTATTGTGACACATATGGAAGTATTACTTCTGAGATGTTCTGATTGAATTATATAAAATATGTAATTTTTATATTTAAGAAACATTTTAATTGGCTTTAATAATATGTGTTGAATGGTATTGTCTCTCTGCTTGGAGTTTTTGGTCGTGTTTTTCCCTCTTGCGTAAAGTAAATACCACAGAGCTATAATATGATTATTTCACGATAGAACTTTGTGTTCAAATCACTCTAAATTGACATGATTAATAATATCTTGTTTATTACTTGATTTTTATCTTGTCTTGTTACGTCTTTTGGAAGGAATCTAAATCTTTCGTTCAAATCAATATTTCCCGAATTCCCCCACAATTGACAGCTACTTCGTATTACGAACATTTTGAGGGTTACATTCTTCGATATTAAAACACAACGTAGGTCCTAAATTAAACCATTATTTTATACTAGACGAGTTGCACGTTACAGTATATACATATATTTTAAGGAATTTATAAAAGAAATAGAGACGTTAGCTTATAACGCCATCAAACAGACATATTTTAACAAGATTGAGAATAAAAATAAACAATTAGTTTTCAAATAACAAATGTCACTGCATGGCATACTTGACTGTTAATATAAATTCACGCTTCAAATTTAATAATTTTCCTCATTGTCGATTATATAATTTTTACTCGTTACAAAAGTGCTTTAAAATTGCGCTTATGTGCAAAGTATGTCTTCGCGCACTTGTTATGTAAATAGCTATAGGATATTTGTTATTTTTATTAGGGTATGTCGGGTAGTACTTATTAAGTAAATTGTAAATTATATCATAAAATATTTGTACAATTTTATTATCGTCCTTATTATAAAATTTTTCTTCCCAATTAATAGCTGACAATTTAAAAATAAGATTCTCATAATCATATTTTTAAGCATGTATTAAAAGTAATTATGACAATGAAGCGGTTTAAAATTTGGAAGAGAAAAATAAATTTCAAGAGCAGGGCTTATTTAAGTTACTTAGTGGATAAGAACAGTTGGTAACATCGAAGTTAACTGAATAAAAGATAAAATCTAAAAATGAACCTTAATTATTCTGAATACTTATCGTATTGTTTTAAGTTGCTTACTGAGATAGTATTGAGTAGTTCTGTATGTGTGTCACATCTTCTGGTAACAACAGGAGTTAAAGAGTTGCCGTCCAATTTATGTCGGGTAAATTGTAGCCACCTAAAATAATTGTGTTTATGTCCGAGAATCTTAAGTATACTTCACAAATTTTATTTAAGTGGCTAGAATATATGTTGGAGTAACTTTCTGGGGATATTTAAATACAGTATAAGTGTATTTTTTTGTGATTACAACTAATTATGGAGACCAAGATGTCTTAAGCTGACGAATACCAATCAAGATGAACTTTAGAGTAAAATTTGTTTGGAAATCAAATTAAAACACCACCTCCTTGTTTTTTACACGATCTCGTCTATAAACACTATCTATTTAGATCGCATATTTCACTGTCTGTTATCGAATCGTTCAACCACGTTTTAGTTAAGCAGACTACATCGTAACTACAACTGAGGACTTCAATGTAAATCTTAGTTAATTTAGTTTTTATGCCGCGAACGTTCTGATAATAAACACTAACCATTGAGAAGTGCTGCTCAACACAAACATTTTACAGAAATTAAAAAGAAAGATTAACGTTTCAATTTATCAAGATCATTTCCTGTTGTAATTAGGAGGATCGGCGCATTCTCTTGTTTACGTACAAATATTTTACTGTTTCTAACCCAGACGAATTTAAAGTTAAGTTCTTTTGTGATGTCTTTCGTTTTCTTTAACAATAATTTATTTGTAGGACTGACGTTATCATTTATAAATATTCTATTACTCTCGTTAAAATTTATTTTGTCCGCAGATACATTATTGTGACGACGAGCGCAAGCTATAAATTTATCCCTTTTCAATCTAGAAACAAATCGTACAATGGTCTTTTTTGTTTTAATTGATTGATTAAAAGGTGTGACTCTGTGTATATTATCTAGATCATTTTCGATTATTGAACATTGAATTATATTAGCGATGTTACAAATTATATTAAAAAGACTTTTAGCCGGTTTCTCAGGAATTCCCACTATTTCTAAATTATTTGTGCAAGATCTTTGCTCAAAATCTTCTAGTTTTCCTTTCTATTAAATTAATTTTATCTGTTAACGGCTTGATAATCTTTTCGAAATCATAAATTTTACTGCAACAATATTGTCAGATTTTTTAAATCTAATACTACTGCAACAATATCAGCAATAGTGTAATCTTGCTCATTTGTTAAGACGAAGGAGTAGGGGATGGTAATTTGCAGGCATCACAGACCCAACATAGATGTTTGAAAGTTGACAGAACGACTTTATCATTATTCGGTATATTAACAGCTGATATGAAAACATAAATAACAGGCACCCGCGCAATTCACAGTTTGCTCGTTTCTCTTCACCTTGCGTCGAAACCATAATGATGGACAATATTATCGACAGTAAAAATTAACAATTACACAGCTGGTCAGCTATAGTTCAACGACCTCACTGAATTATCAGGTGTAATTCTTGTTATAAACTGTCGAAATAAATAAATTTAAACAACTGTCAAAAGTAGCACTTATCTACAAATAGAGCACTTGTGACACACAAGTTATGAAAAATATAATAAAAATCAGAATCAGCACAGTAAGATGGACACTTTAAGAGTAAAATTATTTAAATGAACCAAATTGTAACGCGTAAAATTCGACCAGAGTAAAAAAGAACACTACTCACTACTGAAAAATATAAAACTATGGTCAATTTAAAGAAACACAAAAAAGATGGAAGAATTAGAACCGATACCTTCCAAGTCGTAAGTTATTCCTTCATTGCTGTAGTGAGAAAGAGATGGATGGAATGTTTTATTTGTTAGTGAAAATATTAAATCGTTTCTGAGAGATTATGAATATACTTCATCGATAATTAAAAATAGACTGTCATAGAATCTTCGTTGCGTCAATTTATGGCTAAACTGGATTCGAAAATGATGCTGAAAAAGTTCGATTTTGGAATTTGTTAGATAGTGATATTGATTCGTTTGATCAAAGTGAGAAAGTTGATTTAAATGGCTGAGTGGAAGTATAGAGAAATACTTCTGGAAATGAATTGGGTAAGTTTGGTGATGTGAGCATGAGTGAAAACGGTATGAAGATAGTATATTTCTGTTTGGAGCATGATCTCTTTGTTTCCAACTCTGTCTATAAACAAAAATTAGCTCATTTGTATACATCGGAGAATGTGAGTGAGAACAGATAGATTATGATTGATTATATTTTGTATGATGAACGATTGAGAAGTTTAGTGTGTGAAGTGTGGTGCTGAATTGGGTACGAATAACCATTATTTGGTGGTGTTGCGTATATATCTGGATAAATGTTGGTGAATGGGAATGAAAAGTACCGAAAAAATCAGGGTACTGCAGAATGAAGATGTTTGAGGTTTTATGTTCGTTGAGAAAATAAATTATTCTTTGCCAAGGTAGATGCCAGCGCTCTTGCGGAAAATATTGGAACCTTTCTACTGTACGTTGATGTTTTCTGTGCAAGCAAATATAGTGTTCTGTCAACATTTCAATATTTTTTACATATTTAATTAAAGCATTATTTTTTCATGAAGATTGCAGTATACTATAAATTTGAGCTATTTATTTTAATAATTAAGACAAATAATTGTGTTTTATATTAGTAGTATTAATTCCATATTTGAAAAGATTAAAAATTAATATTTAATGTTTATCTTGTTTCACTTATTTCTAATCGATTAATAAATGACACTTTCCATTTCCTAGGTTTGTGAAACTCGTGAAAACAAATTTTTAGCTTCTTTTTAGTGTACAAATTACACTCCGGTACACAAAAATATATGTTACTTATGTCAAAAAGAATATACTTCAATAAATTTAAGTTATTTATGAATTTTACTCACAATACTCACAACGCTTGGCAAACACATTGAAGTACTTTGAAAATAATATCTGGTGAAGGGTTTAAAATTTATCCGCCAGATAGAGAGCACTAAGTTGGTATCGCCAATATGTAAGCTTAATTTTGAATTCAGCATAAATGATTGGTTGAAATTTAAGAATACAGTTCTTAAATATGCAAAAGAAGTTATGGTGAATGTAGATTAGGCTCTTGTCCAAGGAATACATGCTGGAATGATGAAGAAAAATAATCGACTGAGGAGAAAAAGAGAACATTTTTTGCGATTTTTAAATGTGAAAGATGTGCCTGGAAGTTTACGTGATGAATACTTGCTGGATTACAAGAGGTTCAATATCTGTTAAGAGAGCAGTGAAAGGAAGTGAGGCACCTTTTGATGATTTGATTAGTAAAATGATTTTAGTATGAACAAAAGATTGAATTGTTTGTGTGTGATGAGGTTGAGAGGTGGTAATGTAAGAAAAAGTTAAAGCGATTAAGAATGCGAATGGTGAGTTATTGTGGAATGAATCAGATGTTAGGAATGGATGGTGTGAGTACTTTAGAGTTTTATATGATAGTATAAATTGATCGAATGGTTTTAGTGAAAATACAAAAGAAAATGTTAGAGGTGATGAATGGGATACAGATGAGAGTGATATTATTTTTTTATTGGTGCGTTTGTAGAATAGCAAGACTCTCGGTTTGGGTGGTATATCCAATGAAATGTTCAAGTATGAAGGTGGAAGATTATTTTACTGGTTAGTTTATTTGTTTAGATTTTGTTTCAAACGGTGTGTGGCTCCTGATGATAGAAAAAGTGCTATCTGTTATATATTTGTAATTGTTGATATTATGTAATAGTTACTTCGCTACCATAGTTACTAATTTGTGCTTTTATAGTTACATAATATCAATACTTCTGGTTGATTACAATGTATGTCGAATGCATTGCTTATAACGATTTTCCCTGCTCATAAAATTAGACGCAACATGGCGGCGACACTGTAGGGCAGCCTTATTTCGCTGTCCTCTATTTTTAGAAATTGGAACTTCCGACCGATCGTTGCGACGTTGTTGGAAACTAGTAGCACCATCTGTAGGGTATATGTATTAAACGTGATAATTTTTGATTCATACAAAAGATGGCAAGAAGAGAAATTCTTTACTAAAATGTGTATTTTGTACATTATATTTAAAGATATATATATATATATATATATATATATATATATATCGACCGATGGACCAACTGATCTTCATGTTCTTGTAAGTACCTATGTCATTCAGAGATAATCATTCAATAAATTTAGATACCGAATCAGATACAGATTCAGATAGTTCCTCTGACTCACAATTAAATTATATTATAAATAGTGATCCTATAGATTTAACTCTTATAAATCAAATCAGTCAACTAAACTTCATCAAAATGACTGATACTACTCCCGTATTAAAACGAAAATATCTGGACATGATCCCAGAATTTTATGGTGATAACAAACTCTTGCCCCGCTTCGTGCAAGTATGTGAAAAGTTAGTAACCAATTTTACAATACAGCCGACACGCATGATTTTCAAAACGAATATTTGTTGTCGAGTATAATGTCCAAAATTAAAGGCGAAGCAGCAACTAATATTGCTAGTTGCACAGTAAATACATGGGCAGACGTTAAAGCCGCTCTGCTCAACACTTATTCAGACAAAAGGGATTTATATACCCTAAACATTGAGTTAACCGAACTAAAGCAAAGTCAGAATGAATCTGCCTTTGATTTTTATAACAGAGTACAGGACGTACTCAATTTTATAACATCGTACATAATAAATCACACTGCTGCTGATAACGAAAATGAAGCGATAGTTTAAATCAATTCTTTAAAAATCAAGCTCTCAGAAATTTATTACGCGGATTAAAAGAACCGATTCGTACTTTAATGCGGACAAAACAACCACTAGATTTAAATAGCGCACTTAACATACTCACTAATGACTTCCAGATTGACACTATTAACCAAAAACAATCAAATTTTCCACAAAAACATAAACAATTCATTCCACCACATATAAACAGACACCAACAACCACAACTCAGATACACGCCCACACCGCAATCAACATATAAACCTAATCAATATTTTCACAATCCAATAAATAAACCTTTTATTCAAACTCAGACGCCTACACAAAATGTCTTTAAACCAAATCCTCACGCACGGTTCCCAAAACCTACCCCAATGAGCACTAGTACTAGACCAAGACCAAGTCAATCAAATTACAATAATCAACCTAGAACACAACAATACACACGACCATTTCAACAGACACAAATATGACCGAACGAAGAATTGCATAATATAGAAATTACGGAATACAACGACGAGTCATATTACGATGGATATAATCCTTCTATTTACGAACCCGATTTAGATTATGAAAATCACGAAATTGAACAAGTACCGATCTCGAATCATTTTTTAGAATTACCAGCCCCGGAAATGAATTCGAACTAATGAACTTAACTAACAACCTAAGCGATTTCCGTATATTATTTACCCTGAATACAATCTAAAAGTTTTGCTTGATACAGGCAGTACACGATCTTTTATTAAACCTAATATCGCAGATAAATTCTTTAAGAACAAAATTAAAAATGATCCTTTTAAAATCAGTACCGCACATGGCACATATACCGAAATTTTTAGTTTAATTCTACCCTGTTCAAAATTATTCGAAAAACAAAACATAATGCTTAAATATCATCTGTTCAACTTTCATGATCAATTTGACATTTTATTAGGACTTGACAATCTTAAAACAATAGAAGCAAACATTGATCTAGTAAACGATAAGATAACGACCCCAGCATGCGAGATAAGAATTCACTACCATCAGCTAAAGCCGCGTCCACACTACGTGAGCGTAGAACCGCAATCCGAGAAAATAATAAAGCTTCATACTAATTGCATTGACAATGGAGAAGTATTTATTCCAAAATCACAAATTTCTGACATTATAATACCAGAAGGTATTGCAAAAATTGTTAATAATTCCTTTTATTACCCAGTAATAAATCCGAATGAATCAGAGTCAATTATAAATACTATAAATGTCGCAATCTCAAATATATAAACCATATAACAATCTATCCTCTTCTGATAATTGTCGCCTAAATACGATGTAACTTTTTCTGGATTGATACTGGTCCTTCTGCACTTCTCTATTCATGTATTTGTCAGGATAAAATCATAGACGAAGTACAGTGAATATGAACATCAGTTTTATTTAATAAACATTTACAATAATAATTACTCTCAACCTATCTCGTCTATCGCCGGATACACACTGTCTTAAAACTATCTACAAAGTCACCATGCACCCTTAACCATTTACACACGTCCATTCATCCCGCACCTATTCCAACATGTTTCCACATTCGGCGTCACTCAGACCTACCCCAGACACACTTGACCATAATTTATTATTTTAGAAACACAAACACAACCCCAAACATATCATTCTCACGATACTTAATATTTTCTAAAACCAATAATCATAAATTAACTAAAACGAGTAAAACAAAACACATAATTTAACAATAGCAGACTAAATTATAAATATTGCCACATAGATAATAATATTCTAATCGAACCATTAGAACATTTCGAAATTAATAATTTAAATTTTAATTATCAAAATTCAAAAACTCCTTTGTTATGGCATCCCACTTCTAACACCAGTTTTGTTATGGGCAAAACGACCCGTTTGTTTCCACTACACATAATTTTATATTTATTTAGTTATAGGATTTGTATTGGATTTTAATAATGTTGGATAGTAAAATTTTCCTATATAAATATATTTACAATTTGCAACATACTATTTACAATATTAATAATTTGGTTTTAAAGTGAAGTTGAATTTGAAATTTAGTTTTTAGTTTAGAAGTCAACTGTTTTTGATTCTGTGATCAAGTGTTTAATTTAGAAGTCGATAGTTTGAGATCAAGTGTTCAAGTCTTTAAAAATTAGCAATTATATAAACTTTGAGGTTACTGCCCACTAGAGGGTTTTTACCCCCGTTAGTAGGCGTTCTTGGATTTCATTGGTCACATATTTAAATGTGTTATGAAACGAACAAAACTTTGTTTCTGTTTTCTTTAAACGCGCCAAAATTTAGTGTTGAAGTTAAGTGGCTAAGTCTGGATAATATCTGTCAATAGTTAGAATTTGGAAAAGTGATTTTAAAAATGTGTGAGCAATAAAAATTGATTTGGGTTGACACTAACATGATTCTAGGTTTTAAAGAAAACTATAAATTAGCTAGATGACTTTCGAACTAAAACTGTTTGAAGTGGTTGACATAAATAAATTTGAATACAAGTTATGTGAAAATAGGAATTAGGAATTAGATTACATAATTAAGAAAAAGTAATAAATATAAAATATTTAAAACTAACAAAGTAAATAATAATAATAATTATGACAATAGAATAAACATAATAAGATATAAAATAATATATAATTAATTAAATATATGTATAATAAAAAGGGTTATGGGCGGCTCCATGACACCTTTTGACATATCACTAATCAGAACTGAACATATGAACTCGGAAGAGAAATCTGCCATCACCATATTAATAAAAGAACATGCTGACTTATTTCACACTGAAAACGATTCTTTATCATTCACTAACAACGTTAAACACCACATACGGACTAAGGACGAACTACCCATGTATACTAAAACATACAGATACCCCGAAATACACTTATCTAATATAAAGAGACCAAGAAAAAGAACTAAAGACCCTAATTTTCCAGGTCCTTCTACGTCACGTCCACCGTCGGACTAAACATAAAAGACATTACACACAACCCTGGACTACTGACACTCAATTTGGGACCAGCCAAATTACAAAAGACTAAACACACATTCCTTCATTATTATGATTTACAAATACTTTTCAAACAATATCATAGTTTGAATACACAGTACAATCAACTTAAACAAACAATCACAAATGACACAAAGAATGAGTTCGAAAACAACGATAAAATTATAAAATTTATCCAAAATTCAATTGATGACAAAATCAATCATTTAATTCTTAACCCCGAAAACTAACGTTACAAACGAGGTTTAGTAAACGGACTAGGATCTATAATAAAAGCAGTAACCGGTAACTTGGATGCTGAAGACGAAAAACGTTATTCAAAAATTTTAGATCATTTACAAAATAATCAACAAAAAATAAACAACCAATTGAAGCAACAATATTCAGTCAATCAAAAGTTGACAGAGCAGTTTAATAAAACCCTAGAGACAATTAAACAAAACGAAAACATTCTCAAATCAAAAATCGAGCAACTATTGCATATCGTTGTCAGCGGAGCCCTTAATCAGAATAAACTATTCATGCACGATATTTATACTCAATTCAACACGCTATACACGATGACTTTAAATGTGTTACAAGGTATAGAAAATTCACTAACTTTTTGCAAACTCCACGTTATGCACCCTAGTATAATTAAAACTCACGATCTTTTTGTAGAGTTAAACAAAATTTATAAATTTTATAATAATGAACTACCCCTTGAACCAATTCCTAAAAATATGTCCGAATTAGAGAAAATGATAACCGTAAACTGTAAAATCGAATCAGATAAAATCAATTATTTTATCGAAATTCCTATTAATTACGAAACAGAATTCAATTTATTTCATATTTTACCTATCCCCACAAAATATCAATCTGAATTTGTAACAATAATTCCAAATAAAAACTATTTCTTAAAATCAGAAAACGGTCATATAAAATCTCTGAACGACTTATGTACAAAAGGGAACAACAATTATCAGTGCCCCAATAATATCAATGAAGTACCAGATGACTCTTGCGAAAGAAACATTATTTTGAAAAACGACAACAAAAACTGTGAATATATTAAAATTAACATAAAAAGAAATCATATTTCTAAATAAAGAAACATATATTAGGATGGTTCAAAAAAATTAAAAGTTTAAAATCGAAGCTGCTTTTCTAGTATATCATAAAGCACTTTATTTCTTAGGGTCTGGCCAAATTTGAGTAAAATCGATTAATATTTAAAGGTCGCTCAAGTGCAAAATGTGTAATTTGATACAGATAATAAATTTTTTCGAAGGTATCAATGTATTGTATTCCTATTAACGAATTGTTAATCGCAGTGTCATTATAAAATATTCAAATACACAATATTAAACTATTTAAACGTACTTAAAGTCAATATTATGCCATATTTTGATTGAAAAATGGGTTTTCTCAATGTGCTCTGAGGCGTTATTTTACATTTTTTACACTCAAGCTTTGTTTTTAACGTCCAACGAGAACAAGAAGATGAGTTTTTGGGTCTATTCGACGTATCGTATATCAGAGAAGATGACTCGATAGCAACTGAAGTCAAACGAACATTTTACTCGCGTTAATTACCTATTTTTGTGAGGTGCTCTGAGAAGCGTTTTTATCTATATTGCCAACTGAAGTATTTATTTCATATTTTATGCATGTCTCAGTATATTTTAGGTAAAAAATCATGAAAAAGAAATTAAAAACATTTTATCAAATAATAATTTTAATCTTAAAGTATAAAATATATAAAATATGATATAAGAATTCTACTTGAATAGCGTCATTTTTTTCTGTTTCAACAATTTTGAATCCTGCCGATGCGAGATAATTGGCACCAAATCCCTATTTCCAAATCCTTACTTTATTTAAAAGTTAGACAACGAATTAATTTTTTGATTCATTTCGATTCCAGCAATACCCCACTTGACCCAATTTTAATTATGAAAATATAAACAATCCTGTAGCGAAAAACTTGTCTATGCGTTGGTAAAGTTGGTGATACAATCTTAGTAATTTCGTTGTCAATTAAGTAACGGTTCACAAACTTATTTCGTGGCATTTTGAAAGACAAAAAATTAGCTGTAAACAAAACGGTTATACACTGAAGTGATTGAGAATTATCGATATTAATGGACTCTTGCTGGATAGCGGAGAACGACACAGATGTCGGTAGAGTCATGCATCTCCCGTCATAGCGGTTTTCGCTACAGGATTGTTTATATTTTCATGATTAAAATTGGGTCAAGTGGGGTATTGCTGGAATCGAAATGAATCAAAGAATTAATTCTTTGTCTCAACTTTTAAATAAAGTAAGGATATGGAAATAGGGATTTGGTGCCAATTATCTCACATCGGTAGGATTCAAAATTGTTGAAACAGAAAAAATTACGCTATTTAAGTAGAATTCTTATATCATATAATATATATATTTTATACTTTAAGATTAAAATTGTTATTTGATAAAATGTTTTTAATGTCTTTTTCATGAATTTTTACCTAAAATATACTGAGGCATGCATAAAATATGAAATAAATACTTCAGTTCGCAAAATAGATAACGCTTCTCAGAGCACCTCATAAAAATAGGTAATTAACACGAGTAAAATGTTCGTTTGACTTCAGTTGCTATCGAGTCATCTTCTCTGATATAAGATACGTCGAATAGACCCAAAAACTCATCTTCTTGTTCTCGTTGGACGTTAAAAACAAAGCTTGAGTGTAAAAAATGTAAAATAACGCCTAAGAGCACATTGAGAAAATCCATTTTTCAATCAAAATATGGCATAATATTGACTCTAAGTACGTTTAAATAGTTTAATATTGTGTATTTGAATATTTTATACTGAAACTACGATTAACAATTCGTTTATAGGAATACAATAAATTAATACATTCGAAAAATTGTATTATCTGTTTCAAATTACACATTTTGCACTTGAGCGACCTCTAAATAGTAATCGATTTTGCTCAAATTTGGCCAGACCTTAAGAAAGAAAGTGCTATATACAATTATATATATATATATATATATATATATATATATATATATATATATATATATATATATATATATATATATATATATATATAGTGGCTTGGTACTCCGTCGGTTCCTATATTACAAGAGGATTAATCTCCTCTTCATCTTATTTAGATTTCCTTGCATATTTCTCTCCAATTTTCCTGTATTGTGTAGGTCATCTTTTACTTCTTTAAACCAGATTGATCTTGGCCTTCTTCTTTTTTTATTTTTTTATTTCCTGACTACTGAATCCCACTCTAGTATAGCAAATATTGTTGCTTCTGCTCCATACATGCCCTAGCCATTTCGCAATTTTTTGTTTTATTTTCTTTACTATATCTTTGCTATCTATATAAATAATTAATCAAATAAAAATTATAGTCCTAATTAAAGGGCAGTCGTTAAAAGTCTGAAAATTATATAGAATCATTATTTCAAATTAATAAGTTGATATTCATGTTACCTTCATTGTAAAATCACGTATCTGGTTGCCTCTATATTGAAAACTACATTAGTACTGAATAGAAAGCTATGTTGTCTAAAACCTGGAAAATCAAAGCAGAAATATTATTTGTGAATTTTGTAGTATATCAACTGATCTTTATGTCTTACGTCACGTCATATCCCAGTAACAATATTCTGGAGATATAAATATATTTCTTAATATACATATGAATACAAAATGATTATTCGTACATATTTTGAAGTATACATAGTATAAACGCACTATGTGTGCTCATATATTATACATGTACAAAAAAAATATGTAAAGTACAAATAACATGTATTAAAAAAGTATTTTTTTTTAATAAGTTATTATTCTTCTATTCAAAACATGATAAAAGCAAAATACAGACATATTTAAAATTGTAAAAGAAACACAATGAGTACGTAGGTACTAGTACATCAAGTATCCACAACAAATACATTCTGTGATGTATAACTATTTTCTCAACTGATTTAACGTTTATAAATACATTAATTACATTAAAAATCACGTTACACATAATTTTTGCACATTCATTTGGTAAACGAAGTTAAATAATTGATTAATAAATAAAAATGCAGTATTGCTTTGCTATCCTCAAGGTTAGATACGTTTGCTCATGTCTGTTGCACTGCAGATCACGCATATAGTGGCAACCACAAAATTTTCTAGAAAATCATGTCTATAATCGAGATAGAGAGGAAACGAAAACAACTCAATCTCGTCTCTTTAAGAATAACTAGATTTATGGAAAATCATCCTTCTAATTGGATCGATGCACCTGAACACAAATCTTTTTGAAACGAGATATTGATGTTATTATAAATTAGACATTATATACATTTTTGAAATTAAAGGTTCCGAGTATTACAATAAATTAATATGTAAATAACAATAAAGAATTATATCAAAATTTTGTTTAAATTTTGCAAAACGATGAGGAAGAAGGTAATAAAAATATTCAATATTTTTGGTGAGCGCGGACTAGAGATGTCGATTTTGTAAAAAATTGCCGAACGAATATTCGGTTGACCGAATATTCGTTCAACCGAATATTCGTATCCGAATAGTTCGGATATTCGTTATTCTCCATATTCGTATCCGAATATTCGAATATTCGGATAATCGAATTATTATGTAATTATCGAGCACATTAATGTATTTAATATTTAATAATAGAATTAGAACAACAGTAGTCGTATGTAATTTTAATTTAATAAAAGCAATATTACCGTTATCAACATGAGAGTATGCCAAGCTCTAAAATGTGAAATGATTGCAGGATGTGTACAAAGTGGCACTGCGATTAAAAATATTTTACTATTTACTAACTGTAGTAGACCAGTGGTATAAATACAATTTCACAGTGACGTGATTAAGTGTATTACTCTCCCTTACCCCTTTGGCATTCTCTCTTGGCAATGACAGTATTATATAACTTATGACCTACAGATGATAACAAAATTATCAGACCCTTCAAAATTCTTATTGTGAACATGCAGTCTCTTAAGCTAAGCAATTAACAATATTACCTAACTTTAAACACTAAACTATCACTAGTTACACATTTTATTTATTAATTTATTTTCATGTGACAACATGAAATATTACCACTAGAAATGGGCGAAAACTACCCACGAATTCTGGAATACTGCGAATACTGAAAGTATTCGATATTCGAGATCTTCGAGTACGTCTTGAAATTGAAACAGCACTGCCCGATTTGACAGTTGTACAATTGACAGTTAAAGGAAACGAGCTTTATTTTCTTCTTTACTTCATTTTATTCATTTCATAATTCATAATCATAATGATAAATTAATTAATTAAAAACTGTTTTTATTAATTATCACAAACATAATCACTAATCAGTGACATAATAATCACATTATCATATCATCAGATCACATTATCAATTATCTAATTTGTTATTTAATTTGATTTATATTATTATTATCTATACATACATCGATAAACATGATCATTTTCACTAATATCTTTGTAGGCCGTGATTTGACGGCTGGCAATCGCACTCCACGCGCCTAAATATATCACTAACCGAGATCTGCTGAGCAGAATACCACACCCAGTAATGGGTAGAAGGCGTGATAATGATGATATATATTACATAATAACATCACACTATATCCTATCAATCGGGTAGCACGAACCCAGAAACATTCATAAAACGTTAACTCATCAAATACATCAAATAATCAGTCCTCTTCAAACTTTCTCATTCTTACCCCACACCTCACCCTCATTTCAACCACACTCATAATTACCTATAATTATGATTATATTGAATTTATATTTAATTAATTTAATATTATTCATTATTTATTAAAATTATAAATTTAATTTATAATTAAAATTTACTCATTTTTAAATAAGCAACTATTCGGAGTGTTCGAATATTCGAGATTCATATACGATTTCGAGAAATGTTATATTCGCCAACCTCTAATTACCGATAATATAATATTATATTACGTGAGTAAAATGAAAATAACTGATCTATAATTATTTTATTTGGACAACGATTTGCATTTATTAATTGATGACAATAAGAAATACGCATTATATTAATGTTTAAAGTGTTTACTGTTTAGATTGAATGTGCTAAAATATTGCAGCTAAATTAAAAATTAAAAATATTTATTAAGAACTTTTGGCAATTCTAACAATTCGTTCATTATTATTGACTATTCCGATATTCGAACTATTCGTATATTCGGATATTCGGATATTCGAACTATTCTGATAGCCAAAACCGAATATTCGTCATATAAATATTCGAATATTTGAATATCCGGATAAACTCAACATCCCTAGCGCGGACAGGGATATTTTTTATCACGTGTTTTAATTATGGGATGGCTAGCTCAGTGGTTTGAAGTCGGCCTGTGGATCCTGAGGTCCCTGGTTCGATTCCCACAGGCGAGCGGAATTGTGAGTCCAATAAAAATAGCCGCGCGTGAGTGTAATGTTCAAAATATTAAAAATATGTCAGTTTTAATAATTTTCTTTCCAATAAACACTTCAAAAGAATAAATTTACTTACATACAATTTTAAAAATATTAATTAATATCAATATAAATAATAGGCTTCAGGAATCTAATAATTCCATTAAAAAAATTAGTCATCAACATTTTGAGGAATAATATTTGCTTATTATTTGTATAATATTAATTATTATTTTGATTCTTTTTTAAATATCTAAAAAGAAATTTAGAACTTGTACGGGAAATATAATAGGCAATCCAAACAATTTTATGTTTTAAAAAATGAAACAAAAAGTATTAATTTTAGCAACATGCCAATAATGAACTTTTGTAACAATCGCAAGGTATTACTTTAAATATAGCCTTTCATTAAAAAAATAATTCTTTTTGCATATAACATACTTAATAGGATCTTCAACTGCCTCTTTATCTAAAAAAAAAAAACAAGTTTGTAATGATGAGCTGTTTATGGTAGATATACTGACAATTCATTTTACATTTCATTTATACTAACAATAATGAATAGATTACTGTAGAATAAAAAAAGCAGCGAAATCGAGCAAACAATAAAAATTATATAATTGGGTAAAGCTCTGCATTCTCCACTTTTAAGGATAATGGTGAAACAGTCTGTTTTTTTTTTTTAAGTTAGAGTCATACCCAATACAGAAGTATCAGCCATTGAAATATATATATATATATATATATATATATATATATATATATATATATATATATATAAATAATAGTTCGATCTACGCAAGTTGATTTTTTAAAAAGATATTTATTCGAACACTAGCAACGATGTTGCTTGGTACAAGCTTGATTCTAGACTAACTTACAACTATGTTACATCTTACAAAGCATAAAGCAACTAATCAGCATAATATAATACCTTATGATAAATATTATCCTACTAAGCATTATTATAGGGGAGCTACGGCAAGATAACTCCTCCCTTCTTAAAATTGAGCCCCTTCTGGTAGGCGAATATCTTCGTTTGGGGATGAGACGTTGGTTCTGCGCTGGATCTTCTTCTGTCTAACATGTTGGAGTACATAGTAATGCTATTATAAATAAAAGTCCAGCATAAAGTATAATTGTCCAAATACTAGGCTTATGCCGAGTGAGAGATTGATTATTAATTTTTGAACAACACTTCACAATTATTTTCTTTAATGAGATACACACCACTTAGAACTTTCACTTCTGCACTTTGTGGGTAGTTAAACTGAAATTTTTCTTCTTGGGGAAATGCTGCGAGGTACTGGTTGATTTCTGGAACGATCTCGATGTGGTTTCTTATGATATTCAGCTTTGTGTGCTGACTTTGATTAGAGTTGTCTTCTAGGAGAATTTGGCTTTCGCATACTGGGTTATACTGGGTTTGAAATTTATTGGAACACTGATATGTTGTTCCTTTAGTACAAATGTCGTCTAGAGGTTTATTTTCATTATTTTCAGATTTTAGCAAGTGTTTTATTTCTAAGATGATTATTACAAATTCTGATTCCAGTTTTATAAGTATTGAATACGAATAATAAAGTTCAAATCGCTTTTCGAAATTTATTAATAATGATATAAAGTAATTTATTTAAGATTGTGATATTTTACAATTAATTATTATTACTGATTCGTTATGTTGAATATTTTGAATTGTACCATTAAATTTTTATATTATTTTAGGATTTACACTGTATGCCATGTTTAATTAATTTTGTTCATTATTCTACATACGTTCCAAAATTGTGTTAAATCTTTTCCATTTTTAAATTACCAGTGATAGATTTAAATATCGTTCCTAGGTCATCGATTAGTCCTCTTTTAATTTTTTCTTAGTCGAATGTGTTTAAATGTGATTAATTTTGTTATGAATGTTAAATTGGAGAACTTAATTATTTTATTGTAATTTTCTAATTTTTGTTAATCGTCACCTACTTCAACTATTAAAGATTCAGAGTCGTCAGGAGTATTATTATCGTTAGGATCTATAAATTTTTCGTTAAAGTCGTCTATGTATTTTTTGAAAAGCAGTTGTGTCTGTTTTGTTTATGTTAAATTTTTCTCGTGGCAATAATTCTAAGTCCGGTCCAGTATACGCGGATATTGTTACGTCCGTATCTAGAAAAATGTACTGAATCATCATTTTTATATCTCTCCAGTTTTTCTCGTCTTTACCGCATGCAAGTCTGGGAATGCTTAAATTTTTAATATTATTTTTTAAACAAAAGTCTTTTAAATTTAACAGGGTGTAAAATATATCTTGAAGAGATGGTTTATCGAAGTAGCGGTTTTTTGTTATGAGATAGATGATAAATCTATTTTTATCTTGTAAATAGACTAGGTTGTGTAATTCTGGGTTTTGATTTTTTAAGATTTCGACATTTTTGAATTTATGTTTAAATTTCTGTGCTATTCCTTGGTACATACCGAGATCTTTGCTCACGCAATGTGCTAGGCTATTATTGAGGGGTGCATTGAATAAATCATCGTTAATTTCTATTACATTGGTTTTGCCATTGGTTTTTGTTTGTTTAAAATTTAAATAATTTTGATACTCAAATAAATAATTATCTTCTAATTTAGATAGAGTTAAATTTTGAGGGTCGTGTGGAATTCTGCTAAGTGCGTCTGCGTTTGTGTTTAGTTTTCCTTTTTTATAGACAATTTCGTAATTGAATTCTTCTAATTTTAGACGCCATCTTATAAGTTTTTGGCTACATTGTTTTAATGAGTGCAACCATTGCAGGGAACTATGATCAGTTATTATAGTGAATTTTCGTCCGAAAAGATATGGTCTAAAGTATTGCGTTGCCCAGATAATTGCTAATAACTCTTTTTCGATTGTCGAATAGTTTGTCTCGGATGAGTTCAGTGTCCTGCTAGCGTAAGCAACTGGCTTATCGCTGCCGACAGGGCCTTGTGATAGCACTGCGCCTATGGCTACATTACTTGCATCTGTTGTTAAATTAAAGGGTTTCGAAAAATCAGGGTATTGAAGTAATGGTTCATTTGTTAATAAATTTTTACATAGTTGGAAGCATTGTACGTATTCAGGGTCATTTATGTCGATAGTCGCGTCCTTCTTTAAACACTTTGTCAGTGGTTTAGTAATTTTTGCGAAATTTTGTATAAAACGTCTGTAGTAGCCTAGTAAACCGAGAAATCCTTTGATTTGCTTTGTATTTTTTGGGATAGGGTAGTCCAAAACGGCTTTTATTTTGTCAGGGTTCGGTTTTACGCCTTCTTTAGTTACTACATGTCCTAAATAAGCGACTTCCTTTTTTAGAAACTCAGATTTGTCAATTTGGATTTTGAAATTTGATTTACGGAGTCTATCGAAAACTAATTTTAAATTTTGAATATGTTCTTGTAAACTTGTGCTAAAAATAATAATGTCGTCAAGATAGACTAAACATTTTTCATTGGTTAAGCCTCGAAGGATATTATCCATTACACGTTGGAAGGTCGCTGGGGCATTTTTCAGGCCAAAGGGCATACGCAGAAACTCGTAGTGCCCGTCCTCAGTGTTAAACGCGGTTTTCTGTATATCGTCTTTGTTCATTTCAATCTGGTGAAAACCAGATGCCAAGTCTAATGTCGTGAAATACTGACAACGTCCGAGTTTGTCTAGTAAGTCGGTAATGTTGGGTAGTGGGTACTTATCGTCAATAGTTTTGTCATTGAGTTTGCGATAGTCGATTACAATACGCCATTTACGTTTGCCGGAGGCGTCAAGCTTCTTTTGAACGATCCAAATTGGGGATGACCACGGTGAATATGATGGTTTTATTATATTCTGATCTAGCATTTTTGTAATTTGCGTACGTACTTCCTGTTTATGAATTTCCGGATACCTATATGTTTTTGTGTAAATAGGTAGTTCATCTTTCGTTCTAATTTCATGTTTAATTTGATTCGTGAATGTTAATTCATTATTTTCTAAATAAAAAAGGTCCGAATATTCGTTTAATAATTTAGTTACAGCTAATTTTTCCTCATGATTCATATGATCTGTACGAAATTTTGATATGTCAAGTCTATTTTTCTCTATTTGTAATAAATTTAGGTTAGGGGTAGGACTAGAGTATGATACGTAATTATCGAATAACTCAACGTTCAGTGGTTTCAGTATGTTTAGTGTGATTTTTAGGTCTGTAGGGTTCATTATTGTACATAGTGCTTCATGATTTTCAGCCTTCGTGACACATTCTGGAATTTTTAAATTGTTTGTTTTAATTTCTGGAATAACAACGTTTCCTGATTTTATGTTTACTTTTACTTTAATAATTTTTTCTGATTGGGGTTCTAGAACTATTTTATTCATGGCAGAAATGTTATTTGAATTTACTTTGTTGTTGTTTGGTTGAAGGTAATAAATTTTGATTTTTGAATTTGAAGTTATTAATAAATCGTTATTTGTGTCAATAATAATTTTTAATAATTTTAGGTTATCTATTCCTAACAGTAAGTCAAACTTATCATGGAAATTAAATAAGTGATATTTTAGGCAAGAATTGTTAATGTGTTTCGTATTAAAAATTTTTGAAGTGGGTATTAGAGTGCTAAATTGTTCTAAAGAAGTGCCATGTGCTGTAGAGATTTGGAATGGATCTTTAAAGATAGATTTTTTGAAATATTTATTTGCAATATCAGGTTTCACGAATGATTTTGTACTGCCTGTATCTATTAAAACTTTAAGATTATTTTCTGGCAATATTATATACGGTAATGCGTTTTGATTATTCGTTAAATTTAGTAGTTCTATTGTTGAAATGTTTCCGAGGCGGTTTCGCATAAAAAATCGTCCGGTTCAGTGTTTGTGTCTGTGGGGAATTCGATGTCATGTTGAACTTGTTCGTATGTGTTATCTGTGTGCGTGTCATGTTCGTACTCGATTGTTTCACTGGCTATGTTATATAATTGTTCGGAAATTACATTTTGTTTTGGTCTAAAATTTTGGTAACCGTGAGATGGTCCTGGTCGTGGTTGATGTGTGTTATTTGTGGATATACTCATGGGTGTTGGATTTGGAAATCGTTGACCGAAATTTAGATTTTGTGTCATTTTACTTCTATTAGGTTGAAAGTTTTGATTGAAATTTCTATTGAAAGGTTTATTTATGTGTGGTACGTAATTTGTCTGGTATAATGGTTTAGTCTGGTTAAGTTGTTGTGGTTGATTAAATTTTGGAGTGATTTTCTGTGTATTATTTTGTGGATTGGGATTTTTAGTATATGGGATGTCAAACTGAAAATCGTTCGTTAACATGCTTAATGCGGAATTTAAATCTGCGGGGTTTTTAGCTCTCATTAGTTGTCCTATTGGTTCTCTAAGACCTCGTAATAATATGCGTAACGCATAATTTTGAAAATAGCGCGATAAAAGAGCGGCTTCGTTGGATTCACTAGGATCCGAATGAGTTTTAATATAAGAGATCTGAAGATTTAACAAATGTTGTAACTTGTTATAAAAGTCAAAAGGTGTTTCATTATATGACTGTTTTAATTCAGTCATTTCTATGGCTAGTGTATGTGTATCGCGTTTGTCAGCGTACGTATTCATTAGAGCAGTTTTTAATTCTTTAAAATTTGAAATGGTACAGCTCGCAATATTAACTGCGGCGTCACCTTTTATTTTTGACAATATTGTGGACATTAGATATTCATTTTGAAAATCTGTTGTATCCGTTGTGTTATAAAATTTAGTTACCAATTTCTGACATATTTCAAGAAATCGGGGTAAAAGTTCGCGTTCCCCATGGAAATCGGGAATCATATCGAGATATTCTCGTTTTAATGCTGGCATTGCCATTTTTATTTGATTAAAATTAAATATTGGATTTTTAATTAATGATTTCGAGACTATTTTGTTAGTCAAAATATTTGGAGACAGTTCACTTTCGGAACTGGAGTCAGAATCAGAACTTGAGTCAGTATTAATTATTATTTTAGAACCTCTAAAAGACATAAGGTACTTACAGCAGAATCAGCGTCTTCATGTGCGTTGAAGATTTTGACCCGTGCGAAGTTGAGACGTTCCGATGTTCCCTCGGACTGCTCGAGATGCCTTCGAAGTTGACGTGGGTGTCGTGTGTCCGATGTTCTCTCGGCCACAGTAGACGGTGCTGCGATGCTTGATGTGTGTTCGACGACAGGAATAACTTTTTCTTATCACTTGTTGATCGATTTAAATTCGTAATTTGCCTCAAATCGTTAAAAACGAACCAGTACTACTTATCGATAGTGCTGTATGGCAAATCCTACCAAGACTGCGCCAATAATAGTTCGATCTACGCAAGTTGATTTTTTAAAAAGATATTTATTCGAACACTAGCAACGATGTTGCTTGGTACAAGCTTGATTCTAGACTAACTTACAACTATGTTACATCTTACAAAGCATAAAGCAACTAATCAGCATAATATAATACCTTATGATAAATATTATCCTACTAAGCATTATTATAGGGGAGCTACGGCAAGATAACTTATATATATATATATATATATATATATATATATATATATATATATATATATATATATATTATTTTATATATATATATATATATATATATATATATATATATATATATATATATATATATATATATATATATATATATATATATATAAAATACAGTTACTTGTATTAATCATACTCGGGCGCTATAAGCTAGTCACTTATACACATGCCTTAAAAAAGTAACATCGACTACGGAAACCGGCAGTACGGCTGCGTAAAAACTGCGGCCCGGTGTGCCCGGTAGGCCCTGGCCCGATTTGGGCTGTAGCGCCATTGAAGAAGATATATATATATATATATATATATATATATATATATATATATATATATATATATATATAAACAAAAATTACCAAATGAATGTAATTTATGTATCAGATTAGAAACGAAAAGGTATAACACATGTTTCATAGTAGGACTCAATATCAAAGACAAGAGTTTAATAGAAGATTCCCATTTCTGGCCAACTGCATAGGCAATATATTTTTCAACGAGGAGTCTCTCAAAACAACACAGGCTACAGTAAACGGTTTTCATTTAAATCTGCAACGTATATGAAACAAAATGGAAGAACATTGAACTTATCAGAAATAACCAGTAACTTTTATGTTTCAGTGAACAATGGTTACACCCTTGTGAATTGTTTAATGTAGGAACAATATGAAACACGGTGATATCATAATTTATGTATTAATGATTTAAAATTTAAAATTGTTAATTAAATCTTAAATTGCTACTGTATAATTAATAATATTAAATATGTACTTAAACTTATTAAACAACATCTTAACTTTCTGTTTTAGGAGGCACTACTCGTATGATATAATTCTTACTGGTAACTTTAATATAAATTCAAATCATAATAATAACATATATTATAGTATATTGCTGGCTTTATGGTACACATTTCAAATACAGTATGACCTCTTTACTCCGAACATGCTCTAATCCCAACCTGCAGTAATCCGAACAGCAAAGTGATTTCTGCTACTCAAATGAGGGAATCCCGTATATTTATGTATTCTGCTACCTAAATGAGGAAATCCCTTGATTTCATATTCTCTAAGAACTGCTCTGTTTACTGTTCATTGTTTATTAGACCTTTGTCTGTTACTGAGTTAAGTTTGCACTGCAATTTAAAGTTAACATGACTTCCAAAAGAAAACACGTTACTTTATCGATTAAAGAAAAGATCGAGATTGTTAAGAGTTTAGATGCGGGTACCACAGTGACCAGTTTATCGAAAAAATACAATGTGGGAAAATCAACGATTTGCGACACAAAAAAAACAACAATCCTATGGCACCACAGCCAGGTCTTTGATCAATAAACGAAAAAAGTTGAAAATAAATGCATATCCCGAAGTTGATAAAACGGTGGTTTATACCTGGTTTTTACATCAAAGACCTAGAGGTAAAAAGATGATTGACTATGTACATATTTATGATGTTTTAACACAAAATTGAATTATTTTAGGTGTACCCATATCGGGAGAAATTTTATGTGAGAAAGCACTATTCTTTTATGGTCAGACTCACAACGATGACAATTTAAAAAGCTAGTTGCGGATGGCTTGATAAGTTCAAAAACAGATACGGAATTCGACAACTATAAATTACAGGAGAAAATGTATCAAGTGATGAGGCTGCTGTTGAGCTATTTAAAAACGCGCTTCGAAATAAAATAGCAGAAATGCAGTTGTGTCCAGATCAAATTTACAATGCCGACGATAGCGGACTTTTCTGGAAATTACTTCCTCAAAAAACACTTGTTCACCAAGCTGTAACATCAGCTCCAGGTAGAAAAATGAGCAAGGAACGAGTTACATTTATGCCCTTGTGTAATGCCTCCGACACACATAAAATGAGATTTTTTGTAGTGGGCAATCTCAAAAGCCACGAGTTTTAGAAAATGAACCGCTGCAGGTGAGGTAGCGAGGACATAAAAGAGACTGGATTACCAGAGAAATTTTCAAGGACTGGTTTTACTCAGATTTTGTTCCAAAAGTGCAAAAAAAAAATGCAACAGCTGAATTTAGAAGCTTTTGATTTTAGACAATTCCGCAGGGCACCCTGAAGATAAAAAAATAATTGTAATGTTTTTTCCGCCAAATTTAACTCCCTTAGTGCAACCGAAGGAACGAAATGTGATTCAAGCGATCAAGTTAAATTACCGCAAGAGGCTTTTAAAAAAATATTGTTGCTTCTGAAGTTGCAGATATGTCTGCAGAACTGAAGAAAGTATTACAGTGGAGTGACAGAATGGAGTTGGACTAAACCAAATTTCTGAAGATCTCACAAAACAAGAAGCTCTTGGAAATGGGCTATCGGACATGAAGAATTATGGGCATCCACAAATGATATGGCTATTTTGGAACATATTCAGAATGAATCGAGCTCCGAAGAAGAAGTAGAAGTGATACCAGGACATGTAAAGGACAAAGAGGCAGTTAGAAGTATTGAAACGTGTTTGAAGTGAGTTGAAGAAAATAATGAATCGGAACACCACATTCTACTTCTATCGGAAATGAAAAAACGAGCCAAAAAGGCAGAAGAAGCGAACATTAAACAGAGCAAAATCACCGAATTTTTCAGTTTCTTAGATTTACTATTGACTTTAATATAGATTTATGTTATATGCCTATATATACTTTATCTTGTTATTCATATGTAGTAAGTACAATTGTTTAATTTTATATTTGAAAATAAAGCATTTTTTATTGTGAGAATGTTGAAATTCTTAGACAATTAAGAAAATTGATATTTTCTGTCATTTATTCGATAATTCGAACATTTCGATAATCCGGATCAACCTGTGCAATTATTAGTTCGGATTAAAGAGATCCAACTGTAGTAGTATAACAAGATTATCTATATTGGGAATGGAACTTATATTGATAATATTATAACGAATATTGATAAGAATAAATAATAATTTCTCATCCATTTGGATTATTTGTCAACGCAAATATTATGACAAATATACCGATTACGCTGTCCAATAACCTTTACAGATTTTTTTTTATTTTCCCGATTGGTTGAATCAGAAAAGTTTATGGGAGCAAATATACAAATATTGTAAAATGATGATCTATCCAAAATGAAGATTAAACTTTCAATCTAATATAATTTAGCAAAGATTTTAAATACGACTACAGAAATTTAAATGAAAATATTGATCAGCAATTTATAAAGCTGAAATTACTACAAATAATTCATATATAAGTGACAGTAAAAAAGAAATAACAACTATAACTTATGTATGTTGTAAAACAAAAAAATACAATAAGATAAATATCAACATGTCTCTCAATAATTTTATTAATTAATTCCTTTACTAATATTGTCAAAGACATTACTATAAATCTGAACTGTGATGTGATATTAAAAAATTTCAATATCGATATTCGGTATCTCTAAAATATCGTTATATAATAATAATAATAAATAAACCTTTATTGAACCCAAGTCAATGGTGAGGTTCTAGCAAGAGCTGTTCTTCCACTTAACTATACAATATAGATCAAAACTAAAACATTTTGATATGCCTTCAATTTCACAAAGTTTGGAATGATAAGGATATGTTTGCTAATTTATTAGAGTATTGTGCAATAAATGCAGATATGAACTTAAACAAAGAAAAAATAGACAATATTATGCAAATAGAATAAATTAAAGTACATTGTTTATATATCTTTTAAACGAGATCATAGATAGAGACTTCATATAAAAAGGAATGTAATTATACAAAGTTGGGGCTAAGTTTGAAAAAAAATTAAATTAGATTTTTTTTAATGAAGGTACAGTAAATAAATCTTTTTCGCGCAATGTGTAATTATAATTTTTAAATGTAAGTTTTTCATGCTGCTAATGAGGAATGCCCGTGAGTCTAGTTTTGTGAATAAGACAAAGATAGAATTTTGCTGTAGTCTACCTTTTAATACAGTAAAGTAATTAGCACCAACTTGACTCCCTCCATTCACATACGAAATGTTACTATAGTTTAAAATAGATATTTATATAGAACTTTAACGAATCACATGAGAATTCAAATGGAATAGTTTTTATGAATAGCGTGGCAATGAACATCGTTGTTACCGAACTTTTGTTTTGTGTTAAAGAATTGGAATTAAAGCAGTTATTGTTTCGACAAGTGATGTTTTCTGTAGGTATCTATATTTATTTTTGTTTCAGACTTTATCTTTTTAAATAAATATTTAAATTATATTTATTTGTAATATTTTTCATCTAGACAGAATTAGGTAATAAATAAATAAGAATTATATTGTATAATATTGAAGTTAATTTGAGAGTATGTAATTTTAATATATAAAACTATCACTTTTAAATTCCACTATATTATTTAATATTCATTAACTTTAAATGCATTTCTTCACTTATATAATCAAATAATGAAAATATTTTGCATGAATGAAATGTAAAACTGCACGAAATCCATTAATCAACTGCAAATTTCAATTTAGTGCTGCACAAAAATAGTCCGTGCCGAGTAACTACGTAATACTTGTATTTTTATTACAATTCCAAGAGTAAAATGAGTTATTGAATCAAAATACAGAACACACCCTGCCATTGCAGCTCGATGCTCTTCCCTTTTCGAAGTATATTATGAAATGAGGTTTGTTGCGCAGTGGTGCTACAACGCATTGACGTTCTCGGGGAAGCACGGAAGCCCGAAGCAGGTTGAACGATGCCAAGCGACGCCCGTCGCTTATCTTCCGTATCCGACGTCAGTAGCCGGGCAGTAGCTATGGGGGGTATTTCATAGTACATACTATTGATTTTGTGTTCTGTGTATACGAATCAACAAGCATGTTTCAAATCCTTCATTAAAAAATCAGTGTTATTCAAAACAATGGTAATTCAACGTCCATATTTCTTACAAATTTGCACTTATTTTGTTATAACATTAAACAGCAAATAAGAAACATTTCCAGTATACAATGTAACGGTATTATTTTATTACAAGAAGTGGGTGTATACACTGAATACTAACACAGATACGTTCCGTATTGTTGGTTAAAATCAATATGATTCCACATACAAATGTAAATGTAATTATTTGTATATTTGGGTTTCAATTAACCAGTGGTTAGTTAGCATTACCGTAATGTTCGCACCATACCTCAAATAGATTTTACATTCAAGGACACGCGATCAAATAACTTTCTTTAAAATGAGTTTTCGTCAAGATTTATACAACACTTACTGTTTGTGTGGCCACTAAACATGATATTCACAAAAGCCTCGGCAACTTCAGTAAGTACACCAAAGCACATTTTTCATGAACGTTTAAATGAATGCATGTTTTATGACACATTTATATTTGTCGCCCGTGTTATACCTTTTATGGAATGTAAATAATTGCCAAGTCTGCAATAACATTTGTATATGCCTTACTTTTATTTATGTTACATAACAGAAAGTTTATTACATTTTATGTTTCATATCAACATAAATTACTTGTTGCTAAAATAATATATTTTGAAATTTAATTTTGTATGTAAATTTAATTCCGAAATTAATTGATATAATGATATAAATTTTTACATTATATTTGCTTCTGCAAGTTTACCTATATCTCTAATTTTAGACCTAAAATGTTATTTTTCATTTGAGTAATATGTTATCGTCATGAAAAGTTTGAATAAGGTTAAAGCGTTTCAGTACAAAGGGGTAAACTACCCGTTGAATACTCCCAACATTATCTAGGTCAGTGTGTCTCCACCATTACTCACTGTGTTGAATGTACTATATTTACTTTATTTCTAATCTTATTTCCTTTTCAGAATTTTAGACAATTTGTGTGCTTGCACGCATTATGTTTAAGTATTTTAATAAATTTATGTATGTTTTAGGTGATATTTAATTTGCTGAAAATAAATAATTACTTGGTGTGTTGTACTATGTCATTTATTTTACTAAGTATTATTAACGCTGAGAGTGTGCTGAACTAAACAGACAAATCTGCCAATATTAACATGCAAAGCCTGTAGCCTGGCATAAGCGAAACCTGAGTAAATCTAGGAGCGTTCCTGTGAAAATCTGAAATAATATACAGTTGTGCCACGATAACTACTTTAATTAAATTTTCCACTTCTAATATTTCCTAGATTATTTTACAAGAAAAAGTTTCAAATGAAAGTTATAGAAAATTCAATCAATTTACACACTTTATTTTCATTATTCAATTATTTTTCAAATTAAAAATACAGAAATTTAAATGAAAATATTGATCAACAATTTATAAATCTGAAATTACTACAAATAATTCATATATAAGGACAGTAAAAACAAATTAACAACAGTTATAAATGTTGTAAAACAAAAAAAACACAATAAGATAAATAATTTTATTAATTCTTTTATTAATAAGACATTACTAGAAATCTGAACTGTGATGTGATATTGAAATTTCAATATCGATATTCGGTATCTCTAAAATATCGTTATATATATATATATATATATATATATATATATATATATATATATATATATATATAAAATAATAATAAATAAATCTTTATTAAACCCAAGTCAATGGTGAGATTCAGGCAAGGATTGCTTTCACTTAACCATACAATATAGATCAAAATTAAAATATTTTGAAATTTGGATTTCACAAAGTTTGGAATGATAAGGATATGTTTGATAATTCATTTAAGTATTGAGCAATAAATGCAGATATGAATTTATACAAAGAGAAAATAGGAAATATTATGCAATTAGAATAAATTAAATTAAAGTAAATTGTTTATATATCTTTTAAAAGAGATCGTAGATAGGGACTTCATATAAAAAGGAATATTGTTATACAAAGTTGGAGCTAAATTTGAAAAATTAAGTTTAAAGTTGTAAAAAATCGATATTTTAACATAGTTATTCATGAAATTAAAACAAATGCAAACAAATATATAACATTTAACAATAAGACAAAATATTAAGCAAAATTTTGAGATTAACTAAATAAGAACACTGAAATTTGTGGACGGAGTTAGTGCAAAAATTATCAAATAAGTCTTTTTTACTAAAATTGTTAGGAAAATAAATAGCATAGGGTAGTTTTCGTATACTTTTATTTAACAAAATTTTATAACATAAATTTTAACCTACGTATAAAAAATAAATTTACCAATAGTGAAATATAAAAAAAAAAAACCTAAAATACAATAACGGAACACGCACGGAACTTACACGTAAAAGTAACAATTTAAAGGTGGCTCTGAACCCGTCAGAAAAAAAAAATACAGCAGCGCCCTCAATAATGGTAGATTTTCTTGAATTGGTGATTCATTTGCAAATTTTTATTATGAGTATTATTTATGTTGCTCTATTTCGTTGTTCATATCATTCACTGTTTTACTTGTATTATCTTGTGTAACAATAAACTGTTTAGTGACCTCTGGATTTACATTGACTTTTAACGATATTTATCATTGCCAACATTATTTATAATTGTTGTTGTCGAATTTAGAGCCTTAACATTTTTGCAATTATTTCCCATAATGTTTAATTAATAGACACATTTTCTATATAGCTCTTTTTATGTAGAGATACTAACTAGAGTAGCTCTATTTATGTGGTGATATATACTAGAGTAGAGAGTATCTTCCAAACTTACGATATCAGACACCGCCGGAACGGTACTGGAATTGAGCAAGAGAATTGTTGCTTTTATATAATCATTGACTGCCATTGATACGAGCCAAGAAAAATGAACCGCAGACGATCGCGATACAAACGAGGAGAATAAACAAGAGTATTGGTTTCCTATAGCTGGGATCCAAACCCCGGTCCATATTAGCCAAACCATACGCAAGTGTAATACGCAGTTCATTGGCAAATCTGATTCCATCTCTTTCCTGGAACAAATTGAAGAGTTAAAGGATAGTTACCAAATTCAAGATAAACATTTGATAGTCGCGCTCCTAAATTATTCCGTGGTACCCCACTGCAGTCACAACAATCGCAAATTCTGGGATAACTGACAAGAATTCTTAAGCGAATTCAAAGAATTCTTCATGGGTATGAGCTACACACTTCGACTGGAAGAAGAAATCATTCGACGCAAACAAAAACCCAGTGAGAAAAACCGAGACTATCTCATATACATTAAAATGCTAATCTAATCAGCTTACATCCAATCAAAAGTTCTGGATCCATAACAATCTTTTACCGTATACCACCAATACATCCGCTGTAGAAACTGCTAGAAAGAACTGAAGTCGTAATAGCAGCCTTCTCGCTTGAAAATCATGTCGCTCTCGATTCAGTCGCCATTCATCTCTGTATCCCAGATGAAATGTACTAAGTTGGAGGTGCGGAGAACACGATCATTATCGCACGTGCCGTAACAAGCCAAAAGTGTTCTACTGGCGTTGCAGGTAAATACTTCTCCACCATCGACCTCAACAGTGGCTATTGACACAAAACCGCTAACAGCGTTCACAGTACCAGGAAAAGGCCTTTTCTAGGTCAGAGTAACACCATTTGGGTTACATGCAGCATCTGCTACGTTTCAAAGACTTCTCGATACTGTGATTGGCTCAGAGATGGAATCATATGTTTTCGCTTACCTCGACGACATTGTGGTAGTCAGAGTCACACTGGAAGGGTACATATGCTATCTACGAGGATATAAAAAAAAATTATATTCCGAAAACCAAAGGATTTTATATATAATATTATTAACATCATTTGGTTTTCAGAATATAATTTGGTTAAGTTTTTAATATCGAGAGAGAATAAAAGTAGCTAATCCAAGATTCAGGATACCCAAAATAAGATAAGATTACGTACATTTTTAATATTCAAATTATTATTATTATATACCTCAGATAACACATAACTAAAGGTTAAATCTCTTGTTGATACCGTACATAGAAATACCTAATTAATAAATATATTTTGATTATTATCAGTAGATAATCAAGATATTACCACGTTAACTTAGTTAATACAAATTGCCTCATTTTTATACCGCTAATGAAAGAAATTAATTAAAATATTTTGATATTTCTCGGTATGTAGTTAAAATATTATTCAGACTATAGTAACCGATTAGGACAAAGGATATCATCAAATTTGAACTCTTATAAAAATTATAAACTTAAGAAAACTTAGAGATGAGAAATCGTAAATTATCTTTTACATTGACTGATCACTTAATACAGCAACATAAGTATTATTCAGAGCAGTTACTTTTACTACGAGCATAGGTACATTGTGCTTCGTATGATATGCAACTAACTTATCATGGTCGTATGTCTTGATTACCTGCCGATGAATATGTAGTAATTTCTTTAATTTACGGAATAAATAATTAAATATGGTGTATTGTATGGACATAAATATTGTAGTAATATCAGGTGCAATATGATATCATAATTGTTCTACAAACACTTTTATTAAAAGAAAAAACTCTACTCAGATTACATGTATTTCGTATTTGAAATTTTATCTCTAACTATGAAAATACAGAGTAACCAAATAATACTATCCATTCAAAGTTTAACGAGCAACTAGCTTTATATGCTACTTAACGTTAACGTTGAATACAAAATGTTTATTTGTAAGCATAACATGGAATTAGCATGGTATAATCTCAGTTGGTTATATTTTCATGGCACTACATGGCTAAATCTCTAGCGACCTTTAGTTACATTAATGTCATTATTGTGTATGCACGAGAAATAAGATGTGTTATCTGAAGTATATAATAATAATTTGAATATTAAAAATGTAAGTAATCTTATCTTATTTTGGCTATCCTGAATATATATATATATATATATATATATATATATATATATATTAGGGTGTTCGTTATTTTGGCGAAGTCGGAAATTTGTTGCTCTCACACTCTAAAACTACTCAGAAAAAAAAATATTGAGCCATCATCGCAGGTACGAAAAATGTATATAAACGACAAAAACGTTTATATAAGAATTTCCATTAATATTTCAATTTTTACCCCAAAAATTGATGGACCACTAACAACAATACGAAAACTACATTCTGAAATTCATTTTAACTATCATCAAATGGTTGTAATAATCGTAGAGACATGCTGAACTGATAAAAAACATATTTTAGGCAAATTAATGTAATCATAGGTTTAAGAAACGCTTTTCAAACTTCTTAGTGAATACAATTAATATAAATTTAACAACATAAAGTTAGAATTATAAAATGTGCAACAAAATTAATAATCAATTAAATTTGCATCATATTTGCATTATTCGATGATAAAAATGATAAAATTTTAGTCAAAATGGATAGAGATATGGAGTTCGGAAAATGACACTTTTTACATTTTTTCGGTGCATGAACAAAATAGTTCAAATTGGCGCTATTTCGTTAATTTTGAACGAAATGACGTGCCTCAAAGTCTCCCTTGAAGTATTTCTCCTGTTCTTTACACGGATTATCTTGCCATTTATTTACCACGAAAACGTAAAAAGTTATTCTTCAGTTTCTATTAACACCCAATTTCCACATTTAAAATACATGTTAAATTTCATCTTGTTACAGGCACGTGCTAATATCATTATTAAGCGCTGAGACTTTGGGAATCTCATTTTTCCTCATTTTGAAATACATTTTGGGCTGAGAGCAACACGTTTTTGACTTTGCCAAAATAACGGCCACCCTAACGGATTATGACAATCGCTTAACACACAACTATGAACAAAAACAACAGGTTTTACAAGTTATCAGTGAGAAAAACAAAAAATATAGCGATACAAGAAAAGACAAATTGGTTGAACCCATGGATATGGTTTAAAATGAAATATTTAATAAGTCATTTGAAAAGCGTTTCTTAAACCTATGATTACATTAATTTGCCTAAAATATGTTTTTTATTAGTTCAGCATGTCTCTACGATTATTACAACCATTTGAAGATAGTTAAAAAGAATTTCTGAATGTAGTTTTCATATTGTTGTTAGTGGTCTATAAATTTTTGGGGTAAAAACTGAAATATTAATCGAAATTCTTATATAAACGTTTTTGTCGTTTATATACTTTAAAGTTCATATTACTCAAATTTACGCTATGCCGTCAATTTTTATTCAAATGGCTTGCATTTTACTCTACTTGAAAGCTTATTTTATTAGCTTTCCGGTAGTTATCTTGAAATATTTTTAGCTAGAACATATACCCCTCTACAGGCACGTGTTAACGTCATTTTTCGGACCTGCGATGATGGTTCAATTTTATTTTTTTTCTGAGTAGTTTTAGAGCGTGAGAGCAACAAATTTTCGACTTCGCCAAAGTAACGGACACCCTAATATATATATATATATATATATATATACATAATCCTTTGGTTTCAGAATATAATTTTTTTTTAATCCTCGGAGATAGCATATGTGCCCTTCCAGTATGACTCCGACTACCACAATATCGTCGAGGTAAGCGAAAGCATATGATTCCATCTCTGAGCCAATCACAGTATCGAGAAGTCTTTGGAACGTAGCAGATGCTGTATGTAACCCAAATGGTGTTACCCTGAAGTAGAAAAGTCCTTTTCCTGGTACCGTAAACGCTGTTAGCGGTTTTGTTGTCCTCGGCAATTGACACTTGTCAATAGCCACTGTTGAGGTCGATGGTGGAGAAGTATTTACCGGTCGGTGTTTGTCCACGATTGCGGAATTCAATACAAACCCTCTATCTACCATCCTTCTTCCGCACGATGACTGCTGGAAAACTTCAAGGGCTCTGCGACTTCTTCGCAAATTATTTGCTGCTTCTTGGGATTGCGAGGAAAATAATACTGCAGCGCCAGTACAACACTTTTGGTTTGTTACGGCATGTGCGATAATGATCGTGTTCTGCGCTCCAACTTGGTATATTTATATTGGATTTCATCTGGGATACAGAGATGAATGGCGACTGAATCGAGAGCGACATGATTGTCAAGCGAGAAGGTTGCTATTACGACTTCAATTCTTTCTAGCAGTTTCTACAGCGGATGTATTGGTGTATTGCCAATCAATCCTTCTTTCGGTAGTAAAATTGTTTTTTCTTAAACCGACAAGAAAGTGCCTATTTTCCTGATCAATTTTAGTATGAAAAGTAGATTTTTATCAAAACAGTTAAGTAAAGTACGTATCCAAGTTTACAACAAAAATAACAGTCTGCTAAAGTACAAAACAGTTTGGTAAAGACTTTACCTAACTGTTTTGTATTTTATCCGATTTTTGTTGTTGTAATCTTGGATACGTAGTCTGCTGCCAATAGAATTCATATAAAGAAATTAAACATTTTGAATTATTTAACAGTATTTCTTGCGTGGAAAAAACATTACGCAAACCAAAGCATCGCTTGTTAAAGATTATTAACGGTAAAAGATTATTATGGATCCAGAATAACTTTTGATTGGATGTAAGCTGATTAGATTAGCATTTTAATGTCTATGAGATAGTCTCGGCTTTTCTCACTGGGGTTTTGTTTGCGTCGAACGATTTCTTCTTCCAGTCGAAGTGTGTAACTTATGCCCATGAAGAATTCTTTGAATTCGCTTAAGAATTTTTGTCATTTATCCCAGAATTTGCGATTGTTGTGACTGCAGTGGGGTACCACGGGATAATTTAGACAGCGCGACTATCAAATGTTTATCCTGAATGTGGTAACTATCCTTTAACTCTTCAATTCATTCCAGGAAAGAGATGGAATCAGATTTGCCAATGAACTGCCTATTACACTTGCGTATGGTTTCGCTAATATGGACCGGAGTTTGGATCCCAGCTGTAGGAAACCATTACTCTTATTATTTATTCTCCTCGTTTGTATCGCGATCATCTGTGGTTAATTTTTCTTGGCTCGTATCAATGCCAGTTAATGATTATAAAAGCAACAATTCTCTTGCTCAATTCTACTACCGTTCCGGCGGTGTACATATTATCCCAACACTCGTATTCTAGTCTGGAGATTTCTCTTCAGCTTGTAACTCCACGACACGATGATGCTGCTGGTGTGTCGAAGGATTTATCGTCGACTGATATCGTAAGTTTGGAAGATACTCTCTACTCTAGTATATATCACCACATAAATAGAGCTACTCAAGTAAGCATCACTACATAAAAAGAGCTATATAGAAAATGTGTCTATTAATTATACATTATGGGAAATAATTGTAAAAATGTTAAGGCTCTAAATTCGACAACAACAATTATAAATAATGTTGGCAATGATAAATATCGTTAAAAGTCAATGTAAATCCAGAGGTCACTAAACAGTTTATTGTTACACAAGATAATACAAGTAAAACAGTGAATGGTATGAACAACGATATATAGCAAAATAATACTCATAATAAAAATTTGCAAATGAATCACCAATCCAAAAAAATCCACTAGTATTGAGGGCACTACAGTAATTTTTTACTCTGACGGGTTGAGCCCCTGACAAACTAGCATGGCTCTATGTCGGTCGAGCCAGGCATAATACCATAATTCAAGACCTGAATAAATAAATAAAAAATAAATATAACAATCAAAATTTAGAATTGATGAGACTGAAAAACAGTACTGAAATAAAAATAAAAACAAATCATTCAAGGTGGGATACCGATAAATCTTCTCGAAGCAATTAATACACCAGAGGTCTGGCCAGAAAATTATGTTATTCAAAGATACTGGTTTTTTAGAAAATTCGAAAAACGATCAGCTGACAAAGTAACCGAAAAATTTAATTTCCATCTCCAAAAATAGAAAATGAAAGGTAATGTTAATAAAGAAGCAATAAGGTGTAAAATATCTATATTTTTATTAGTATTCAATGCGTATCTAACAAAGTTGATTGAATTATATCTATTTCCGGATAAATTTAATTTCGATATTTTATATCTTGCTGAGCACTGGCTCAGTAAACTCTTTCCTAAGAAAATAAACGTTTCAAATTATTCGCTGTCGTATAGCTTCTGTAGATCTGAATTTACCTATGACGGAGTTTGTATTCTCAATAGAAATAATATCAAATATAAACTCTTAAACATCGTACAATACAGTATTGAATTTCATGCTGAATACTGCGGCATTGCTCTTCAAAATAATAGGTTGACAATTATCAAAATTTATTAGTCGTGTACTGGTGATATCAATTTTTTATGGGGAATTTAGAATCTCTGCTAATAGATTTGTCAAGAAATTATAATAAAAATCATTATTTCTGTTAACTTTAATATAAATATTTCTAGAAATACACAACAAAACAATGCATTAAACTAATTAATTCTTTTAATATTCAAATAACAATTACAGATCCCACGAGAATTACTGTTCAGTTAATCACATGTATAGACAATTTTTGGCTAATTTGACGACGGATCTCTAATGTTAATGTAATCGATCCAGGTTTGTCTGACCACTGTATATTAGAAATTGCATATTTTATGCAACTCGCAGAAAAATTACAATTTTATCCAAAGTACGTATCAGCCCAGGATTTAAACAGCTTTAAATAATCTCTTTTGGCTGTTAACAGGTCTACGTTCCATGAAACTGCAACAGATGTCAATTACTGGCTATTAATCTAACTTCAACATAGAACATGCTTATATGTAAATATTTTCCAGTAAGAAAATCAAATCGTTCTAATATTTTCCGCAATAATTGGTTTAATGACAACGAAAACAGAGACATCTTATCATTAGCGAATCATATTTTTAACGTCAGTAAATCACCTAATGAATTCTAATGAAATTCGTCTAACCAAGAAAATTTTTTATCAAAATTCAAATAATAAACTTAAATACTAGCTTATTTGCCGATCTACCCAAAGAAAAAGTACTTGATATTTATAACTTTGTTAAAACCGCTTTAAAAATTAAAGGATTTATTCTGAATTTGTGATCATATCTTAAATAATTATTAATCACATATATTATACATATATATTATAAAATGAAACAACTGTACCAACCAATTTGTATGAATTTTTTCTTTCAAGCAAAATATATATTATTATTATTATTATATATATATATATATATATATATATATATATATATATATATATATATATATATATATGTATATATATATATATATATATATATATATATATATATATATATATATGTATATATATATATATATATTTATATATATATATATATATGTATATATATATATATATATATATATATATATATATATATATGTATATATATATATATATATATATATATATATATATATATATATATATATATATATATATATATCTCTCTATATATATAAAAATTAATGTTTGTTTGTCTGTTTGTTTGTTTGTCCCTTATGCGTTCCTATATCATTCATCCGATTGCGATGAAACTTTGCTAAGTTGTTGTGTGCACCCCCGAGAAGGTTTCTGACTTAGCACAAGTCCAATCCGCCATCTTGAAACAAAATGGCCGCTAGCTATCTTGAAAAGTACTACACTGATTCGATTCAAATTTGGTATAGACATAGACGGGAATCAACTTTAACATATAGGCATAATAAATATTCAATCCGCCATCTTGAAACAAAATGGCCGCTAGCTATTCTGAAAACTACTGCACTGATTGGATTCAAATTTGGTATAGACATAGACGGGAACAAATCTTAACATATAGGTCTAATAAAACTTCAGTCCGCCATCTTGAAACAAAATGACCGCCAGCTATTCTGAAAACTACTGCACTGATTGGATTCAAATTTGGTATAGACATAGACGGGAACCAATCTTAACATATAGGTATAATAAAGCTTCACTCTACCATCTTGAAACAAAATGGCCGCTAGCTATTCTGAAAACTACTGCACTGATTGGATTCAAATTTGGTATAGACATAGACGGGAACCAATCTTAACATATTGGTATAATAAAGCTTCAGTCTACCATCTTGAAACAAAATGGCAGCTAGCTATTCTGAAAACTACGGCACTGATTGGATTCAAATTTGGTATAAACATAGACGGGAACCAATCTTAACATATTGGTATAATAAAGCTTCAGTCTACCATCTTGAAACAAAATGGCCGCTAGCTATTCTGAAAACTACTGCACTGATTGAATTCAAATTTGGTATAGACATAGACGGGAACCAATCTTAACATATTGGTATAATAAAGCTTCAGTCCGCCATCTTGAAACAAAATGGCCGCTAGCTATCCTGAAAAGTACTGCACTGATTCGATTCAAATTTGGTATAGACATAGAACGAAACCAATCTTAACATATTGGTATAATAAAGCTTAATTTCGCCATCTTTAAATAAAATGGCCGCTAGCTATCTTGAAAAGTACTGCACTGATTCGATTCTTATTTTGTACGGACATAGACGGGAACCAATCTTAATATATAGGTATAATATACCTTCAGTCCGCCATCTTAAAACAAAATGGCTGCTAGCTATCCTGAAAAGTACTGTACTGATTCGATTCTTATTTTGTACAGACATAGACAGGAACCAATCTTAATATATAGGTATAATAAAACTTCAGTCCGCCATCTTAAAACAAAATGGGCCACTAGCTATCCTGAAAAGTACTATACTGATTCGATTCAAATTTGGTGTAAGCATAGACGGGAACCAATCTTAACATATAGGTATAATAAAGCTTCAATCCGCCGTCTTGAAACAAAATGGCCGCTAGCTATCCTAAAAAGTACTGCACTGATTCGATTTAAATTTGGTATAGGTACAGACGAGAACTAATCTTAACATATAGGTATAATAAAGCTTCAGTCCTATGTCATTCGAATTCAGACGTTTGCAGTTTCCGGTACGACTCGCATTTGCAATGACCGTCAACAAAGCACTGGGACAGTCGCTACAAGTGTGTGGACTAAACTTGGAAAATCCATGCTTCTCACATGGACAGCTGAACACAAACACTTTCTTTGAGTTGCAATGAAACGCATTCGGGGTACTCGCATTAAATTGTAGACCACGCGAACGAAGTCGCGGGTAATAGCTAGTATATAATAATAATAATAATAATAATATATATTTTGCTTGAAAGAAAAAATTCATGTATATATATATATACATGGGCGTCCGCAGGGGGAGGCAAGGGAGGGCACACGCCCCCCCTGGGTATTAACTAGGGTGGTGACCAAGACTCTCGAAAATAGGACTTTAACATGTAAAACTATAATATTTTAATTTCCTGCTTCCTTAAATATTTGAAGCAAAAAAGCTTGAAATAAAAGTGCATCTGAACCAATAAACAAAATTAATTTTGCATACTTTGTAATGACACAAATTAGATTTGAATATGACGAAAATTGCCTCAAAACTATCGATAGGCATAAAATTGAAACAAAATTAAACATATGTTTGACGTTTTATTTGTCAAAATAAATGAAATAATAAATAATGAATTTATTCTGACAGTTTTGACAGATTGAACGACAAACATTTGTTTAATTTTGTGTCAATTTCATAGCTATCGATAATTTTGAGACAATTTTAGTCATTTTCAGATCTGAAGCTGTTTGCTTTTAAATAATTAGGAAGCAGGAAATTTAAAACAATGTGATTTTACATGTTAAAGCCCGATGTTCGCGAGTCGTGGCCACCTCTCTGTACATGTATATACAAATTAAATAAAAATTAAATTATAAGTTTAAAGATAATAAATTCAAGCTGAAACTGAATTTCCTGCAGTATTCTTAAGGCCAACTAGCGACATGTTCCCTATCGTAACGATTGAGTAATCTAAGTTTAAGTATACACAGACTCAAAATATTAGAAAATAAAAACTGTAAGACTGCTAAATCGGAATTTATTGAAGAAATGGTGTAAATTTATGGAAACTAGTATTTTATTTCACAAATTTAAATATTTTTTTTATCCATTTGTTATGTGTATTTGTATTTATGTTATGTAAAAAAAAATATTTGAGAAATTTATGTATATTTGAGAGTTTTTTCCGACTCGCCCCCGCCCCCTGGAAAATTGTCTGTAGACACCCATGTATATATATATATATATTTAATCATCCTCCAAATTCTTTAAAATCAAATTGAAGTGAAATTTTACATTGATAGCGTTACAAAAAAAAGCTTTATTTTGAACAGTGTGCTTAGCTTTTAGGGGTAAAACGTAACCAAGAGGGTGTTCGTATATGCACACAGTCCCCATTGAGAGTACATTTGTTTAAACGTTTAACTTTAAAATACGTTCACGGACGGATAAAATGATAGAATATTACAATACGCAAGTGTGAAACAAATTTCTGAATTATGATGCCTGCTGCTATTTGGATAGTTACATTTAGATTTAAAATAATAAGAATAAACTTACTTGCTTAGTTTTAAAATTCTAACCTAACATTTAAATTTTAGTTTAGTGAACAAAGCAATTTATTTTCATGTTACTCTACACAATAGGAACTTATCCTAATTATAGTACATGGGGCCTACAGCTTATAGTGTAATACGAATCACTTAGACACAATCGTATTTTTTATCTAAGTTGAAGCTGTGACATTTGAACATACGACCTCTTGCTTGTAACTAAGAAATAAAAGTTTTACCTCGCTTTTATACATGGGGCTAACATTGCCTGTAATAAAAGTTACTTCAAAATGTATATTATATATACGAGCAGTATGTTATTTTTCTATCATCTATTTATTATAAAATAGTATTAGAGTGTGAGAAAAAGATAGCAATGACTATCAAAAAAATGAGACAAAAAAGAGTATTTTATTGTTGAAGATGCTAGTCATGTTGGTGTGAGAAGGCAATCAGTATCAGAACTAGACATTTCCATTCCTATTGAAAGCACGTTTAACGACAATGTCACAAATATTAAAACCATTGATAAGAATGATATCTCAAATTATATAAGAAATAAATTCAATATACTATGACAATATTCCACTTTAAAGAATATTTGGGTTTGCTTGTTCTGAAAACTTAACAAGAAGAACGTCTTGATTTCAACCAGATTAATTTTTAATAAAAGAAAGCTAGTCGGAATTCGGGCAATAAAATCACACAATTATGACAATTTATAACCATCTTCAGAACTATGGAAAACATACATAATAAATAAATAAAATATAAAAATGTAAATAATAATGGATACTGAAAGCATACATGAACAAATATCATGAAATGCTAACTTTTGGAACAATGAAACAGCAATGTGTATGGAGCAATATTGTGCAGTTTAATGACATTAAAATAATTCTGTTATAAAGTAATTATAGAGCTGTTATAGTTACAGAAACAGCTGAATGAGTGAAACGAAAAAACTAGTAAACACCAAACAATCACCGTTACATTGTAACTATGGCGTCTGTCGAAAAGTAAAACAAAAATAAGGTAGTGGTAATAGATATGTCCAAATATATTTTTAAAAATTGGAAAGATAAATATCAAAGTATAAATTAATCAAAACTTGTATTAATTTTATTGAGTTAAAATTTTTTTTTGGAGCAGGCAAACTAAAATGCTGCAAATTGCGAACTGGTAATATGATTGGTATGAAAAGTAATTAGAGGTTACCTGGAAGGCCACGGCTACCGCTACAAGCTAGATGGATAGATTTGAAAACTGCCAGGAAAACCACAAGCCACGGATATTATCAGATACAGTACGGTACAAGAAAGTGGACCTGTAAAATGGAGAATTATGTCACAGGCCACCAGAAAGGCCACGGTAGCTGTGCAACACTATACAGATGTAGTTGCATACTACCAGGAAAGTCACGGGACATAAAAGGAATAGACAGGCAACAACATAACAATTACGCTAAATTTAAAATACGATAAACTATGATACGAAATGGTACGTTGTAATTCGCGGCAACCAGGAAGGCCGCGGCTCTCGAAAACCACTCAGCGGAGAGGACGAAATGCAAACCGTGAGTACAGCGGTTACCAGTAAAGCCACGGTATTACTGCACTTGAGAGTCCCGTTTCATCAGTGAAATAATGCATGAATAAATGTCTTCTTTATTAATAAAATATTAGTATTTAAAAAGCAATTTTATGCAGAATTATTTCTTAAAGGCTGAATCTATGTTTATGCTTTGTTAACATTAAACAAAAAAACTGTTTACAATCAATATTAAAAATTCACTCAAAAACTCCATCATGAGCTGTATTTACCATAATATAGCTAATAAAACAAATACTTATCAGAAAATGTAACGCGGTATAAACATACTTTCATTATTCGTCTAAAATGTCGTTATTCAAGAATAAAATATTTATTAATAATTTAACAATATAAAGAACATGGTCTTTCTGAACATAATACATTTTTATTCAATTTGAATTTGTAGCTTTAAAGAAGAAAAAAAACTCTCATTCACATCAATGGTTCCAAATTTGAATTGGATAAAAATTTGCTTAGTTATAAAAGACAATATTCATAAATACACTGATTTTAGAAGTTAAAATCGTGTCTAATATTTTTCAGAAAATCATACTCAAAATTTTGAATTCTTGATCTCTAACACTTCAACTCAAATTTATTTGTATTATAATTATTTAATTCTTCTAAACCACATATCACAAGTAGAATATTTAAAGATTATGTAGTATTACTTATTCTTCGCTTAGATGAGAATATATTTATATATACGAGGACTGTTCTCTAAATATTCACCCTAATATAGTAAAACTCGGTATTTCATTATGATAATTTTATTATATTTTCTCAAAATATTCCCCCATCTATACATTTTTGCATTCGAAGAAACCAATTTTCAAAACATTTTTTCTATGTTTCTGAAGGTCATTTATCTCTCTTTTGAATGCATCGACAACCTCCAAAGCCGAAGTAAAACGCATACCCCGCAATTTATCTTTGACCTGTGAAAACAAAAAAAAGTCGTTGGGTGCTAAGTCGAGACTATTTGGCGGATGGCCTATCAATTCAATATTTTGCTCATTTATATACATTACTGTTCGAGCGGCTGTATGTGGACGGGTGTTATCATGTTGCAATATGACTCTTCTTCTTGGTCGATTATAACGGATCTTTTGATCACTGCAGGCAAGCACACCGTAGTATACCATTCAGAATTGACCGTAGTATAATCATCAAGAGCTATAGTTGCAACATGCCCAGTAATACCAAAAAAAGTAGCGACCTTGTTATGGCTTTTTCACGAACAACTTTTGTAGGAGCACGCTCATTTAGGAAGACCCAAACAGTCGATTGCTGCTTTTTTTGGATCGTACCAATAGATCCAATTTTCATCACCAGTCAGAATGTAATAAACCAAGTGAGAGGATCCGCGAGCAAAGCGTACGAGAGTGGCTTTGCACCAGTTGACACTATCTAGTGTTAAATTATGTGGAATCCAGCGAGCACATAGCTTCCTTACACCCAAATGATTGTACAAGACGGCGTTGATCGCTTTCATGCCAACCCAGGATTGCTTGAATCAAACAAACAGTAACATGGCGAGCTTTCTTTATCATGTCGCGTACACGCACAATATTTTCGTAAAAGCAATTTTTATACGTTCTATACGAAGTTGATCCTTTAAAGATTCACGGCCAAAACGAAATTCATTGTACCAACGTTTTACGGCAGCTAATGAACATGACTCACAACCAAATACTTTCTTCAGTTCATCAAAACATTATAGGAGGCTTAATCCACGCTTGAAATTGTAGAAGATTACAGCTCGTAAATGCTCGTTGTTAAATTTCACATTATTTTTTTCGATCTGTTTTTTTTTTTTTGTTGAACTAATAAAAGATGAGATTCAATTGTTACAATGAAATTTATTTCAAAAAATCACGGCCATCTAGGTAGACTCATCATTTAGAGAATAGCCCTCGTATATGACATATTTTATGAAATTTAAATTTTCTTAAATTTGCGAAATATTAATTTTAGGCGATTGATATATGATTAGATACAGTACAATCACACATGGACATTTAGAGTTTAATGAAAATAGGATAATTTGTTTACAATTTTCATTTTTAAATTGGTGCTATAGTAAAACGCGTATCAATATTACAACCATAATTTTTGTATAGACTTTACTCGGTTTACAATGTTAGACTTAGAACCATATCAAACCCTACTTAAATGATAACAAATTGCAGTTTAATGAACTTAAAGCTGAATGTTTTAACTATATTGAGTTGCTTGAATTTGAGCATAAAGGCAGATAGCGCCTTTGTTTTTAGCTAGCTGTTTCCTCTTTCGGAAATAATGTAATGTATTATAACGTTTTACACGTTGCATTACTTTTATAGATATTATATTGTAGCATATATGATTTTTTATGTATCGTTTGGATTTTATTGCGTTACATATCTTTTCAATATGATAAAAATGAAGATTGAACAATATCAACACTATAAATGTCATAATAAAAATAGAAATACAATATAAACTTATTTTGTTACTTTTGTACATATATATATCAATTAAACTTGACGAGTTTGAGGAGTTTGAGTTATTCACAGTTGAAAATGGGTAAAACTTTAGAAGTAGCTTTTTATACAGGAGAACATTTAAGCAGAAGTTAATTGTCTGATTAATGAAAGAGTTTTTCAATTGTAAATACATTTTCAATTACTCTGTAGAAAGAATAGCTTTTTCAGTTGTTGATTTGTTATATTTAGAAACATTCAGTGCTTAGAGTGATCGTTTATTTTTAAAACAGTAATTTTGGTAATAATAAATAACTACTCTATAAAATCATAATAAGGAGAATTAAATTAACTCCAATTTAGTGTTGTATAATTTATTATAGCATTAATAGTTTTAAATAAATAAATATATCATTACCTCTATTACCCATTACTGAGTGTGGTACTCTGTCTTAGATGGCCTCCAAAGATGTTAGTGGAGGGGGAGCCATAGGATTAAAAACTAAAATAGGTTATTTTTTGTGCACGTCGGTATAAGTTTTATTAATTTTTATTGTGAATCAACATATTATGATACTATTAATATAGAATATTATATTAAATTTCTGCATGGTTTTATTGCTAGTATCTAATTTTTGAATATAAATGTCTTGAAAACAAATATTTTGAGTCTAAAAAGATCTCTTAGTACATCATATAAATAAGTTTGAGGATCAACAAAGTGGGTAGAATTATATATCAGGGCGATTCAGCTGGAGTACCAGCTATCATCAGCTAAAAATATAAAGAGAACGAAACACAGGATATTGTAATAATTTCACCGTAAGAAGAGTAGATAAAAAAATTGTAAAAATTGTAAAAATGTACCATGTACCAATAATGTACGAGTATAGAGTATAAAATAATGACATATTTCTTGATACCATTGTGCCATGCGTTGAGCAACTTTACATGGTAACTATACTGGTACATCCGTTTTTTAAGCAGCTGGTTTGTCTCACCGATGTAGATCGTGTCACAAGTGTTCCAGGTCACTTCATAAACAACATTTTACTTGTTATGGGTTAAGTTTAGAAAACAGGTGTTTTTACGTGAGTTGTTTAGGGTTACCAATAACTATGTTTCTATTTTTTATTAAGTTCTTGATACATTTATGTTCACGGTCGCATAGTAAGGAATTATGGCGTATACCTACTTTGAAAATGGGCCTATGAAAGCTTGTCGTTCGTTTTGTATCGCACTAGAATTTTGTATAGTGCTAATTAAAAGAGATCATGATATGTTAATATCGGATAGGTGGCTTAGTGGTATCGAATCGGATGTATTTGAGATCCCGGGTTTGATTCCTACAGCCGATAAAAAATTTTCACCACATTAACACTGCCCCTGTGGCTTCCCTATCTTTGGATACCGTGATTTTACGGCTGGTAACCGTACTCCACGCGCAAAATATGTCACTTACCGAGATCTACTACGGCAGAGTGCTACAGCCAGTAATGGGTAGAAGGCGTTATGATATACTTATTTATTTATTTTAATGTGTAATGTGTTGTTAACAGTGTTTATTTGTTAACATTTGCACCAATATCATTTAAAGCTTTTGGTTGCATGCATTTTGATGTTTGTATATCGTTTAGTAGTTTTATAATTGATGGGATAAACAAAACAATGAAAAATGTTTGAAGTTTGTATAAGGAACAGTTAGATAATTAAAAATAAAAAAAGATACTAATTAAAATTTTAGGAAATAACTGTATGCGAAGAATTTTGTATAAGTATGAAATCACGGAAAAAGTACGAACGTATTTGAATTCGTATTATTAATTTTACATTCGGGGGCAAATTTTATTTCACTGCGAGAAAAATTCACCTGCGGCCACTTTCTAGCTAGATACAACACTGGTTACGTTTGACGATTTTCTTCTTTTTGAGTTAAAAGGGAAAGATGAGATTCTTTCGCTATTAATTGCTGGTTTGTTTGCTTAAAACCTTTTTAGTTGCCTCTTGATGCTACGGCGGACTTAATTTCGTCTTCTTTCGTATCTCAATCGTGAACTGAGATAGCTGTTCTGTCTGCGAAAAGCACTGTCTGCTCTTATTAGATTTTGGACAATAGAGGATACAGATCATTGGAAGACACCATTTTGAACTACAAGTAATTCGTAATTTTTATTTTTTAAGGAGAATCTGTATTGTATGTAGATAAAATGTGATTTTATTACGTCATTGGATTTTACTTTGCGCCGTACTGCCGAAGCATTCAATAGATTAATTCTTGCGTTATGCAGTCGAAGGTTTTGCTAAAGTCGATAAAAATGCATCAGTGGCTTCAAGTAAATTGTGTGGTTCAATGATATTACAGATGTTGAGAACTATAATGGTATCAACAATAGAGAATTCATCGCGATAAACAAAAAATTCACTAATTTCAAATAAATGATTTTCTCCAACATTTTTGACACAGCTGGTTTAAGGGACATAGATCTGTAATTCAGAGCCGAATGAAAGGTATGGCGAGTGACGTATTGGCGCCGGGCGAAAAACGTAAAGCTGTGGTCACACTTGTATGATTCGTCATACGTGTCATATGAAAATAAAAAAACGCACCCGAATCATATGAAATTTTAAATCGCCGCTATTTTTCATCGAACAAATCATATGAAACTGTGTCTGTCTCTCATTTCACAGTATTGTACTGGAGGGATCATGACCTTCTTAATTCTTATTTATAAGTACATTTTTTATTGACAGAAATAATTGAATTTTGATTTTATTAAAAATATTTTCATATCGATAAATGTTTTGTATACGATTTTTGTACAAAATTCCAGCTTCAGTCATATCTGTATGATTCTGTCATGTATGACCTACAAAACGAAAAATTTACATTTTAGTATTCAAAATGACAGCTATTTTGATTTAGAGAATTCAAATATATATGAATATAGTGGTACATATTTTCGTATGACACAGTCATATGGGAATAGGAGCGCTTCTATTTTTCATATGACACCAGTGACGGAATTCAAGGGTTGCACCCTCCCCACGACAGTCATTCTTCTTGTTATAATTGATGGGTGCGCCACTGTATGGAACGATTTAAAATATTTATTTAGATCAATGTTGTAGTAATTTTCTATTTTTTTAAATTAAATTAAAGTAATTTTAAGCAGGAATAAAATTAAAAAGAGCTAATCGAATATATATATATATATATATATATATATATATATATATATATATATATATATATATATATTTATTTGATAACCAGAAAGTCAATAAAATATATTTTTACATTTATCCGACAGTTATGGTATCCGGATTCGGATAGTTTGTGAATTATAATGGCGCGAAATGAGATTTTCGAGAAGTGGGGTCTAAACTTGTCTCGTTTAGATATTTCTAGACGAATATGGAAAAAATCCTATTTCGTCTCGATCTCAAAACTCTCGAATTATAATGAGCAGTGACGTCATCATGATAAAATTACTACTAGTATGAAGTGGGAAAAGGTGAGTTAAGAGGATCCTACATACAAATTGATCAAAAACCTTAAAATTGTGCGCCACGCTACAGCTCGTATAAATAATTAAGTTATGTATTATATTAATTTGCAGTTTGCACATATATGTGTGGAGAAAACTGTGAACTACAAAATAATCGTACATGTTTTAAAATTTTTGCATAAAAATTAAAATACATTGTTTCAAACAAAGCCTATCTTTTATATCTGCTGTTTCCCTCCATTTGAGATACTTATTTTAACATTTAAATAATAATTGTATGTATATACACGTACACATTTTATTCTGAAATAATAAAAAAAATCATTAATTTAATTATGTTATAGAATCCAGACTCTTGTATTATAACTCGCGTCTCGAATAGATCTGGAGCAACCTACTACCGTCTTATCAGTTTCGCCTCGAAAATATCGACTTTTTTGATACGAGATCTCGAAAAGACGAAATATCTGGACATCACTAATAAATCAGTATTTGAAGAATCATTAATGATTTAAAACAGTTGTTAATTAATCCAGCAAACATATTCAGTTATCTATCGGATTTATCTGATTCTAAACTTGATTTTATTTTTATATATTCTAAAGGTTAAATAAAGACATCGAAATATTCTTTAAACCAGTAATCTCATCGTCTGATTTTATAAAAATTAATACTAATAATGAACGTGGCTCTGTCAACAATGGACATCTTAATGTTATTCATTGTCTGATTGTAAATTTGGCTATATATCTTATTATCTTTGTGTTAAACTTTAGTTGTTCTTTAGTCATACTTAATTTTTGAAGTCACCAGTTGCCAGAAATCTGAGTGTAATGCTTAATCTAAAGTATATTAATTTAATTAATGCGATTAGTGTCATATTAACTTTTTGTTTTCACGAGCATTTTTACACTCTTTTAATTTTGTATTTTTATGTATTATTTTATGTTGGATTTTACTTAATAATAAATTAAAACACTCTTCGTCCATTCTTAAATAACATCTAAACCTTTTCCTGTTTTCCACTCTTAATTCATTATGTAATAACGCTAAGCCCCCACATCCCATGCTCTCATTTCTTCTTTTTAACCATTCTTTGGTCCAAATAGATCGGCCTTTTCTCTTTTCTCTTTCTTTTTTTAATTTAAAATAGATATGACTGACAACAAAATAACAGCTTCGTCAAAACTCATACTACTTGTGCTCATGTTAATTCAAATTAATCAAATTTAATGTCAAATGTCAAACCTCATGTCAAAATATAAATGACATTTATCAGGAATAAACAAAACAATTATTTTCATATGATTTTTGTCATACAAGTGTGACCGCCCTAGTAAAATTTTTCGTATGACACGGGTGCGTTTTTTTTATTTTCGTATGACACGTAAGACGAATCATACAAGTGTGACCACAGCTTAAGGGAGAAAATAAGTAATAAATTTGAAACAATAAATTAATGCGAAAATTATACTAGCGACAACTTGTGTAAACTTAACTATTTCTTTGTTGGCAGTACTTTTAGACAAAAAGTTCAGCGGTTTTCTTAAGTCCAAATAAATATAAATTTAATACAGCTTTTTATTTAGCTCTTAATTGACATAAATGCTGCATAGTTTTCTTCAGAATTATGCAGTTTTAAAAATCATGCAATTACTATTATTTCAGATACTAAACCAGCAGACCATTCTGGATCATTATTTAGTGTAATCTTACACGAATATTTTGAATATTTCCAGTCACTATAGCATCTAATGAAAGAAATTTTAGCACACTAAAGTTTATTATAAATTATTTAAGATCTTAGGCAAGAAAAGTTACCAAACATAAAAATTTTATCAATAAAACAAGAGTATTGGTTCCCGCGGGGTCGATGAACCCACCTTTGTTACCTGGAGTTTAGTTTTTTATCTAATTTTTACTGACATAAGGTTTTTTGTTTTGAATGCTATGTATTTCATTTTAATTTATTTGTGTCACTAATAAAAACTTGTTTATTTTTTCTTTATGTATAGTATTACGAGTACCTATACAATAGATGTATACTTATCTAAAATTACTTCATTTTATGTTTTGCTCTACATACTTCTATTGTTCATGCTAAAAATATTTTCTATGTATATATAGTATAGAATGTACCTATTTCGTCCCACATTGAATAAAAGTCTGCGGACGTGAACAAGGGACAACTAGTCAAATTGATTTTAAACAATATTAATTATGTAGCCTCGTTGAAAGGAAAACAAAAACTATAGTTATGCAATGCCTACGTCTTATGTTTTGCAAATAATTTAAATATTGTTTTGAATTTAAAACGGTATATATTTATTTGGATTTAAAACATGAAAAGTGCAAAAAGAGGAAATATTTATTTGTATATATTTAAAATAAGAAGTTCCAAATTTTATATTTTTTGTGTTATTTAGTTAAAAAGTTGTTTTGAAATGGTAAATACATTTTCTGTTGCGTTTTTTTTAGTGATTTAGATTCTGACAGTAGTACTTTACTTGATCCAAAATATCAAGTGTGTTTATTATATAACGCTTCTGTTGTTTGTCTGTTATTTAGTTAAAAAGTTGTTTTGAAATGGTAAATACATTTTCTGTTGCGTTTTTTTTAGTGATTTAGATTCTGACAGTAGTACTTTACTAGATCCAAAATATCAAGTGTGTTTATTATATAACGCTTCTGTTGTTTGTCTGTGGAGTCCGGTAAACGGAAACTTTCAAGCCAAATTCTTTTAGATGGCGTAATCGTAGTTCAGCATATTTTGAAACTAACACTATTACAAAGGAAGTTGTTATTTTTCATTTTTTGGTGATTCTGCGTATTGCTTACAAGTCGACAAATTTCAAAAATATGGACAGCGGTAAAATAATGGGGTTCGTAAATAATAGCAGTATTTTCGTCATAATACTATTGGTCCGTGTATTCGGTAATTTCTGTAGTGTACATCATTTCTTCGTTAGGTTTTGTTTGTGTCTGGGGATATTGTCGTGTGTATTGTTGTGTATATTGTTGTGGTCGGGACTGATTGTTGTAGCCTGATGGGCCTGGTCGGGGTACGAATGTCTGTCGAGTGCTGATACTCATTAGAATTGGTTTCGAGAATCGTGCATTAGGATTAGGTTTAAGAGCATTTTGTTTAGACATTTGACTTTGATTGAAGAGTTTATTCACTGGAGTATTGGAATATAGATTAGGTCGATATGTTAATTGTGGCGTTTGTGTTTGTGTGTATCTGAATTGTGGTTGTTGGTATCTGTGTTGTGTATCATTCTGAATGAATTGTTTTGTTTTTTGTAATGTGTGTATTTTGTTTTGTTGCCGCAGACAACTCTAAATTTGGAAGTCATTGGTCAGCATGTTTAGCGCTACATTCATATCAGCTGGGTTCTTCGTACGCATGAGTGTACCTAGTGGTTCTTTTAAACCACGTAGTAAAATACGCAGTGCGTACTGCCTAAAATAATTATATGAAACTTGTAAGTTAAGTAAATCTAGGATTTTATTATAATAATCAAAAGGTGTTTCATTACCTTGTTTTAACTCTGTTAACTCTATTCCGAGAGTATAGCAATCTCTTTTATCAGAGTAAGAATTTATTAAAGCGGATTTAATAGTAGCCCAAGAGTTAAAGTTGGAACTAGCAAAATTTACGACTGCTTCGCCCTTAATCTTAGATAAAATCGTGGACAACAGATATTCATTCTGAAAGTCCGCGGGTTCTACATTATTAAAACACGTATTCAATAACTTTTCGCAGATTTCTATGAATCGCGGTAATAATTTAGGATCTCCGTGGAAATCCGGGATCATGTCGCGGTATTCTCTTTTTAATGTAGGGGTAGCCATATTATTAATTATATTTAAATTATTAAATTCTCTTAATAGATCTTCTATGCTAAGTATATTTCTTATAGGATTAAAAGGGGGTGAATTACTGGAAGCAATTGAATCTGTATCCGTATCTGGGTCTGAGTTTAAATTTATTTAAATGATATCACTGATAGACATATGAGCACTTACAGGATAAACATCAACTTGTCCATGGGCACGGCTGCGGCGGCTCCGTGGATTGGTGTCGACTCTCGGCGGACTGCGTACAGCTGTGCTCTCCGACGGTCTCTTCTTGCACGATATTCGCTCGTGGCAGGATAGAGCTGAATTTCTGTGTACAGCAGACTTTTCGTTGTGATTTTTCGATGCTCAGTTAATCGTTGAAACGAAACGAGATTTTTTCGATATTGGTATTAATCGATAATTCGTCTGAGCATCCTACCGACTGCGCCAGTAACGTAAACGTGATTTACGGTTACAATAAAAAATAATTTTTATTTTCCACAACTTAGAATAATTACATCAGATTAATTTCACTACAAGTGGACACTTCAGTCACTCGACAGTAACTGTCTTACAAAAGAGATGGTTAGAGACTTCTCGTGTCAAAAAGCTTATCTAACAGAAATATGATTTTATGGAATGTCCTCGGTTGGCCATGGGAAGGTGCTGTGGTCAGCGGGTCTCGTGGGAACAGCTGTTCTAACTCCTTCCTTCTCAGAATGGAATATATATATATATATATATATATACATATTGGCTGAAAAAAATATCAAAATTAAAGTATTAATATCTAAAATATTTAATTAAAAAGTAAATGATTCAAAACAATTGCCAGTAATGTCCTTGTAACGTAGGTGGCTCTATTAAACTTCACATTGTGATGCAATGCGCATGTGTACCGAAATAGTAATTCGGGAGAAAACAATATTTAACTTTAACAATAATTAAAGCAATAAATATTAGAATAGCACAGTAACCTAGTACAGAAAATTCTAATGTCAATTGAACATAAAAATTTGCATAAATGCAAAATAAAGCTTTCTTTCTCACTATTCTGCTTTCTCTTTTAATATGAATGCTGTCTTTGTCACTAAAAGCTGTGCTACGTCACGATTAATTAATAAATCTTTATTACTTTTTCTCCCTTAGTAGCAACTTTACAAACAAAAAAGAAAACAAGGAAACATTATTTTTGTACGTAGATTAACATAAAAAATAATCACATTTTTATGGAATAGCCTATTTTGAGAGAGTACACTTTTATAAATCTAACTCAATTTATAAATTGGTCGTTCCAATTGAAATTAGCTCCTGATATTAGATTTATAAGTACAAATACCCTCAGTTCACTATATTACCATATCATATATGATGTGGCAACCATATGTCCTCCATATAATTTTAAGAACATCAAATTTAGTATACGGATATGTAGTTTCAAAAATTATTATAATTCAAAGTTGTATTGTAATAAAGAAAATTCAATTGTTATTCATTAGATGGGAAACATTCTTTAGCCAATAATATAGGTTTATTGCAAATATTCTCTATATATACACGATTTTAGTTATTATTACATATTTTGTACTAATTTCTCTTTTTATTCGATCAAAATTACCTTCTGATAATCCCTGCTTATTTACAAAATTTTCATCTTACGACCGAAATTACCTTTCGTTTAAACCACGTAACCACTCTATATTCAATATCGTGACCCCTCGATAATCGTAAACTCTTTTATTGTAAATTAAATTTAAATATATACTTACTACCATTTAAATAATTTTCTATGTATTCCAAATACAATATCCGACATTGTTATAATATTGTTTCAATTATAATTTCTAATACTATAACGTAACGATATTTTAATAATCTTATATTAACCAATTATTTTTTCATAAGAACATATTTTGTAATCTTATTCTAAATTAATTAATATTCAATATTTTTTTAAAAGTTAAAATAACTAATAACGTTTCGGAAGCTGGTTTCTCGCTATAAGGTTGACGGAGTTCATGTCAATGACAACGAATCACCTACAAATTTAATATGAAACTTCATAGGTCAGCCGGAAATGAACTTACCAAAGATAGAGTTGTTCAGCGTGTATACAAGCTGCAAAAGATTGTTTGCGACTGATATAGCGCCATATATATCTACCCCATTATATGATAAAATCCCCTCACATTTATATTCAAATTACTTGCACCTTTTATAAAAATTTCACCTTTCATGCGTCATACTAAGTATAGAGGGTATTAAATAATTTGTCAATACAACCAATTCAGCCTCATCTAATTATGTCTAGTAGGGCGTATCAGAGATAACCTCTACTCGTTGCATGGGAACAAATGTAGCAATTCAGATACTATCCAATAAAGTACCATGAACGATAATTTGAACAAAGTCGAATTAAAGGGCATAATGGAGGATAATAATACTTAATTACAAAACATGACAGACGAAAATAAGAGAGAAATAGATAATATACGAGAGAGAGAGAAAGCAGCAACAAGTAGTTGCGAGAAGAAAAGAAACTCTGACACAAAAAATACAAACAATGGAAACCAATTATGAGAGGATGGAAAATAAACTGTAGAGAAATAATATTATTATTAAAGGGTCAGAGTTAGAGACAGGATTGAAGGAAGAGGTAGACAATTTTTAGAAAATCTAATTGGAATGAAACCAAAATAATAAGTGCTTGTAGGATCGGTAAACAAAGCGATAAAAAGGCAATAAGAGCACTAGTAGATACGTTTAAAAATAAAATAAAATAAAATATTAAAGAATAAGTTGAAGCTTTTTCCTCCCTGTGGCACTAAAATCCAATGGGAACTGAGCATGTCGGGCACACTGAGTCGCAGTTTTAATTACACAGCCGTATTGCTACATTATTTAAGACGTATGTTTGACTAAATTATAGCGCCTGTGTGTAATAACGAATCTTGATTCGGGTGACATACAGTATATTAAGAGATGTATATTAACACGCTTGGACACCACGCCTCAGAGGAACTAAATTATGTATTGACAAAGATCTTTCTGAAAGAGAACTAAAGTTGCAAAAAAAGAAAAAGAGTTAAAGAATTTGTAAAAGTCTGTTATATATACTATTAAATTAAAAATTAATCAAGGATGGTTTGATAGGAACGATAATATGCAAAATGTACAAAAAAGGTAAAAAAACTAAGAATTCAGAATAAAAACTCGATATTAAAATAGGATTTTGCAGGGTTATAAAATAAAAAAAAGATTTTTGGGACGCAATAATTACGATATAATTGTGTCAACGGAATCATAGCTTGAAAGTATTATAGTAATTGGAGAAAATTTTAATCCAAGGATAGGGGAAGAAGGTGTGCTTGTCGATCTACTATCGGAGAACCGATGACCACAATAGTGAAAAGATAAAACAATAAATAAAGAGGGAATGAAACTAGTACATATCTGTAAAGAAAATGCGTGGAATATATTAAATGGCAACATGCAGGGAGCTGAAAAAAGAAAGTAAATGTGTCTTTGGAAAAAAGGAGAGAATGGTAATTGACTGCATAATTGTAACAAGTCAAAATCAGCACATTCTTAGTGAATATAATTGAGTAAATTAGGATACGTTGTAATGAGGTCAGATATTCCAAATAATATTGTTTGACGTAAGTAGCAAACTATTTGCTGACTTAGTACTTTTGTAATTAGATATATAGTAGCGTAAGGTTAGTATTCATTCATTCAGAGTAGAGTAAGAGTAGAGTAGACGGTAGAGTTCAGCATGAACTCAACAACATCACCATGTAGCAGCGGTTAGGGAAATTTTATCAAATCAGAATGACCAATCATTGTTGGTTCACTCGCGAAAAATCAATTATTAGGAGTCAGCTATAAAGTACATTTGGCAGTGTAAAGTGAGATTGTTTTACAAACTATGGCAGCGGTTTCCAAACTATACGAACTAAATGTTTGATAAATGGAGAAGCATGGACTCAATGACAACAGGCAAGTAAGCGAATCACGAAAGATGTATGGCCAAAGAAGATCAAATTACAACGAGAGAAGACACTCTGTACAATGTTACATTTGCAATGGAAATCACTATGCCACGCAATGTCAGCAACAGCATCAGCGTCAACGGCCGAATTACTATCAGAGGGAAATAAATTACTACTACAAGAGGGAAGAAAATTACAATTACCAGAGGGAAGAAAATTACTACTACCAGAGGGAAGAAAATTTCAATTAAGAGAGGGAAGAAAATTACAATTACCAGCGGGAAGAAAACTACAATTATCAGAGAGGCGATTACTACAACTATCAGAGAGAATATGATGACACTCGGTACAGAAGAAATCATAGAAATCAAAAATATGAAAATGAAGTGCAATGTTACATTTACAATGGCAACCATTACACCAAGCATTGTCAGCGTGAGCGTCAGCATAATTATCAGCGTCAGCAGTCAAATGGTTACGATAGTCAAAAAGAAAAAGATATTGAAAATAATACCCATTATAAAAGCAGGCAAGCAGAAACAACAGGCCAAAATAACCAAAATACTGAAGAAATAAACGCAGAAGAAGTAAAAGAGTTGGAGGAAATAACGTGGTTCTTTAATATGTTAAGAATGGCGGAAATATTCGGTGACCAATGGTCAGCTCTTTTGATTTATAACCACTTAGATGGCATTCCAATGGAAGATAGAGTATTAAGATGTTTTGGATGTAAGATGCCTAACGAAAAGTACCGTCTTTGTGAAAAAATTAAAGAAAGAGAAAGAAAAAATATTGCTGAAATAGACAAGAATGAGGATGACTCCCAACAAGTAAGTTCGGAAGAAGACCGTAGCAGTGAAGAGAAACCTAATGGCGCCGTTACCGAGAAAACTCCGGAAATTTACGAGGTAAATAGGAACGAAAAAGAAGCATCAGGGGTTAAAAATGATGTCTTAATAAAGGGTACGGGTATTAAGGAAATTTCACGAGCGGTTAATATAGGAAATAACGAAGTTGGACTGATCAGCACCAAGTTCGAAAACAGCAAACAGTTTCAGAGAAATAAAGAACAAAGAAAACAGTACGATAGGAAGAATCCACATCAAAGGAAGAACTCCACAACAGATGGCCAAAAGAAGAAAAGAAGTACAAGAAATTAAAACCAAATTTAACTTCCACAAATAACCACAAGAAAGAACAAGATGCGAGGTAGGTACAAACTTATATTTTATTCTAGTGCTGTGCGAATATTAATATTAGTCGAAGGTCATAGTTGAGTCTAAATTTGCTCCTATATTTTTTATTATTAATATGTATATTTTGCCTAAATTTATTCATTCAAATTGTTGTTATGGGAAATGAAGTGAAGTGCAAGGTGTGTAACAAGAAAGTTGTGAACGGGGTTACCTGTGTATCTTGCAATTTAACTTTTCATGTGAAATGTGCTAGTATACAAGACTTAAGTAAAGTCAGTTTTGACACCTGGAACTGTGCAAATTGTATTGAAAATAACAGTGATGGTAATAGTGATCTTGATTTAACTATTAATTCGGAATTTAATTTAAAACGAGAAAATGAACTATTAAAAATTCAAAATGAAACACTGCAAAAATTAATAAAAGAACTTGAAAAAGTTAATAATCTGCAAGGTGAAAAAATTAAATCACTAGAAGGTAAACTTTCTACTAAACCTACTGAATTGTTTAACCTAAGTTACAATAACAATACACAGAGGGCAGATTCATACTCGAATGTTGTGAAAGTAAATCCAACTGACAGTGAGAAGTCAGCGGTAATAATTAAAAACAAACAAGCAGGTTCTGATTCTACTAATTTTGATGTAATTGGTGAATTGAAACTATGTGTTGATCCAGTGGCGGAGAAAATAAACATTTTAAATGTTAAAAAAACTAAAAAAGGGGATGTTATAATAAATTGCGGTAATAATTTTTCTTCCAATAAAATCAAGGAAATTATTGAGAAAAATAAGACACTAAATCAAAATATTTCTTCTACTATACTGGAAAAGAAAAATCCAAAAATAATTATTTATGGTGTTGATGTAAACTCAGTGAAAAATGAAGATGAATTAGTTACTAAATTAATATCTCAAAATAATTTAAATGAGGGCAATACGCCAAAATTAAAAATTTTAAGAAAAATCTTTAAAAACTCAATTAACCTAATACTTGAAATTGACTCAATTTCGTGGCACAGAGTATTCAAAAACAATTATGTGTATATAGGATGGCAGCGATGCAGAATTAATGAAACTTTCAACATAGTTCGATGTTTACAATGTAATAAATTTGGACATTTCTCTAAAAATTGTACATCTACCATTGAAATTTGCTCTAAGTGCTCGGAAAATCACTCACAAAAATATTGTACAAGTGATATAAACAAATGTTCTAATTATGTAAATCATAACAGAAAATTTAATGATAATTTATCCACAGATCATAGTTGTAACAATAAAAATTGCACATATTATCAAAGAATTATTAGTAAAATTAGAAGCTTAACAAATTATAGCAACTAAGTACCTCATCTTAAGTTTACTTTTTATTAGTGCAGCAATATTTGTACTAACTATGACTTTGTTATTATTTGGACATGTGAACGTCAGATCATTAGCTACTGGATATGATTTATTGTATGATAATGTATCCAAAACTAATTATGATATTCTAGCTATTTCTGAAACATGGTTAAATGTTAATAATTTAGATAATTACGTTATTCCTGGTTACAGTCTCAAACACAGGACAGAGTAGTTAGTCGCGGAGGAGGGGTTGCACTTTATATTAAAAATACTCTCAATTTCAGAGAAATATCTTGTCCAGATTGGCTGACAGATGATTTAGAACAACTTTGGATTCAGCTTAAGATAAATAATAAAAAAGTTGCTATTTTTGTTGCTTACATGCCACCTAAAGGAAACATATATGAAGCAGTCAATTTACTGGATAACTCATTGTCTTCAATTATTCCTGAAAATGATGAAGTGTTATTGGCAGGTGATTTTAATATAAATATGCTTGATGGAAATAAAAACAGTACAGCTTTCATGTACAACATGTTAGAGGCATATAACTTATCTCTTATTAATAACGAGCCCACTAGAGTAACTAGTACAAGTGAAACTTTAATTGATTTAATAATATACTCAAATCCAGAAAGGGTAAGTGAAGTTGTCACTGTTGATATTGAAGTTTCAGACCACTCACTGATTTATTGTGCAATAAATATGGATAAATTTAAATATAAACCAGATGTTATTTCGTACAGAAATTTTAATAATATTAATTTTACTGCATTATATAGTGATCTTTATTTTATAAATTGGCATTACGTATATCAATTACCAGATGTGAATTCTAAACTCAATTTCATCAATGATAATTTAACGTTTTTATTTAATAAGCATATTCCAACTAAAGTAATAAGGACAAGAAAAACATATACGCCATGGATCACATCCGATATAAAATCCTTAATGGAAACACGTGATAAATATCACTTACTTTTTAAACACACTAAAGTTGTAGATTATTTTGAACAATACAAGGTTTTAAGGAACAGAATTACTAATTTAATTAGAATTAATAAGAAAGCATACTTAAGTAATTTATATACTTGCAAAGATAGTAAAGATTTGTGGAAAGCATTAAATAAATTTAATATTACTAAGTCAAATACTAACATATTACCAGATCATTTAAGCAATCCGCAGGCCGTAAATAAATATTTCATTACATCGGTCCAAAATCTAATTGAGAATAGTAGTTCTAGCAATATATGTAACTTTTATAAAACAAATAAAGATCCTAACATAAAAGAAAAATTCAATTGACATCTAGTAACTAGTATTGACGTGGAAGAATGTTCCTATTCAGCACCGAAGCTGTATAATGATATTTCAAATGAAATTAAGAGACTTAATTTGTTAAAATTTAAATATCAACAAACTTTGTTGCATTAGTTTTGGACACATTAATTAAATTGCATCCAACTATATACGTGTTATATAAGTAATGTTATTTAATCTTATAATACCTTTGTACTTATTGATTCCTTTTGTATATTTTGTTCTATGTATTAATTAAGGTTAAGTGGAAGAGCAGCTGTTAGCTGAACTTTGCCTAATAAAAGTATTATTATTATTATTATTATAAAATGAACATAAGACGATGGTGGTGTTTATTTGGATTATTTTTCAATTGGTACAAGTGATAACAGTTTTATAGTGTTTATGTACATTTAATTTAAAATTAGTAAAAATGTAGGTATAAAAAAAGGAATGTAACAAGGAAAAATAATGGTTAAATTATGTTTTGTGTAATATGTAAATTGTGCCCCTTTGCAGGAAGCAAATTGTTTGAAAAACCACCAATTTGTAACCCTCCGTTATTCAAAGGAGAATTAACAAATAATTTGAATGGGTTCTTTCAGACAGGAGAAAGGACAAGTACTAGGATTTGTTGGAAATAAGTATGCACTTACAATTTGGTATAACAAATAACGATGATTTATTCACACTTAATTTAATACAAGGTTTGTTTTGCTTTTGCGCTGACTTCTTGGAACACACACTTCACTCACAACCGTTACTAACTTTACTCTTCTCTTGATTCTTGTGACTCCCTTTTACTACATGGTTGATGTTGTTGAGTTCATGCTGAACTCTACCGTCTACTCTACTCTTACTCTACTCTGAATGAATACTAACCTTACGCTACTCTATATCTAATTACAAAAGTACTAAGACAGCAAATAGTTAGCTACTTACGTCAAACAATATTATTTTGAATACCTGACCTCATTACAACATATCCTAATTTACTCAATTATATTCACTAAGAATGTGCTGACTTTGACTTGTTACATAATGACAAACCAAGAAAGTTGGAAGAAAGTTAGAAAAATGGAAACTGAAACACGATAGAATCAGATTAACTACAATAGGGGTCCGTGATGATCGATGCAATTAATTGCCCATTCGTGTTAGCAATAAATACATACATACATACATATCTTCACGCTATATCCCAACAAATGGGGTAGCACGAACCCTAAAATCACTCATAAAACATTCACTCATCACACCCATCACAGCAATAAATAAGAATAATAATAATATTCTATATTGGTACATTTATTAACAAATTTCAGCTATAATTGTTCATATACTTTACTTGTGAAATTACGCAAACACACACAATAAAACATGCGGGTTAGAGGATTTACGTTGTATTAGCACAAATGAAATGGAATAAACAAATATAATAATAACAGGAAGTCATAGTCCAGTGCATATTACTTGTGTCGATCAAGCAAGACTTCGTGCGTTCAAATCTTATACTTACACAAGTAATAATGAACAATATAAGTATTATGACTTGTATCATATCCTTCCTGCGGTCCTTTTATTCGATCGTAATAATAAACATATATATTCAACCACAAGTCATATATGAGATTTTACAGTGCTAAAATGGTCTTGTTTGGCAAATAGTACAGTGGCAATGATAATAAATCTATCTAGCACCTGCAGATCTAAATATCTCAATTTACGGAAATATTGAGATAAGAGCAACGTTTCTTAATCTTTGTTCATTGTGGCACATTTTCAAATGTAAGAAATATGAAATATAGCCAAATAATAAACATTTTAGTCAACAAAGTACTACTCATATAAAAAAAAATCGGTATAAGCCGTGTGTGCTAGCCAGCCCTTATTTTTCACAAGTACTTGATACTACTTTCATTTAATTTTAATAATACACATGTACAGAAATTATCAAAACCAATATATCTAGGCTTTGGAAATTGTATGTAAACTGGAAAATAACGTGAATAATATCTTGTACAGAACAAAAGCAGGAACAATATTAACCGAAACGAAACTAATTACGTTTGATATTTGACGATTGCTTTGAACAGATGTACTACTTATTTTAATTTTTCACTTATAAATACGTAATCTTGGAAAACGCTATTATTGCGAATGATTATGGAATATTGACATTAATCATTGATTGAAAACAAATGATTATTGCTACTTGACGTCAAATTTCTTCAGGACTGACAAAGAATTTTTTTAGCATATAGATGGTGTTGTTATGGGTTCACCGATACCTTTTACCATTGATAATTATTATATGGAATATTTTGAAAAAAAAAGCAATTGAAACTTCATTTTGAAGCATACCCTCTGAAGATATGTTGGTATCGTTTTTGCTATATAGTCACATGGACCGATTAACTTGAAAAAATCAACATATTAATATTAAATTTACTGTGCAATTAGAAGATGATACTGTCCCCTTTCTTGATGTACTACTGGAATGAAGAATTGATGGCATTTTATTTCATTTGATTTATTAAAAACCCACACATACAAATCAATACTTAAATGATACTACTCATCATTATTCTGTATAGAAAAATAGCACCATAAAATATTTTTTTACCAGAAAAACAAATATTTGTCATTATAAGAAAAATTATCAGAACTAAAAATGCTTGAATATATTTTCATAATGAATGGTTATGAAAAATATAAGACCAAGAATGCTCTAAAACACATATTTCCTTTCAGTCATCAGGAATTTACAAGACATCTTGTAATTGTGGAAAGCACTCAACTAAAAGAACATCAGTGGTATTTTTATCTACCCTGAAAAATCTTCTATTGTTCAACATGCAATGAGGTTTTTTCATAGTATTGTTTTCGAAGAAGTGAAGATCATCGCCTGGATTAAGTTTATAGATGCTAGATTCATTCGAGAAGAGATTTAAACTAAATAAATCCTAATAACTTCTATCATTGTCAAGGTCAAAAAGTAAACACAGCAGAGCAGTTTTTAATTCAAAAATTGTAATTAGTTGTATTTGAGTTACATGTTTCTTAGATACATGTTTTAGTTACATATTTGTATTACCCATCCTGATGAAGGTGTACTCCCAGTGCAAAGAAACGTCGATATTTAATAAAATAAACGAAAAGTGTATATTTCCATAACTGAAAGATTTTTTACAGAGTTAATAGAGATAATTTGAAATAAACAATTTATATAAAATTAATTTTTGCATTGACATATCCACAAGTATCCAAAAATATGTTTCTAAAACTTACGGCAATAAGAAATAAGAAATAAAGTTCATTTTTCTCTATATATTATGATATTGTGGTTTATTGTTCTAGTTACAACCCTGGTTTAAATTAAGTATGATAATACTTCATTTTCAATTTTAAAAATAACAGGTATATTGCTTATTTATCACATAGTACAACATAACCAAGTGCAGAATTTTCTCTTAATATATAGTTCCCTTGGGATGCTATAAATGTCTTTTCTATCTTTCGAAGTATATCTACAATAAATACAAATATAATTTCATAACGTTCTTTAAAACGTCTATATAGTTTATTCTTATAATCTTAGAATTTGAAAGTAGTGCGTACATGAATGTTAAGTTAAGATCATTTCGTATTTTATTGTAAGCATGATATTTAAATTTAATTTTGTTTATACATGGTGGTCCATTTAAAGTGTTATCAGGAAATATCTCGGAAACTATAAATTTTACGCAAAAATGACCTAGACGAAAAACAATCGTACAAAAGGGGGCCATAATAACGAAATATTGGTTTTGTCCTAGATGGCGCTGTTGTCGCTAAATCATGGTCAACTCAATTTTTTTAAATGAAAAGCCCTATTTTTTATTAAAGAATCGGATTCCTCGTTAAAAAAAGAAGAATTTATTTAGTTCACTTTTTCGTCAGCATGATAGATGACGCTGTAATCGCGAAAAATGATGTTGCTTTCGGACGGTCCTGTATTAGAGCTTATGCTTAATTTAATTAAAATCTAAAATAAAATGCAATTTAAATTTACACCATATGATTTTAGACAGAATGTAAACAATCAGATGAACCATATTTTATAAAAATGGCAATTGAATGTAATGAGACTATTTGTGATTTTAGATGTGCGTGTTAGTGGATGCGCTTGCACGCACACAAACAAAAACTAACAAACTCACACGCACACAAACTCAAATAATACACACACAGCCGCGCGCATAAGATCTAATACAGAGACGTTCGAAAGTAACATCATTTTTCGCGATTACAGCGTCATCTATCATGCTGACGAAAAAGTGAACTAAATAAATTCTTCATTTTTTTTAACGAGGAATCTGATTCTTTAATAAAAAATAGGGGTTTTCATTTAAAAAAATTGAGTTGACCATGATTTAGCGACAACAGCGCCATCTAGGACAAAACCAATATTTCGTTATTATGGCCCCTTTTTGTACGATTGTTTTTCGTCTAGGTCATTTTTGCGTAAAATTTATAGTTTCCGAGATATTTCCTGATAACACTTTAAATGGACCATCATGTATATACAATAACGCATGTTTCCACTATCCATATAGGAGTATTCCCTCTTTTCAAATTGCCAGCATTTATGTTGATATAATTGTTGTAAGTATGAGCGTTTTCGTTTTATTTAATATACTGATTTTTTAATAAAATACAAAAATTTAGTGTATAATGGAAAAGTTATTATATTTATATAATATTAATTGTTCATAAATATTTTTGTGTTTGACGGCACACCACAATTGTTGTAATTGATTTTGAGGGTTAAAAAGGTATATTTTCTGTAAATAATATTAATATTTATTTTATACATGACTACACATTTGAATTATGTAAGACATAGATCAATATATATCTCATTAATATACACACAATAATATTCATTAATAATGACATGATTTTTTTTTGTAAATGCGTCAACCTTACCCCTATAACCTATAAATCAATATTTTTAATTATGTTTATTAACTTTATATACCATTGTCCACATGTATAGCTGTATTATCAATTTGTAGTGTTCTAAATAGAATTACATATTGAATTAGGTAGTTCTAATGGTACATGCACATATAATAATGATAGTCTTTTCCTACATATTTATGCTAAAATAAAAATTTCTTGGTAGGTATCTAAATATAGTTTTTCTTTATTTATGTACCCCTGAATTTGACAGTTAACAAGCTGTAAGCATTTAGAACATCACCAAATAATATTTTATATTTGCATTATCAAACATAACGACATATGAACTACCCAACATTTAAACAGTTCAAAAGAAACGTCACGAAAGTGACAAGAGATATATGATTACCTATAGCATGTTTCTAAAAAAAGTTTCTTTTACAGATAAACATTTCAATACAGAGTTATCATACGAAACAAATAATTAACCATTTATAAATTGCTGTTCTCATATTGTTAATATCACGAATGAATAAAACGGGAAACAAGTGTTCTGGAAGGTATACTAAAGAGTCAGAGTCAAGTGTGACAGCAACAGTAGTTGTAGAATGGCATCAAACGAAACGGAATCACAGAAAAGCTACAGGTAGATAACAAATTCGCAAGCGTGTCAATGAAAATCAATACATCTCAGACCGATATCTTGTAACCTACCTTTCTTTCTAGAACTTCGTTACCAACTCCGATGTATATTAGAAACGATTTTAACATTTGGTCTGTTTTAAAAAACTGCATTGGAAAAGAGTTAAGCAAAATCACAATGCCTGTCGTATTTAACGAGCCGCTGAGCTTTCTGCAACGCATTACTGAGTATATGGAATATGCCCATTTGCTACGCATCGCTGCCGAACAGACTGATCCTGTCGCCCGAATGCAATACGTTATTGGTAAATCCATTCGTGGTCATTCTTATATTCTATTTGTATTGAATATTGATAAATGTAACATATTAATGACTGAGATGATTACTAATTCGTGAGAAACTGGGTTAAGTGGATAAGTTTGTATACAAGAGATGAATGTATTGTTTAGTAGCTTGAATGAAGAGTGTCTGCGTCCACCTTTGCGTAAAACATGAATGTATCCAGCGACATTAATTGGGTGCACACTGGTGTATTATATGCTACTTTGATGTATGATATGATATTAGAAATGGGTCATAGCTAGATACGGAAGTATCGGTGATAAGTATTGGTATGTAGTATCGATACCGTACCAAATATCAGAAACAAGTATCGATACTTTAAAGCAGAGATTTCCAAATTGTTAAACATTGCGACTTTTAGAAACCCAATCTATAGCGATCTGCTTCACTCCCGACGCATTAAATATTTTCAGAGATACTTGACAAGCTTAAATAGAACATAAAAAAACACTTTTTTATCTTTTAATTTCATTTACTTCACATTTATATTGAACATTCATAGAGAAAAGAAGGAATGGTTATGTAAATGAGGTCAGAGGTACTGCATGGAAACGTAACCTAATTATCACTACCATAAATTCATCAGTCCACAGAGATCTCACAATAGAAACTTCCACACCCAGTATATTTTTTTTTATTTTTCCTTTGGCCATATCTTATAAACTTTAATTTTTAAACATTAAAAATATAAAAATATATATTCACTATCGTGACCCTCCAAAAATCTACTCACGACCCACCAGTGGATCGCGATCCATAGTTTGGGAAACACTGCTATAAAGTATTGGTATTAAAAGTGCTATATATGTTACCATAATTTCTGTATTTTCAATCGTAGAAAAGTATAGCTAATTTAGGTCACCCTTATAGCAGTAAGAAATTTAAAAATCATAACATAACCAAAATTTATTCATTCTCCACCTATACATAAGGATTCCTAAGGCCATATTTCAAACTTCAAAATTTATAATAATAAAAATAATTGCATTTTTAAATCTAAATTAAAAAGTTTATCGTTTCCTTTATTCTGCCGCCTTATGGTCGGTCCTATCGGATTTAAAGGGAAATTTACACACTGCGTACATCGGTAAAAATGATAGAATGCATGATAATAAAAAAAAACTATACTAACAATGAAACAAAAGTCTACGATGTATGGTATTGTGTCAGGTTTTTCTGTAAGTGCTCTGGCATCAAACTGGGAACGTTTGGGAAAACCGTTCAACCCTTTGCTCGGCGAGACATTCGAATTGGAAAGACCCGAGTTTCGCATCATCTGCGAGCAAGTCAGCCACCACCCACCCGTGTCGGCATTCCACGCAGATGGCCGCGGCTGGGTGTTCCATGGATCGATACATCCGAAGCTCAAGTTTTGGGGAAAGAGTGTTGAGATACAACCCAAGGGCGTCGTCACCGTTGAATTCCCAAAGTACATGCATTATAAAACGTCGCAGATGTAGAGGACTTATCTGTCAATAAATGTTGTTAGGTTAGATTAGTCTAGGTATTCGCATTCCGCATTCAGTATTCCGTTCGCATGATTCAGTTCATTGATATTCTACGATAATCTGCGATATTTTTCACATTAGCGTTATAATTTTCTTTATTAGATTGTTGAGCAAGAACGTTGTGCATTTGGATGTTAAAATTGTAATTTTCGATTTCGTCTTGAATATATTATTAGATGCTATATTTTATTTTTTTTATGCTGATCACATCATTGTTATTGACTGAAATTCGTACTGTTTAAACTGAAAGCAGTGGTATAATTTTCAGCTAACATTTATACAGACAAATATATCCTATATGTAGGTAGTAATTTTTCTTATAGAACTTAATTTATATAAGAATATGGAAAATACAAAGTGGCATAGGTAGAATTTACATATTACTTTTGGTTTCCGAGTAGTTAATAAACATTGAAGTTTCAACGTATTATACATTTTTACACATTTAAAAAGCACATACAATATAATTCAAAACGCATATCAAAAAGTCATACTGTAAACAATAATTGTTCAAACAGTAAAAGTATTTTAAATTTATTTTAAATTTTATTGTAACACACAATTTTGTACTGTTTTAGAAATCATTATATTCCAACGCCTACTATTAGATACATTTACGTTCAAAATAAATATGAAACAGCGTGTATAATTATTTATTATACCAAAATTTTGCTAGTTTTAAATCTATTAATTATATGTAAAGTAGTTTTACTATTTTGCCAATTATTTTATTTGCAACATTTATTACTATTGCATTCAAAATGTCATACTTCAAATGTATGCCATGTTATTTCTTTATTAATGTAACATGTTCGAAACAATTGAAAATCCGTTGAGCGCTTACTACACTTACTCACTCATAGGCCGACTGTCAGCAATGCACACATTCTGTGGCTGGGAAAAAATTCCCACTGAAGGACATCATCCGTACTTCATTTATTTACGCAGGAAAAAAAAACTTGATATTTTTTTAACACATCTCGTATACCGAATTTATACTTTTCTTAAGTATGAAATATAAATGAAACAAAAGTATGTATATAAAATTGTTACATCTACATCTTACTACATTTACCCGAAAATAATCATTGATTAAATATTTTTCTACATTCTTATGACATTATCATTATTATAATTATTCTGACTTTAGAATCAAAATTCATGGAACAAATATGATGCATATATATATGGTTTTTGATGTAAAATAATTACAAACTATATACAATTTATTTTACAGTATTTAAAATGGAAAATTGCAAGCATAGTATAGCAAAAAAGTGTTTTGAAGCACGTAATGAATGAATTAGTTAGAATTTATATTAAATATTAAAAGCAAAATTTCCATTATTGTTAATGCTTACCCAAATTATCAAATTTCTGTTTACATAAAATAATGATGTAATTAATATTATTTTACTGAATTTATCAAAATTATGAACAGGATCTTATAATAAAATCCTATATATTAAAAAAATGTTCTATTTTATCCTTTTAAAATTTCAATTAAAGTAAAATTTTGAGTTTCCTATATAATTTTCTTTTTGCTCAGAAAATATTTTATTTCTGTGTAATTAAAATAGAAACTACAAAATTAAAATTATAACTATTTTAATTTTAACATATTTAATGTAGTCAGCAACTAAAAAATAATTGTTGTCAAAATTAATAATAAATTAACGGTAATTGCAATAGAGCTACTGTTTGTGATCATTAAACTACATAATTGTGCGGCGAACTGGAATAAAACCTAAGATCTCTAATAATAAAAGTTATTGCTTGCATTAGGCTATCAATAAAATTTTCAGAACAACTTAAGAGTGATTTTAAAAAATCCATTGTCAAATGTTTTTAATTAATTTAATAACAAAAAACTTCTTGAAATAAAAGGTACGAAAATTAAATTTTCTACCACTTTTACTTGAAACATTTTGTTTTTTAAATATTCTTTTTCAAATTGACTTGGAAAAGATACACACATTTTAACAACGTCTTAATTTGTTCATCTGAAAATTCTATAAGCTATTTTAATTTTTGCTTTAGTACATTTTTCTAAATATTGTTGTCGTTATTACCTCATATCAGAATAGCTAAATATTTTCCAACAAATTCATAAAGCGGGTTAGTCAGTGGCGTATCTACCACCGGTCAAGTCGGTGCAATTGTCTGAAGCCCTTAGGTACAAGGGGCCCCAACTTATTATTTAAAATATATATATATATATATATATATATATTTCACACATTATGGTACGTTGTAATTTTGTGAAAAAAAAAACATTAATTAATTATTTTAATTAAAAAAGGGATTAAATACTTTTCAATGAGAACCTCAAAATATTTGTCAAAATATTTGACTTTCCGGGGCCTCCATTATTTAATGCTTGGGTCAGATTTTACAATTCATCATTTGTTTTTAAAAAGACAAAGAAATTTAAAATAATGTGGTTTCAGAAAACTGTAGTTGTTTTCTAGCTTTCATGTCTTGAAACGGGGCTCCGCGCAGAGTCTCGTTATAAGAAATTAAAAACTTTTCGTCGTAACATTAAGGAAGAATCCAAATTAAAGGATTTGCATGTCGTGTATGGATCCCTCCTGGGGGCCCCCGTTCCACAAAAAAATTTGCTTATAAATTTTGAAGGAGACCCCTACTATGCTTTTGCGCTGGGTCTCCGGAAGGGTTAGTTACGCCACTGGGGTTAGTCGCTACTAACACTAATTATTATACCGTTTATCGTCTGTAACTCCGTTTCAAATTGATGCACATTCAGTTCTATTTGATGAAAATAAAACTCTTCAATCAGGTTAAAATAAACTTGCTTTATGAAAAGGGAATTATAAATAAAATTAAAAGTGGTGTTACTGCCTACCTCGATTTATGAATTATCCTGTTAGCCTATTCAATATTAATATTTCACTGTTATTTGTGAATCTGACATATTTTTATACAAATAGATGGGGAGAAGCATATACGTGGACCAATGTAAACTGCTGCGTTCATAACATTATCGTAGGTCGCTTATGGATGGAGCAACATGGCAATATGGAGATTGTGAACCATTCAACAGGACATCGAGCTAATTTAACTTTCAAGCCAGCAGGCTCTAATTCCAAGGACCTCCATCATGTTGAAGGTTACGTTATGGATAAATCGTAAGTATTATTTCTTTGTCATCGTTAATAAGAAATTTACCTTCAAATGGAATATTAATATGTTATTATAAATTTTTTTTTTAAATATATGTAAATTTGGTTGATAATAGCGTTTTTCTAAATACTGTATTATTGTATCGCCTAGCGAAATTTTGCTGAACTATTGGAGAATTTTTATTAAAACTCACTCGCAATATTAACCAAAACTGACATTTGTCTTCTATTCTTGGTACTGTTATCATAAGCTCTGTAACTGTCACTATTATTTTCAATAATATATTAACGTTGATATCATATTTTAATGATGCTATATCTCATTCATAAAGTATATCTATAAGAATCGACTAGCTACATGTGAAATTTTTGAGAAAGAATTATTATGCCATGGGCAGAATAAAGAGTCCTTGCGGGCTATATTCGGCCCGCGGGCCGCCAGTTTGCGACCCCTGATCTAAGGCCTGCCTCGATAAATATTCACAACGAACAGTTAACATCGTATGTTTTTTTTTCTTGAATTTCGATACATTATTCGGCTGGGACTGTGTGCTAGACAGAAAAAACATGGAGGTTCCCATCAGCCTTTGTTTAAACTTCCATACATACATACATACATATCGTCACGCTATATCCCAACAAATGGGGTAGCACGAACCCTAACATCACTCATAAAACATTCACTCATCACACTCATCAAACAACCAGTCCTCGTCAAACATCTTCATCCAAACATACCACCCTCACTTCAACCACATTCATAGATCACTCCATATAAACTCATTCATTTATTACACTCGAAATTATTATCACACAACAAACCTTCAATCACATCATTCCTTTTCACTTACCATTCATTTTCTTTCTTCAACGTACATAACGTATGCATAAAAAATCTCTAATTACTCACGTTTACTCCTAACAACGAATCTAATAACGAAACTAACAACGAATCTACAAGATTAGAAAAGATGAAAGCGATAGTCTGCACTTATATATGAAAGAAAAGACCACACAATGCAGTAACTGAAAATGAAACAAAAAGATAAGAAAGGGAGGGAGCGTCGCCCTGCGCTTGTTTTTGAAAGTGAATTTCACACAATTGCAGTTAAACACTACGTAATAACTGAAAACGAATTAAAAGATAAGAAAGGAAGGGAGTGTCGCTCTACGCTTGTTTTTGGAAGTGAATTCCACACAATTGCAGTTAAACACTCAATGTAAGATTAGAAAAGAATAAAAAAGATAAGAAACGAAAGGAGCGTCGTCCCTGCGCTTGTTTTTGAAAGTGAATTTCACACAATTACAGGTAAACACTCTAATGAAATTACTAAACAACGAAACTAAAATCTAAAACCCTGCGCTTTTCTGAAATCATCAGATTCTTTCCGCAATTAATCTTCGCCAAACGTTCCTATCCTGACACACCACTTTTGCTTCATCCACATTCATAATTCCTTTCATACAAGCACGTTTGTTCCTTACTCGGAAACTTTCGTTCACGCAACAATCCTTCTATCATATTCATCCATGTATTCATAGGTCGCCCACGCAATCTTTCACCCTCAATTTCACCAACATATACCTGTTTCACTAATCTCTCATTCGACATACGTTCAACATGCCCAAACCATCTCAACTGACTTATACCTACTTTTCTAACTACATTCTTCTCAATTTCACACTCATCATACACCAATGTATTCCGGACACGATCTCATCTAGTATAACCACACACACCCCGCAAATACCTCATTTCCACAGTAGTTATACTACGGAAAAAACAAAAAGATGCGCCAATGAATGCGCTTTCCATATTCTGTTGTGTTATTAGATTTAAATATGTTTTAGACGCATAGTAATAATATATTTTATTTACATTCATTTCCTTTGAAACACAGCCTCATCAATGTTCTAGAATACGTGCAGCCACTGGTATAAGCAGTAGGTCTCTTGTATTGAATCGGGATTCACTTTTTGTTATGCATTAAAAAGCAAATTGCAAATTAAATTCGAAATACTAAGCACCTAATTATCACATCTAGTGTTACAATAATTTACATAAAAGTTTTGTTTATGGAGATTACATTGAGGTTAAGATGGATCCGAAAATCACGTAGAATTTGAAAAATGGCCTTAGGAATCCTTATTTGTTGTTGGAAATTGAATAAATACAAGTATCTATTTCATATAAACATGTATTTGGACGTTTCGACTCGCAGAGTCCTCATCAGCTAAGAAAAGAATTTATTTTTTACAAAAATAGTTACATATTAAAATTTGAACCATTCAAAATTCAATGAGACTCACCATATTGAAAATTACAAACAAGAGCTCAACGTAGATTTCAATTTAATATGAGTAAAAACTCATTATAACATAAGCCAACATAAACATGTCAGAAAATAACAAAGAAACAACATCTCCACATGGAGGTTGGAACAATTCTGAAGCAGACAAGCGGAAATCAACTTATACAGATCAACATGGCGATCAACAACAATATAACAAAATCCAAATAAAAAATCAAACAATATGAAATAAATAAGAAAATCACAACATTGTAAGAACAACCGATTTAAATGTGTAAAAAATTGGAATATAATTATAAAAAATGAAAATAAATCGGTAAAAATGAATTATTTAAATCATCTATGAAATTATTCATATATTGTAAGTTATTCTTATAATCAATTTGTGAATTAACATATTTGTTTTTGTTTAAATTTATGTGAAACGTTTCTTTTAATAATCTATTCTTGTTACCAAAAGTATTATCGTTGTAACGCATGGACGCTAGTATTTTATTGCTATTATTTTTTCTAAAACATAGTCCCAGAATTTTTTAGGATTATTTATAATATAATTTTCAATAGAGTTAATACAAGCACAATTTATATTAATTAAAATGGTTAAAGATTAAAGATTATTGTAAAGCTTCCCGTAGTGTTCCTTAAGTTTTTAAGAAGAAATAATATGACAGGTAAACCAAAGAGAATATCTAGAATTACAGGTTTTAATTTTAGTAATGTCTGAGTCGAGAATATTGTATATTAAAGTATAAAATTCAGTAATAGCAATTTTAATATCACTATGAGAATGTAAGAACTACTAATCAGTTTCACTTAGAGTTTTATATAATAAAAAAATAATCGCATTTCTTATCGCATGAATTAATCAATTTGGACGCAGTATATAATTCTGAAGAACTTTTGAATTTACCATACACTTTTGTTCTAAAATTCATATGGAAAAAGACTATCACCAAATGAAAATTTTACCATTGTATTTTCTAATTATTAAAAAAAGTAGGCATTCGGTATTATAGAAAACTTAAATAAGGTTCTGATTATTCTAAATCTTAGATATGCTCACAGGTAATAATATTCATTTATTGTTAATTGATTTTATGTTAGAACAAACACAAAAAATTCGTCTGGTGTCACACGTGTCACTAAATGTTAAGAGGGTAGCTGGGTTGCGCTTATGAATGGGAGATAAAATTTGAACTACATATGGTCGGAACAATATTATTTTTTTTAATTGAAGACAAAGGTTGAATTTAGGTCTATTATGTGTTGAAATTTTTGTTTTAGTTTTAATTTTGTTTTTACAATGTTATAAACTTATGTAACTTCACATCAATGGTACTCAATTAATGAATAAAAATTGCAAATTTCAACCCAGTAGTGACATAGATTGAACGTTTATCTTTAAAATAAGCCCATGTTTGTGAAAATATATTTATATTTAGTACCAATTTTAACCCCCCAACGAAACACTACATGTAAATGCGGCTCTAATAGACGGCGCGAGCTACCGCCACTAGTGGTGTAAACTGAAACTAACATTAGGCTCCGCCCTTGGCCTTCCCTGTAGAGACGTTTGTACTGAAATATCTATTATTCGCATTTCTTTGAATTTATTTTATTTCTAAAATAATAAAATGGGTAGCCAAAAAGGCAAGGTAAACTTTACATGTTGGTAGAAGAAATTGTAGTATTCTACGGGATTATAAAACGTATACCTAATATTATATTATTTCGAATCTAAATTGGAATAGTACATTTTATATTTATTATAAAATTTTCTTAAAATATGTATACTGGCTGTACATTTTAAGTGGAGCACCATTTCTATCTCGATAAGTATAGAAGCTACAAAATCGATTAAATTAGCAAACAATTTCCATTTTATAAGACTACTTTAATGAGCGAAATAATAATTATTTTAGACCAGTTGTTCTCAAAATACAGGGTACAACTTTCTTATTTTCAATGGGAATCAATATAAAAATTTATTTAATAGTCGTATTGTTATTTAATAATTAATCACACAAACAAAAATAGCATAGCTCGTTGGTACTAATCCTAGTGATAACGCGAGTAAAGTTACGCGCGGTTAGTATTTGGATGGATGACCGTCCAGAGAAATCCGCGTTCTTAATGACCGAAAAAGACCTAAAAACGCGGATACGGCCGTAATGGCGGCATATGACCTTAGTAGTTGGTCCGCCAAGAATCCAGAAAAAAGGGTTAAATATGTATGTTCTCACATATTTAGTTGTTGGTACAATTTTATATTTTATTTTAAAATAATCTAGAAAACAATTACATTAACATTAAACCTCATTTTCCATATACCTAAATGTTTTTGGAATAATTATTACATTTATAATTACAAGTAAGTACTAATCTAGTGTTATCTTTTACAGAAAAACAAAACTATTTTATGTTCATGGTAAATGGACGGAATTTATAAAATCTGTCGACTATACTACCTACGAAGAATACCTCAAAGAAAATTCTAGTAAATTTAAGCGCGAAGGAGAACAAAAAAGCAAAAGTCCTAATGATTCTCCATCGCACACGCCACGCAAGATGTTAGCTAAATTGAACAGTTTAAAAGTTAGCTCTTTCAAATCTACACAACAAGAGGTAAGTACTTAATTTTATGTAGATATATGGAACATCATTATCTAAAGAGAAATATTTAATGTAGATTTGGAAATTTAAACACTCGTAAAATTCAAATTTGTTACATAAATACATGATGTGTAAGAATTTAAATATGTATTTTAGCATTTATTTAAAATAGATAATTTATGAGGATGAGAATTCGGTGAGGTATAATAAAAATAATTCTATAAATGTTTATATAGTATTGTAGTGTAAGTAATAATATTATGTTTGTGCTTTTAACCTAAGCTTACTGCAACTCATTAATATAGCATTATTAAGATTAATCTGTCATATTCTGTAATTGGCATTCGTCGTACTGACTGGCCAAACTTGGATAAATAGTATTAATTAAACAAATATTAAATAGAATATAATATGGACTACATTTTTTAGGATTTATATTTATTAATTAAAATTAATAATAGAATATAATGATAATATCAATTCAATGCAGGGCACATGGAAGGAATCTCTCACCTGTAACGCATAAGAGAAAATATTTAATTTATTTCCCTTTTAATTAATAAATATATATTTTTTTTTAGTCGGAATCCTGTATAATTTTACAGAATAATTTACCAAATTACATTTAGATTTATATATAGCTCTACTTTTAGCATACGTAAATTATAAATTTTAATGTTCGAAACTTAATTTTTAAAATAGAAAATATTGATTCATGTATTGATTAATATATTTGAGATTTTGAATACCTAATTTATTTACTTTATTTTTATCTTAGAAGAAATGAGATATAAAAACTTTAATTATTTTCATCACTTCTATATTTAATTCTGGTTGCATTAGCTTTATACTTCTCACTGTCTAATACATCGTGATCTTTTAACATTTACCACTTAACCAGAATTTCTACTTATTTAGAATAGTGTTTACCAAACTTCCATCCATCTCGTACTCCTTCTGAGAATTTAGTCTTATCCGTGTACCAGTGACGGCAATAACACACCACAAAATTCAAAACAAATATCAGTTTTAAAAAATTATATTTTTCGTAAATTTTTTAAATATGAATTTATGATTTTTATCAAACGCTGAAATAGTTCTAAATTTAATTATACGTTGAGCTTTATTCATTTATAATAGAAAAAGCAACATTTAAGTTACCACAATATCCAGTATGTAATGGTAGTTGCTGTCTAAATCTAGATGATCTGAGGTATGCCTCAATAAATATTGCAACGAAATGTATAACATTTTTTTTTTTTTTAATTTTGATACAGCATTATGTTGACACTGCATGCTAGACAGAGAGAGAACACAGAGGCTAGCCTCAGTCTTTAATAATGCGAGTGCAAGAAGTACAAAAGATGCGCCAAGGAATGCGAGATGCGCGTTTTTTTGTGTATTCTGTTGTGTTAGATATAAATATTTTTAGCCGTATTTTGATTATATTTTAAAGAGTATAATAATAAATTTTATCTACGACCGTGCTATAAATGACACTTATCGCATTCATTTTGAGTGAGATAAGTAATTTATTAACGCACTAGTGCATTTTTGGAAATATTAACGCACTAGTGCTTTAACAATGTACTTATTGCACTACAAATTATAGTTACCATGGTTTCACTTAATCTTTTTAAAATGGCAAATAATTATGAGAACTGTTAATTCAAAATTATTTTTGTTTTAATTTTAATTAATTTCGTGGTCGTAGATAAAATTATGTACGATGTACGAGTGATAATGTATTATTAAGATACTTGTGTGATTACACAACTCGGCCGTCGCCTCTATCGTAAATAACTATTATTTACTTTTATAATATAATGGCTAATTGAAAAAAAAATTTAAAAATTATCCTTTGAAACAACCTCGCCAATGTTTTACTGAATAGCTACCATTGCAGCGTATCTCTCTTGGCCGAAGACAGGACTAATTTGTGGTAGTTCTAAATAACACTAGGATCTAGCTAGACTGACAATGTTTGATAGGCAAGTATAGGCTTATTAGCGGGCATAATTGGGTCAAATAAAAACAAATATGTTGTATTATACCAATTTTTTGTAATGACGTTTCTCAAATGGATACCGCGGTATTGTATACATTTTTCGATCAGTTTTTAAATCATGTTTTTATCTATCAAAAACCGACAAAACTTTCTTGCGCACTTTAGTGGTCATTTTGACATATAAAATCATGTATTTAATATTTTAGTTTAGTTTTAGTTTTATCAACGTTTTATTAATAATAGTAAAATTAAATTAAAAAATATATATTGTAAATGAATTGTTTTTTTTTTTTAATATTAAACTAAAATTTAAAAAATCTAGTAAGCCCTTGCAATCCTTTTGTATAATCCACTATGGGAAACATTGATGTAGAAGGACATTGAACATATATTATCCAGTTCGATTATTAAGGTTCATGACACGAGTGTAAAACATATTTTTTTTATATATTTTTAAGCTAAAAGGTATGTGTTTTAAAAAAATTATCTTCGTGAGAATAAATGCACGGATAATAATACAAGAGCAAATTTCGTGTTTCTTCTCTCACCATAACGTTTTAAGTTACAAATATATAATTTTTTGAAAATAGGTCTGATTTTTGTGCCTGTCTGTATACTTAACTATTATTATTAATTCTCTTTTCTATGATCTCTTAAAATAAAATGCTATAAGTATAATAAAATTTCATGAACTATATATTTTGTATACATATATAAAATAAATAAATATATCATCACACCTTTTACCCATTACTGGATGTGGCACTCTGCCGAAGCAGATCTCGGCAAGTGCGGTTGGCAGCCGTCAAATCGCGGCGTCCAAAGATCTTAGTGGTGGAGGAGCCACAGGGGTAATTTTAAAATGGTGAAAATGTTTTGCCGGCTGTGGGGATTGAACCAGGGTTCTTAGCAACCAGAGGCCGACTAAAATAATAATAATATAAATAAATATATCATCACGCCTTCGACCCATTACTGGGTGTGGCACTCTGCTGAAGCAGATCTCGGTAAGTGATATATTTTTGCACGTGAAGTGCGGTTACCAGTCGTCAAATCACGGCACCCAAACATGTTAGTGGTGGAGGAGCCACAGGGATAGCTTTTTCAAATTATGAAAATTTGTTTTCAGAGTGTGGATGATGCTTCCATGTCAGAGGTTCAAGACGGAGACATACCTCAGAGCGAGTCTGCATACTCTATCGACATTCCAAATTCTTTCACAATATGGCAAGCAAATCCCCGTCCAGCACAAAGCAAGGACGTAAGTATTGATTTTCTTGTTATGCTTTCGCTTAGTTCAGTTTAGAAAAGTATAACTTACTGGAAAAATATCTGAATACCAGTAAACTTTTAAATTATTGGTAATATGAGACATTTAAAAATTAAATGGATGTTTCTAGTTTAAACGTTCTGTCGGGCTTTTCCGTACAAAATGCTTTCTCATTCTTATTTTAAAATTTAACAAAGATATTACAAAGCGAATTTGTTCCATGTAATTTTTTATGATATTACAATATATTTATTGTAATTAAGTTTTTCCGGAATCAGGAGAAAACTTATTTTTCTGATTACAGTGCTATCTGTTGAAAATCGAAAAATGTTTCAGACAAATCTTACTTAATTTTAGCCGTACAATCTGAATCTATAATCAAAATTGGGGATTCCCATTTGAGATTTCAAAGTTTCGCCCTGCCCCACCCTCGGGTGTGAGAACGGGGCGCCATGTTTAGTGTTACTAGATAGATTTTTGAAAAGTATTAAATACGTGTTTTTTTTGTTTTTCGATTTGATGTGTATTTCTTGAGATATTTTACTGTCCCGGAACTTTTTGTATATCACATATCATTTTTAAAAGAATTTTGTGAGAAGAAGACAGAATTTGAGTGAATTTAATCTTATTCTCTAATAGTAATTGTGGGCAAGTATACACGCACGAAATTTACGTGCCAACTGTTTTTAATTCATAAATAAATAAATATATCATCAGGTCTTCTAATGCGTTCTGCCGTAGCAGATCTCGATAAGTGATACATTTTGCGCGTAAAGTGCGTTTTCCAGTCGTCAAATCACAACCCTCAAAGATGTTAATGGAGGGGGGTCATAGAGATACTTTTAATGTAGTGAAAACTGTTTGTAAATTTGAATTTAGTTTCAAATTTTATAAATACTTTGACGGTTTGTTAATTTAGTTAATGGATTTTTTTTTAATAAACTGTAAGATCATATTTTTTTATTTTATTCATTTAACATCTGCAATATTAAATATTTTATTAGTGTATCAATATTTTCGAAAGAACAACCATTTACTGAAAATATATTTTCGTCATTTTTAATGTAAAATCAATTATTACTTTCTTCTCCTGTCATAGAGTTTGGAATTGCCATGTGCATATATAGAAAGTAAATTATACTTTTCGTCGGAAATATATTGCTTCCCTCGGGATTGGTCGATGTGACACCTGGTATGACAACGAACAATCAACAACTTTAATAACACGAATATGTCCAAACATATAACCATACCTATAATTACCGGAGTATCGGAGATAGATAATGACAATTAATATCGGTATCTGTACCGATATACATTATCTATACCATACCAAATATCAAACCAAGTATCGATAATTTTAAATATCGGTATTGAAACTTTACAAAAAGAAAAAAAAATAGCATTTAGATAAACATATCAAGTCGTTCGGTCGACACGACGACGGCAAGAGTTAAGAGTTCATAGGCGTCTGACCGAACTACTTATTAACTGCTAACATTAGACCTAACCTCAATCGTCAAACCGAATGTATTACTTGCGTTCGGTTTTGAAGTGTGTTCCCCATATTTTCAAGTCGTTTTGAGACACACATAACATATGAGCGTGTCCATTTTTTACAGAACATTTAGAATAAAATGTATGTAATAGCGACGCAAAGTCCTGTTATCTAACGTATTATCTAATCTAAAATTAATGGATTGATTGTGTTCGAAATATGAAGAAAGGATTTGTTAATTGTAAATGGACACGCTAATTTTGTTTTATTAAAATTTGTTTGGGCTTTTTAATACCCTTTATTTCTGTATTTAACAAAAGTAACTAATTTCAAGTTGTGCACGTTTGATACCTTGTCAACCAATGCAATTTGAGATGGTTACGGTTTGATGGGATAGATATTACTGAAACAATAACTTAGTCATAATAGTTTTAAAAATTCTTTAATTTTATATTTTGTCTGATTTTATTTTAATTTATTACGTTCGAGACATTTTGATTTATCAACATTTATTTCTTGCTTATGAATGATATCACTCATTTTTGTTTAGGAAATGTTTTGAGTTTTAATTAAAACACTGCTGCGGACCTCTTGCCGTAACTCTTTACAATGTAATTGTGTTTTGAATTTAGATAATATATAACCAATACCACTACTATTGACAAATCTACATCAGCCATCGACCAATGACTAAAAAATTACCACTTTTCGGTAAAGTGAAAAAATATGAAATTTTCTGAGCAAAGGTATCGAGTATCGCAATACTTATCAGCGATACTTTCTTGGTATCGATAGTATAATAAATACCGTAGATATCAGTCCCTATAACTATCATTTTGTTTTGAAAGTATTTTTCAATAATAATATTTTCATTCGATAGTAGTTTCTTCCTTATTAATTTTGGATTAAAGGTGTTCAGAATGAAAAACTTAATATTGTAGTTCGTGTTAGGAATAAAATACTGAACAAATTTCTATTAAAAAAGTTGTATACCAAATCTCAGTGTGCTGAATCAAAAAGAGAGATACGGTATTAGTCGCAGCATATGTTTAATTGGTAAACTGCAATTATTACATGTGGAGGAGAATTGTTTTTTATATAATAAATCCATTTGTTAAGTGTACGTGTTCCATATAATTTTTATCATCTAATCTTTGATTACACTTATTTTATTGTTTTGTTGTCGGAATTCATTTTACGCGCCAGTCTTCTTGAATTTTTTTTTATATTGTGCTTTTAAAGTCGTCTCATGGATTTAATTAGTTTAATTAAAAATAACATCTAAAATAAAAAATATAAAATTATAATTTTTAATACTTCATGCGTTACTTCGCTTTAATTTATTCAGGTTTTTTCATTTACAGATTCAGTTTCGTAAAAGTATTTAATAATTCAATGGATAAAACGATACTACAATTTCTCAAATATAAACAACCGACCGATTAGAAAATTTGTTTGGTCATACGTCCTAATTACGTGAAAAACTTACCTGAAAGCACAAATTAAAATAAATAAATATATTATCGAGCCTTTTACCCATTACTGAATGCAGCACTTCAGTTTAGCAAATCTCGGTACGTGATATATTTAAGAGCATTAAGAGCGGTTACTAGTCGTTAAATTACAGCGTCCAAAAATGTTAATTGAGGAAGAGTCAAGGGGATAATTTTAATGTGGTATAAATCAGTATATCGGTTATGGAAATCGAATTTCACAGTCCGACGTGTTTTCACTAAATATAGAAGCTCAATAATAAAAATTATCTTATGATCTAAAGAGCATAATATGAGTGAAATGTAGAAATAAAATATATGCCATATAATATGTAGACCGCTAAAATAAATACGTTATTTATTTTCCATAGGTTAGGGTATTATTAAAAAAATAATTTATCTTGTATGTATAGCCAAATAAAAAAGACATACTTGTAAAGATAAAATAAATAAATAAATAAATATATCATCACGCCTTTTACCCATTACTGGGTGTGGCACTCTGTCGAAGCAGATCTCGGTAAGTGATATATTTATGCGCGTGAAATACAGTTACCAGCCGTTAAATCACGGCCCTCAAAGATGTTATTTATTTTTTATAGGTTATTACAATAATATTTTCTTATATATCGAAATAAAAGTGACATACTTGTAAATGTATTAATTTAGAACAAGTAGTTACATAGTTAACTAGTTATTTATTTGAGGATTTATTATATATTATACACTATACAAAATTTTGAGTCACTGGCTCAAGGGCCGCGTAGCCGTGTGGGCAGTGGATGCTTGAGCTCCCATTGAAAAAAAGTCAGTGGGGGCTAAGAAGCTCACAAAAAGTAACATTTAACCGAAGTCGTAGCTCTTACTGATTCCGAGATCCTAATGGTGATGCTCGATATATGAACATACTGTACAGAAGATTCATTAGAGTTGAAAAAGAAAGTGAATACTGCATCGACGTCGTCCGCGCTTGTTTTTTCCTATGAAGCTATTGCATCGACGCACAAATATCAAAAAAATCTTCTGATTGTGGTGTTTCATTTTCTGGTGGCAGTTTTAAGTACGTAGGTAAAACTGTAACTTGATTTTTTTTTGTAATTAAACAAATGTAAACAATATGAATCAATTAAATTTAAAAAAATTTACAACAAATATAACATTAAAATTAAAGTAGTGACAACACCAGATTCAAAAAACAACTTATCATTTGGGTAGTACTTTATTTGCTTTACCTAATTACTACAAAATTTATGGCTTAATAAACCAAAATCTTTAATCTTTTAGGATTTTAAAAATAAATAAAAATTTCATATATTATATTATTTTGTTTGAAGTGTTAGGCCACTCTGCTACGCATCGTGCCTCAAACTCCCTTCTCACAAAATAAAATGCCTCTTATGAAACTCGTTTTATATACTATTATGCAGCTTTTTAAAAATGTTGAATTACTCTATAGAAATAAACTTACTATAAAATATTGAGATTGAATTATAATTTTTATTAACATAATAAAATGGGGAAGGTGGCTAAGTGGGACTTTGGATTTGAGAACCCGGATACGATTCCCACAGCCGACAAAGAATTTTCATCACATAAATATTATCCGTGTGGGTCTCCCTTCACTATAATTTTTGGAGATTGTGATTATAATCTGATGTTGTCGCCGTATAACGTTAAATTTTGGAATATATTTCGTCTGTAAATACGAGTATATAATTCGTTAAAATATATCATAATTCTTACTATTTTAGAATGCCTTGTAAAATTTGTTTTGCTATTTATATATATATATATATATAAAATAAATAATAAATAAATAAATATATCATCACGCCTTCTACCCATCACTGGGTGTGGCACTCTGCTAAAGCAGATCTCGGTAAGTGATATATTTTGCGCGTGAAATGCGGTTACCAGTCGTCAAATCACGGCCCCCAAACATGTTAGTGGTGGAGGAGCCACAGGGATAGCTTTTTCAAATTATGAAAATTTGTCGCCTGTGGGAATCGAACCAGGGACCCCAGGATCCACAGGCCGACTTCATACCACTGTGCTAGCCATCCCATATATATATATATATATATATATATATATATATATATATATATATATATATATATATATATATATATAATAAATATATATATATATATATATATATATATATATATATATATATATATATATATATATATATATATATATATATATATGAGTGCAAATATGTTTCTCATATCACCGCCACTTAGACACAAACTGTATGAACGCTTCCCTAAGCCGCGCCGTGGCTGCTACTAGTGTATGACGATAAAAAACTTTACTTTTGTGAAATAAATTATAATAATTATTTACGATATAACTGAGTATAATTAAAAAAAGTGTGTAAAATTTTGCTCAACGAGGCGATGGCCAAGTTGGATAATCACACAAGTATCTTAATAAAGCATTATCACAAGTATATTGTACAAAATTTTATCTGCGACCACGAAATAAATTAAAATTAAAACAAAAATAAGTTTCAATTTACAGTTCTCATAATTATATGACATTTAAAAATAAATAAGTGAAACCATGTTAACTATCATTTTAAGTGCGATAAGTAATTTTTTAAATAACTAGTGCGGTAATATTTCCAAAAACGTACTTGAGCGGTTATAAACTATTTATCTTAGTTAAAATGAATGCGATAATTGTAATTTTTCGCTCGGTCGTAGATAAAAATAGTTACGATACTATTATGGAATATTAAATAAAATTATAATAACACAATAATTTTTAAACTATTTCTTGTATTTGATGTTACTTATGGAATGCCGTTTTACTTTTTATTGAAGTAATTTTCTTTATTAATATTAGAGAAAACCTGCAAAAATGTATGAAATTATTTTAAATATTCGTATAGATGCAAATAACAATTTATCAACATTCAATTTTAATCATATTCAATTTAATCATGGCATCTTCTGCATATAAAAACAGGAAAAAAATTGTAAGTCGATCTATTAACTTACATTTTAAGTATACTTCCATAAGTTACAACATTACAACATAAATTCTTTTAAGATATCACTTTTATACTTTAAATTAAAATGTAATAGCAAAATATAAAACATGCAATTTTTGTGAATCATTAGTATGAATTCTGTAAAACAAAAATAAATGTAAGTTGAAACTTGTAAACCTACATAATATTTAAAATGGAAATATTAAACCTACATAATATGTAAGTTGAAATTTTTAAACCTACAAAATATGTGAGTTGGAAATATTAGACTCTCATAATATGGAAGTTGAAATTTTTAAACCTACAAAATATGTTAGTTGGAAATATTAGACTCTCATAATATGGAAGTTGACAATTTCAAACTTACATAAAATTATCTAATGTCACTTTAGTAGTGGGGGAATAGAAATTAATTTATAAGCCAGATAATAGATGGCAGGGCATGTCTGGACAGGACTGAATTTCGAAGGTGTGCTAAATATGAATTATAAAACAAGTACAAATTAAAGGTTGGAAATTGATTAAATTGCAATGTACACCTACTTTCCGGATTTAAAATAACAGGAGCTAGGGTCTTACACTTAATTGTATTTATTAATTATAAATAAATTCTATTTGTCACTCTCGGAGTCAGCGCAATCTAGCGATGAAACCCAAAAGGACAATCACTGGCAGTTGTGGACGCGGTCGGTAATCCCCCACCACTCATTTGATATTAGATAATATTATGATAGTCTAATATTTTCAACTCTCATATTATGGATGTTTAAAATCATGAACTTACATTTTATGAGAGTCTAAAGTTTTATATTTACATTTTTTGTCAAGTAACAAATTTTGTTTCAGTTGAATAGACAGATATGTATAAATATTTGTGATTACGTTTTATACATGGGATTTGAATTTTAATAGTATAATATAAGTTAGACTTGTAATATTGTACTAACAAAATTTGTTATTTTAAATAATATGACACATGAAAATATTTTGTACTTAGGTACCATTCCACGTACACATTCGTTTTATATTTATATTTTATTTGCTTAATATATTCAACATTCGAATTTAATATTGTACAACATTTCCAGCACCATACTTGCATATTATGTAACTTCAAACTTCAGAGTTACATTTTATTCAAGACCAAGTTTCTTTAAATATATTAAATATTGCAGATATAAATGATATAATAACATACATGGAATTGAAAGGTGTTAGTGGTAGAGCTTCAAAATAAAAAGTTCTTGACACTTTTCATATTTAAACACAATGCTTGATGTAAAATTCATCTTAGTAAAATTTGATATGTAGTTTCAAAGTATCATAAATTTATATATAAAATATTTTGAGTTACACAATTTTAAAGTAAGACATTATTTTCAAGTAACAAAATTTTATAGGTATTATTTTATAAAAACCTATGAGCTCTTATAGCAATATTGTACATGCATAAATTGAAGGCATACAATTTTAATCTAAATTTGCTTCTAAGATTCAAAAAGTATCGTGTAAAATGTTTATGCAGCATTTTTGACATCACATTAAATCCATATTGAATATTACAAGAAAGAGACAGGTATACATTCCATATAGTAGTATTCTGTTTTCTATCTTCGTTCGTATTCTATTTTTGTGATATTGAAATATATTATGTTTCATATTTTGTAATGTTAGTTTTGTGAAAACCACATTACAAACTGTTATAAATTTCAAGTAGAAAAACATTAATCACATATTAAGTTATTCGAAATATTTGACTTTCATTTACAACTCAGTTTAACAAATTTAACACAAACATTTTTACTTTCATATTATAATATAAGCATATTTTTATATTGAGATAATATTTATTAAAACAAAAATGACAAAAAGTCAATTTAATGATTTGTTTTAAATTTAATCTTGAGAAATGTTAATAATATGTAAATACGCAATTTTGTGTAAATAAAAAGTAAAACGGCATTCTATAGTTACTGTATTAAATTATGAATATTAGAAAAATATTATATTATTAATTTGGACCCAAATTTGTTATAAATTGCGGAACACATAGGGAACAGATTGTGCATAACGCGGTATCACAGCGCCGAACTATGTAGAAGTATCACTTACACTCTCGATAATGTACATCGTAGACGCAATATTTTAAAACGTTTCCTTTCAGACATAGCTGTCGCACTCTCATTATCGTAAAGACGAAATTATCCGAAATATGTGTATTATGTGTAGTACATGGAGTAATAGTATTAGTTAAATATTTTTACAACTCCACGATATAAAATTACCTACAATTTAAATAAATAAGAAAAAATAGGAAAAAACATAATTCCACAAAGGTTTTGCAGCACGTTTGCATCAACTATCAGGTCATCAACAAACGGCAGGTCAGTTCAGCTTTAACCATAGACGCGTTTCGTCCTTACAGACTCATCAGTATGGTGCGATCATTTATCCAACTAGACCAACTAGGGAATAGTGGATTGTGATACCGACTTAGCTGAACTGACTGATGTTAACCTATCTACGCCGGTAACATTTTCTTATTTATTAAGACTCAATTCCACATCGCAATAGACATTTTGTCTTTTGTTTTATTACAATTTAAATATTACAAATGAAGTTTCGTATCTTAAATGAAACGTGTACAATGTTATAAATATCATATGCTTTATCTACGGTGATGTTGGAGAGTAGGGTCGAAATGAATCCTTCTAGTGGGCATCTGACAATGTGTTTCGTTATATGGTGCTGTCTTTGAGGATTAAAGAGGGGGCAGCGGAATAAGAAATGTTCGAGGTCGTCATCTTCATGCGTGTTACAGATTGAGCAGATTTCGTTCGGCTGGAACTTGTGACAAAAGTTATCGTGGTAGATTTTTGGGTTTATTGAGGACATGGTTCGGAGTTGAATGATTATTCGGTGAATTTTTATGGGGAGTTTCAAGGTAAGGTAGTTTTGCTCATGATTAAGTTGTTTGAAAAGAGTGTTGTACTTCGTGGAAATGATTCTTTGTGTATCGATTTCGAAGAGTGTTTCTGTGAAGGCTATTATGATATTGTTTTTCTCTGAGCGCAATATTATGGCATTCTGTTCTTCCCATATCCTTTCATAGTTTGCTTTAGCAAGTGATGTTTTTAGTTGAGTCGCCCAGTTGTGTTTTAATTTTTAATTGTTTTTTGGATTCTATCTTGTCATTTGTGTCTAGCTTTAGGAGATGATTGTAACAAATTTTTATGTATCTGTTTTCCGGTGCCAACAGTAACTTGTACCACCAGTTGAGGGTTTTTTCAAATACTACTGCCTCTAATTTATGTTGGCCAAGCTCTCTACGTAATACATAGTGTGACGTAGTTTTTTGTATGTGATATATGGATTTATAGAAGTTAGATTGAGCTCTTTTCAGTTTGTCTACAACGTTGTAGGCCCATATTTCCGATGCATATAAGGCTGTTGGTAACAATGTTGAATTATAAAGTTTGATATTGGTTTCCCAGGAGTTGAGTTTGGCTGTTGACAGTGTGCTTTTTATAGTTCCTGTTATTTTGTTAGCTTTGCCTATGAATTCCTCATCTGTATGATTGTATAGGCCAGACTTTGAGAATTTTACTCCTAGGTATGTGTATGTCTTTTCTGTTTTGATTTCATTCCCTTGACAGGTATATCTTAGATTTTTCTTGGTTGGTCTGCCAGTGTGGAAATATACCACCTGAGTTTTGGTTGGGTTTATGATTAGTTCAAGTGGCTGACAAAATGTTTCTAACGCTCTTAATTTATGTTGCACGTCGATATGATATTTAGCGAGGATCACTATATCGTCCGCATACTGCAGGGACATAATGTCTATGTTGTGATTAATAAATATACCTTCTAGTTTTTGCGATCTGAAGTAGTCTTCCATGTCTGATATATACGGAGCGAATAGTAGGGGACTTGTACATTCTCCGTGGAGAACGCCCCAACGTTATATATATATATATATATATATATATATATATATATATATATATATATATATATATATATATATATATATATTAAGTAATTTAATTTATAGTATAATAAAAAAATTTGGTTGATACGACGTTTGGCCCCGGTAGCTTTAACTTATATAATAAATATAAATAGAAAGTAAAATTTACAGAATATAACGAGAATTCAATTCGCATTTATTTTATTCATAATTTATTAAACCATTTCACAAAAATGTAATTATTTTATATATCTTATAATATATGCACAAAAATGTTTTTTTTTATGTAATTGTAAACTTGCTCCTAAAGAAGAAAAAGAATATTAATTAATCGTACGTAGCGCGACAAATATAGCATTAATATTGAGAGAGAAAGCATAACGATGAGAAAAAAGACCTTCTTTTTTGAGAGAGATGAATATACTTTGGAACTGTGTACACGCTTATTTACATTTCAGTCAGCATGTATTTTTACCAGTTTTTACTTGATTTTATGGGTTATATTATACCAAATTTGTGAAGAACTATATTGTATTAATCACTTTCAAATTTGTAAGATAATAAATATAAATCACATGTTAACTTCTAACCTACCAGACAGGAAGTCGCGTGTTAAAATGATATAACATTCGTGTGGACACTACAATGCAAAAAACTTTAAGATATACATAAATTTTTAAAATATTTTTTTACATAACATAAATACAACTACACATAACAAGTACATAAAAAAGTATTTAAATTTGTCAAATATATTACTAGTCTTTGTCGTCTGGATTTGAATTGAAGAGGAAGGACAATTTTCTAATAACTCTTTCATAAATTGACACCATTTCTTCATTAAATTTCGATTTAGCAGTTTAACAGTTTATATAAATATGTGTATATATATATATATATAGATATATATTGTTTTAATTTCCTGTTTCGTACTTATTTAAAAGAAAAAAGCTTCAAATAAAAGTTTTAGGGCTTAAAATACAAAATTAATTTTGCATGCTCAAAACTATCGATAGCTATGAAATTGAAACAAAATTAAACAAATGTTTGACGTTAAATCTGTCAAAACTGTCAAAATAAATTCTTTATTTATTATTTCATGTATTTTTAATAATAATAATATATATATTTATTTAGCTTTAAGCTAGTAACATACAAAAAACCAGATAGTTATAAAATAATGTATTACAAACCATATGCACAAATTAAAGTAGGTAAATTATTTCTTAAATAGTAATATTTACATTATTTAACAAATATTGCTTTACCTTATTTTTAAATTCTTTTACATGAACACAATTTTTAATCTCATTACTGAGTGTATTATATTGAACAATGCATTTATAAAAAATTGAATTTCTTTTTACATTGCTAATATTTATATGAGACATTCGCCTAGTGTTATAATTATGTACATCTTTATTATATATTATTGCTTCAGATAAATATTCTGGGGCTATGTTCTTGACAGTTTTATAAACAAAAACTAATCCGTTAATGTTAATTAATGTTTTCATATCCAGATAGATAAAACTTCAAACATTTGTTTAATTTTATTTCAATTTTATGCCTTCGATAGTTTTAAGGCAATTTTCGTCATTTTCAAAGCTAATTTGTGTCGTTGCAAAGTATGTAATAGTTTTTTTTATTGGTTCAGATGCAGAATTTTATGCCCTAAAACTTTTATTTAGGGAGCAGGATATTACAAAATTATAATTTTACTTGTTAAAGTCGTATGTTCGAGAGTCGTGGTCATCACCCTAGTTAAAACCCATATACATATATATATATATATATATATATATATATATATATATATATATATATATATATATATATATATATATATATATATATATATATATATATATATATATATATTAGGGTGTCCGTTATTTTGGTGAAGTCGGAAATTTGTTGCTCTCACACTCTAAAACTACTCAGAAAAAAAAAATAAAAATTGAGCCATCATCGCAGGTACGAAAAATGTATATAAACGACAAAAACGTTTATATAAGAATTTCCATTAATATTTCAATTTTTACCCCAAAAATTGATGGACCACTAACAACAATACGAAAACTACATTCTGAAATTCATTTTAACTATCATCAAATGGTTGTAATAATCGTAGAGACATGCTGAACTGATAAAAAACATATTTTAGGCAAATTAATGTAATCATAGGTTTAAGAAACGCTTTTCAAATTTCTTAGTGAATATCTGTCAAAATAAATGACACAATAAATAAAGAAATTATTTTGACAGATTATACGTCAAACATTTGTTTAATTTTGTTTCAATTCCATGGCTATAGATAGTTTTGAGACTATTTTTGTCATTTTCAGATCTAATTTGTGCCGTTACGAAGCATGCAAAGTTAATTTTGGCTTAGATGCAGAATTTTATGCCCTAAAACTTTTATTCGCAGCTTTTTTGCTTAAAATAATTAGGGAAATTACAAAATTGTAATTTTACATGTTACATCCCTATGTTCGAGAGTTGCGTTCACCATCCTGTATATCCTGTATATATATTATATTCATTGAAACGAATGAACTCAGAGATAAAATTCTAAAAATAAATGTACTGTGTTAGTGAATTCGAGTGCTGGTCTAAATAGGTAGACTGCAGCAATTTGAGAAAACGATTGTATATTTCAGAATATGGTCTTCTATAACACAAAATTTTTTTTATTCAATTTGAATTTACAGTTTTGGAGAAAACCCAAAAAATACACGAAAAAGTCTTGTTTTGAGCGGTTTTTGGCATATTTTATTTTTTTTCTCCAAAACTGTAAATTCAAATTGAATAAAAATTAATATATTATAGAAGACCATATTCTTAAGAGAATTTTTTAATTAAAATCGTAGGAAGCATTTTTTAGAAATAAATTCAAATTTTGAGTGTAATTTCTTTCAATATTTGTACATAACATTAATGGTATCTAGTTTATTACCATACTTTGAGGTTTTGGCTTCAAAATTATATACAATACTTAATAAGTTTCATTCATAATAAGAATAATATTTCGCTTCAAAGAGATCAAGGCAAATCATCGTTCTGATACTAATTTCAGATCGAATGCTTCACCTTAATATTTTCAGTAAAGAATTCTTGTTCGTAGTAGTCCAATATTTTTCTGTCGGTTATCATTTTGAAATAGCTATGAATTTTCTTAATTGCGGTGTATTTCTAAGAAGCATTAGTGTTGGATGTTTGACAGTTATTTGAATCTCCCGCCAATAATTTTGAAAATTGAAAAATAAATGTATGATTTACCTTAAGGTTGGTAATAAAAGAAAGTGTGTGTTGACAGTTTTTGTTTTAGATTTGGAAAAAAGTTGTTATAATCTAATGCATAGATACACGATTGTAATTTGTATCAGTGTTTTATTTGGTTTAATAAAAGGTCATCTTGGTGTTTTGGCTAAATAGATTCTTTTGTGTGAAATAAAGTGTTTGAAATACAGTTTGAGTCTTTTGTTTTATCAAGAAATCCAACATCTGGCGACCGTGACAGGACGAATTGATCTTTCAGTATAAAGTCATTAAAAGATCAATCAATATGGATAAGATAAAAAAGACAAGAACTGCGGTTAGAAGTAGTTATTCAAGAATGGTTACTAATATCAAGGATTTGTTAGGACAATCGAAAATCGACATGGTAGAAGTAAAAGCGACATTTGACACGTTCGAGAACAAATATCTGGAACTAAAGAAATTAGACGAACAAATGTTTACGGGTTTGCTCGAAGCCAATTGTTCTGAAGCAGATTTAGATTTAGAAATCGAATCACGAGATAAGTATGAACAAGAATTCAATAGAGTAAGAAGACGAATCGAAAGCGAGGATAAAGCTGTCAATGAAAAGTTTAGTGCTGATAATTCTAATACTGAAGTTTCGGTTGCAGCATCGCAGGTAACCCAGAGAAAGTTCAAGCTTCCACAGCTGGAATTAAAAAAGTTTGGAGGTAATGTAAAAGATTGGTTACTATTCTGGGCCCAATTCAAACGGCTAGACGAAGATGTAGCAATAGACGACAGTGACAAGTTCCAGTATTTAGTACAGTCAACAATCCCAGGTACGAGAGCTAGAGAGATCGTAGAAAGCTATCCTCCGACTGCTGAAAACTATCCAAAAGCATTGGATAGTTTACGAGCTCGATTTGGTCGAGAAGAATTGTTAGTTGAAGTATATGTACGTGAACTGCTAGCTCTAGTAATGCAAAATACAATGAAAACGACAGTACTGACATTGGCTTCATTATACGATAAACTGGAGTGTCATCTTCGCGCGTTGGAAAGTCTAGGAGTAACAACGCAAAAATGCGCGTCCATGCTATTTCCTCTCGTGGAGTCATGTTTACCTGAAGAATTATTAAGAGCATGGCAGCGAACGAACGGTGCAATGAACATTGGCAGTAGTAGTCAACTAGAAGAACAGGAAGGCGATAGTGCTAGAAATAAACTGAAGCAGTTAATGAACTTTATGCGTTCCGAAGTTGAAAATGAAGAAAAGATATCATTAGCTATGTCGGGATTTGGTATAAGCACTTCGCGCTACAGCAAAAAGAAAATCAATATAAAGGAAAGTACAGGTGAGACATCAACAGCTGCTGGACTGCTTGCTACTAATTCAAAACCGGAAGCAAGAGTAAGTAGTTGCATGTTCTGCAATAATAATCATAAGACTACTGACTGTTTCAAGGCACAAAAACTAACATTTGCAGAGAAGAAACAAATTTTATATGACAAGAAATGTTGTTATAACTGTTTCAGACAGGGACATTCAGCAAAAGTATGTAAATTACGTATCAAATGTTTGATCTGTAGCAGGAATCATCAACCGTTGATGTGTCCTGACCTATCGCAAAATAAAGAGCCGAAAGATAAATCAGCTGACGCAACGAATACTACAGAAAACAATTTAGCTAGCATCAGCAATAATCCGCAAGTATTTTTACAAACTATTATTGTTCATTTAATAGGTCAAGGAACACAACGGCGTGCGAGAGCGATCATAGATACAGGATCACAACGTTCGTATATTTTAAGCAAAAGCGCACTGGAGATGAAATACGAACCTATAAGAAAAGAGAAAATTATACATACGCTTTTCGGAGGTCAAAAAACAGGAGAATTGAACCATAATGTTTATCGAATCCGTTTAAGTAGTTTACAAAGGGATTACAACTGTAATTTTGAAGTTTTAGAGCAAACAACCATATGCAATGAAATAAATAATATCAAAAGCGGACCGTGGTTGGAAGAACTACAAGGATCCCAAATTTATATTTCCGATGTCGAAGATGGAAGCAGTCCAATAGAGATACTAATCGGAGCGGATGTAGCTGGCAAGTTATTTACAGGCAATCAGAAGAAACTATCCTCCGGATTAGTAGCTATTGAAACTCTGTTAGGCTGGACAGTAATGGGAAAAATCCAAGATAGTGGTAAGAATCATCAGTTGGCAATGACTGTCACTTCAATGCTTGTACAAGAATATAGTATAGCAGATCTATGGCAGTTAGAAGCCATAGGCATTAAGGATCCCGCAGAAACGAAGTCACAGGCAGAGATTCATGAAGCAACGAATAAACACTTTCACGATACGGTGACTGTGAGAAGCGATGGAAGGTATGAAGTTTGTTTGCCATGGATTCAAGATCATCCATCACTACCGGATAACTATGAACTAGCGATGAAACGTCTTGACAATACAATAAAGAAATTGAAAGCAGACAATCTTGTTGAAGAGTATCAGAACACATTTAACGATTGGTTAAAAGAGGAGATAATACAGGAGTGTACTGATTTAGAGCCACATGGTGGACATTACTTACCACATAGACATGTTGTAAAACTCAACAGCACAACCAAAGTAAGGCCGGTATTCGATGCATCAGCTAAACAGAAAGGAAAACCATCATTGAATGAGTGTTTGGATACTGGTATTAATTTGATCGAGCAAATACCTATTATTCTGTTAAGATTCCGATTAAAAAGAATAGGAGTGATAGCTGACATAAAAAAGGCTTTTCTACAAATTGGTCTGATTGAAAATGATAGAAATTACTTGAAATTTTTATGGAAAGGAAGTGATGGGATATTAAAAGTATACAAACATTGTCGTGTAGTATTTGGAGTATCCTGCAGTCCTTTTTTGTTGGGAGCTGTAATACAATTCCACTTAAACAATGCGCTGGAAAGTCCTGGAATGGAAAGAAACGTTATTGAACTCTTAAAAGATAGTTTTTATGTTGACAATTGCGTGACAAGCGTAAATAATGAAGAAGAATTGTACAAGTTTAAGGAGAAAGCCACCAGTATAATGCGGAATGCGAAATTCGACTTACGAGGCTGGGAATTCACGAACCAGGTAATATCTCCAGGTCATGAAGTTTGTTCAAATGTTCTTGGGTTACAATGGGACCGACAAGAGGATACTTTACAAATAAACTTAGCACAAATAAGAATAAGCGAATCAGATCAAATTACGAAAAGAATTATACTGGCGACAGCGAATAAAGTTTTCGATCCAATCGGATACACTTGTCCAGTGTCATTGTGTCCGAAACTATTATTACAAGAGACATGGAAAATGAAAACTAGCTGGGACGAAGAAGTAGATCAAGAAATGAAAAAGAAATTTATACACTGGCTTCAGGATCTACCATATTTAGAGAAAATAAAATTACCAAGATGGTTTCCCAACACTGAAGAACCGAGGCAATGGAGTTTGCACGTTTTTTGTGACGCGAGCCAACTGGCATACGCAACCGTGATTTATCTACGTTCAGAAGCAGCTAATAATGTGAAAGTAGAACTGTTACAAGCGAGAACAAGAGTGGCCCCTTTAAAAAAAATAACTATACCACGTTTAGAGTTATTAGCAGCTACAATAGGTGCTAGATTATGTGCGACAATAGTGGAAGAATTCAAAAGGCAAGGAATAGCAATAAAAACAACCTTTTGGAGTGATTCCACCACAGTACTGGCGTGGATTAGAAGGGAAGAGAACTGGGGAACTTTTGTTCGCAACAGAGTTGAAGAAATTAAGAGGTTGACCACTGAACCGGATTGGAGACATGTACCGGGAAGTGAGAATCCTGCCGATTTACCCTCCCGAGGATGCAGTGCGAAAATCTTATATGAATCAAAATGGTGGGAGGGCCCTGAATGGTTATATGAGCCTGAGCAGCATTGGCCAGTAACAGACTTTTCATACAATGAAAACGAAATACGAGAAGAGAAGAAAAAAGCTATAGTTTCTTCTATGTTAATCGCTGAAAACCGGAACGACGGTTGGTATTACAGATATTTTAGTCGGTACACCAAGATAGTATACATGATAGCGCGTATACTACGTTGGCGAAAATCTAAACAGAAAAACGAACCGATTACGTCGGTAGAATTTGAAATTGCAGAACAGAAAGTAATAAAATTAATACAAGAAGAACGATGGACTGTCTAGTGATGTGAAAAACAATGGACTGTCTAGTGAAGTGAAAAACAATGGACTGTCTAGTGAAGTGCAAACCAATGGGCTGTCTAGTGATGAGAACTGTAAAAAAGATCGAGCGAGAAAAAATACCGAGATAGCCACCATTTATACTAAAAAAGGACGAAAAATAACTTTACCCGCAAGATACAAAATGTAAATCTCGTTAAATAGATAATGTTAGATAAGTTAATTTCTTTGTTGTAAAATTAACTTGGTGGGAGGATGTTGGATGTTTGACAGTTATTTGAATCTCCCGCCAATAATTTTGAAAATTGAAAAATAAATGTATGATTTACCTTAAGGTTGGTAATAAAAGAAAGTGTGTGTTGACAGTTTTTGTTTTAGATTTGGAAAAAAGTTGTTATAATCTAATGCATAGATACACGATTGTAATTTGTATCAGTGTTTTATTTGGTTTAATAAAAGGTCATCTTGGTGTTTTGGCTAAATAGATTCTTTTGTGTGAAATAAAGTGTTTGAAATACAGTTTGAGTCTTTTGTTTTATCAAGAAATCCAACAATTAGAAAATTTAAAAATTTGCGATTAAATGAAGAAGTATTATTATCTTCTGTATATTGCCTATAAATTTTATAATTTTGTTGTAGTTGTTAATATGTAATTGATTTAGCAGTATAAAGAAATTTCATTATTGTTAATGTTTTTATATTTGTTTTAGTTTTATCAGTTCACCGAATTTGCTATGTCACTGAATGAAATTGAAGACAGTATGGAAGGAAAACTGTGTCAAACTGATTCTCGTCTTCGTCCGGATATTCGGAAACTGGAGCAAGGAGAAATTGATGGTGCAGCTGTTGAGAAAACAAGACTTGAAGAAAAACAACGAGATGCTTCCAAAGCAAGAAAAGGGAAGAAAAATAATGATTGGGTTCCTCGGTAAGAAATTTGGTTGAAATAGAGAAAATTATATGAAAATAAGCAGAAATATTCTAAATGTATTTTTTTAATTATGTTGTGTGACTGTGTGAGTATATTTATTTCTTGTTTTTTGATACAACGACTATAAATTTTAATTAAATATAAATAATAAATACTTTATTCTTTATAAAAATAAGTAAAAAAGTGCATTAATTATGCATAAAAACATAAAAATACAATTGAAACAAAGATATAAATATAAAAAATTAATTCCCTAGAAAATTATAAATATTACTAAAAAAGTATTTTTCTAAGTTGTTAAAAAAGATTGCCTGCGATCCGATAATATTTATTGGTTACATGAAAATTTTCTTTCTATGTCAACTAATGTAACTGGTGCGAATTTAAATTTGGTCATAACTGATGAATTTACTTGAATTGTTACTTTATGGTTTCCTTGAAAAATAATGGAAATTTTTATAAGCTGATTGAACCCCTAATTTTTTCTTCAAACTTTTATCTAATCTGCTGTTGTATCTTTAACGTTGTTGGCGCTATTTTTAAGCTTTGAAATAATTTTATAGATTTGGAAAATTCTCTAGTTTCCTTAGTATCTCACTAATAAAACTATAATTCACTTTAATAAAAGTTAAATCCTGAGCCAGTGTCCCTATATTTATTATAATTTTGCCATCTTTGATTGCTATTGAATCGTCGGAAAAAAGCTCACAATAAGTTTCATTGCGTCGAAATTGTCTGTATAAAAAGAGCCGCACTAAGCCACGTACCCCACCTTGCATTAACAAATTGCAGTAGGAGAGATAAACAAGGTAGATTATCTTTTTAATATTGAATTCGTAGAGGTACTTTGATACATTTTTTGCTATAATTATCAAGCTATTGTCTTGAAATTAATTACTTATTTCTTCCGATATTTAACACACATTAAAAATAAGCAAACATAATTGCTAAATTGGTTTAAACACTTTGTTTTCAAATAATTTATGTAGATATATAAAATATTTCGCAGGTATATCAATAAAAAATGTATTTGTCATGGAATCCCAGCTTTTGTGACAATTTTAAAATTAATCGTGAATTCAAATGACATGTTTTCAGAGCGAAATTTGTCGGCTCGTAACCGCACTTCTCGCTCAAATTATCATGTCAATGTATCACGCACATTGGTATTGAGGAATTAATGAATCTCTAAGGGTCGGTTTTTCCATCTCCGGATAAAGTTTCTAATAACTATTAGTGGGATAAATATAGAATAAATCGTAAACAAAAACTGGTAATAATTTTACTGAATACCATTTTCTGATGCGATATTTTTTCAATTATCTTACCGACAGTTATCGGGAACTTCACCGAAGTTGGAAAATCGTCTCTATGTAAATTAAGAACCTACTGTACGTAGAAAAAAAAATCGTGATTATTCTCGCATAGTCCAGCAGTACGGTGATGTGAGTTCGAACCCTGAAATGTAATTGGTATTACCTGTTGTACAGAGCAGTGCTTTAAAGTAATTGAAAAAATACCCATTTTTATGGTTCTAAATTTTGACTATTACAACGCTTATTGTTCTTATATACACACATTTTAGCGAATTTATAGATGAATTAGAGACATTAGCTTATAACGCCATCAATTAGACATTTTAACAAGCTTTACAAGACAAACTAAACAATTTGTTTTCAAATAACAAATGTCAGTGGCATACTAAATAGCCATTATAAATTCACACTTAAAATTAAATAACTTTTCTATCGGTTATATAATTTTTGCTCGTTACAAAAAGCATTATACAAAACTCGTACACGAAGACGTCATTCGCATAAATTAAAGTACAAGCGAAGCGAGTGATTTAAAAATGCGCTCATGTGCAAAGTATGTTTTCGCGTACTTGTTATGTAAATAGTTATTGATACTATCGTCAAAACCTTTAAACTATGAATTATACTATTATATTATATTATCAATAATACTATCTATAATACAATAAATATATTAATATATTTCACTATCGATACTGTATTGACAGTTTTCTACTTCCACAATCGAACTATCATTAATACGAATAAATAATTTCTTATACGATAATTTAACCATCGCTAGGCGTCGGCACAAATAAATACTATACTCGTAATCCTGTCAATTCAATCGCATAACTTTGTAATCATATAACTGTGTACTATGGGTTGTCAAATGTTACTTATTTTTATGCTGCAAGAACAGTGTACGCGTCCATGGCTTCTTTATTATTGAATAATAAATGGATTTAGAATACAAGCATGATCTTGCGTAATAGTATTCGACAATGATTAATGAACTATTTTTATTTTATAGTTATTGTGAGTCGATCAGTATTTTATATGAAAACTATGGCCGTATTTATTTGGGATTTTTAAAGTAACCTGCAGGTTACTTGGCACACTTTAAGTAACCTGGAACTAACCTTAAACTGACCCTACTGCCCCAGCTATTTTAGCGGGTTGGTAGATTCAACCCGTTTACTATCTCTTTCTAATCAACTTGTGTTCCTTGTTATTCGTGGCGGCATCGCGATTTGTAATAGTATAGAGAGGTTAAGAGTTATTTTTATGAAAAACGTAAGTAACTTTATATTAATATTTTGTAAAAATATACTAAACTATTATTTATGCACATGATGGAAGAGCAATATGCATTATGTACTTCTTGCAATATAAGTCACAGAGGATAATATTACGACACATTATTGCGACTCCGAAATTCATTATTTTGATAGTGCTGATGACAAAATTATAAAAAAATACAGACCCTGACATTATTTGCTTTTTGACTACATATACAAAATATAAAGATGACTCAAAACATCCAATTAAAAGCGCAATTTAACACACAAATAAATCTAAGCAGATGTTGCTTCGAACATGCATTCAGATTTTAAATTTACCGCCAGTGATTACAACTGACAGTAGATGCATCATTTATTTGGAAGTAACACGAGTTAGTTCTAGGTCAGTTCAGGGTTGGATCAAAATTTCCCAAACAAATACGGCCATATAAATTTGCAAAATATTTATATCAGTATTAAGCAACCAACATTACTAATGTGCTACGCAATTCTACATACTAATAACTTTAACGATAGTGGAGTTGATAGCTTTACTGATTGATGTAAAAATAGTATTGTCATAATAACAACAACAAAGTTATAAATAGTTCTATCGTATTACATATCGATAACCGATAGATAGTTAAATCAGTATCAATTATTATATGAACTTATATGGTGTCATAAAAGTTCTATTGATGATTCATTAATATTAATATCTATCAACAAACATAAGACACTATACATATATTATTTAAATAGTTCTACGATAATGAAAATAGTTATATTAGTATTACAATATCGTATTGAATTAATTATAATTATTATTTTTATTAGTAAATCATTATTTTAGTTCCCTACTACTGTTTTACTTATAAAATTAAATTACTTCAATAAATATGTTTCATGATTCACGTAATTAAATTAATCAAATATAAATATGCTTAGTAGTAATAATAAAACTATATTGCAGTAGGTAGTAATTATATTCCTTTATAATACTTATTCCTATTATTGGAAAAATTATTGAACCATCGACAAATAACCGATTTTGTCTCAGTAGTGAATCACAATAGCTTCATCAATAAGATCATTATCACTATGCAAGGCTCATTCCCGTAGTATTCATACCATCTGCAAATAAAACTATTGGGAAATATTTGAAAAATCTTCTGCTAAATATAACCAGTATTAATTTATAATATGAAAATGTATTATTTTTATATATATTATATCATAACATTAAAATATTGGTTCGTAAATATATTCTTCAATCGTTACAAATTTATTCGTATTACAAAATATTTCCGTAGAGTTAAAATTAGTAGCGAACAACTTTTTGTTTGAATAATGTTGCTTATTTTTTTTACAATATTTATAATAATTCTAGGCATTACAGGGCTGCAATACTTTTCAAAATCTTCTCTGGATTGTACTGTAATAACTCTTTAATACTGTGATATCATTTAAAAATTTATTTGCTCTTATCAAAAGATCAATCTAATACCTATATCTTAAATTACGTTTTAATGGTTTTGACCGTATATTTATTTTCATCTTATTAAAAATATTGTCTTCATTCGTGCCTAAATTTTCAATAGCTAGTAAAATTTACTGCTTTAATATTTCGTTTAACTACGTCTATAAAGAAACTGTTAGTAATCCCTTGCGTAGATATATAGATCCACACCATCAGGACATAATTCTATAAGAAATAGAACATAATTTTATAAGACAATGTCATATATTTGTGTGTTAAATTTAACAATTTAAATATAAAAATCAAATATTGTATACTATAAAATATTATTGCGATATTTCTATCAACAATTACAGTTTTTAATAAAATATATAGATTTAGGTTTGATACCATCTTTTAAACTTTTAATAATACTATCTCTTCTTATACTATCAGCAATTCTATGGGTAACACAATCGATACATTGATAATTTATTGAAATTTATTTATTTACGCTACTCTATACAACAGGAATTTTATCCCAATTACAGTACACGGTTCGGACTCACCGAGACGTAATGTTGTAGTTCGTTTATATTTAACTTGACTTGGATTCGAACTCGAGATCTCCGGATTCATATGCCGTAACGCTACACACGCTACCGTACTGCCGGACAAATCTTTTACTATTATAGTTTGTCTAGTAGTTATGTAAAATAAAAAAAATTATTTAAAAAACAAATTACGGCAGTTCTGATAAGAAACTTATTTGTAAACAAAGTTATATGGTTCATTTCCCTTCCCCCAATGTAGGACATGTTGGATTCATAAAAAATGTCCTTATGGTTTGTCTATTTTGTATGGTCGAAGCTTTTAAGCTATTTTTTTTATTAAATAAGGTTAATTTTTTTTTATGTATAGTAGAGGTCGGCATATTCGAAAATTTTGATATCCGATCCGATCTGATCCGATCCGACTCTATCCGAGATCCGATCCGATCCGAAATCCGATCCGAGATCCGATCCGAGATCCGATCCGAGATCCGATCCGAGATCCGATCCGAGATCCGATCCGAGATCCGATCCGAGGTCCGATCCGAGATCCGATCCGAGATCCGATCCGATATCCGATCCGATCCGAGATCCGATCCGAAATCTGATTTGAGATCCGATTCGAGATTCGATCCGAAATCCGATCCGAAATTCGATCCGAAATCCTATCCGAAATTCGATCCGAAATCCGATCCGAAGATCCGATCCGAAATCTAATCTGAAATCCGATCCGAGATCCGATCTGAGATCCGACCAGACGTGTCATTAGATCAGTACAGTTTTTCCTATTTATACTAATCCAATTTTAACGTTGCATATTCGAAAGAAAAATAACAGTTATAGATGAAATTTAATAAATAATTTTGTTGTGAAAAACTACAGACATATTTTCTTGTAACGTTATTTAATCATTTTTTTCACAGAACATAAATGCTTATAAATATAACGTAGAGTTATATTTCTTTAGAGAGGAATTGGAATTTATGTTTTTACTAAGAGTCCACTCCAAAATATTTTATCCCTTTTATCAGACTTTCGGTTCGGATCTTTTATCCGACTTTCGGATCGGATATTTTATCCGACTTTCGGATCAGATGTTTTATCGGACGTTCGGATCGGATATTATAACCGAATTTCGGATCGGATCCGATACGAATCCGATCCGAATCCGACTTCGGATCGGATCGGAGTCGGGTTTCGAATATTTTTGCCGACTTCTAATGTATAGTATGTAATTTATCTATTTCAAACCATCTTGAAAAAAGTCAGCGGTTATGCCCATATACGTGTATTATTTATATATAAAATTATTGTTGAATTCAGAGTATATGATAAATACTTACTTATTTAATCCTGTTACGGGGTAATGGCTGAGTGGTATCGAGTCGGCCTGTGGATCCTAAGAACCCTGGTTCGATCCCCACAGCCGACAAACAATTTTCACCACATTAAAATTACCCCTGTGGCTTCCCCACCACTAACATCTTGAGGGCTGGTAACCGCACTTCACGTACATAAATATATCACTTACCGAGATCTGTTTCGGCAGAGTGCCACATCCAGTAATGGGTAAAAGGCGTGATGATATATTTATATTTATTTTATTTAATCCTTTTTCTATTTTTAGAATTTTATTTAGGCCGGTATTTTTTAAAAATATTTCTTTCCACAATTTTCTGTCTCTTGTTCTTGTTTTTCTAATCCGAAGATCTAGAGTTCAAATTCCACTCAAGCTAAAAATATATGAATTACTACATGGCGTCTTGGTTAGTCCGAATCCTATACTGTACTTGGGATTAAGTTCCTGTAGTACACAGTAGCATAAATAAATAAATAAATAAACTCCTCTTTTCTCTGTTCATATTTTCATATTTTTTGTGCCCGGGAATTTCTTTTTCTCTTTCCGATTATTCTTTCTAGAAAGCTTCCTTCATTGTTCTTTTGTTGCCATCTTCTATTATTGTCTCTGTTGACTTTTTTAGTTGCATATTTAATTTGAAGAATATTTGTATGCTTTATTTTCAGATGGTTCCAACAGGCTCCGAATCCTTATACGAAACAAGAAGATTGGTTGTCCAATGAGAAGTATTGGAACAGACAATATCCAGAGAATCCAGATATTTTCTAAACACTTTACATGCGAATGATGTACAAGTACAACTGGCAACAAAATTCGAAATTCACAAAAATCATAGAAAAACTTGTCGTAGGTAAATAGAATATAAATCAATATATTTGTGTTGTTAATATATATCTGTTAGTTGCTAATAAATCATAGAAAAGTATGTGAGGTAAAACAGATTTATTGAGTGAATATTACAATTGACGCATTGTTCTAAGAAAGATTTGGACGTGCCAAAAATGCCACGTTTTGATTAAAAAATTAAACATAGAATGCTTTCCATGAGTGCTGAATATCTACTTTTAAAGTTCGTTTCAAATCGTCAACTGGAATTTCACTAGCAATATAGTAGAAATATTTAAATAAAAATAACAAAAAAAATATGTATATCAAATTATTTTTTCAACAGTACAATGACTTCTAGATAAAAATCTATTCTTAGTTACTTTTTCATATTTTCCCACTGATTAAATTTACCTAGACAAATGAAACCTGTAGAATCTTAAAATAAAGAATATTTGTCTGCATTGTTTATTGTTATATTATTTCCTGTTCCTTATTCATAAAATAAAACGACTTGATATATTTTATTAGGTTTTTATTTTATGTATGTTACAAAATTTTGAAATGTATAATTTTTGATATGTTTATGGTAAAAAAGTTGTGATTTAATTTCGAAATTTTGTAGAAATTTTGATAAAAGTGTATTAAGTTGATGGCAAAAAAGGAAATCACGATAAATTAATATAAATCGCCGTCTTCTAATGCTAGAGATTCTGATAAATCTGAGGTGGATGAGCTAATATCGAATTCAAATGAGTGAGCATATTTCTCAGATTTTTGGCAGTAATACTGTGTATTGCGCTCGCCTAGACGGAGCAATGCCCCAATGTCTTCCATGAGATCGACAACATAATGCTCCACAGAGTTATAGCGAAGGTTCGAAGATATACAGCTGCTAGTGTTGTCGTAAATTGTGACTTCATTCCAAGCGCAGAAGTTTCCAGTTCGACGAAGAGTGCACGGTATACCTACGCGGTCGGCTAGTACTTTGAATAACAGAGCTCGTTCAATCATTCCTCCTATACGGATATGCCCCAATGGAATGTAGTTACTTTGAAGCTTTTTCTAAAAAAAAAATATGAATATTTATTAAATTATTTTTATATATGCTTGTTGTCTGTTATAAATTATGGACGTATTTTTTCATTGTCGTAAATATATTTGTAGTGATTGTATGTAAAAAGATAATGAGTGTATTTTTTAGAATTTTTAATTTAATTTTTAATATATTCAGGATAACCCATTTTAAATAATTCACTGGAATATCTCGAAAAATATGCATCAGACAAAAAAATATTTCAAACAAAAGTGTATTGGTTTTGAGGGGGCCAGCCGATGCTGTAATAATTTCTCCTCCCCTCACCCCCACGGGGTCGGGTAGGGGGGTAACTTTAAAATTTTAGATATGGACCCCCCACTTTTTATTTCAGATTTGGATTCTACGCAAAAAAATAAGTAAGTTTTGTCTGAACATTATTTTTCGATTTGCGATAGATGGCGGAGGATTGAAACCAGTAATTTTTTACCATTGACGTAATGGACATCATTTTACCGCCGGCATTAGCGTTACCCGATGTACACCACGAGGAGGTTGTACAGTCGCCCCATTTTCCTGTTAACACAGATGAATTCGGCGTTTGAAGTTGTTCACGGTTGTCAAAAGAGTTGCACGAGGAATACTGTCGAAAGCTATTTGTATCTTTTGAAACGAAGGTAAACAGTTTAACTACAATTGAAATAGGCTAGTATTATCGGTTTAAAATGTAGACCGATGTTAGGTTTTACTGGCCGATTTCAATTCTAAAGTTTATACCAATAATTTTCAAATCCGACCGTGCAACCTCCTCGTGGTGCATAACGGGTAACGTTAATGCCGGCGGTAAAATGATGTTCCTTTACGTCAATGGTAAAAAATCATTGGTTTCAATCCTCCTCCATAAAATACCAGAAAAAATAAATTATCGAGAAAAAATCTAATTTCACCATTTGCAGCGCCATCTATCGCAAATCGAAAAAAAATGTTCAGACAAAACTTACTTATTTTTATGCGTAGAATCCAAATATGAAACAAAAAGTGGGGGTCCGTATTTAAAATTTCAAAGTTACACCCCTCCCCGACCCCGCGGGGATAAGGGGAGGAGAAATTATTACAGCATCGGGTGGCCTCCTCAAAACCAATACACTTTTGTTTGAAATATTTTTTTGTCTGATGCATATTTTTCGAGATATTCCAGTGGATTATTTAAAATGGGTCACCCGGTATATATATATATATATATATATATATATATATATATATATATATATATATATATATATATATATATATATATATATATATATATATATATATATATATATATATATATATATATATATATATATATATATATATATATATATTATATATATGTATATATATTTATATTTATTTATTTTTTGTTGGGAGAGAAGCCCAAAAATAATTTGTACTTAGGGGCAATACTTAAATCCGACTCTGTACTAGTAACTGGCGTTCAAATAGTTGATTTTGATGATCCATCTATTTAATGCTTTTTATACATATTTGTTAAAAATTTAGATCGATATTCCATCTTAAAGTTGTTCAATAGTTAAGAAAAAATTATTTGCACTTGCTTAAACATTTTGACTATCAGGTGGCGCTAATGTTGCTCAACAAGCAATACATGTTTTGGTACTGCCAGAGACGACATGAAAAACGTTCAACAAAAGAGAAGTTTCATTTCAAAATATGTACAGATCACATCACAACATTTATAAACCTTAATAATTCAATACTAAATTAAGTTTTAATTATCTTTCTTTTACTAATAATAATTTATAAATAAGTATTTACACTTTTTATGCATATTTACAATAAAAGTTGGTAATTATTTTAACAATAAGAACTGCATTTAATTAATGTTTTAAAGCAAAATTTAAAAAATTAAATATTTGTACAATGTAATGCTTACACGAGTAAATTTAATGTTTTGAAAATATTGGGTAATTATATTATTCTAATAATCCTATATAAAAAGCTTTAGATTCAAACAGTTTTGAAAGTGCAACAAGATTCACCATAATAATTGGTTGAAATAAAAGTATCTTTATCGTACCTTAAGTTCCATAATGTGTGTTTCATACTGATGTTTGTTTGGCAATCTCCCATCGTGTCCGCATAAACAAGTTACTACAAATCTTGAAAGAACTACAATCTTGTTTATAATTGTATCGTCTGGCTCGCTAAAATACAATGCAAACATTTATTTCCCTAGAAAACAAAAAAATATTGACGCTAACTTACAGTAAAACTTGTACTTGTTTTAGATACATCTTGAGATCATAATCAGTATCGGGATCTTTATCAGGGAGGGGTAAATTCACTTTATAGACGTACTTCTCTTCCAGTGGTCCTGTAAGTAGAAAAAATAAAATATTTTATTCAATAATTGTTTCCTTAGACTAAATTTTAATTATCTAATGGTGAGTTGTTAAATTTTAAACTTAGTTTAAATAAATAATAGCAAATTAAATTACATATCATATGGCATTTATTGACATTGCTGTCAAACATTTGATTTGCTTTTATTTATTTAAAGCAAGTTTAAAATTTAAGATATGTTGGTGCAACTGGCCATAAGATAAATGAAGATATTTAAAATATTGTAGAAACAATTTACTGGGCATTATTAAAGAGGATTATATACCATAAAACTCGTAGTTTACAAAAATAGTAAAACATTTTTGATTATATATATATATATATATATATATATTAGTGTTGCAACAAATAGTAAATCTGCCGAATATTCGGCGAGACGGAATGCCGAATAACCGAATATTCGGCGAATATTCTGCATATTTGGTTAGTGACTGGTCGAGTAGAATTGTGCCCCCGCCGCCCTTCAAGTGAGCGTGTTGTGTCAAGTTTGTTTGCTTATTATTATGTAGTTTAGATCGCACAGCTTAAGGGGTAAGGCCACTCCAGGCAAGGAAAAAAAGGGTAATTTTCTAGATTTTTTTTAACGAAATCTAAACGTGCTGCTTAAGAACTGTTTTTGGATCTTTATTTAGTGCTCTTTAAACTTTATTTCAAATTTTTTTATTGTATAACAATACGAATGATTGATTATTTCTAATAGCAAGAATTGCCCGTCTAATTTTATCAACGTGACAATACTGATAATCTAAAAAGTCAATGCGATGCGACCATAAAAAAATAAATCATTTTTACAATACAGTTGGCAACATTACCAACCTGTCTACTACACATTATAATGAGCTGCACAACTATACCGTTATAATATGTTAAATTCAGGAAAATTTCAAAAAATTTCCAACAATTTCCGAGATACACCCTCTACTTGAAAGCATAATGCAGTTTCAGGAAGATATAAACGGCTTTTAAAGAAAGGTGAAAAGCTAACCTCAAGGATTATTCCTGGAACAATTCAAGTAAAATAATCCTCGAAAACAGAACAGCAGAAAATAATATTATTTTTGGAAAATAGATTTTGATAAAATGTAAGCCGATTTTTATGGTATATTCTAGAAACTTTTAAATCTCATCTCTTATAGTATGTTTCTCATACCTCGTGGTGGTAATGCTGCAGCGGCTGCTGGTATAATGCTGCCCGAAGCACTGTCAATTTCAACGACTTTTGGTTCCTGATGTGCTATTGCACACGGTAATAACTCGTGCTTTTTACCGTGGAAGTTCACTGTAATCATAGTAGTCGTATAAGAAAGTTTCTCGATATCATCAACCTCATCAGCGGGGAAACTCCTCGGCTTATAGCCGATGCTGAGGCAGAAACCGTTCTTAATCGTCTCTTGGTAATCCAGGAACCATGTATCATGGAATTTAATGCTGTATTCGCATCTGTAGATATCATTTACTATGCTCTCACAGATTGGTTTTTGATAAGTTGAACTTGCACCTAAATCTTGCAACCTGTAAAAAACAAATAATAATTTATACTTAGTTGTACAAAATTAATTACATCTCTTTAATGATGTTATATAAAGGAGAATACGCGATCCTTTATTTTTCAGGGATCTGCTACAGCAGTACTGCCATACCCAGAAATGGATAAAAAGGCACAATGATTTATGAGAGATGTGTACAAAGTTCTAAGAATTTCTTGATTATATTTATATGCTTTGTGTTGAAACATGAAAGAGGGTCGTCAATTTTGATAGTACATTGAGACCAGTATAAACATTTTAAAACAAGAATATTTTTGTGTTAGGTATATCAAATTAAAGATTTAATAAAGCCGTATCAGTACATCTTCCACTGCTTCAAACAATTTTAGAAGTTTATGTAGTTTTAAAGTCAAGAGTCTTCGCGAGTGTTTATGAATATTCTCAATGATAAATCGTCCATGCTACAGTATGTCATTGAATAATCTTGGAGTTGATTCCATACCATTTTTATTCATAGTTTTGACAATCTGAGTACGATTTTTTTTGCATTCTAATTTTTATATTTGTTGATATTGAGATGATATAAATGCAATTTCGTGAAATAATAGGAAAATCTAGACAGTATTAGCAAAAAAGACTTCTAGAATACTACCAAGCATTTTCATAGAATCTAGAATTACTGTAATATAACTGAAGAACGAATTGTATGCATTTGCATATTTATTAAGTATTGTGCATTTTGGAAATGCCTTTACGAATGTGATCATTTAATAATTAAGTGAAATTTTGAACTTAAATTTTGCGTATTTATCAATTTATTGCACATATTTATTAATTGTACATCTAATTACATATTTTAAATGTTTTCAATAATATTTTCTACTTTTTAAAATTAAAATTAATAGTAGTATCAATTAGAGATCCGATTCGATTCGACTCAATTAGACTCGATTCAAGATCCGATTCGATCAGACTCCATTCAAGAACCGATCCGATCCGACTTAATTAGAATAACCGTTATAGCTGAAACTACATGATTAATTTTGTTGTGAAAAACTAAAGAGACATATTTCGTTCTAACTTTATTTAATCATTTTGTATCATAGTACATAAGTACTTATAAATTTTACGTTGCGTTATCGTTTCTATAAAGTGGAAATGGAATTTATATTTTTCGGGCCGGGCACTTCCAACAGGGATATTTTTTGGTTTTCTGGAAAATTATTCCTCCAAACACGGTTTTACTTTCTGGGAATTAAATATGGGAAATTCTCGGAAATAAATGAAGAAATATTCTCGGAGTTCCCAATCGCGCAGGCGCAAACGTAACCGACTTAAATCGAGACAATGTTTTGCGATGTTACATTTTAACATAAACTAATATCTAATACTCGTATTGTTATTTACGTATTGTTTAGTTTCATTATTTCGTTGAAATTGAGAGGAAACAAGAAGAATTTAAAAATGATAATTAAACAATGTACAACTTATGATCGAGTCCAAAATAGTTTATCAATACAAATATTGTCCTTTAGTGTACACTGCTGAAAATATAATAAACAAAACAATTTCTACGAAGATGTAACAAGTGCATAATAACGACAATATAACTAATTATTTTGTATGTTTATTTTTATTTTTGAACCAGCAATATTTCTGAATGTAATTTTTTACTGAAAAAAATAAATGTAGTAAAATATTTTTTTTCCGGAAATACTTCCATTCTAAATTTTCCCAGGAATTCCCCAAAAAATTATCCAGAAAATTTTCAGGAAATAATCCTGGGATATTTTTCGATTTTCTCGTTTTACCCATCATAACCTAAAAGCTGTATGTAAATTTCAGATCGGTTGTATTATCGTAACTTCAGATCGGATGTTTTATCTGATTTTCGGATCGGATCTAATCAAACTACAGATCAAATTGACTCGAATTCGAATGACGAATATTTTTACCGATCTCTAGTAGGTGTCCTCGCAATATTTCATTAATATTTAAAATAAATAAAAGTAAATATGCTGCCCTATTGAGAAATAAATTGTATCATTTTTTGTCAAATAAACACGACAGCATATTCAATTTTTGTTTATAAAAATTGTCTCAAATGTCAAATGCATTTGGAAATATGAAAAATCAATAAAGTTCTTTGAAATATGATATTTAATCTTATTATTTTTACGCATTGTTTCAGTTAAATTAAAATGTTTTTCTGTTGTAAAGTCTCAACTAAATATTATAAACTGAATTCTACAACACAATGTTAAAATACTTACACTGGAATAAGTGTACTGCATAGAAGAGCTTTGCTTATGTCAGTATATTTTGCTGCGAATTTGCAAAAGGCAATAGCTTGATCAATATAATCGCAATCTCGTTTGCAGAGCAATTTAGCTAATAATTCGACACCACGAAACTCTAAGAACCATTGTCGATAGTCTTGAGAATAAAAAGTGTGTTGAAGTACGTCTATTGCCAATTTGACATAATCGGTGTCACAATCCTAGAATAAAATTTTATGAACATATGGTAAATGAATATTAACCTTTAACATCAAATATACTTACGCCTAACAATTTGACGAATTGTTCATAAACTTCTTGGCTCCATAAATATTTGTGTAAGCATCTACTTCCAAGCATAGATTGAAACATCTGTAGGGCCATTCCATAATACAACTTTTCTATTTCGTCCTTGTGAAGCAAAGCCTCCAATATATATCCCTGGAATTAATTAATAATAAATTATCACACGCTAATACCTAGTCCAGATGTCTTGGTCTTTTTTTCTTTTTTGCATAGTAAAGCCGCATTCACATCTCGAAGTTTGGTGAAATTTGTAAACACGAATTTCTGTAAATTACTTCGTGCGTCCACAACTCGAAATTTATGTAATATCGACATCTATTATCTTTTCAATGTACCATCTCTCAGCTATTTTCCGATTGGCTTGTTACTGACCACGTGTTAGAGAATTCGTTCAATTTGTACGATCGATGTACTTTATTTGTAGAACGGTCTCTAAATTTGGTAAAAAGTTTGGAGTTTGCAAACTTTTATAGAAAGTGAAATTTGTGCGCATCAAATTTCAGAGCTGTGAACGGATACATACAAAGCTATATGTCAAACTCTACTAATTTCACCGAAGTTCACCAAATTTCGAGCTGTGAATGCGGCATTAACGTCAAGATAGAAGAAATTTAATGAACTGCTAAAACTCATGATAATGTCACTAAACTATGAATTATGTATATGCGGGAAGGAAACAAAACCGGGTTATGACGACAAGATCTAACTAGACCAAAACAAGAACTGGACATATACGTGTCAAATGTATATACAAGCAAACACAAAAATATGAATAAAAAAAAACATTTATTCTACGGATATTGATAATCTATACAAAAATTAACTGAATAGATTTCAGCGACTCACTATACTGCTCTAGATTATTTATATTTTGTAATTTTTGTAAATCAGTTATTTTGTTTTAATTGTTATTATTGCACTATTTGAATCTATTATCTTATGCTCATTATGATTCACTGAATTTTATTTATTGAACTAGTGTTGCCGCAAGACGAGACGAGTCGAGACGAGACAATTATGTATTATATCTTCTGATCAGTATTTCATTACTTGTATTTTTGTTTGTTTTAAAATTAGGAAAAATAGTTAAAAACTAATGTAATTATAAATAATACTACTTCTGCAATTTTAGAGCTGCCCAAATCATATCTCACATATTTAATATACAACATTTTTACAGCGGAATTGAAATGATCGTCTATTCAAACAAAAAGGTAAATTAAAAGTGGTTGACAGTATATTAAAATTATCGAGACTCGCGAGAGATTGACCTCGAGTTTCAACCATGGTCTCGTCTCGACATTTCGAGAGATGAGATCTGGACTGGTCTCAATTCTCGCAACAACACTATAATTGAAGAACCATATTATTCATAAAAATTATTACACCGTAGGTATTAATGAAACGTGAGAAAAAAACATTAATTCTGATGTTGTCAAAATAGATAATTACTCCCTTGTTTAGATTTTCCAGTTAATATTAGAAAATTTAGAATAAAACTTGATTAATTGTAAACGCTTATGAATAACATGTGCAGTAATATAGGTATATGTCTGTATTTTTATAATTAATTAACTTGAATTAAATATTATAAATGTACATTTTTCTATAACTTTCTCTAACTGTGGATTACGGTATGGTTTACGAAAACCACAGGATTAGAAAATCAAAAACAGCCAAATAAAAAAATTATCGAATTTAACTAGGCAATTTTAAACTTATGGTTAAAATTTTTAAGTCCTACGAAGTACCAGGCAATAGTATCATACTATATTCGGAGAGGATACACATTCATAGAGATATTATTTACATAAAATTATCAAATTAAGACAGGCAATGTCGAACTGAGTATCTTTTATAAATATATCACTTACTGAGATCTACTACTACAGAGTGCCCCGCCCATTAATAGGTAAAATACTTGATGATATATTTATTTTTATAAAAATATTAATTATACAATCAACAATAGCTTCATAAAAATTATCAAAAATGATTAGATAATGTAGAATTTAGGGTCAAAATTCTAGTCTCCTATGGGGTAGTGGGCAAAAACATAATACTAGGATTGTTTGTGCAATCAAAACAGCCGTGTACAAAAATACCAAATCTGAATGTGCATTTGTTGAAATTCAAGTTTCCCGCGCGGGCCAAAGTATTATACTAGAGATGTTAGACACGCATCTCTCATAAGCTCATAATCGAATTTAAATATGCAATGTTAAAGTTAGGTTGAAATTTTAGTGCCCAACTGAGTTGCAGGCAATAACATCATATACGATTATTCGGCGACGGTATTCATTTACACTTTTATACAGGATAATAATTATGCACTCAAAAACGGTAATACTCTAGTTTTCTAGGAGGATATTTAATTACACTATTAAAAAAATATTGATTAGACGAACAAAAACAACAAAATGCAATGTTACATTTAGGGCTGAAATTTGAATTATTGGTTATTATTTTGTTTACAAAATTGATAAATATATTCTAAAATCTTGTCGAATATATTATTTACTTTTCAACAAATAAATATGCGTAGTTAGTAAAAATGGTTGTTAAATATTGTGTAGTTCAAGACACAGATTATATTTACACAAATTTATGGTTTATATCAATGTAATTATACTAGTGGTGATTAAATTTTTGTCTCAGATAATCTCACACTTTACACTTTAAATAATAAATATGTATCAGATGACATGTCACTTCTACCAACACCATTACATGCGTTGCGCGTTTTAACAAGTCCGTCGACCCAGACGATAAACTACATAGGTCAACTGCTTCTAGTTACAGTTACAGCCCCACAAAAAAATTCACAACAGCGAACCAGATCATCATATTTCCATGTATTTTTTGACGCTGAATCTGAAGCCAAAGTTAAAAAATTTCGTACACCCCCAAAAAAATAAGTTAGAACCAAAAAACACCCCCTGAATATGAAGAAAATAAAATCAATTTCCGAAAATAGTTGTATAATGAATTTTCAAGTTGATCATAGTAAATTGAAGATTCACATCAGCCTCCATTCAATATTAATTGAAAAACACGCCGCCAGAGGGGGTAAACGACCCCCCCCCATATTTTACTAAACCAATAAAAAGCAATAATATCTGCTGAAAAAGCTGAAAAATCAGAGTATATTAAAGTGACAAGGAAACTGTGGTAGATTCAACTTAATCCTTAAAAAGCACCCCCATAGGATTGCGATAAACCACCCCTGGCATCAAATGACATGGGAAGAACAGGAAAAAAACATTCAATCAAATAAGATTGACATTTTTATGGATGCCATGTTTAGCCAAAGTTTCGTACTACTACGTCTCAGATATGTAGTCTCAGGTACTACCAACGTAATTTTATGACGCCCCTAGAGAGGATGAAAACTACCCCCATATCATATGTAACATAAAAAAGTGACTGCTGAAAAAGCTCTAAATGTCAAAGTTTTGTGTAGGTTAGAAAAATCTACAGTATGTTTGACTTAATTGTTCAAAACTACCCCCATAGGTTTATGAAAAACTACCCCTAGCCTTTAATGACCATTAA